>OZ012698.1:10421605-10606605 GCA_963942565.1 Maea johnstoni
TCGACCTATGTAGTTTTTATTTTGCTAAATGCAAGGGTGCCCAAAGACCGGATATATCCGGTGTTGGTCACACAGGCAAGATATGTAGCACCGGATATATCTGGTGTTAGCAAGAGCAGGGTTAAGGTTGAAATTGGTGAATCGTCCAAGGAACTGGGTTCAAAAAGGTGAACAAAACCAAACATGATTCAGAATTTATTTATGACCTCATGTATTTAATGCTAACATTTTTCTGTATCATTCCTATTGATGCAATAACTATGAGTTTGAAATACTAGGCTGCTCACTAGACAGCGATAAAGAAACAGGGCACAACATTAACTTTTGCAACAACTTGCCCAGTAGGGCAAGTGATATTCATCTTTCACTTGCCCTACTCCAACTTTCACTTGCCCCTAAAAACTGAGTAGAATATGGTGCTGGCATGTGAAAGCATATTTTCTAGGACAAGCTTGGACGCCAGACTACAAAACTTGCACTCCTTCTCAAACGTAAACCTGAAATATATACAGCAAACTTGCCCAGTGGGGCAAGCAAGATGAAGTTTTCACTTGCCCCACAGCTATAATTTACAATTTCTACTTGCCCGGGGCAACGGGGCAAGCACTAATGTCGAGCCTTGAGAAAGTACAGAAAATTCTTAACCTAACAATGCTAGAAGAATAAAAGATGGCGAAGGATTGGCGCAGAAAAGAGGGATCATTAAAAAACGAGCTAAGCATTACAGAAGAGGCAACACCATAATTTACGACATTGTATGCGAAAAAGATGAAAAATGGCCCGATATTCAAGCAGCTCACAATAGGCACATTATGGCAGCTCACAATGAATGCTTCTCAGTATGATCTCCTGTCTAAAACAAGTAAATGGCTCATAATAAAGGCTGCTCAGGTCAAACACTTGTCACTATTATAATTCATAGCGCCATCTGGTGTGAACGTATGGCACTTTAAACTATTAAATAGTGCCACCTGGTGTGACAATATGGCATTACAAACTATTATGTCGTACCGCCAGGTGTGAAAATATGGCACTAATATATAATACATAGTGCCACCTGGTGTGAATATATGGCACTGTAATCTAATACATACATAGTGCCTGGTGTGAGAATATGGCACTATAACCTAATACATAGTGCCACCTGGTGTGAGAATATGGCACTATAATTGTATATATATAGTGCCACCTGGTGTGAGAATATGGCACTTTAACATAATACAGAGTGCCACCTGGTGTGAGAATATGGCACTATAACCTAATGCATAGTGCCACCCAGTGTCTTAGCCAGGATTTAGAAACTGGGTGCCTAAAATTGGCAGTTGTAAATTTTTTGGGCGTCCAAATAAGGGGGATCCCAATATACTCATATTTCAACCATAAACATGTTTAAATTCATCAAAATATGGCATGATATCATTAAACAATATGTCATGGGAATTATAAGGAGATGAAAAAATTCAATTATAAGCTTGAGATTGGGATTTTTAGAAATTCCACACAAAAATATTTGGGTGTCCTGAGGGGTTCTTTTTAAGGGTTTGGGTGTCCAAAAAGGCACCCAGGCGCCCTGCTGGCTAAGACCATGAATCAGAGTTTTATGGAGAAGTCGATACAAATCAGGCTTAAAATAAAGACAAAAAAAGCATGCATCGATCTGCGTATTCTGCAGCAAAACTGTGACAGCTGCAGGCACTATCAATGGGGAGACAGGGGTTTAATAAGCTTCCTTTCAGGATCAAGCTCTATGGAGAGAAAAATAATGATTTTAATGATTTGGGCTGAAAAAGGGCTCCAAATAACCTATATCCCTGTAACAAAATCACAAAGGGAACTTAATGAAAATCCCTTAAGGTTCAAACTTTATGGAAAGAAAAAAATATTTTAATTGATTTGGACAGAAAAAATAAGCTTCAAATAATCTACGCCTCTATAACAAATTTAAGAAGGGAACTTCATGAACATCTCTTTGGGGTCCGTCCAACGTTATGGAAAGAAAAAATATTTTAAATTAATTTCGGCAGAAAAAATCTGACTACCCCTCTAAAATGCTGTATCTGTGACTGCAATGTGAGTGAGAAGGTGGCTAAAACAAAATGCAGGCGGCAGCAGCTCGCGAGTCATGCATCTCACTCTAGTGTTGTCTCACCTACAGCCTCAGACTGCTGCTGGTCTGAGAACTCGATGCTGTCCTGACTCTCGGCCACGCTGGAGCGGCCCGAGCGGCTTGACCGCGCAGACTGGGGGTGCCGCGGAGACAGGTCAAGATCAGTCTCTGACGGAGGACATGTGGGATATGGGTATAATAAATAGTTCATATAAAGTCAATGAAATTTTGAAATTAATATAATGGGGCTAATTTGCAAACCCTACATGCCTTTTAATATTGAAATAGTTAATTGGGATGGGTATGATAGTTCACATAAGGTCATTTTCCTTCAAACATTTTTGTAATAATCATAGTGAGGCTTATTTGCTAAACCGTATTGCCTCTTAGTATCAAGATATCCATTACTCTTTAGATATATTCGATAGGCCCAGGACTGTCTCTGACAGACATGTGGAAGGGGTAGAATAAGTAGTTCGCATAAGGTCATTTTTCCTTCAAACATTTTTGTAATAATCATAGTGAGGCTTATTTGCTAAACCGTAATGCCTCTTAGTATCAAGATATCAATTCATCTATAGATATATTCTATAAGTCCAGGACTGTCTCTGAGAGACATGTGGGAGGGGTATAATAAGTAGTTCACATAAGGTCATTTTTTACTTCAAACATTTTTTGGGCTTATTTGCAAAACCTGAATGCCTTTTAATATTGAAATACTAGTAGTTAATTGGGATGGGTATGATAGTTTTCACATAAGGTCATCTTCCTTCAAACATTTATGTAATAAACATAATGGGACTTATTTGCAAAACCTTAATGCCTTTTAATATTGAAATAGTTAATTGGGATGGGTATAATAGTTTTCACATATAGAGGTCATTTTCCTTCAAACATTTTTGTTACAAACATACTGGCACTTATTTGCAAAACCTAAATGCCTTTTAATATTGAAATAGTTAATTGGGATGGGTATAATAGTTCACATAAGGTCAATATCCTTCAAACATTTTTGTTATAAACATACTGGCACTTATTTGCAAAACCTAAATGCCTTTTAAGATTAAAATAGTTAATTGGGATGAGTACGATAGTTCACATAATGTCATTTTCCTTCAAACATTTTTTTGTGATAAACATAATGGCGCTTATTTGCTAAACCTAGATGCCTTTTAGTATTGAGATATCAATTCCTCTACAGATATATTTTTGTAATAAACGTAATGGGTCTTTTGTGCAAAACTTAAATGTCTTTTAGTATTGAGATAGTTAAAGGGCTTTTCATTTCTGATTTTGACAGTTATAGGTGATGCACATACCTCTAGATTGTTTGGCTCCTTTCCGTGACACGTGCATTGATTCCCCATCAGAGTTTCCAGTGGTGGGTCTTGAGAATTCATCACCCTCATCGTCATCATAATCCTCATCACCACAGAACCCTGGAGGGTTGGGTAAATCACCATCATCCTCTTCTTCTGGAAAAGAAGTATATACTTATGATTTACAGCTACTGTGGAACATGCCTATATGGACATCCCTTATCCCTTTCAATGCTAAGGCTACTTTCATCAATTGTACAAGGATGCAAAGGTTTTTAAAAATCATCTAAACCCTGTCATTTAATGTTGGTTTCCATTGAATACTGTAATTTACAGCTTTTATTTGAAATGCTAAAAATTGCTTTACAGCCCTGTATTTGTGTTACTTTAAATTTGTGCATGCAAGCCCTCAAACAAAGCAGATAGAAAGCAGAATATTTATTTGAAGGATGTTACTTTGGCGTTCTCAGGGGTAGTGTGAAAATGGCAAAAATTTGATGCCTGTAAAACTAAAAGTCATTAAGTATTTACTTAATACTACCATAAATTCTCAGTAATTTGGGACACTTCTTTTTTACAATTACAATTTCTATGTGTTCATGGTGGCCCATGTTTTCTGAAAATATTTTAACGTTGTGTCAGCAAGATTTACAGCTAGATTTACAGCTAGGTTCATATTTTGTGAATGGCAACTGGCGGTAGATCGAGGGTTGCCCAGATTTCCTATTAATTATTTTGCAAAATGATTATAGTGGCCTAAATTCCTAGGCTGGTCTAAATTTCTGAGTATTTACAGTACTGTGGAACATGCCCATATGGACATCTCTTAACTGCTTAACTGCTCCCTGCTTAAGAGTTTCTACTAAAATTGGATCTATAACACTTTCGATAATATCTTTGGAACTTACACTTACAACTGCCTAGTCAGGATTTAGCCTCGATATGGCAGAAAAGCAACAATTTGAAATTGAAAAATTGAAAAATTTGGTAAACAACAAATAAAAACTTGATCCCTCATGGTAAAAAATAGCATTTAATTCCAAACAAACCTTCTCCGCCTCCTAAGAGCTTTATTGCAGCCAACTGTGCGAACCTGCGAGCCACATCTCTTGGCGTTTCGCCAGCATTGTTGGCAATCGACATATTCGCTCCCATCTCAATCAGCCACTGCAGGACATCCAAATGACCTTGACCTGCCGCTATCAAGAGAAACAAACAAAGGTCATCTTATAGTAGGATATAAAATTGTTTAAAATTAAATATTTTCCTTGGCATGTGAGAAAGTCAGCAGGGCTCAACATTAACTTTTGGAGGCACTTGCAAAGTAGGGAAGGTAAACTTTAATTTCTACCTGCCCGACACATTTTTGACCCGTCCTGTAAAAGGTGTGATAAAATGAGCATGAAAGTGACGTATCTGTATGTACTATACTTGTACCACTTAACTGTTTTCCTGCCATAGCTTTATTTGTTCTGTTGAAAAAATATTGTATCTCCCTTGTGTCATAATAAGTAAGTCTCTGAAATTACATGATGAAATCTTACCTGCCATGTAGGGCAGGCACACTCTGATTTTTACCTGCCCATTAGCCATTTTGAATTTTTTTACCTGCCGGGCAGCCCTTAATGTCGAGCCCTGGGGGATGTGTCAATTTCAGCCAATGGAAAATAATTAGATCTTAGGAATATCCAATGCTTACCTTTATGTGCTGGTGTGGAGCCTTTGTCGTCTCTCTCGTTAATGTTAACGACGCCATTTTCCACCAGCATGCGCAGGTGATCCCGGTCCCCCTGATAAGCCGCCACGTGGGCCGGGAACGCCAAATCTGGAGAAGACAAAATTGGTGGATATAATATATGTATGCCAAATATGGAAATTATTGGATATAACATACTATATGAAGGAATGCTTTTTTGTCGCTTTTGTAGCTTAGGTCATATTGCGACGAGACAGAAACCCGGAACCAGAGAGAAATTCCCTTCTTTTCACGAATAGCTCCAAGGCTATATGTATGTATTTATAAGGCAATATTATTGAATATAAAATACTATATGTAGGTAATTTGCCTCTCTTCCTCTTTCTAACCTCTCCCCCTCCTTTCCTGCAGCTGTTTCTAGAGATGATCTCTCCCAGATGGACTCCACTAGGACTGCCTTATGAAAAAGTCTCCCATTTTCTCCACAGCTTACTTTCTCTCAGCCTCCTCAGGGTGGTCTCTCTCCCACTCTATACCATTGATGTACTCATGCCACTATGACTACACCTTATAAGAGTATCCCCCCTTCCCTTTCCTAACCTCCCCTTTCTTACTCTCAGCCTCTTCAAGATGGTCTCCTCCCCCCTTTCCCTATCCCCCCCCCCCCTTACTTACTCTTAGCTATCTCAGGATGGTCTCTCTCCCACCCTCTCTACACCGCTGATGCACTCCACTTTCACTTCCCAACCGACGGTTTCGCCTGACCATCCCCTTTCCCTCCCCCCATCCTCTCACCCTTTTTCAGCTAGCCCGCCACCCTCCCTTACTTACTCGCAGCCTTTTCAAGAGGGTCTCTGCCCCCCCCCCTCTGTATACTGCTGATGGACTCCACCATAACTTCCTTATAAACCTAACAGACGCCTGACCCTTCCTTTCCATTCCCCCCCCCCCCCCCCCACCCCTTACTTACTCTCAGCCTCCTCAGGATGGTCCCTCTCCCACTCTATGCCGTTGATGTACTCCACTATAGTTTCCTTGTAGAACTGTTGGGCGAGGACCTTGGGGGTTTCGCCCTGATCATTGCGGGCCCCCAGGATGTGCATGGGGCTGGGACCGTTAGAGACGAGGAACTTCAGGCAGGGTAGGTGACCCTCCATGGCTGCCAGGTGAGCTGAAAAATCACAACATCATAACTGTTAAATTTTTCTTCTTTTTAATTTCCTTAAACATTTCTATGAAAATAACTATCAGTTTATTACGTTGTCATGTATATTTATTTCGTAACAGTAATTCCAATCATTACGATTCTTCAGCAAAATAAATTCCTCAACTAACATCTACTGTGATAGATATGAGGTTCACTAACAAGTAAGTGAACAAAACAGTTAGGGTATGATAATTACAATTAAAATCTACTATCAGAAATAATTAATGATAATAAAAAATAAACTGCATTGATAAAATCTTACACCAATAATAATTTGTATGTATTGGTAACTGATAATTTACATGAATGATAGAATAAATGAAATAAAGTGAATATTTTTTTTACTATTCATCAGCCATTAATTGTTTTAAGGTGATGGGTACCATTGCAAGCCAGTTAAAAGCCCTGTCCCAAAACACACCTCAAAGCAGCATAATCCTATATCTAGGCGTATCTCCAGGTTCCTGGGTGTTATCAGGTAGAGAATATCATCGCCACCTGTCATTATTCAATCCATATTCTGTTTTATTTCAAAATTTACAACTTTTTTTTCGAATGACATATTCTCATTAATTACGCAGTTGATGGTTACTGTAGTTTCACAGATACCTTAGGGATGTCATTGACTATGCCCAATAAAAAGTATTTTTTTGATTTTTTACTGCTTAAGACTTTTACGGGCCATAACATTTGAAAATTTTAGTGAGATACCGTGTGTGTGGAGCCTATACATCAGTCGTGGTTCAGCAAGGACAGGCCTGTTGGTCCCTTGTGTGCTAGGGACAAAAGACAGCCGTACAAAGACACACATCAGTGGTCGCGCGTCACACTCAAAACAAAGGCGCAGGTCAGGTTTGCTATAAATAGTTGAACATTTTACTAAATGTAAGAGGTCAATGCACTTGGAGTCAACATTTCTCACTAGAATTTTCAATGTTATGGCCTGTAAAAATCTTCAGGAGTAAAAAATCAAAAAAATACTTCTTATTGGGCATAGTCAATGATATCCTTAAAGTAACTCTGAACCTGCAGTAACCATCACCTGCGTAGGTTATGAGAATATGTCATTTGAAAAAAAGGTTGTAAATTTTGAAATAAAACAGAATATGGATTGAATAATGACAGTTGGCGATGATATTCTCTACCTGATAACACCCAGGAACCTGGAGATACGCCTAGATAAAGGATTATGCTGCTTTGAGGTGTGTTTTGGGACAGGGCTTTTAACTGGCTTGCAATGGTACCCATCACCTTAATAAATATATAATATTGTCCCCTCATTTAGAAATTCTCACTCCACAACAATAAGGATGTTATAACAATAAGTGTTTACCAGGGGTGTTTCCATTGTTGTCCACATCATCTATGTGTCCACCCCACTTGACGGCCACCTGCAGGCACCCCAGCCTACCGTGGTACGCGGAGCAGTGGACGGGCGTCCAGCCATTCTTGTCAGTGCCATTAGAGTCCTACAATGGTAAAATAATAATAACAATTAATAATTAATGTTTGATATAGCGCCCTTTCCATCTATAATGTTCAAAAGCGCTTCATAAAGAAAAGTCAGTGGACAGATGTTTATGATCCACATATCCAAATTTTTAGTGGTCCTACAATTTTTTATTTAACAAATAACAAGAATAATATTGCATAAAATTCTCCAACAACATTCATTTTTATTCATTTTATCTTCATTCATTTTAAAAACATTTGAGAACATTCTTGAGGGGAAACTTGTTAACAAGAATGTCCCCAAATGTTTACTGGCACTGTAGGACCAGTTGAGGTCGTTTTTTACTGGCCCGAAGCCGATTTTGGGAGTTTTATTTACTGGCCTGGGGGCAGCGGTTCACTGTAGGCATCGAGGCCTGCTATAAGTCTATAACGTATCATAAGATCCATATCATAGGCCACTAAGTAGCGACAAGCGTACAGCACAGACATTCAATTCCTGCACCAGTCGACAAGACGTCTGCAAGTGCCTGGTTGTACAAACACCCATGGATAACATGTCAAAAAAATAAGCCAAGCACATCAATCACCCACCTAGCTTGTGAATTAAAGCTACGTTCAGTTGTGAGGTCATACATGCATCCATGCCCAAAAAACTGGGTGGCAATCGGGTGTGCGGTTGTTTATTATGCCCTGACTGCACACACATTTAGTGCAGGAATTAAATGTTGGCACTGTAGTTGAATCAAAGTTGACGTACACATCCTGATCTGAGGACCGTATTCAGGGTGAAAGAATTTCCATGAGCTGCAGAGAGATGGGCAGGGGTTCGGGAACGTACGTCCTTCGAGCTTAAATTGGAACCGCTGTCTAATAGTGCCTACAAAAAAAGACAATAGAAACTCATGAAGACATTGCATTGGGGAGTGGTGCAATTCACTTCAGAAGTTCATTTCTCCTTTATTCAAATAAGGATTTTCATTTTTTTGTAATTTTTTATGCCATATTGCGGCTAAGTTGTATAATCAATTTACAACACGTTACATAAATTACTGATTATTATTATATTCCATTATGCCCATTTAGTCTTTCATGAAAAGTACCAGTTCGATAATTAACCTTTTATGAAAATACAACATAAGTGAATATAAAATGTTTTGAATCTTCATGTATTTTTTGAGGTTAATAACCTGAGTATTTAGCAAAAACAGCTATTCAAAGTGACTATATGGTCAGAATAGGTCATTGGGCCTTGAGGGTAATTTCTGGGTTGGATTCATTTTGATGCCAAGCCAATGCAAAATACACCTCAGGGCCCAAGAATCTTATGATCAGGTGTTCCTAAAAAGGCTGATATGGACTTAGACTGTCCATATCAAGCAGATAAGTAAAATCGAAAATACTACACATTCCAAATACCTGATCCGGTTGTTACCTGAATATCCTGTGCCCTCATTTTTCTTATTGAACATTAAAGAAATACAGCTATTCAAAAGATAATTTGAACCTGTTCAATATGTATGGTCTTTATTCAGTTACTTTACTTCAGTTTAACCCTTTCAATGCTGAGGCTACTTTCATCCAAAACACAACGATGCAAAGACTTTTGAAAACCATCTAAGACCTGTCATATTGGTATTCATTAGAAAGCCCTTGTGAGTACTCTCAGACAGTGTCTTAGCCAGGATTTAGAAACTGGGTGCCTAAAATTTGCAGTTGTAAAATTTTTGGGCGTCCAAATGTTTAAGGGGGATCACAATATACTCATATATCAACCATAAACATGTATAAATTCATGAAAATAAGGCATGATATCATTAACCAATGTCATGGGAATTATAAGGAGATGAAAAAATTAAATTATAAGCTTGAGATTGAGATTTTTAGAAATTCCACACTAAAAAAATTCGGTGTCCTGAGGGGTTCGTTTGAAGGGTTTGGGTGTCCAAAAAGGCACCCAGACGCCCTGCTGGCTAAGACCATGCTCTCAGATGAGTACCATGCATATGGCAGGGTTTCTTTCATGTTCCAGCGGTTTTGCATTATTTTGTATTTTTCTAATTATCCACCGGCAGCATAAGGGTAAACTTTATTTGGTTACCTGCATACAGGCGTCCTGCCCTCGTATGGCTGCGATGTGCCCGGGGGTCCAGCCCTTGGGCGTCGTGACTGTTGAATCTGCATTGTGCCACAACAACCAATGCACACACTGCAAGAGAAATTAATTAGATAAGATGAAGAGACAATTGTAACAGTACCTGTTTGTAATATGAAATTAGTGCTTGGAGCAGCTAGGTTATCGAAGTTACTTTTATAAAATACTTCTGGCATCACATCTTTTATAATTAGCTCATGATAGAGAGTCTGTCAGTTGAAAAGGTACTGCAAATAGCTGCGCTGCATCTAGTACTTGATAAATATGAAAAACATTCTTAATTCTATGAATAAGGAATATGTATGGAATTTCTTTTTTCGTCACTTTTTCTGCCATATTGAAGATAAGTCATGACTAGCCAGTTGTAACTGGTGGAGGAAACCGGAGTACCTAGTCACTGGCAACTATCATGCTTGGGTGGGATTCTCTAAATTCTATATTTTGAAATACCTACCTCTAGAGCACCAACATGGCAGGCCCAATGCAGTGGCGTGAATTTATCCTTCTCATCAATTTCATTCAAACTAGCGCCATTTTTAACCATGAACTCCAATTCCTCCACATCCCCATTACGCACAGCCTCATGGGTGCTAGCAAATCGCCGGCCGTGACCAGGAGCTGAAAACATACAAACAAACAAATAAACAAACAAATATCATGAACAATTCTTCAAGCAGTAAGTCATAGGGCTGTCATTGATATCTGATATATTTCGATACAATAATAAACAAAATATTTGTCAATTCGGTGTAGCGATTCAATCGAGTCAGTCAGGATCTAGGAAACACTGGATTATAACATTTACATAGCATATAATATTGTAGCATTTAGCTGAAAACAAACAGACATCAGGAACAATTCTTCAGGTATAGCTGTTCAGCTACTTGCAGTAAGTCAAAGTATATTTGGTGTGGGGCCAAGCTCTGAACCAGGATTTTAAAAATGCCTGTCCAAAACAGAAATCACAAAATTTCTGCCCAAATTGATTTGGTTTCTTAGCTACTTAAAATCCTTCTAACAACTATATCTAGTAGCCTATTGTGTCAAAAAGGGCAGTCTTCGGCCATGTCTTTGATGATGTTTTATAAGAAAATATGTTTATTACCCCCAAAATATCAAAATTGAAGAAATTCCATAGAAAACTTTGCCGGTCTAAAAAGGAATTTTTCAAAGAAACTGTCTAAAAGACAGACAGGACAGCTCCTGGATAAGTCCCTCTGTGGGGCAGTGTCGCAGTGACATACTGAACTTTTTTTTAGATATGTGGCAGAAAGTTTAAATATGCCATCTTATTATCAATATTATCATTCTCATTATTTTCACCATTATTATTATTATTATTATTATTATTATTATTATGATAGTGATGACTAAATGATGATAATAATAAAGTAGAGATGATAATAACAACAACAACAATACTACTTATAATGCTACTACTGCTCCTACTACTACTACTACTAATAAAAGTAATAATAACAATGTTATGATTATCATTAATATCATCATGATCATAATCATTTTTATTATTTATATCATTATTATTATTGTTATTTTTATTGTCATTATCATCATTTATAATTATTTTCATTCACAAAAAAGCTTACAGTATATTTTGATTCAACATAACCATTATATTCTCGACCTCTACAGCCAAGTGATGTTTACAATTCCTTAGCTAAGCACCATTATTTAGAGCATCAGGGAATGACTACACATGCCAAGGATCCTCTGAGCTTCCTTAGTAACCAATGTTTATTTCAGCATTTAATTCCAATGTAATAGTTTGTTACGCCAATTATTTATGCCAAATAATAGCACTACATATAGTTGATGCATAGGTCGCCAATGATATTCCGATTTCAATTCAAAGTGCTTTTAAATTAACACCAATTGTGAGAAGTGCCTCTTACCTGGCATTTTGTTGACAGTCCTAATTGAATTCAATCTGCAGTAAATGAATCTACAGCCATTGATTAGTCTAAAGTCCAGTGAAGAATTCCATTCTCACCATATAAAATCAACTTTAGGTATTGAATATGGTGACCCTATCTAAAAGTAATATCATTTCATTATGATTCCGATAAAGTGAAATATTTTTGATAAACAATATGCGTATAATTGATTCTAGGCTATAGACTAGCGCCAGTCTATAATTACGTTCAGGATTAGATATTGTGTGCACGCTGTAGCTCAAGGGACTGGCTTAATCTACCTAGACTAGACAGAGCCCGGGACTGCTCTATGACCTTTGACCCGCACGTGGTGTTTACAAAATGGATGGCGCACGTTTTCACTCGCCTGGCCCCTTTCCGCACTATAATTCTCCCGGCAGGCCACCATTCCCGATGACAGGCGGCCGAGGAAGAGGACCACAAAATCACCATTTTCAAGGACCCCCTAGAGGTGGATTCAATAATCAGAGACACGGTACACCGCGACCAAGACCACATTTTCAGGGACAGGGACCCCCCGGACAGGAGCAGCACTGGCGAGGAGGAGGCCCCCCTCCATTTAATCCCGGGTTTCAACAGAGATTTCAGGGACCCAGGAACGGTGGACAGTGGCAGCCAAGCCAAAGGCATGATTTTCCGCAAGGGCAGGGAAGGGGTGCTCGAAGCCCCAATCCAAATCCGAGACCGCAGTGGGGGCAGCAACAAAATAAAAACGCAGTAAGTCACTAAGTGCATGAATTTTCTAATTAATAGCTTAGATGAATAAACACAAGTGGATATGAAACCAGCCAGTCAAACTCGAAACTGAAAAGCCTGGCTTCGGTGAACAGCCCAACAGTCGGATTCTGCACATGTTGGCGCGCAAGTTTCTCTGAAATGTAAACGATACTAGAGCCCTCATCAATCTTTGTCTCTTAGACTTAGTGACATCACACTGATGCCAGATTCGAGACCCCTGACATAGCCAGGCCGTCACTATAGCACACATAGTTATTGGTCTCTCGCCACATATCCATTCTTTTCTTGGTCATGTTGTACTTTACGACCTCAATTCTGGTATGCACCAGAATTGTCCAATTCTGGTACGTACCAGAATTGCTGGAAAGAACAATTCTGGTACACTGCAAGTGGCAGGATTGTTCCAACAATTCTGGTGTGTTCTAGAATTGTTGGAGCAATTCTGGTACGTACGAAATCTGTTGGCCGTAAGCAATGCACCTATTTCGAATCATTTTTATTATTATTTGCCCAATAAACAAATACAAAATTGACATTGGTAGATAGATATGTGTCTTGGCTTTCGGGAAATATAATATTTATTACAATCCAACCACGGGAAGTATTTATTTGGATTGTGTAAAGTGCGGCGAGGAGACCGCAAAATCTGCCGTTTTCAAAATGGCGGATCTACACAAGTGCGAAGTGATTTCAATTGCACTTGTTTTTAAACGATCGTTTCAACAACATAATAAATTTATTTCGAAAAATAAAGTTCATATTCTTGTTCCCTGACATCCATTTAGTCTAAATATTATCTTTATTGAATTTAGGATGTCAGGAATAAAGGAATATAATCTAATTCAATTCATATGTCTAAGGAAGGAAGGCAGGACGGACGGCAGGCAGGTAAGAAATTCTCGAACAATTCTGGTACGTACCAGAATTGCCTGAGTAACAATTCTGGTGCATACTAGAATTGCCAGAAGAAACAATCCTGGTACACCAGAATCACCAGAATTGTAAACTTCTCTGAACAATTCTGGTACGTTCCAGAATTGAGGTCGTAAAGTACAACATGACCCTTTTCTTTTATTCATCTAAGTTAACCTGTTTCAGTGTTTTACCAGGCTTGGCTCCTTTGGTTTGAACAGGAATTTAGGTTCCTGGTTTGAACTAGAAGAAAGAATCGGGATTTGATTTTTCATCACTTTTCTTGCTATGTTGCGGCGACTAATTCGCAAAAAAAAAAAACCCACCTCACCCAAGTCACTGGCAACTTTCTCACATGGCCTGGCCGGAGTGGCCGGGATTCGAACCCGGGCATTGGTGAGAGACTACGCATCGATCATCGCAATCGATCATCAGGGCAGGCTCAGAAGATGAAAGAGGGCTGATTACTTGAATTGCCATACAATCACATATTAAGGCAGTAGATGGCAAGATGCATACTTGTCCGAATGCTTGCAGTGTAACAGAGATACCTATCCTAGATTTCAGAACTATAGGCTGTTATAGGTTATCTATTCTGCATTTTTTTCCATGACCTTGTAAGTCCATGTTTCTCACCTGGTTGTGCTGCACAGTAGCATGGCAGAGTATTTGGATTAATTCTTGCCTTGCCTCAAATGGCAGTCAATGACACGTACTCTAGTATAAGTCATGAGTGTCTCTTGCGACCATGCACACTGGAGTATTAGGCCATTATCTTAGGCAGCAGGACATATTGGCATCAAACCGTCAAAAACACTCCTCAGGACACCCATTTTTTTTTGCGATAATTTCTTAAGAATGTCAATAACAAGCAGATGATTGAATTATTTTCATCTCAACATAATTCCCAGGACAATTTAGAAGTACATAATGCATTATTTATATAAGTAAATCTACATATATATGTTTACAATCTGAGTAAATTGTGGCCTCCCCCGAAAAAGAAGACGCCCCAAAATTTTACAATTGCCAATTTTAGGCACAGTTTCTAAGTCCTGGCTAATACCCTGGCGTCTGCTCCTCAGTTCTACCTTCAGAACAGGGATTTCTAATCATTATTGTTATTTTCTCGTTTCAGCAGCCTGGCGGGAAGAAGCAGAAAGTGAACAAGCGCGATCTGCCAGAAAACAACAAATTCTTCTGTGATATCTGTGACCGGGGCTACAAGGATGAGGATAAGTTCAAGGAGCATAATGATGGCCATGAGAAGGTAGGTACTAGTGCTGGGACGATTAATTGGTTAGTTGATCGTTTTGCCATGATTTCTGTTTGAGCGATCATTATTAAAACAGATGATCGATCATTTTCATATATGTTCTCTGCTCACATGGTCAAAGTTTCCATTCAAATTGGGCTTTACTTACTGTGAAAACCATGCATAAAAGTAAAAGACTTTTGTAATAAACATGAACTATACAAGCATGACCATTTATCTTTCTAAGTTTAGGGGTAATTAGCATAAACCTTGACATAGATTATTTGATAAAAACTTGGAATATTAATCGAACTGAAATTTTCATACAATTTCCATTACTGGTTGGTACTACTATGAGTGTTGTTTTAACTGATGCAAGGTTTTCTTATTACCCATTCATGCCTTGAGCTACACTTAAGGAAACAGTGGGGGGAGGGGGCATAAAACAATTCAGGCTTTGTTAGGGAGAGGGGTTATGACAATTCAGAATTTGGGGGTGGAGAGGGCTCATAACAAATTGAGTACAAAATTGGTGGGGAGGGGGATTTCCTCAGGGTTGTTGATACTGAATGTACTTGCTTAGTCTACAATCTTTCCTTGGTAGTAATGTGTTCTGTTAAAACTCGCATGTTTTCTGGAATACTATCAGTATTGTGCACCTGCCTGGCCGGGCTAGGCACACAGTTTTTTTTCTAAACTTGAGCTTCAACATCTAGCCCCGAGCTATCGGGCTAGCCTCAATGTCAAGCTATGTTAGGTATTAAAACATAATAATGCCTAGTAGCTAGACTATGTTTGTTTATTCTTTTTAGCTTATTGTACTCTGTCTTTTCAGTGCACTGTGGAAGGATGCCCCTATGTGGCCGCTCCCAAACTGGTCAGACTTCACTTCCAACTGGTAAGTCTTCATCACTAAATTGAAAATTTATTATAACCAGCTAGCCCCTTTTCATAGAATATAGAAGGCCGGGTCTTATAGGCCTATCATTGTTATCTGATTTATTTCGATTCAATATATTCAACAAAATATTCAAGGCTCAACGGTCCCCAGAAGGACCAGGTAGACTGGCGGGGCTACCTGAACCCAAAATCAGGTAGTTCTGCCAGCATTTTGGGTAGCCCTGCTTCCATTTTGTAGCATTTCAATGGTGAACTTCCCCAGGATTTCGGTAGTACAATGGGACTACCTGAATACAACTTAAGTTAGCCCGACTGACGTTTTTGGCATGTCAGATCTCCCAGGAGATGGGACTATGCTATTTGTTGAGCCCTGATATTTGTTGATTCGTTGTGTCGACTTGATCGCATCGGTTAGGATAGGAAACACTGGAATATTACAATTGTATAGCATTGCAGCACTTATTGGTACAGGTGAACTTGGATATGACGGACTCAATGGGACCAGGAAAATTGGTCCGTCATATCCAAAATCCGTCATATACATATGACGAATACTTGATATGCATCGGACTGGGACCAAGCATATCGTCCGTCATATGCAAAAATCCGTCGTACAGTGGTCCGTCATATCCAAGTTCACCTGTATAGCACAACAACACCCAGTCTGGAAAAACTTCAAAAATACATCAAGCATACTTGCAGTATTTTTCTGGAAGCTTCTCAAGCCGGCGAACAACATAAGGAAACTTCAGGGAAGTTCTCAATCTACCTGTCTACCGCGATTACTACACTACTAGTATCTCTGCCACCACACGTTTAATCACTCTGCATGTTTTGAGCAGTTTCGTTCTGTTTCATGGTATGATTTCAAAATTATATCAGACATAAACATCCTGCGGATTATTCGCCATTCAGTTAATTGTAATAGCGCAAACTACGATATTCATGACATTTCGGTTGTAATGCCTTATTATACCCTTAGTACTTTTTGGGATAGCTCATGAAAAAATGCGGTGAATACTCCTGAATTGACCAATCAGCCTGAGTCGGCCGTCCATTGCTCTCGCACTTCGAAGATGACGTCATTGTTGATTGTAAATACGACAACATGCTTCTTGTGCATCACACTTTTTGACCAATGGGCTACATTTAATGACGTCACTTATCAAAATATTTCGCGAAACAGTACCGGTGTGGTGGCAGAGATACTATGCATAGCGTATCTCTGTGTGGAGAGTGGGAAGTTCTATGGCACCAAAGTACCTCATTAACTCTGGGGTGGGAAGTTTAAAGACCTGATCAATATTTCAGGATTTTAACCGATCCGATTATCGGCACCTGAAATATATCGATCCGGTCTGTAACAATGACAGTCCTAGGGTCATACCCAGTATTTAGGAACTGGGTGCCCAAAAAAGGCAATTGTAAACTTTTTGGACATCAAATTCTTCAAGGTACATCACAATATACTCAGATTACAACAAGGAACATGTATTTATTCAATGAAATTAAGGCATAATGTCCATATATAATGCCATGGGAATTGAGGTGAAAAAAAAATCAATCATTTATTTGAAATTGACATTTAAAAAAATTCCCTTCAAAGGTTTTTGAGTTTCTTGTTGAGAAGTTTGTAAGTTCGGCGATTTGTTTACCTGAAGCATGTTATGTGCTATGCTCATTGTTTTCCTTTCATTGCAGCAACACAGATCGGGTATGGCAAAGAAGATCTGGCAGCTGGAGTCCCCTGAGGACCTGGCCAAGTGGAAGGCAGAGAGAAGAAAGTAAGAAGACATTTCTTAGTAATTGTGTTTAAAAGGGCGTTTGATCAAATTTGAAAATATATGTATAAACTTTAATTCTATCTGAGTAGTTCTGTCAAGTGTCAACAAACGGGAGTCTTCTACAAAAATTGTCAGATCTTATGTCACTTTGAGCATGAAAGGGTTAAGTAACTTACTCTGTAATTTAAACGATATGAGGGCCCTCCTTGGTCTTTGTCTCCTAGTGAGACTAGATTCCACGAGATTAAGTGTGTTCAGGACTTCACTATGGGCCTTATCACAATGAGGTGACAAATCCATGTGTCTGTTCATCTAAGTATAAACCATAGTGTTAATGATGTGTCTGCATTTCAGGAATTACCCAACAAAGGAAAACATTTCTAAGAAGGAAGCGGTGGAAAAAGGAAAAATTGCAAGGGGTGAGGTACTAGACAATAAATACTTCGGGTAAGTTATACTTATTTAACCCTCCTGATGCTGACGTTTCTTTCTCCCAAGGCCTAAGAATGCAAACAAACATTAAAATCATCCTTACCAAGGCTTGTGGGTATTCATAGGAAAGTTCTCGTGGAGTACTATCAGATGACTTTGAGTACATATGTGCCAGGGTTTCAGTCATTTCCCAGCTTCTTTGTCATCATTTCATGGTGACCAAGTTAGCCACCAGCAGTGAAAGGGTTGATTTGATTTAGAAATTAGTGAGTCTGGAAGAACGGATGTTGGGTTTAGAAGGATGAGTATTTATTTCAGAACCGGTAATTAGCTTGTTTACCTTGGTAAGAGATGTTGATAATTTAGAAAAATGTCTATTAGGTTTGGGTTACATGACTCCCTGTAATTGCCCCACAACTCTCAACATGTGAGAAAGTTGCCAGTGACTTTGGGTTAGGCGGTGGTTTTAACCGGGTACTCCGGTTTCCTCCACTACTCACAACTGGCTAGGCACGAATCAGCCACAATTGGCATAAATGTGAGGAAAAATGAAATTCCAAATCCCAAAACTCTCAAAAATGTGGATACCCATATGGAATTAACACTCTTTTAGTGGGCCTAGTGGACTAACAGCTCAGTAGCCGTCCCTTGACACAGACTTGGGGATAAATCTATGCTATATATAGCTCCTGCTAGCCTAGGTAGAACAACCTAAACACAGTGTAGATAAATGATTTGAAACCCTACTTTGATTTCCTTTAAATGAAGTTACGTCCTTTCTTAACATCTATTTGATTTTGATGATGCCAAAATCCAATTTCTACAGTGTGGCTGTGTAGTATGTTTTGTTTTGTTTTAACTTTATTGTATGTAACTAATTACATCACTGTATGTCAATAAAGATGAAATAAGGTACCAGATTATATGGCCCCTCTAATCACTATTTATAAGTTGTGGTGTTTATTGTAGAAAAATGAACAGAGGCAATGGAAGGGGTCGAGGTCGCGGGAGAGGTAGAGGTCAAGGTCATCACCATGGCGATGGTAAGAGACCTACAGATGGACAAGGTGTCTCAGGCCCCGAGTCGAAGAAAATGAGGCTGGAATCTCAGGGTCTCCCTAGTATGGAGGAAGGAAAATCTCACGATCCAAAGTTAGATCCGCTAGCCTACGTATTGGAGGATGACAAAGGTAATTGGTGATATTCAGACTTACAAATATTCTTAATTAAATATCTAATTGTTGTTAGCAACCCATTTCTAGATTGCAGACCCAGTCTGAAACTTAAGCCTATACTTTCGCAATAAAATACTATTTTGAAATATATATCTGAAAGATACTATTCCTGACAACAATTGTCATTCATATTTAACAATTCCTACTGAAATATTTTCATGTATCAAGGTTTGACATGCAAAGATCTTCTTTGACTCATTGGGCCAGCCACAATGGCCGAATGGTCTAAGGCATTGTCAGTAACTGCTCGCTGTCTCTCGCAAGTGCTCTGATTCAAATCCTGCCCTGAGTATATGTGAAGGTTGTCAGTGACTTGGGGTTAGGCGGTGGTTCTCCGATGTTCTCTGGTTCCTTCACTTACAACTGGCTGGTCATAATTTATTCTTAATATGGTAGAAGTGATGATAATTCAATTCAACTAAATTTAATCTCAAATTTAAGAAATTTCATTGACTCATCAAGAACTGGTTGAAAATATATTATTCCATTTTGCTGATTATTTTGAGGCATATCCTAATATTTAAGCTCATGACATTGTCTTAAATAGTAGAATATTATATGCAGTATGAAAACATGCTAATTACATTGTTAAGTAATACATTATTCTAATAATATATTTATATGAACCCTTCCAATATTGAGGCTACTTTTGATGCAAAGCACAATGACACAAAACTCTCAGATGAGTACCCATGTGCCGGGGTCTCAGTCATTTTTCAGGCTTTTTGCATCATTCTTTGTATCTGCCAAATTCGCCACCAGCAGCATAAGGGTTAAACATATACTGTAATGAAAGTTCATGTACAATATTGCTATGTTTTACACTTAATGTAGCATTTTTTTTGCACATGATGCTACAATGTCTTTTGCATAGGACCAAGTATCTGTGGGGACCAAGTAGATCAGTTGGTTAGTTGTTGGACTAATAATCAGTAGGTGGCTGGTCCAATTCCCGGCCTTTGCACTTTGGTCTGTTCTTGGGCAAGACAGTTTATTCCATATTGCCTTGGTCTACCCAGCTGCAAAATGGGTACTTAGCATATAAGCAGTGCTTAGTGTGTACAGGCCTGCTAGGGAAGGAAGGTTGTTTGAACATTTGTTTATACAAGACTATAGACCAAATATCTTTACCTTTGCAGACTCAGAAGCCCCTCAGGAAATCAGTGCCAAATCTAACAAATCTCCCGACTCTGCTGGGGACCTCGCAATAGCGGGTGGTCTGGGAAATCTCATGACATCTTACGGAGAACTGTCTGACAGCGACCAGGAGGCGTCAAAAACAACAGGTAGGTTGTTGTTTCATACTAGTTGACATATGTTAATTGCTCGATGTGACTTCAAGCAGGGTCTTAGCCAGGATTTTAACTCTTTAGCTACTGGTGCCATCTGCTGGCCAGGCCCTCAGAGCTAGTTTGGTCCTTAAGCAATATTTTTTTGCAAAAACGGCAGCGCCATGCCTTTACACAATGGCCATTGGGCGAGAGCTATTAGACGCTCCGTGGGATAGGTTAGTGTGTGTGAGGAGCGACAATTAGCTCTTTGTGTAGTGAAGGATTTAAAAAGCCTGTCCAAAACAGCAATCTAAAATTTTTGCCCGTCCAAATTAAGCTACTAATCTAATAGAAGAAAGTAAGAAGAGAGTGCTTAGCTGGGTCTTAGCCAGGATTTTAAAAATGCTAGTCTGAAACAGCAATTCCAAAATTTCTGCCCATCCAGATTAAGCTTCTACCTACTTCAAATCCTTATACCAACTACATTTAATAGCCTATTGTGTCAAAAAGGGCTATTTATCAATGTCTTAGAAGATAGTTTGTTAGGAAATTATCTGGTTATTACCCCCAAAAAGTCAATGAAAATTCTTTATGGTTACTATCTTTAACCTGTACAAAATGAGATTTTTAGGACAGGCAGGAAGGGTCCTGGCCAAGTCCCTGACTTCAAGGCTCCAAATCAATTTTCTTGTCAGGGAGCCCAATTGCATCTTCAAAACTTACCTTAAGGTGCTGTGTATCGAAACCAGTGCATCTTTGGGCTCCCTGCAGAAAGTTGAGAGAATTATAGGAGAATTCGAGGGTGCCATTCATGAGCTCCTAGCACCCGCTCATTTTGAGCCCTGGACTTTATTAGTGATATGTATCAAATTACCAAATTGATTGCTAAGACTTCTAATAGTCAGGCGGATTTGAGACGTATTTTGGTCAAATCGTGCACTTTGTATTAAAAGCGTGAAACTTGGTATGGTGATACATATAACTATACTGAACATTTTCAGATATGGAGGCGTCGCACCAGTGCCCCCTGGTGGCAGGTGGCGCCACCTACACTTTGGCTCGCTTTCCTATCATATATGGCCTACAAAACCTGAGTTTAGAGTGGCAAAATAGTTTGGAATTATGATGTTTAGGTCTTTAATCAATCAAATTAATTTCAATAAGAATATATGACTGGATATAAGGCAGCAGTACCCTTAATTCTCAGAGAATAAGTGATGAAAATCTTCAAAAAATCTAAAAAATTGGCTAAAAACGTTCATTTATGTAAAGAATATTTAGAATTTATGATATTTTCTAGAGAGTACATAGAGAGAAAGCAAGGTTGTTGCTGCCATTAAGTACTTTTTACTAAATGTGCCACATGAATGTTTCTTAGCCCCCCTTTTTGACCCCCTAACTACTTGTATAGAGATATGTGTAGGTACAAATTGAAGTTGACTGTGCATTACACACATTGCAAATAGTCACATCTTTATCAATTCCCTGTTTCATTGACATTAAAAAAACATTTTTGAAAGGTATTTAATGAATATAGTCGAGAAGTACCCCTTGGTGGAAGGTGGCGCCACCTGCAACATGGCCTTTCATCAAACGGATGTATATGAATCTATGAATAACATTGCAAATAGTCATCTTTATCAATTCCCTGTTTCATTGACATTGAATATCATTTTTGAAAGGTATTTTATAAGATAGTCGAGAAGTACCCCTTGGTGGAAGGTGGCGCCACCTGCAACATGGCCTTTCATCAAACGGATGTATATGAATCTGTGAATATAATCCAATGTCGGTGAAACATCCCATATGTATTTCAGATTATAAAGTATGAAGGCCTTCCTTCAGTGCCTAGGTCGGAATCATAACAAAATGATATTCATATTTTTCCTGTGATAGGGGGCCTAATGTATGATGGGAAATACATGCATCTTTGCACAAGTTAGACGAACCATTTTAGGACCATTTTGATCTGATTCAGCTAAGTATTGTGACATACTTTAAAACTTAAAGGGCAAATGCACCATCAGAATGATTTAGGTTCAAAATGAGCTTATACATGTCACCTTTCAAATAAGACCTCCCCGAACCTGTCCTCTTCAGCACTACTCAGTTATAGCTTACAGAAGTGACCATGTAACAGGCCTGATGCAGCCATATGGGGCGTCCATCCTATCCCAAGATGCACTCTGTGTTTGGCATCTTTTAAGCACCTGCTGACTGTCACCAGTGCTTAAGAGGTAGCAGTAATTTGGCATGACTAACACATGAGCATATTTTGTGGGATTCTAGCTTTAGGCAGATGGCAGCGTTGAAATTTTACCTTTTACATAAGAGAACACCCTCCACCACCAGGGTGCAACATAGGTTCCAAAACATTACTTACCAAACTGGGCAAGCTGCCCCTTAGGTTTACTTGTCCCGCTGGCACTTGCCTCATCACTCTTAAACAAAAGTAAGTTACATTGCGAGGACTCTGCCCAAAATATTATTTGCCGAACGGGGCAAGTTAGGGTATTGTTCTGCTTGCCAAATTGTCGTTTTTTGCCAAATTCACTTGCAACGGGACAAGTGCTTATGTTGCACGCTGACCACAGCAGCTCAATTCAGTACACTTCAGGTCAGCCTTAGAACATTTGAAATTCTTTCTTGCAACCACAGTGTAGCAGTTCCTGACAGGACCATTTTGGCTGCCATTTTCCTTTGTGATTGATCCATCTCCAGTCACTTGGGCTGGACAGAAGTGGACTAAAGCCTGTCCCCAGCAATGGCCTGCTTGATAAAACTGTGAAACAGTGGTAGAGCCACAGATTTTTGTTCACCTAGGGCACTAGAATTAATGTCATGGGCAGCAAAATAGCGGATGTGACACAGTGTCCTTTTTCCATGGTAACGGGAAAAAGAGTGCCTAGGAAACTTAGTCAAGAGTTCCAGTGCATTATCAAGTCCCGTTCCCGAAGTGGCAATAGATACGATGGCAGTCATTGAATGGTATGTTGTTCTATTGTACGGCAGGATGAGTGGATATGTACTTGTCAACCAGGGACGAAAAGAAATGTTTACAAAGAAAGGAAGAAATATAGAATCGATCTCCCATCCCAATCAGCTCTAATTGAACACACAAAGAGGGCAGCATTTCAAGCAGGTCATTGCTTTAGTCAACAGGCCACATCTGTCCAGCCTAGGTGAATGGGAATTGATCAATCACCAAGGAAAATGGCAGCCAAAATGGTCCTGTCAGGAACTGTTACACTGAAGTTGCAAGAAAGGTTGCCAAAAGAATTTCAAATGTTCTAAGGCTGACCTGACGTGTACTGAATTGTACTGCTACTGTAGTGGATGGTGTTCTCTTAGGTAAAAGGAAAAAGTTCAACTGCTGCCATCTGCTTAAAGCTAGAATCTTACAAAATATGCTTGTGTTAGTCAAGTCCAATTGTACTGTAGAATAGGAAATTAGTATTCCTGCCATTAGAATGTTAACCTTCAATATGGGCTTTTTGGAATAAAAAATCTTCGAAAAATCCCCAAATCACAAATTCATGTAATCTGCTCCTCATATTAATTTCATATTCTACAGTATTTAAGTTTTAAGGTATCACAATACTCTGCTGAATCAGATCAAAATGGTCCTATTTCATCTGACTTGTGCAAAGATGCATGTATTTCCCATCATACATTAGGCCCCCTATCACAGGAAAAATATGAATATCATTTTGCTATAATTCCGACCTAGGCGCACTTAAAAAAGTTAAAAGCAAATGACTAAAACTCTCCAAAGTGAAATAAAAAAGTAAAAAGTAGCCTGTTAATTGCTTCACACTTCAAGTCAGTGATAGCACCATAGTATAACAGGCACTGAAGGAAGGCCCTCCTACTTTATTATCTGAAATACATATGGGAAGTTTCATAGACATTGGATTACATTCATAGATTTATATACGTCCGTTTGATGAAAGGCCATGTTGCAGGTGGCGCCACCTTCCACTAAGGGGTACTTCTCGACTATCTTATAAAATACCTTTCAAAAATGATATTCAATGTCAATGAAACTGGGAATCGATAAAGATGTGACTATGTGAAATGTTATTCACAGATTCATATACATCCATTTGATGAAAGGCCATGTTGCAGGTGGCGCCACCTTCCACCAAGGGGTACTTCTCGACTATCTTCATCAATTACCTTTCAAAAATGATATTCAATGTCAATGAAACAGGGAACTGATAACTATTTGCAATGTATGTAATGCAGTCAACTACAATTTGTACCCAGTACACATATCTCTATACAAGTAGTTAGGGGGTCAAAAAGGGGGCTAAGAAAAATTTATGTGGCAAATTCAGTAAATAGTATTTAATGGCAGCAACAACCTTGTATTCTCTAGAAAATATCATAAATTCTAAATATTCGTTACATAAATGAACGTTTTTAGCCAATTTTTTAGATTTTTTTAGATTTGCGTCACTTATTCTTCGTGAATTAAGGGTACTGCTGCCTTATATCCAGTCATATATTCTTATTGAAGTTAATCTGATTAATTAAAGACCTAAACATCATAATTCCAAACTATTTTGCCACTCTTAACTCAGGTTTTGTAGGCCATATATGATAGGAAAGCGAGCCAAAGTGTAGGTGGCGCCACCTGCCACCAGGGGGCACTGGTGCGACGCCTCCATATCTGAAAATGTTCAGTATAATTATATGTATCACCATACCAAGTTTCACGCTTTTAATACAAAGTGCACGATTTTTCACAAATCCGCCTGACTATAAGTATTCTTGTTTATATATATGCAGATGTAAGTTTACTTGATTTACAAATTTTCTTCAATGCCTACGCTTATGAACTGATGACAATTTTTTTGTGTTTACATTTTATTACCTTGTCATCAGAGTTCAACCCTTGAACATCATTATTATTGAAGGAAAATTTTGAAATTTGAAAAAATATTCTTATGTTTACATTTTTCCTTTGTCTTTTTAATTCCTGTAGGCCAAGCGTCAGATTCTGTATCATCCAAGGATAGGAATCAGGGGGACGGATCAGGATTCAGAGGAAGGGGAGGGAGGGGCAGGGGAAGAAAGCAAGGCCGGGGAAGGGGGAAAGGAAGAGGAGGCAAGGGCGGCAATATCCCCTCAAAACAACCAACGCTATTAGAGAAGGTAAGTGAAGATGATATATCATAAACACCCCTATGAATACTTGAATAGGGATTGGCACTTATAAAAATTTTGTGATACAATATCCATATTTACTTAAAGGGCAAATGCACCATCAGAAAGATTTAGGTTCAAAATGATCCTATATATGTCACCTTTCAAATAAGACCTCCCCCGAACCTGTCCTCTTCAGCACTACTCAGTTATAGCTTACAGAAGTTCAGCAAGTAGCAGGCCTGAGGAAACTATAGAGGGCCTCCATGCATCCCAAGATGCACTCTGTTTTTGACCTCTTCTAAGCACCAGCCTGTGTCACCAGTGCTTAAGAGATAGCAGTAGCACGGAACCATGGCTTTCCCTTTCTTCCTAATTTTTATTCCTGGCTCATCCCTGATCACAATTTTTGGAAGCAAATAAAACTTCAAGAAGAGAAACTTACGTAGTATGGCAGAATTGAGCGATTCAGGAATTTGTAGGAATGGAAATATCTGAATCACATAGAGAACTTCTCCCTTAGACCCACATGATCCTTTACTCAATGGTGCCAGGTTCTTTACTCAAAGATAGCATCTTGACAACAGGAAGTGAAGGAATACACATACTAATAAGTCCTACACTATTCCCATGAGTAACTGCTAACTGACACAAGTGTTGCAATATCCTGTAAGTGATTAGCACAAACTGATTTCATAGCAATTAGGAAGTCATGGTTTCTACCCAACAATAAGCTACAAATCAAAGACAAGCCACCACATAGTATAATTTCCAAGGATTGTTGGAATATACAATAGAGAATTGAAAAAGTTCAATCTTTGGGAATTGTGACAACTAATTGAAAGCCAGGAATGAAAATCTAAGCAGGAAAGGGGAGCCCAGCCCTCTATAACTGCTATCTCTTAAGCACTGGTGACACAGGCTGGTGCTTAGAAGAGGTCAAAAACAGAGTGCATCTTGGGATGCATGGAGGCCCTCTATAGCTTCATCAGGCCTGCTACTTGCTGAACTTCTGTAAGCTATAACTGAGTACTGCTGAAGAGGAGAGATTCGGGGGAGGTCTTATTTGAAAGGTGACACGTATAAGCTCATTTTGAACCTAAATCATTCTGATGGTGCATTTGCCCTTTAACGATGCAATATCTTAAAAGTAATTCAACAATACTTGCTGCCTTCGCAAAACAACTTACGTTATTAGAGAAGGTAGGTATAGACGATGTACAATGGGCTCAGAGTGGCCAATGTTTTCTGGAAATATCTTGATGTATCAGCAAGATTTACAGCTAGGTCCATATTTATGAAATGGCAACTGGCGATAGATCGAGGGTTGCCCAGATTTCCCATCAATTATTTTGCAAAATAATTATAGTGGCCCAATTTCCTAGGGACTTTAGGAGTTTAGCTGCTACAATAACGATATTTCCTTAATGATACAATATCTAACCAATATTTTTAATGATATTTTTTGCCTCCCAGAGACTAGAATTGTTAAATTTAGCACAGTCAAATTTCACAAATGAAAAACAAACTGCTTTGTGTGGAGATGTCCTGGTAGCAGTTAAATCAATTTTATATCACTAAGCAGATCATAAATGATACAGTACTTTTTGCTATTCAATATCAATATTTGGTATCTTATCGAGTAGTGGTATCAATCCCTACATTATAAAGATTTCTTGATTAGCCATAGAGATCATACATTGTTGTTAGATAAGCTAAGATAAACGTATGAGATAAATTTCATTTTGTGACACCAATGATGTGAGTGGTATTAAATCAAAACTCATCCATTGATAGAAACAGTAGTTGATTTAGTCTATCCCTGTAAAATCGCGGCAAGTGAAAAAATATCTTTGATGCATTTCATATGGTGAGAAGACATTAAGAAAACTTCCCAAAGACTTTGAATTGGGAACTTTTCTTATGTTTTATAAAGATTTTCATTTTGCTCTCAAAAATAAGTTGCTTGTATCTTTGAATTGACTCACTGTGTCTTTCCTGTGACACTACTTTCTGTGATACTGTAGAATAGGAAGTTAATCCTAGGTGAAAAATAACCTAATTTGTGATATCAGATTTTTCCGAGATTTTTTTATTCCGAAAAGCCAATATTGGAGGTTACTATCATAATAACAGGAATACTTCATCCGAGTTTCATTATACCGAACTGACTCGCTCGGAAAAGTTCGGCAGTATAAACCACTCGGATTAATTTCCTATTCTACAGTATGTTATTTGTATTTGTGACTTGCTGTAATGAGTTTGTATATTTTCCAGTTGCTGGCTGCTGAAATTCGACACGAACGGAATGTCATCCTACAGTGTGTCAATTACATCATTAAAAAGGACTTTTTTGGAGTGGGGGAGAATCCAGCTCTTCCTCCCAGACCAAAACAGAGAATAAATGGTGATGAGGAGCTGTGGGAGGTGTGATGGATCTGCGCTGTATCGAAATAAGAGCATTGGGTGTTGTGATGGACTTTCGTGAGGTTCTGCGTACATAGATCGGAACTTTCACAGCACTCAAAAAGTGCCGTATCAAAATAAGAGCTCTGCACTTTGGCACTTTTGTGTCATATCAAAATAAGAGCTGTGGGGAAATTTTGATGGATTTTCGTGAGGTTCTGCATTCGTAGGAAGGAACTTTTACAGCACTCGGGCACTTTCGTGCTGTATCAAAATAAAACCTGGGAAGTGTGATGGATTTTCGTGAGGTTCTACATGCGTAAAACGGAACTTGCTCAGCACGCATCCACTTTTGGGCCGTATCAAAATATAAGCTCTGTGATGGATTTTTGTGAGGTGCTGCATACGTAGAACGGAACTTTCACAGCACTCGAAAAGTGCCGTATCAAAATAATAGCTATGCGAGTTGTGATGGATTTTCGTGAGGTGCTGCATATGAGAACGGAACTTTCACAGCACTCGAAAAGTGCCGTATCAAAATAATAGCTATGCGAAGTGTGATGGATGCTCGTGAGGTGCTGCATACGTAGAACGGAACTTTCACAGCACTCGAAAAGTGCAGTATCAAAATGATAGCTATGCGAGTTGTGATGGATTTTCTTGCGGCTCTGCATGCATAAAACGGAACTTGCTCAGTACACGGCCACTTTTGCGCCATATCAAAATTAAAGCTCTGGGAGTTGTGATGGATTTTAGGGAATTTTACAGTGCTCAGGCACTTTCGCGCTGTATCAAACTACCCTATGAGCATTACCATTTCTAAAGCTGAAATGGTTCAAGCCCTCTGTGATGGAGTTTTATTATTTTGTTCTGAAACAGATCAATGCCTCCTCCATGTCTTCATTTTCAGCAAAGTTTTCATTTTGAAAAATCCTACGCTGAAACATTGGCAAAATGAAAATGAAGAACTCCGGTAGTCATGATTGACTTCATGATCTTGTATAGAAATAAAGACACCATTCCATTCTATCTATAAAGGTATTCGGTTTATAGTCTTGTATCCACCGAAGGGCTCACACGACCTTCCTCCCCTAGCAGGCCTGTACACACGGAAACCATTTCAATCCCCCGGGGGATATTCCAGAGCAATTGGCAGCATATAGCACACAAGCTCTAAGCACTGCCTTATTTGTGCTATGTACCCATTTTGCAGCTGGGTAGACTGAAGCAATATGGAATAAACTGTCTTGCCCAAGGACAGACCAAAGGGCCCCGGCCGGGTATTGAGCCAGCGACCTACTGATTACTAGTACGACACCTAACCAACTGAGCTACTACTATACACTTTTTATATTAGTTCCAAGTGGGATTGGAACGTTAAATATTGTGCCTGGTCTGTTTGGTGACATCTTGACCCTTATGCTGCTGGTGACTAATTTGGCCAATGAAAAAAGATGCAAAAAACCCTGACAATTACATCCTGGCATATGGGTACTCATCAGGGAGAGAATACTCAGTGAGGAGAGCTTCCCAATGAATACGAACATGACAGAGTTTGGATGGTTTTCCAGTCTTTGTGTGCTTGTTCTTTGGATTAAAGTAGCCTTAGCATTGGAAGGGCTGATTCTCTTGTTCAAGAATTGTGTAAACTCATCCGGGATGACAAGTCGTAGTTCAAGCCTGATAGTGGTACCTGTCCTGAAGGCCAGGTGGTCTAAGGCATTGCCATTGCCTGCTTGCTGTCTCTCACCACTGAGGGTCTGTCCTGATGGCCGTGTGGTCTAAGGCATTGCCACTGCCACTCACCACTGCCCTGGTTCAAATCCCACCCAGGGCATGGAAGAAAGTTGCTAGTGACTTGAGGTTAGGGGGTGGTTTTCATTGGGTACTCCGGTTTCCTCCACCTGTTACAACTGGCTAGTGACGATTGGGCCACAATATGACAGAACACAGGTTTTTGTATCTGTATCATCGTACACTGGCTTATATACCTACTTGAGAATTTGTCTTATAAAATATTGATGATGATAGTGGTATAGATCACCCTCTCAAGAAGCCTGAAACGAAGTTTCAGCTTCATCCGAGCCCTACAAGCAAAGAAAACAACACTTGAAAGTGGATACTGTCTGTCTCTTCTATATATAAAGCACAAGATAGCTAACACAACTGCAGTCAGATGCAAACAAACCATAATTTTAGTATTGTATGTCTTCCTTGGAAATGTCGGTGCTGCGTCCCTTTACCATCCAGAATAACCAGTAAACTAAACCGACACACCCTATGCTACAACAGTAATTGCTGCCATTTTATTTTTCTTATTGAGCTGCCCGTTTGAAAAGGCGTTTATGTGTGTGTTCTTCCATCTGTGTTCAGTGTTGATCTCACATGTGCTGCTACAGCCACATTTTTGTTCCGAGGCATGTTAGTTACCTGGCTGTCCACTAGGTGCCACCACAATCTGGTGGCAAAATATGTATCTACTACACACATCCCAATTTTATTTTGAGAAGGTACTTAACCATATTGGTACAGAAATTGAAAATGAAACCTGGATCTCAATTTAAGATAATCATAAGTTTAAGTAATGAACTTATATAACTTTAACTTAAACTAATTTAGTCAAGAAACGTATACACAGATATATACAAGCCAGGAGAGAAAATAGTACTGAGTATCTAAGCATCTAATTCCGGGAGTCAAATTTAGCTTTCTGTTTTGAATTTGGTGTGTAAGGATAATAGTAGAAGTATCTGGATCAAACACCAATTTGCTGGAAGGCACATTTTGATGCTCAAATGGTGTCGCCGAGCTTCATATAAGAAACACTTCCACCTTTGGTTGGGAGGGATTCCAGTATTCCTGTACGCAGAGCAGCAGGCAGCCGGTGGATTTCAAATATGATGGGTCCTCGCCGACAATGGATGTGGGCTTTCTGTCATCCTCGCCGACAATGGGTGTGGGCTTTCTGTCATCCTCGCTGACAATGGGTGTGGGCTTTCTATCACCTGTCAGCGATGACAATGGGTGTGGGATTTCTATCACGGACCTGGAATGGGACCCCCCAACCCCGGCACCGTCCTCGGCGTATGCATTCCCTTCTGCGAGGACGATGCCCATACTTCATACGCGAAGCGCTTCCAATTGAAAGCGCTCCCAATATGTTGTTCATGTGGGCGCATCCAGAAAGTCTTCTCACTTCTCACATCTTAATTGGAAACTTAAATAGTTACTCCCGCCTTTTACCCTCGCTTGATTTTCTTCACTTCACAGAGCACTGGGCAGAAATCATATTGCTCTTCCCCCCAACCCCAGCACCGTCCTCGCCGTATGCATTACCTTCTGCGAGGACGATGCCCATTATTATCCGGAACTTCATATACGAAGCACTTCCACCTGTGGTTGGGAGAGATTCAAATGGGTGTGTGGCGCAGTGGGTGTGGTGCAGCCTCTGTCTGTTTTCCGGACCCAAGGCTTCTAACCATTTGCTTTACTTCTTGCCGCTGTCATCCTCGCTACGAGGTGTCGGTCTGCGCTCACACAAACTTAGAACTTACATTTCCATTATGATGGGTCCTCGCCGACAATGGGTGTGGGCTTTCTATCATCCTCGCTGACAATGGGTGTGGGCTTTCTATCACCTGTCAGCGAGGACAATGGGCGTGGGATTTCTCTCACAGACCTAATGGGAAGGAATGGGACCCCCCAACCCCGGCACCGTCCTCGCCGTATGCATTCCCTTCTGCGAGGACAATGCCCATACTTCATACACATTCTTCCATGTCCTGTCGATTTCTCCCGTCTCTAAGAACTTGTCAATCATCTTCTTTCCAGGCAATTGCCAGATTTTGCGGCCAAAAAGACTTTGGAGAACACGTGCAAGTTGTAGTGCATCAATGTCTAGTCTGTAATACTCCCGGTGGACTCTGATATCATGCCCGAGGAATCCGGCAAGGAGTTCCATTTCACTTTGATCGAGGTTGAGAACCTGTGCCATAGTACCAACATGTTTTCTTAGTCTATTTGATCGGAGCAATTCGGGCTGTTTAGCTCCAAATAGGCTTGAGTGGTTCCTCAAGGAATCTGAACCTCTGATGTGAGAATCTTGTGAACTTGAAGCAAACAAGTAGGAGTTCAACGGGTTGATATGATGGACCCTTGTATCTAGGAGAAGTTGAACCCACTCGTTGATTTCTTTGGTAATCAAGATGGGTACTGTTCGCCCTCTCTTTCCTCTTATTTCAAACCTTTCCAATATGTTTATCAGACCTTTCTCAACCTCACTAATGCAGCCAGCCATTTCGCTTGTGATGTTCGCCTTTTTATTGAATTGCCAGTCTTTTAGCAAAATCTTTGATGCTTCTCCTTGCCGCTCTCTGTTAAACAAGATCAATTTTGACAGTGCGATTGAGTTCAGCGTAGAAAAAGCTTGAACGTTTTTCTTGTCACTTTTTAGAATGCTTGCGTTTCTCTCTCCTTCTGCTGTCAAGTACAAACAGAATTTTTTGACATCATCAGATAGTGGAATCAGCGAGACGGCATTTCTTTTTCGCTCTGAGAGATTTCGGCGTGCAGTTGTAGATAGTTCGGTCCATCGCATTTCACACAAACTCATGAACTCTCTACTTTCCTCCGCAGAAAGAGAATCACCGTCCTCCAAAGGTTGCTGTAGTTTAATTTCGGCGAGTTTTTTGATGACCTGACCGCTACGAATAGCACTTGATGGCTTTAACTAAGAATGATTAATTTCATCAAACCCTGCACAGGCTTGTGCAGCCTTCACAACATCTTGGAATTTTCTGGGTTGCAGGAAATCAAACATAGTGTCTCTGTTTTTGCCATTCCCTTTTCGCAGTTCCATCAACAGCTACCCTAGCTGTCTCATCTTTGAACGAATATCGCCTACAAAACCATGACATTATGGAGTTGAAGCTTGTACAGCAAGTGTATGATATTTTTTTTCCATGATATCCTATAAGAAATGAGGGCTATCAAAGAAAACAAACATATAAACTGCTTGGTTGCTTAAAGGAAAACTGATGAGATTGGCAGTGCTACCCTTTGGCATATCTGGAATTGAACTTGAAACTTTTACAAAGAACACATATAAAACAAAAAATTCATTCTTCTGGTTGCGACTGCTCAGCACTGGGTCCACTAACCTGGGTACTGTCTCCACTAAAGTAAAGCTCCGAAATACTCGTTTGGAAACACTTGTTTTCGCTATCTGCTTTTGCTAACTCTCCTTGCAAGTGTTTCTTCTGGCTCTCCAGGATAGCTATTTTATACTGCATTGCGTCATGCCTTTTTGTGACAGTTCTCACGTCGCAGAGGAGCTGCTCAAGAGCAGAACATGTTTCAGCTGAGGTTTGTAGCGTACACCTTTTTAAAGAGCTACTCTGAAGGAGTTACTGCGAAGGGTTGGAGAGTATTTAGGTAGTCTAATTTTAGAATGGCATAACACACACACATGGATATATAGTACAAATCTTTAATTGCCAGAAACATGGATCAAATACATCCTAACAGTCCCTAACAAAGAGGCGGAATGTAGCCTACATGCACTGCTATACGGTTATTATGGTTGATTATCGAAACTCACCCATTATGTGTAGTTTGGAAGGCTTGTTTGTCTGCTGGGGTTTGTTGTTGCTCAATTTGCTGGACCGGAAAAACGGAAGTGCCTCAGCCGCTCACTGCGCATGCGCAGTGACGCGGCTGCCGGCCACAAGTCTGCTAGATCCATTATCACCCCTGCTCCAGCCCGAGCCGGACCAGGGGGACAAAGGACCGTAAATCAGTGAGTAGAAGGGTTGGGGAAAGGGGCTCTAATGTTATTCTAAAGGGGGGACCTGAATTTGTGATGAAACAACTACGTAGTTCGCTGCATTCCTATGGAGGAATGCAGCTACTATACGTAGTTGCGCAATGATGTGTTTTTAGAGGTTGTGCACAAACGCTATTGCAGCGTGTGCCAACCAACCGTTTTACAGCAGTGCACATCTACGCTACACTCCCCCCCTCTCGGACGGTGATACGCCCCCGTATCACTGAATATTACACTGATAATTCAAACAAAAAGCGACATGCACATACATCATTAAATCCTAAACATCTCTGAGAGAACCCAAAATTCCGTGCATGAGCCTTTTGTTTTTTTTATTTTTATGAAAAGTTAGTTTAATTTGAGAGGTCAAAATTAGAGACACTATTTGGGGGGAGAGGTTACTAGCACATCACCCCCACCCGTAGCCTCAGCCTACGGGTTATGAAGTTTATACATGAAAATAGTACGAAAATTAAAGTGTCCTCTATTATTTTAATTTTCTTATATAGGTATCAAGGAATAACTATGAAGGGGCCACTCCATATTCGTCCGACATTTCTAACGTTCGATAATTATACTAATATAAAATATACTCCACTATAAGTATGTATTATAATCATACAGCATGCGAGACCATAGGCACACCTAAAGACCTATAAGGTCCCTCTTCGGGATGCATGCACACTGGCGAAGAGGTCGGAGCCGGAGAAAGGTGGACACCTTCTCGCCAGTGAGCATACCTCCCGACGAGAGATACGACTCACATTCGGAATGAAAGTTTTAATTCTTAACACTTGCTGGTCAACAAAATCAATGACCACGAATTATCCCTTATTTTTTTTCTTTTGGACGGAAACTCCTGCACATGTCTCCAGCATTCCCGTGGCGTGCAGGGTTAACGCTACAGCTTCGTCCCTGAGAGTTCCCCCAAATCAATATTCTCCCTACCCCCATAACTTGAATCTTTCCAACTCTACCCAACAAAAAAAAAAAAAAAAAAATTTAATTCTCGACTTAAATTTGTACAACTACTACTGTGACGAGGCTGTAGCGGCGAGTGGAGACAGAGCTGAGGTATCAACAGGTGCAATTATATCACTTGCATATTATACATTCAAATATTCATATGGCAACTTTGGCAATGGCACAATTTTATCCATGCAGAAAGTATCTACCCTGACCAGCAGAAGTATGTCTTATTCATGGCCTTAATACTTATTAATATTTCACATTCTTGAACAATAATACTGTAACATGGTGAGTCATATTTTATCAATGCATCCATAGACTTTCTGGAAGTGTAAACTTATTAAGAGGAGAATAATCATAATTTCTTAATACTATGTCGTAAAGTATACTAGGGTTTAGAAAATATTTTTTCTCTAAAAGGAAATTCCGAAATGCTTCCGAGTCATTAACAGAATGACATCGGTGAATGGGAACTGGTAGGGCAACTAAAGGTGAATTTGTATGTGGTTCAAAAGACAGGGTCTAGGGATGCCTAGGTTTGTCCAAGCTACAACTACATTGTAATACTGCTAAATACACGTCTTAAGGTAATATAACGGACAGTGATCACTAACAACAAGAGACTCACACTCTCTATAACCATTACGTGTGATCTTTGGCACATGGAACATATAAATCGGGACGAAGACGCTTAGTTGTGAGGTATGTGCTTCTCCCACCTTGTAGAAAAATATGACATATTAATGTGTAAAACTGCCGGGGGCCTAGCCTCTCCCAACCCAATACAAAAATATTAAACAAAAATACTATTATAACTCTCTAAATAGATAGATTTATAAATGTAGAATCAGCCCCTACCTATCTCATTACAATACATATAAAAGAAATTCCAATGGACTAGGGGCCACTCCGCTAAATGGGCCTGGCCGGGTTAGCAGTAGAGTTCGAACTCGGGTGACGTATAGTCCTCCCAAGGAGCTGCATACTAGCTATCCCAGCCATCTTGTCAACCGTCTAACCAGACAACCATCCCTCTTCAAATAATATTCCTTGATTTTCTAGTTAATAATACTCCCATTTTCATCTGTAATACCAGTGACAGGCCTAATACTACCCCAACTGGCATCCGGGTGTCTATGTCGTTTTCTACCTAAATTAAATCACCTGTTGAGAGCGAGGCTTATTTCCGGAAGGACACTTACCACGTACTGAACAACAACGGAAAAAAAAGAAAGAACAAACGCGCGGGTGACCTGAAATTTTCCATCTCCAGACAACCGTCAACAGCCACCCCCACCCGTTTCATCTATTGTTATTATAATGAAAAACACAAACTTATTGAACCTGTTTATAACGCATGTACTTCCCTCCCGTAACCCAAAAGAAAAGAAAACACAGGGAGCAAACCACAAGGCATAGACCATGTTACATTCCAAACTGACAAACAGATAAGTAAATTGTTGAGTCCCGACTAGACCCCTACTCTTAGAGCTATGCTGATATTTATTTAAGATTTTACAGTACGTGGAGGTGTCGAAGAAAAGGGAAGAAAAAACAACAACAAGTATAATCGGAAACTGAAAAATGCCAATGTCTCATCTTTTTTTTGGTAAGAATCCAAAAAAGAATGAAAGAAAAGAAAAAAAAACTAAGGCTTTCTGCCAAATCAGCAACGTCTAACCTTTGCGGGTATGGGCTTGGGAAACCGAAAATAAAATGAATGAAATTAAGGCGTTCTGCCAGAACAGCAGCGTCTAACCTTTGCGGGTATGGACTTGGGAAACCGAAAAATACAGCAACTAAGGCGTTCTGCCAGAACAGCAGCGTCTAACCTTTGCGGGAATGGGCTTGGGAAACCGAAAAATACAGCAACTAAGGCGTTCTGCCAGAACAGCAGCGTCTAACCTTTGCGGGTTTGGGTTTTGGAAACCGAAAAATAAAATGAATGAATTTAAGGCGTCCCTCTAGATGAGCAGCGTCTCATCCTTTGCCGGTAAGGGTTTGGTGAACCGAAAGTAAAGGGAACTAAGGCGTTCTGCCAGATCAGCAACGTCTAACCTTTGCGGGTTTGGGCTTGGGAAACCGAAAAATAAAATGAATGAAATTAAGGCGTTCCTCTAGATGAGCAGCGTCTCATCCTTTGCCGGTAAGGGTTTGGTGAACCGAAAGTAAAGGGAACTAAGGCGTTCTGCCAGAACAGCAGCGTCTAACCTTTGCGGGTATGGGTTTTGGAAACCGAAAAATAAAATGAATGAAATTAAGGCGTTCCTCTAGATGAGCAGCGTCTCATCCTTTGCCGGTAAGGGTTTGGTGAACCGAAAGTAAAGGGAACTAAGGCGTTCTGCCAGATCAGCAGCGTCTAACCTTTGCGGGTATTACCAGGAGTTAGGAATATTAATTTTGTATTTATTTTTTTATTTTTTTTATTTTTTTATTCTTACTAAACTTATAACTCCAGGTCCCCTTACCGTATTGGTGGAATTATTCGACACGCTTTCTCCCGTTCAAAAGAAGGAACTGAGAGGGAAAAAAATAAGAAACAAAAGAGAATCTGTTATATTGAATGCCTCTGTCTTATCCATACCCAACAATTTTCCAACAGAATCCCACTGAACCACGAAACGCTATTCTGCTCTGTCCCCTTGTCACTGGTATATTGCGCAGGAAGTATTCCCTCCCTTAAAATGTCATTAACCCTCAAGAAAACAATAATATACCGAAGTCTACGACTTGATTTTTTCTTTAGGTAATTATCCTATGTCCCTATACCCTAGCGGAGTGCCCCCTTCCAATTCTAATGCAACGGGCTGCTCCTATTACACCCGATGGAACATGAGGTAGGACGACAAGTGAGTTTGGTTCCGCGTACGTAAAAATATAATTTGACCTACCAACGCTGGGCGTCGCCACCTACCTATGCACATCCGGATTTTAAACTACCCATCATACTGTGCGGCGGCGGCGGCGACCTCCATTGTTGGTGTCCGGACGGGTAAGAATTGCTCCGTATTCTTTTTACTCTTTAAATTATTTATTATCATATTTATTAAAAACCTTCGGTTTAATGCAATATGGTGTGCAAGGTACATCAAGTATTGAATCTGGGAAACAACGAGAAAACATTCAGTATCAGGTTCAACTGGCTGGCGGCGGGGCCGCTCGCCACGAGGTTGGGCCGTGCACGGCTACTCAATGCTTGCATCGACCAGCCGCGCACCACCCGACCCCCCCGCGATCCCGCCTCCACCAGTTCTGGTCCGAGTGGCGAAGGGCAACAAACGCAACAGCACTCCATAAAAAATATAATTATAATTTTAATACCCCGAACAAGTATTTATTCCTCAAATTCTTTTAGAGTTTTTATCCCAGGCGGAAGAAGAAAAAGTTTTTATAAAGGAAGATAACGTTAAGGATAATACGACTCTAATTAAATTATATAGTTTAATTTACTGAGCAACCATGCTGTCCTACCCCTCACCACACAGGCGTATACACTCACTCAGTTCCCCCGGGTCATAGTTCTGGTCACGCTACTCTTATAATTTACAGAGTGTCGCCACCAGGACCATCACCCTGGGGGTTCTCGGCTCGTCGACATCGGCACTCCTGCTGTTCCTCCAATGCCGCATCCCTCTCCGTCTCGGCCTGTAGTCTTCTCCCTCTCTCCATCGTGTATCCATGAAGCGCCCGATCTTCGCCCTCCCTGGCCTGCTCCACGGACGCCTGTAGTCTGTCATTAGTCTCCTGCAAACGGCATATAATATCCCTGAACGTCTCGCCGTCTGCTTCTGCTGGGTCGGCCAAGTTAGGAGTTCTGTGGAGTGACTCGGTCCATTGCTGCAGTGTTTCTGGGACCTCGTCGCCCACCTCGGTGAAGCTTCTTCACTCGGCCTGGGCGAAATCGTCGCAGTGACGGAACGTTGTCTCAGTGGCCCGTCCGTCGCGCGAGCTGCCCACGCTTCCTGGTGGGGTGTCTTACACGCCCTGTTCGGGGTGTCTTCCACTGTATCCTCTACCCGGTAGTCCCTGTAGGGGGTCCCTGGGGAGGATTTGTGGGCATCCTGGGGGCGCTCCACGCTGTCCAACCGAATCAGTGGCGCGATGGTGCGGAACGGTTGTACGTCAGTGCCGATAAAGGCGAGGTACCTTCTTTCTTCTTCCGTCCGGTCACCGTGGGGGGCCTGAGGGGTCTTAAACCTCACCTCATCCTCCTCTCGCACGGGTCGGAAAGCTGCCTCTAGTCCGGGCAGGGTTTTGTCCACCCCAGTTGCGTCCACTCCCATGCTCCAAGCGCTGGGGTTCGCTAACCGGGTGTATTCCGCCTCGCCACGCCCCCACGCCAGGGTGGGGGGGCTTCTAATTGTAGAGAATCCCTGTATGCTGGGAACCCTCCCCCGGGCTCCACCAGCATGGACCCCCCCTCCCAGCATAGCTGGGGGGGGGGGGGGGGGGGGGGGTTGGTTCAATAATATTCAAATCAGGTTCATCAAAGTCATACAATGGGTCCTTTTTTTTTCTTTTTCTTGAGGGCATTGGCTAGATTACCTTGTTCTTTATTCATTGGATAGGTGTCTCTGGCCAATGCCTCTGTCCTAACCATAGCAGTGCTGAAAGGCTTATCCTCCTCAGGGCTCCCCTTGCTCTCTAAGTTCCCCAAATACTGATCCAATTCTTTTTGAAAAGCATCAAATTCGAGATTTTCCTCTACTGCCACTGTAGACTTATTTTCAGTGGCAGGAGTGAATAATAGGGGGATTTGGGGGTTTGATTCTGCCCCCCCTCTGCTAGCTAGGGAATCATTGTTAGTGGCCGCCATTTTGTATTGTGACTTTCCCACCCAGTTACTTTTACAAGTCGATTTTTGCCTGAATACTTCTAAATTCCTACTAATTTTCGCTCTAACTATTAGAATATAGTTAGTCCCTTCTGTTGGGCGCCACTTTTGTAGTGTACACCTTTTTAAAGAGCTACTCTGAAGGAGTTACTGCGAAGGGTTGGAGAGTATTTAGGTAGTCTAATTTTAGAATGGCACAACACACACACATGGATATATAGTACAAATCTTTAATTGCCAGAAACATGGATCAAATACATCCTAACAGTCCCTAACAAAGAGACGGAATGTAGCCTACATGCACTGCTATACGGTTATTATGGTGGATTATCGAAACTCACCCATTATGTGTAGTTTGGAAGGCTTGTTTGTCTGCTGGGGTTTGTTGTTGCTCAATTTGCTGGAGCGGAAAAACGGAAGTGCCTCAGCCGCTCACTGCGCAAGCGCAGTGACGCGGCTGCCGGCCACAAGTCTGCTAGACGCGAGGTTCCGGAAACCGCCGATAGGCGGCTTCAAACACGTCGAATGCCTTTGTGGAACGCCTGGGATTGTTTCATTACTGAAAACTTGGTTCTTCCAGTTATGTATAATAGCGTCCACTCTGTTTTGGTCAAACAGCATGGATACATTCAATGGACTAATTGTACTAAGAATACACTTTTAGGAAATTAAATAACCTTTTTTAAATCAGTGAAATTAGCGATTTTACAGTTTTGATGACGTCACAAGTAATTATAATATTATAATACGCGACGCATAGCGGGCATTCAATTACAGCGGGCGTTCATTTACACTACAGACCTGTAGTGTAAATGAACGCCGAACACGAACACGTTACAGTCAACCTCCCCCCCTCCCCTTTACTACACCCATTCTACTGCCGACACATGGCATCCAACCCTAGTTCCGAAAAACTCTGGATCCATTATCACCCCTGCTCCAGCCCGAGCCGGACCAGAGGGACAAAGGACCGTAAATCAGTGAGTAGAAGAGTTGGGGAAAGGGGCTCTAATGTTATTCTAAAGGGGGGACCTGAATTTGTGATGAAACAACTACGTAGTTCGCTGCATTCCTATGGAGGAATGCAGCTACTATCCGTAGTTGCGCAATGATGTGTTTTTAGAGGTTGTGCACAAACGCTATTGCAGCGTGTGCCAACCAACCATTTTACAGCAGTGCACATCTACGCTACAAGGTTGACTGAACCTCTGTCCTTATATCTCGTATACATTTGAAGACCTTCCCAAGATCTCCTTCAGCTGCGTATGTCGAAATGGCAGCCAACTGTAATTCTAAAGAGCCGGCGGTTTTGGCTATATTTGTTATGATCTGAAGCACTTTCAGCAGCATGTTGAATGGGCTGTGAAATGACTGAAAGGCTGCTGGTGCTTCATGTGTAAGACAGCCAATTAAACAGACATTAAGCTATTGACATTATGCAAAATTTTCAAAACATGCTGTCAATGGTCCACTGGACCGGCCAGCCTACACCTACAAAAACATGGTCTTACAAAATATACGGAGGGGTATCCAAAAAATCACTGTGATCCCCCTCCCTCTACTATCTATCTACACCTATATACATGGCATCCTGGAACGAGTCACCTAAGAGCTCACACCCAGGAGCCCACCCAGGCACTTTGTAAGGCGGCGATTGCCCTCCTCTAATCTCTTGACCCTCAACAGTAGCACCTGGATCTCCTTGTCCCTACATCCGCACCCCGGGCACCCCAGCCTCCAGACCTTTCTCAACCTCACTAAAGCAGCCAGCCATTTCGCTTGTGATGTTCGCCTTTTTATTGAATTGCCAATCTTTTAGCAAAATCTTTGATGCTTCTCCTTGCCGCTTTCTGTTAAACAAGATCAATTTTGACAGTGCGATTGAGTTCAGCGTAGAAAAAGCTTGAACGTTTTTTTGGCTACTTTTTTAGAATGCTTGCGTTTCTCTCTCCTGCTGTCAAGTACAAACTGAATTTTTTGACATCATCAGATAGTGGAATCAGCGAGACGGCATTTCTTTTTCGCTCTGAGAGATTTCGGCGTGCAGTTGTAGATAGTTCGGTCCATCGCATTTCACACAAACTCATGAACTCTCTACTTTCCTCCGCAGAAAGAGGATCACCGTCCTCCAAAGCTTGCTTTAGTTTAATTTCGGCGAGTTTTTTGATGACCTGACCGCTACGAATAGCACTTGATGGCTTTGACTAAGAATGATTAATTGCATCAAACCCTGCACAGGCTTGTGCAGCCTTCACAACATCTTGGAATTTTCTGGGTTGCAGGAAATCAAACATAGTGTCTCTGTTTTTGCCATTCCCTTTTCGCAGTTCCATCAACAGCTACCCTAGCTGTCTCATCTTTGAACGAATATCGCCTACAAAACCATGACATTATGGAGTATGATATTTTTTTTCCATGATATCCTATAAGAAATGAGGGCTATCAAAGAAAACAAACATATAAACTGCTTGGTTGCTTAAAGGAAAACTGATGAGATTGGCAGTGCTACCCTTTGGCATATCTGGAATTGAACTTGAAACTTTTACAAAGAACACATAAAACAAAAAATTCATTCTTCTGGTTGCGACTGCTCAGCACTGGGTACTGTCTCCACTAAAGTAAAGCTCCGAAATACTCGTTTGGAAACACTTGTTTTCGCTATCTGCTTTTGCTAACTCTCCTTGCAAGTGTTTCTTCTGGCTCTCCAGGATAGCTATTTTATACTGCATTGCGTCATGCCTTTTTGTGACAGTTCTCACGTCGCGGAGGAGCTGCTCAAGAGCAGAACATGTTTCAGCTGAGGTTGACTGAACCTCTGTCCTTATATCTCGTATACATTTGAAGACCTTCCCAAGATCTCCTTCAGCTGCGTATGTCGAAATGGCAGCCAACTGTAATTCTAAAGAGCCGGCGGTTTTGGCTATATTTGTTATGATCTGAAGCACTTTCAGCAGCATGTTGAATGGGCTGTGAAATGACTGAAAGGCTGCTGGTGCTTCATGTGTGAGACAGCCAATTAAACAGACATTAAGCTATTGACATTATGCAAAATTTTCAAAACATGCTGTCAATGGTCCACTGGACCGGCCAGCCTACACCTACAAAAACATGGTCTTACAAAATATACGGAGGGGTATCCAAAAAATCACTGTGATCCCCCTCCCTCTACTATCTATCTACACCTATATACATGGCATCCTGGAACGAGTCTCCTAAGAGCTCGCACCCAGGAGCCCACCCAGGCACTCCGTAAGGCGGCGATTGCCCTCCTCTAATCTCTTGACCCTCAACAGTAGCGCCTGGATCTCCTTGTCCCTACATCCGCACCCCGGGCACCCCAGCCTCCAGACCTTTCTCAACCTCACTAAAGCAGCCAGCCATTTCGCTTGTGATGTTCGCCTTTTTATTGAATTGCCAATCTTTTAGCAAAATCTTTGATGCTTCTCCTTGCCGCTTTCTGTGAAACAAGATCAATTTTGACAGTGCGATTGAGTTCAGCGTAGAAAAAGCTTGAACGTTTTTCTTGTCACTTTTTAGAATGCTTGCGTTTCTCTCTCCTTCTGCTGTCAAGTACAAACTGAATTTTTGACATCATCAGATAGTGGAATCAGCGAAACGGCATTTCTTTTTCGCTCTGAGAGATTTCGGCGTGCAGTTGTAGATAGTTCGGTCCATCGCATTTCACACAAACTCATGAACTCTCTACTTTCCTCCGCAGAAAGAGAATCACCGTCCTCCAAAGCTTGTTGTAGTTTAATTTCGGCGAGTTTTTTGATGACCTGACCGCTACGAATAGCACTTGATGGCCTTAACTAAGAATGATTAATTGCATCAAACCCTGCACAGGCTTGTGCAGCCTTCACAACATCTTGGAATTTTCTGGGTTGCAGGAAATCAAACATAGTGTCTCTGTTTTTGCCATTCCCTTTTCGCAGTTCCATCAACAGCTACCCTAGCTGTCTCATCTTTGAACGAATATCGCCTACAAAACCATGACATTATGGAGTTGAAGCTTGTACAGCAAGTGTATGATATTTTTTTTCCATGATATCCTATAAGAAATGAGGGCTATCAAAGAAAACAAACATATAAACTGCTTGGTTGCTTAAAGGAAAACTGATGAGATTGGCAGTGCTACCCTTTGGCATATATGGAATTGAACTTGAAACTTTTACAAAGAACACATATAAAACAAAAAATTCATTCTTCTGGTTGCGACTGCTCAGCACTGGGTCCACTAACCTGGGTACTGTCTCCACTAAAGTAAAGCTCCGAAATACTCGTTTGGAAACACTTGTTTTCGCTATCTGCTTTTGCTAACTCTCCTTGCAAGTGTTTCTTCTGGCTCTCCAGGATAGCTATTTTATACTGCATTGCGTCATGCCTTTTTGTGACAGTTCTCACGTCGCGGAGGAGCTGCTCAAGAGCAGAACATGTTTCAGCTGAGGTTGACTGAACCTCTGTCCTTATATCTCGTATACATTTGAAGACCTTCCCAAGATCTCCTTCAGCTGCGTATGTCGAAATGGCAGCCAACTGTAATTCTAAAGAGCCGGCGGTTTTGGCTATATTTGTTATGATCTGAAGCACTTTCAGCAGCATGTTGAATGGGCTGTGAAATGACTGAAAGGCTGCTGGTGCTTCATGTGTGAGACAGCCAATTAAACAGACATTAAGCTATTGACATTATGCAAAATTTTCAAAACATGCTGTCAATGGTCCACTGGACCGGCCAGCCTACACCTACAAAAACATGGTCTTACAAAATATACGGAGGGGTATCCAAAAAATCACTGTGATCCCCCTCCCTCTACTATCTATCTACACCTATATACATGGCATCCTGGAACGAGTCTCCTAAGAGCTCGCACCCAGGAGCCCACCCAGGCACTCCGTAAGGCGGCGATTGCCCTCCTCTAATCTCTTGACCCTCAACAGTAGCGCCCAGATCTCCTTGTCCCTACATCCGCACCCCGGGCACCCCAGCCTCCAGACCTTTCTCAACCTCACTAAAGCAGCCAGCCATTTCGCTTGTGATGTTCGCCTTTTTATTGAATTGCCAATCTTTTAGCAAAATCTTTGATGCTTCTCCTTGCCGCTTTCTGTGAAACAAGATCAATTTTGACAGTGCGATTGAGTTCAGCGTAGAAAAAGCTTGAACGTTTTTCTTGTCACTTTTTAGAATGCTTGCGTTTCTCTCTCCTTCTGCTGTCAAGTACAAACTGAATTTTTGACATCATCAGATAGTGGAATCAGCGAAACGGCATTTCTTTTTCGCTCTGAGAGATTTCGGCGTGCAGTTGTAGATAGTTCGGTCCATCGCATTTCACACAAACTCATGAACTCTCTACTTTCCTCCGCAGAAAGAGAATCACCGTCCTCCAAAGCTTGTTGTAGTTTAATTTCGGCGAGTTTTTTGATGACCTGACCGCTACGAATAGCACTTGATGGCCTTAACTAAGAATGATTAATTGCATCAAACCCTGCACAGGCTTGTGCAGCCTTCACAACATCTTGGAATTTTCTGGGTTGCAGGAAATCAAACATAGTGTCTCTGTTTTTGCCATTCCCTTTTCGCAGTTCCATCAACAGCTACCCTAGCTGTCTCATCTTTGAACGAATATCGCCTACAAAACCATGACATTATGGAGTTGAAGCTTGTACAGCAAGTGTATGATATTTTTTTTCCATGATATCCTATAAGAAATGAGGGCTATCAAAGAAAACAAACATATAAACTGCTTGGTTGCTTAAAGGAAAACTGATGAGATTGGCAGTGCCACCCTTTGGCATATATGGAATTGAACTTGAAACTTTTACAAAGAACACATATAAAAAAAAAAATTCATTCTTCTGGTTGCGACTGCTCAGCACTGGGTCCCCTCTCCGTTGGGCTACCACCTTGTCGTGGTGGAGAGGCTTGTGTGCCTTTAGGATCCTGAGAGCTATGCTGGTTGGGATTACTAATCCCTGGTAGGTTCAACCATACCAGATAGGTCGATGGGGAGAGGTCAGACTAAGATGTAGTCCCCGTACCTCCCGGTTGGAGGCAGCTTGTTTGCCGTGGGCTGCGGCCTGAGAAATTGGAAGACGGGATCCTGGTGGTTGAGGGGTGATGGATCTACGGATCTATTATCTCCAACACGCCACTTTGGCCCTTATTTCATCTAGACAGGCGGTCTGATTTGGCTCGGTCTAGATCAATCGGCTGGTAATGCCATGCCCTAGGGAGAGGTTGACGTGGTCGTTCAACTTAGCCGTTGTTAATGACCATCTTGATCTCTTCCTAGAAGGCGATTGCTCATGGGCCAATCAGGGTTTGTACGTCTTTTTATTTGTATAAATTGTGAGTATATCCAGTGTGTATCCCTGTTTACATGTGTGCTGATGGCACTGCCCCGCACCTCTGTATACCCCTTGTTGGAGTCGAAGTAAGGCTGGGGACCACAGCGGACGAACAATACATCTCTCATATGGCTTCATCAAAAACCCCAAAAAGAACATTAGAAGATTATCTATCCGATGATGACAATACCTCAACAAAGAATTTCTGGCCACACTTTTTAGTGATCCAGCCCGCATCTCCAGAAAAACTACTCACCTCTTTATCTCCCTTTGCCATTGCCAAAAGCATCCAAGGCTTAGCAGGTACACCAAAACAAGTGAAACATCTCAGATCAGGCGATATCTTGGTGGAGGTTGAAAAGGAATCACATTACAAAAATCTTATAAAGACGTCAATGCTAGTCAATGTTCCAGTTAAAATATCCCCCCATAGGACACTGAATACCATCAAGGGTGTCATCCGGTGCAGCGAACTGAAGTTTACTCCCGTGGAAGACATAGTTGACAATCTTAAAGAGCAAGGTGTTAGTGAGGCACAGAAAATTATAATCACAAAAGATGGAAACAAAATTACAACTGCAACCATCATCCTCACTTTCCATGGGAGTACAGTTCCTTCCGAAATCAATGTAGGCTTTTTGAAAGTTATCGTTTCCCCATTCATCCCCAACCCTCTGAGATGTTTCGGTTGCCAACAGTTTGGACATCACAAAAACACTTGCAAAAATCCCTCAAAATGCCCAAAATGCTCCATGGAATGAATGAATGAATGAATGATTTCTTAAAGGCACATCGGCGCACAAAGGCCATTTAGTGCCATAAAAATTGTGTAAAACAATGGTCCTTTGTTATTGTTGAAAACAATAACAAAGCAATGGATGAATAAAAATGATCACAAAATAATGAACAACTTCAAAATATAATTTCCATAAAACAGGTTGTTTCAAAAGAAACTATAAATTCTTAAAATGTTTTACAAGCGGTAAAACAGACCAATCTCATGTAAATAAGATAAAATGCTGTCTGGAGGAACCTTTTCAAAGAGTTCCCTAAAGCTATTTATGCTCCATGGATGACCATGGAGATACTCCTTGTGATCATCCCATAAAATGTGTCAACTGTTCTGGTGATCATCCCGCATACAGTAGAACCTGCTCTAAATGGATTTTTGAGAAGGAGGTTCAATCTGTTAAATGTAAACAGCAAGTGCCTTTTCCAGAAGCTAGGAAAATAGTCCAAAATAAATCCAGCACTGAAAAGAAATCCTATGCTCGGGCAGCAACAGTTGACAAACCTCAGTTCTCATCCATTCAGACCCAAACCGACATCACCTGGCCAATCAATGCAACAGACTTTACACTTCTTCCTACACCTGAAAAACACATCACTCCAACTCCATCTCATGCAACAATGTCTACACAAACAGTAAATGAACCATCACAACAACCTATAAATATCATTGAACCTACCACTGCAAAAGCAAAAATCCCTCCAAAGCCATCACAAAATAATAAATCGTATACACGCAAACCCATCACTGCCCCTCAGGGTGGCAGTCAGGAGCCTAGGAGAAATTCCTTAGGCTCCAGACCATCCAAAGGTTCATCTGATCCTCTCTCTCAAATCCGCAGAGAGAGGTCATTTGAAACAATGGACTGTGAGGATGTACCAAAGCCACACCAACCAAAGGCGAGAGTACACCTCATACCATCAAAATGACACTTTTATTGATTTTATCCAACATATCTCTTTCCTTTCTCCTTTTTCTCACCATGGCTAGTGGCTTTATTATTCAGTGGAACTGTCGAGGACTTGCAGCAAACCGGCAGGAACTTGAACTATTAGCTCAAAAATATAATGCTCCTGTCATTTGTCTCCAAGAGACAAACCTCAAAGATGATCAAATGACTTTAAAAGGTTATGTTGCTCACCATAAATCTGGAAGAATAGATGATATGGATAGAGCACATGGTGGTGTCTCAATATTTATCAAAAGCAATCTACCTCAGAGTGTTGTAGATGTGACCTCACCTTTGGAAGCGATTGTTGTAAAGGTGACTCTCCACACTACAATTACTTTCTGCAATCTTTATATTCCCCCTAGCACTGCACTTCATCTCCGTGACCTTACACACTTAGAAAGACAATTACCTAAGCCATTTATGATTGTTGGGGATTTTAATTCTCACAATTATTTGTGGGGAGGGAATAAATCTGACGCAAAGGGTAAGGTCATGGAGACATTCATGACTAGAAGTAATATCTGCCTCTTTAATGATGACACCCCGACTTATCTGCATCCAGCAACTGGTTCTTTTACATCAATAGATCTCACTATGTGCTCTCCTTCACTTTTCATGGATTTTACATGGAGGGTGGAGGAAGATCTTCATGGTAGTGACCATTTTCCTATCATCTTAAAGAGTCATTATCATCCTCCAGATGACAGACCACCAAAGTGGCAGTTTCACAAAGCTGATTGGAATCTTTTCAAAGACCTGTGTTTGGAGGCCTTTCCTCAAGATGATCTCGATGGAGGTCTCCAGCTGGAAACATTTATTGACCAGCTTTGTGAAATTGCCAATGAAACAATCCCAAAATCAAATCCCAACCCGATGAAGCCACAGAAGCCATGGTTCTCTTATGAGTGTAAGGAAGCTATTTTAGAACGAAAGAGATCTCTTAGAGTTTTTAAGAGATCTCCAACAAATGCAAATTTACAACTATATCGTACAAAGAGTGCTAAAGCAAGACAGGTCATTCGTGCCAACAAAAAGAAAAGTTGGCACGAATATGTGTCCAAACTAAATGCCAGAACGTCTATGAAGAAATGCTGGGACATGGTCCGTAAAATTAAGGGCAAGGGGGGTGGTCCATCCGTAAAACATATTGAAAAGAATGGCAAAAAAATAACGCAACCAAGGGATATTGCCGATACCATTGGGGAGGCAATATCATTCAATTCATCCTCTGCACATTATTCTCCTAAATTCCAACGTATCAAAAATAGACAAGAGAGACATCCCCTTATATTCCAATCTGACAATACCGAATCATATAATCAACCCTTTTCAATAGATGAGCTCAGGACTGCGCTTGGCAAAGCCCATGACACAGCTCCTGGCCCTGATCAAATACATTATCAGATTTTGAAGCATCTTCCTCAAGCTTCTCTCCAGTGCCTTTTAAAGGTTTTTAATAATATTTGGGAAACTGGAGAGTTTCCACCTACCTGGAGAGAAGCCACTATCATACCCATTGCCAAACCAGGAAAAAAATTCCAAAGATCCTAATAATTACCGCCCGATAGCTTTGACCAGTTGTGTCTGTAAGACCATGGAACGAATGATAAACGATCGTCTTGTTTGGTATCTTGAATCTTCTTCACTTATCACGGAAGCCCAAAGTGGCTTCCGGAAAACAAGAAGCACAATGGATCACCTTGTGCGATTTGAAACCTTTGTGAGAGAGGGATTTTTAAAAGGAGAACATGTGGTGTCTGTCTTTTTTGACCTAGAAAAGGCATATGACACCACTTGGAAATATGGAATTATGAAGGATTTACATGGTATGGACCTCAGGGGACGTTTGCCCCTTTTTATTTAAAACTTTTTATCTGAAAGGAAATTTCGAGTCAGAGTAGGGACATCCCTCTCTGACTTTTATGATCAAGAAATGGGAGTTCCTCAGGGTAGCATTTTATCTGTCACCCTTTTTATTGTCAAAATCAACAGCATCACCAGCTGTATAAGAAATGGTGTTGACAAGTCTCTATTTGTGGATGACTTTGGTGTCTCATATCGATCAAAACATATGCACGCTATAGAAAGACAGCTCCAACTTCATCTAAATAGAATAGAAGATTGGGCTGACAATAATGGTTTTAAATTCTCCCAATCAAAGACTGTTTGTGTCCATTTTTGTCGAAGGAGGGGTCTTCATCCAGATCCCTACTTGGTACTTTATGATAACCCCATTCCTGTAAAGAAGGAAACAAAGTTCCTTGGCATTTTACTCGATTCAAAATTGACATTTGTCCCTCATATCAAGGGCCTGAAGAAAAAGTGTATCAAGGCTTTGAATTTGTTGCGTGTTGTTTCCAGTACTGACTGGGGTGGGGATCGTATAGTTCTTTTACGACTATATAGGGCCCTTGTTCGTTCAAAGCTAGACTATGGATGTTTTATCTATGGAGCAGCATGTAAATCTTATATCTCTTTGCTGGATCCTATTCAAAATCAAGGTTTGAGGCTTTGTCTTGGAGCCTTTAGAACCTCTCCTGCAGATAGTCTTTGTGTTGAGGCGAATGAGCTCCCTCTTCGCCTTAGAAGAGAAAAGCTTGCTCTACAATTTGCAACTAAAATAGCTGCCAACCCAAATAACCCTGTTTACGAAACTATTTTTAACCCTCGATATATGGACCTTTTTGCTAGAAAACCAAGAGTCATTCCAACTTTTGGAATTCGTATTAAGGAATCATTGGAAGAGTTAGATTTTAATCCTGACATCATCGCAAAATTTGAATTTCCTGAAACTCCTCCATGGACATATCCAACTGCTATGGTCGACCTCACTCTTTCGTATGCCAAGAAGGATCAAACGGATCCTTCTCAGTACATAAGTTTGCACAATGAGGTGAAGGATGTCTTTCGAGACTATGATTTCATCTACACTGATGGCTCTGTTGCAGATGACAAGGCTGCAGCAGCAGTCATTGATAATTATTCTTCCATTGAACGTCTTCCAGATAAGTCCTCTATATTTTCTGCCGAGTTGCGTGCTCTCTATCTAGCTCTTGATAGGGTGGAGACGGCAGATGATGATGAAAGGAATTTTATTATTTTCTCTGATTCAAAGTCTGCTCTTCAAGCCATTTCGGGCCAAGACTGGACACCTCCTCTTGTCCTCTACATACTTGAACGCCTCAATTGGTTAGTACACTACCAAGAGAAAAGAATATTATTTTACTGGATCCCCAGTCATGTTGGCATTAGGGGTAATGAAAAGGCAGATGCTGCTGCCAAGGCTGGTCTTTCGAGAAGAGTCGCAAATGTTCCAATTCCTTATGGTGATTTTAAAAAGCACATCAATGTCCTTTTAAAATGCAAATGGCAGTCTCAGTGGGATGAGGCTGTAAACAACAAACTACATGAAATTCATCCACAGTTGGGTCTTTGGCCTGGAGGTTCTCGAATCATTAGACGTGAGGAGAGTGTTTTAGCAAGAATCCGAATTGGTCACACTCATTTGACTCACTGCTTCCTTTTGAAAGGGGAAGATCCTCCACAATGTACAGCGTGTGATTGTCAATTGACTGTCAAGCATATTTTATTTGAGTGTGTCGATTTTATTGAATCCAGAAATAGACATTTTAGTGTAAATAGCTTTAGGGAACTCTTTGAAAAGGTTCCTCCAGACAGCATTTTATCTTATTTACATGAGATTGGTCTGTTTTACCGCTTGTAAAACCTTTTAAGAATTTATAGTTTCTTTTGAAACAACCTGTTATGCGGAAATTATATTTTGAAGTTGTTCATTGTTTTGTGATCATTTTTATTCATTTATTGCTTTGTTATTGTTTTCAACAATAACAAAGGACCATTGTTTTACACAATTTTTATGGCACTAAATGGCCTGTGTGCGCCGATGTGCCTTTAAGAAATCATTCATTCATTCATTCATTCATTCATGCACTGGGTCCACTAACCTGGGTACTGTCTCCACTAAAGTAAAGCTCCGAAATACTCGTTTGGAAACACTTGTTTTCGCTATCTGCTTTTGCTAACTCTCCTTGCAAGTGTTTCTTCTGGCTCTCCAGGATAGCTATTTTATACTGCATTGCGTCATGCCTTTTTGTGACAGTTCTCACGTCGCGGAGGAGCTGCTCAAGAGCAGAACATGTTTCAGCTGATGTTGACTGAACCTCTGTCCTTATATCTCGTACATACATTTGAAGACCTTCCCACGATCTCCTTCAGCTGCGTATGTCGAAATGGCAGCCAACTGCAATTCTAAAGAGCTGGCGGTTTTGGCTATATTTGTTATGATCCCCTGTAGTTGGCAATGCTGGGGTGCAGATGGCAACGCTGCTTCTATGTAAATTAATGAAAATATTAATGTAGAAAGTTTGCTATCTGAAAGTAACGGACTGCATAGTTGAATTGTTATAATACACTTCATCCTCTTTAATGAAATATGAGACAGAGGAATGTGCTGAATCGTATTGTTATTGAACTGTCTTCTTCACTCAAGTGCAAGACCAAAGAACCCCATAAAATATACCGAACATAAATCTAGGGTGGTTTGGCTCCTAAATCCCACTAAAGTTGAACCATGCAGTCTGTCTGACTCAAGTTTGACAACTGCTTTTTCGGGGAGAAATAAGATATCAAGAAATAAGGTTTTAGTGCAAAATGTTGAGAGAGCCATATATAACTGTGTGGAATTGTGGTCTGTCTATCTTGTATGGCATGCCAAAGTGATATTTATTCAACTCTCAAAATATCAGGCAACTTTCAAAATATCGTTCAACTTTGTTAAAAATATGGCGCAACTTTCAAAATATGGCACAACTTTTAGAAATATATCACACAGCTCTGGAAGGATGTATATTTTTTGGGAACATGTATAATGACCTCAGAGCAGTCATGGGTGTTGTGCCATGTTGTACACTTTTAGTGGGGAAGGTCAGTGGTAAAGGGGAAAACCTACCGGATAGAGGGAGTCATTTGGTGGACACTGAGTCATTGAGTTAACCCTTATGCTGCTGCTGCTTATTTGGCCAATACTTAACAATTAAAAAAAAACGAAAATGACTACAACCCTAGAACATGGGTACTCAACAGAAAGTACTCAGTGATAGATATCCAATGAATACCAACATGACAGAGTCTATATGGTTTTCAAAAATCTTTTCATCCTTGTGATTTGGACCTTAGCATTACAAGGGTTAAACCTGCCCCCTCCCGGGACCACCCACATCAGGTTGAGGTGACATGTCACACTTCAGCTCTTTATGAATGCAAATGTAGATGGCCGAGTAGGTGTCAACAAGTACTTCAGACACAGCTGGAGAAGTAATTTACAAATATAGCTCTGTGGTCAGAAAGTCATTATCAATTAAACAGAGTGTGAACATAGGCACATTGAGTCTAAGCTGCATGGATCATTTGCTAATATTAGGACAACTTGTGTACACAGGGGCCTCTTTAAATGGTAGACGTAGCTGACAAGCATACTATACTCAGAGTTTAAATTGCCATATAAATCTCTCTCTCTCTCTCTCTCTCTCTCTCTCTCTCTCTCTCTCTCTCTCTCTCTCTCTCTCTCTCTCTCTCTCTCTCTCTCTATATATATATATAATTATATATATATATATATATATATATATATATGTATATATATGTTTGGTGTGTAAATATATATATATATATATATATATATATATATAGAGAGAGAGAGAGAGAGAGAGAGAGAGATGTAATATATATATATATATTATATAATATATATATATATATATATATATATATATATATATATATGTATATATATATATATATATAATTATATATATACATACATACGTACATACGTACATACATACATACATACATATATATATATATATATATATATATATATATATATATATATATATATATCAAACTCTGAGAGTAATGTGAGAAAAGTACCCTTATCATCTATATGCACTATTTTAAAAAGCCCCTTTGTACGCAAGTTGTCATATTTAGCATTTAATGATTCCCTTAGCTTAGACTGACTGTGTCTGTTGTTACAGGATTATTCCTTGATAAATACTTGAAGGGTTGTTGTCTGGAATTAATAGGTTACGGTCAGGCTGATCACAGAGCTAGGTATGTAAATGACCACTCCAGCTTGAATGCTTACCCACTTGGCCATGGCAATTTGCATTCATAAAGGTTTGGTCAACTAAATGGGCCTCTATATATTTAAAGGTGGGACGTCCAGTGAGGCTCAGGTTAACCCTTCTAATGCTGCGGTCCAAATCACAAGTATGAAAAGATTTTTGAAAACCATCTAGATCCTGTGATGCTGGTATTCATTGGATAGCTCTCACAGAGTACTCTCAGATGAGTACTCATGTGCTAGGATTTTAGTCATTTTTCAGGGTTTTTGAATTAGTTTGTATTGGCCAAATTAGTTAGCAGCAGCATAGTGGTTAACACAAAATGACTATCAGAACAGTAGGTTTTCCCCTTTACCAGCGACCCTCCCCACTAAAAGTGCATGACCAGGTCTCAACACCCATAACTTTTCTGAGTTCATTATACATGTTCCCAAAAAATATACACCCTTCCTGAGCTGTGTGATATATTTCTAAAAGTTGTGCCATATTTTGAAAGTTGCGCGATATTTTTAACAAAGTTGAACGATATTTTGAAAGTTGACTGATATTTTGAGAGTTGAATAAATATCACTTTGGCATGCCATAATCTTGTTCATTTAAAAGAGAAGTCATTGTTAAAGATCACTGACCAAACATAATTAGAATCTGCTCAGTGCAGAAACTTTCTGGAAATGGCGGCAATGCCTATGTTCATGAAATAACCAGGCAAGACAATTTTTTATATATTCTAGGGAGAGTGGCCATAAAAGAAATTGGAACTGTTGCTTTGTCATTGTTAAAGAACAATGACAAAACATAATTGGAATCCGCTCAATGAAGAAACGTTCTGGCAATGGCCAAAATGTCCATGTTCATGAAAGAACCAGGCAAGACGATTTTCCAGAGAGAGTGGCCATAAAAGAAATGGAACTGTTGCTTTGTCATTGTCAAAGAACAATGACAAAACAATTAGAATCCGCTCAATGAAGTAACCTTCTGTCAAGACAATTTATGCTTATATTGTCCGCTCATCCGCTGTCATTGTTAAAAAACACTGACAAAACAGAATTGAATCCGCTGAATGCAGAATTGACCAAGCTTCTAAATTGCTTCGACATGGGTAGCCAGAGAGGCAGAAAGTAGAGATTATGCCAACATAGGTGCGGTCAAATAAAAGTGTTTAATGATGAGAAGGGGAGAGGCATATATAGCTGGCTAGAAGTCATACAGTGGCAATAGAAGAATGGAACTGCTCCTTTGTCATTGTTGAAGAAGAATGTCAAAACATAAATAAAATACGATCAATGCTGAAATCTACTGGCAATGGCGAAACTGCCCTATGCTGTAAATAATGAAATGAAATCATCCGAAGCTTTACTCTTTTCATGAAAAAGCGGGGAGAAGTAAGATATCAAGAAATATCGAAATCCAAGATAGATGCGGTGAAATAAAAGGTTTAAATGCAAAATGTTGAGAAGGGGAGAGCCATATATAACTGTGTGGAATTATGGTCTGTCCATCTTTTTCATTTAAAAGAGTAGTAATTGTTTAATAAAACTGACCAAACATAAATTGAATCTGCTCAATGCAGAAACTTTCTGGAAATGCCCATGTTCATGAAAGAACCAGGCAAGACAATTTCTTTATATATTGTAGGAAGAGTGGCCATAAAAGAAATGGAACTGTTGCTTTGTCATTGTTAAAGAACAATGACAAAACATAATTAGAATCCGCTCAATGAAGAAACGTTCTGGCAATGGACAAAATGTCCATGTTCATGAAAGAACCAGGAAAGACGATTTTCTAGAGAGAGTGGCCCTAAAAGAAATGGAACTGTTGCTTTGTCATTGTTAAAGAACAATGACAAAACAAAATTAGAATCCGCTCAATGAAGAAACTATCTGGCAATGGCCAAAATGCCCATGTTCATGAAAGAACCAGGCAAGACAATATACCTATATTTTCTGGAGAGAGTGGCCATATAAGAAATGGAACGGTTGCTTTGTCATTGTTAAAGAACAATGACAAAACATGATCAGAATACGCTCAAAGAAGCAGGCGAGACGATTTTTCTATATTTTCTAGGGAGATTGGCCATATAAACAATGGAACTGTTGCTTTGTCATTGTTAAAGAACAATGACAAACCATGATTAGAATCCGCTCAATGAAGAAACCTTCTGGCAATAGCCAAAATGCCCATGTTCATAAAAGAACAAAGCAAGACGATTTTCTGGAGAGAGTGGCCATATAAGAAATGGAACTGTTGCTTTGTCATTGTTAAAGAACAATGACAAAACATGATTAAAATCTGCTGAAAGAAGAAACTTTCTGGCAATGGCCAAAATGCCCAAGTACATGAAAGAACCAGGCAAGACAATTTCCCTATATTTTCCAGGGAGCGTGGGCATATATAATATGGGACTGTTCCTTTGTCATTGTTAAAGAACAATGAAAAATCAACATAACAAAAACCGAACAGCAAGTGACTATGGTGTGAACAGCCTTATCTCTGCTAGATCAGATATGTTTGCTGCATTTCAATTGGTTACGTAATTAGCACAGTTATCTACCATATGTATAAAAACAAGGGACAATTGACAATAGCTCTGATCATGGGATCATTTAAGGCTGTGTCTATTGGGATCAGTAAATTCTCCCAAAACACAACAGAGCCCATAGTCTGCAGTTCTCTCTGCAAGGGTTGGAACAGTCTCAGCTCTCCTCCATAGAAGTCGAGCTAATATAGACTTTCTATGTCGCTCTGTGCATCTACTGGAAGCGATCTGCCATATTTCTCTGGTTCCTGACAAGTTACCAGCCTCTGCTAGATAAAACATTATTTCTGTTAGAGTTTTCCAATGAAACAGGAAATTCTAATGTGTTTTTTGCTGAGTGACGGGCTTTCCTAAGGAGAATATATTGCGTCCAACTCATTTAAGAAGGTCTCCTTTTCTGAGAAAGCAGAAACACTTTAACAGTGTAGTCCTAGCTCCCTCACCCTATTGTAGCTCCATATGTTGGGGCAACTCCAAAATTCTCTTTAAGGTATGTTACAAAATCTTTGTGTCTGGCAATCAACATATCTCCCACATCCGCAGAGTCCTTGTACTCCCTAAGCCCCTTGGCATAAAGAATTGGGTTGTCAATCAGCCAATCGATGACCTCTTCTTCCATGGCCTCATCCATTTGAAGATTTGGTTTTCTTTTCTTCTGGGAGGAAACATCTTCTTCCCCTTCTTTTTCTTCTGGAGGCTGCTGTACCTGTGTTTCAGGTATAATCCCATCTTCGTCCTCATCGCTGATGTCGCTGAAGGTGGGTGGTGTGGGACCACGTGGGCTGTCTGGCTTATGTTCCGGAGAAGGTGATGCAGCTGGCTTCGCCTTCTTCTTCTACTTCTTTGCAGGCATACTTCTAAATTCCGAATTCCAGTATAACTATTGTTGGTTTTGAAGTCTAAATGTTGTGCAGTGGAATTTCGCTGTCAGAAAAGGTTCATGGTATGGTGTGATGGGTCCAAAAGTATCCGAAATGGTGAAAATTTTCAGGAGCTAGAGATACACACTTGTGTCTAGAAAGTCCGGCCGAAAGTGATCCCGAAGCGATGCATCATGGGATAGTTTCCCAGGACATCGTGGGAACAACTAGGCCAATTAAGGCACACGCAGTGGCGTGCGATCGCCAGTAACTGCAGTGCTACCGTAGTGGGGTGGTGAACATCCGCCGCACTATTTCCGCGAACACGCGTTAGTAGGGCGGTAAATCGCCAACAAACGCCAGCTTCCGCTGCCTGTTTTCGCGGCAGCAGGGCGTTCTTCCGCCAGGAACCTTAAGGCTGCCTCACAGCAGTCGTGAATTTCCTCAGCGAAGACGCCGGGAACCTTCCTGCTGCCGTAAAATATGAAAAAAAATCAATTTCACGTGGCGATTGTCTGCGATTGTATAAATCGCTGACAATCGGCAAACATGGCGGAAAACCTTGGAAATGTAAACGAGGCTTAACAGAGGCACAGAAGTTCGCAGTGTAAGATTTCTCCTGGGTTATGGTAACATTGAGAGCGCCATCATGTTTGGTCTCCCAGGACCCCCAACCAGGCTAATCTATGGCAAGCATTCCATGCAAATAATCACTATTTACGGATATCCGAAATTCAGCTGAATTTTGGATATCCGTAAATCATTTACGGATATCCGAAAATCATTTACGGATACCCCAAATTCATTTACGGATATCCAAAATTCATTTACGGATATCCATAATTCATTTACGGATATCCGAAATTCAGCTGAATTACGGATATCCATAATTCATTTACGGATATCCAAAATTATTTACGAATATCCGAAAATCAGCTGAATTTCCAATATCCAAAAATCATTTTAACATTGCATCAGCTCCACCTTTTGAGAGAATTCCATTTTCAAAGAATCAATACGCCACACATATATTCAAGGCGTTAAGTCATCTATTTATAACTGTTTTGACATATTTTTCAATTACTTTCCTCCTAAATAGACTTAGCTTTAGGGTAATGAAAAGGTTAATACACGTTTATACACAAATTGACTAGATACATATCATTTTATTATTGTAGAAAACACATGGTTTAGAATGCAGACCTATCTTTCCCCACGTGTGATGTAGGATAACACGAACAAGAAGTAGTTCCCCATAAAAGATTGAATAATCATAGAGACTATCCTTTAAAATTATCATTTATTTCAATGAAAGTTGAGACGGCCAGAATTGATCACTCTCTTTTGTCAATAAATGAAAATTTAAACTTGTTTTTGGTACTATTTTGTTTTATGTAAGCAACGTTTCTGTTGGCTTAGAAATTGGTATGATGTCATTATTCTGAAATTCGCGGTTGCACCTCCTCTGAAGTACCATCATTGCTCATCAACTGATGTATTTCATTAAAGAACTCAGAGAGTCTTCCCACATTATCATTCATGCTGAAATAATTAGGAAAAACAAAGTTAACTTGCTTGAAAACTACCATTCATCTTCAGAATATATCTTAACAGGAAGTTGCACTACTTTTTATAGAACTCTAGTAAATAAAGGCAGGAAGCAATTTTCCAATATCCAAAAATCAGAGGAATTTCGGATATCCATAAATGAATTTCGGATATCCGTAAATGAATTTCAGATATCCAAAATTCATTTACGGATATTCGAAATTCATTTATGGATATCTGAAAATAAGCTGAATTACGGATATCCGAAATTCATTTACGGATATCCGAAATTCATTTACGGATATCCAAAATTCATTTACGGATATCCAAAATTCATTTACGGATATCCAAAATTCATCTGATTTTTGGATATTGGAAAATGAATTTCGGATATCCGAAATTATTTACGGATATCCGTAAATGAATTTTGGATATCCGTAAATGAATTTCGGATATCCGAAAATAGTGATTATTTGCATGGAATGCTTGCCATACTAATCCCAAATGTTCTTGGGCTAGATGGGATTTTAGATTTCGGTTCTCGAGACCACATAGTCTACATTTCCTGTACTGCAACTCCTGACACCATCACACTAGCACCATCAGTTGTAGCTGCTACCACTTGAAATCATCGAAGTTCGTATGAAGATTTTTGTCAACAAGTTCTTTCAATGGTACCTTCTACATTTGCTTTTTCTAATGTAGAGTTGGCAATGTGGTTAACCTGAATTTTGCCCCCACTGCAGCTCCGCATAAACCTGCACATACTCTGTTCTGCAGATGAAATGTCTGTTTAATCATCACCCATATAATGGAATGAAATATGCATTCTGATAGATTTTCGGAAATGTCATTATATGCTTTCAAAGCAGTAAAAGCCATAAAGTTGGCTGTAGAAATCCTATTTCTGTAGGTGTCACCAAGGGAAATGCACTTTGCTTCATCCAACTCACACTGCCAAGTGGAGTCACTCATAGGCCTATTGGTTATCACTAGCGCATGAACTGTATGGAACAGGGGAGTAATCAAGTTCACAGCGTAGTAGCAATAGCAGTACTAGTAGTAGTAGTAGTAGTAGTAGTAGCTTGGGGAGTTACAAGAGTAATCATACTTATCTGACTCAGTAGAATACAGGAATGTGTATCCTCATATGAGGATACACATTCCTGTATTCTACCGTATAATAATGCCATAATATTCAAGCCTGATTACGGGCATTTTGTCTGGTTATTTAAAGGGCAAATGCACCATCATGATGATTTAGGTTCAAAATGTGCCTATACCTGTCACCTTTCAAATAAGACCACCCGCAAGTCTGTCCTCCTCAGCACTCCTCAGATATGGCTTATGAAAGTGAGTAAAAAACTGGCCTTGGTCTGGGCATAGAGGCTGACATTACAGGGCAGGGCACAAATTTAAGCCCAATTTTGATTGGTCGAGAGATATCAGTGGCAGTCACTTCCTGCCAATGATATCTCTCGACCAATCAGAAGCAGGGCTGGCAGTCACTTCCTGCCACTGATCTTTTGGTACAAGTTTCATGGGATCAAAATTTATCTTTATTTTTGGGTTTGGAAACCCAACCGCTGGGATTCTGTCCGCACCTGTCAGCCACACTAGAACATCTGCAGCTGTCAATTGCATGTTGTCTTTACACGCTCTCCCTCCTACAGAAGAGAACAAGAAATGTCCATACAACTAAGATAGGATTTTTTAAAGATAGGAATGGATGTTGTCTATACATGCTCTCCCTCCTATAGAAGAGAATAAGAAATGTCCATACAACTAAGATATGATTTTTTAGAGATAACAATGGACAAAGTCATTATTGTGATTAGCTTTTCAAATTTGGAACCCGGGGGGGGGGGGGGGGGGGGGGCACTTGGGTATTTAGGGGGGTGTATACGTTCGTTATCAAAATTAAAAAATACCCCTAAAGCACTGATTTCTGGCCAAAAAAGCACCCTTATTTTAATAAAACGCTGATTTTTTCCATTAAATAAACACCCCTTCTTTTATCAAAACACTGACATTGGATGAACGGGAACACGTATTTTAACTAAAGATGTTATAATCCTCTGTTTGTTTAGCGGCAGCAAGTGGTGGCAGAAAACTCGGAGGCCCAGTCACACCGGGAGTCACTTGGCGTCAGAGCCGCGTATATTTCGTGGATTGTAAGGGGATTTTGACCCCCATACTTCGTACCTGGGTACAAAAAAGTACCCTTCTTTTACAAAATCGCGGACCAGCGGATGTCTTAAAAAAAGACCCCATGTTCCTCGAAATACGTAACGCAGGTGCGCACCCCCTCTGTACCTGAGTGCCCCCCCGGGATTTGGAAATATGCAAGCATTTTAAAGACAATATACCCTTTTACTTTTAATTCTGAATTTACTCTGAAAATCACGCAGCTGTTAGCCAATGATATGGATGTTACTCAGAGATAATAAAAACAACATGTACTCTTAATCAATTCTTTTTTAGTGACTATCGTGAATTAAGGGTCATGCTAATATAAAACATAAGGGATACTAGTACAATCTTATAGATATTAAATATTAAGTGGGCAATGCAACCCATGAGAACCACAGTTTTGGAGACAGCAAATACATAAGACTAGGTTCCTAGTCCCTAAAAAGTTGACATGCCCTCCTGTGCTGACCATGCAGTGTGGTGTAGTACCAGGTATGGTAGATAGATGGCACCACATGATCCTCCGATCCTCCTTTCATGTCTTATCCAAACTGAATCCTGGGGGTGTAAACTAAATTGACCACTACGGCCACCTAGAATAGTTGGTGCTTGGTAACAGAAAACACATAACAGAAAAATGCATATGACAGCCTAGAAATCTAGACTACTAATACATATGATAGCCTAGAAATCTAGGCTCAAGACAACCTAAAATGTAGGTCCTTCTTGCACCAGGGTACAGCTATAGCTGTAAGGTAATGATGTTTACGCAGGATACACATTCTACAGGTACTTAATCACACATTCTCAGCAAACATAAGACACCAGTGGGCGCTACACGAATAAACTCAATCTGTTGTGGGGTTAAGTGTTGTAGTGTTCTGGTGCTATTAGGAGGGCAAGCCTTATTCAATAACCCCAACCTCTACAATCATCCAAATACTTGGTTACATCATTGAAAATATTTAATGAAATGTCAATGATATTAGGAACAATATTGCAAATGAGTGATATGGTTGAGGGTTTGATGATAATCAATATGATATGAGGACCTATGAGACATGGTCTTAGCCAGGATTTGGAAACGGTGTCCAAACGGAGGTTTCATAGACTTTTGGGTGTCCAAAGTGTGATACAAAGTTCATACTAATAAACCATATATATCTACAGATTTCGCTTTTTTAGGCCAGTAACTACTTTGTTTGTATTGTAGGAGTGACCCTACATGCACTATCTTCTAAAATTGTCATCATCAACAAATCTTGACCTATACTTTTGGGTGTCCAAACTGTCAAAAAACAGTGTTCTGTGTGTCCAAATGACACACTGGACGCATAGGTGGCTAAGCCCCTGCTATGGGACCTTTTGAATCTACAAGCTATATGCAAATCTCTACATGAGGAATCATTAGATACCTGATTACATTATCTTATTGAAAACATTTACTGTAATATCAAGTCCTAGCTATGAAGATTATTGTAAAATGGGTTACACTGACTCAGGGTTTGATGATGGTCAATATTGTATCTTAGCCATATGAGGTTTGGTTGTTCAGAAATCTGCATGCCCAGTAAAAATCTCTACTGGATACCTAGGCACCAGACAATATATATGGGTGTGAGTGTGTATATATATATATATATATATATATATATATATATATATATATATATATATATATATATATATATATATATATATATATATACATATATATATATATATATATATATAGAGAGAGAGAGAGAGAGAGAGAGAGATTTGGCAGCCTAGAACCTAGGCTAATGTATAGGTGAATGGGTTGATGAAATGCCTCATCTCTATATGAGGAAACACTAGATACCTGATTACATTATCTTATTGAAAACATTTACTGTAATGTCAAGTCCTAGCTATGAGGATTATTGTAAAATGGGTTACACTGACTCAGGGCTTGATAATGGTCAATATTGTATCTTAGCCATATGAGGTCTGGTTTTTCTGAAATCTGCAAGCCCAGTTATATAATGTAATCAAACAAGTGAGTGCAATGCCATGTAAGATATTTATTGTTTGTAAATTTGCATTAGGGTGCTTTAATCATAGTTAAAACTCTACAGAAATACCTTTGTTGTGAAATGTAGCTGGGAATTTCTAGGATTCTATTACCTATCTTAGAACGGGGAATCACCTAATGACGATTCAATATGTGATGAAAGAATAGATAGCCCCCTAGAAAATTACACTGCAAGACATCCACATGGTTTTGGTCATGGTTTTCTGATAAACCTAATTCAAGCAAATTCTTCTAATATGTATTGAAGGACATTGATCAAAGTTACCATGCACTCTCTGATTCGGTCCTTGTTTTTGACCCCTCAAAACATGTACCCTCAAAAAATGTGACATCAATTTCCAAGTTAACCAATCAGATTCTCATACTGTCTATGGCCTAAAGATTGCAACATTTGATTCTCCTATATCTTGTAAGAAGACTTTAAACTAATTTGACCAGAAAAACTGTAAGACAGACAATATATATATATATATATATATATATATATATATATATATATATATATATATATATATTTGTGTGTGTGTATATATATATATATATATATATATGAGTGAAAGTAAAACTGAATCCTCTATTCCCCTGGTGAGAAAAGTGTAAACTAAATCAGCCGCTATGGCCACCTAGACCATTTTGTGTCTGGTGACAATAAAAAAGACAAAAAATACATATGACAGCCCAGAAATCTAGGCTAAGCTAATAGGTAAACAATGGGAGAGCAATTATCGTTAAAAAAAGTTGGAAGTGGTGTGGTGGTGAAAGTACTATTAATGAGTATCATTAAGACAACTCTAATTGGGAAGGATGGAAAAACCATCTAAACACTGACTGTCATATTGGTAGTCCTTGGTCACCACTTGTTGAGTACTCAGGCAGCTAGTGTTTTCTCTGTAAAAGATTATCACCGTACGTACTTGAAATAAAGATTATCTATCTAGCTATTTATAACATAAGTACATGATATCATTATGAATTACCCATCCATCTCGGCATTTGTGAAGCCTCCACTTTGAGTTCAAACATTTAACAATCGTAGGGAACGGCCAAATGTTATTAATGGAAATCGGAAATGAAAAAGACGGATACAACGCATGCGCATCTGATTGTAGGGCCCCTTACAACATTTAAAATGTAAAAACGTCCCTGAAGACGTCAACGTAAAACGTACCAGACCTGGCCGTTGATCGGCTAGGCCTGAAAATGAGTGACGTTCGCCTAAATAGATCGTCAGCTGATTCATCGTCAGCCCTATCCACATTTAATGCCCGTCTGGCCTCCCTCGCCACACGTAGAATGGCTGCAGCCATTCTCACAAAAAAGCAGTGTCAAACGACTGGGTCAAATTTTCCCGCCTATCGTAAGTACGTGGAGGGGGTATTCATTATTTTTCAAATTTTTCAAATAATGTGTGTGATCAAAAGATGGCGCTCATTTATTAATATTAATAAAATGCTGATTTTCTAATATTAATAAATGACACTATTTATTAATATTAATAAATGATTTATTAATATTAGAAAATCATTTATTAATATTAATAAATGCTCAACATTTATCAATATTAATAAATGATTATTACTATTAATAAATGATTTTCTAATATTAATAAATAATTTATCAATATTAGAAAATCATGCCATTTATTAATATTAAATGATTTATTGATATTAATTAATCATTAATTAATATTAGAAAATCATTTATTTATATTAATAAATGATGAGGATTTATTAATGTTTATTTATATTAATAAATGATTTATTAATATTAATAAATCATTTATTAATATTAATAAATCATTTATAAATATTTTTGAATGCCCTTTTGGTCCTCTTTGGCCTTCCATACAAGTCCACATAGTCATTCATGACTTGCTTATGTTGAGCCAGGCTTATTCCATGGATGCTGCTGTCTAGTCCTAGTCCTCCTCTTGCTGCCACTTTATTGCTGCGGATATTTTCATAGCAGAATGGCCTGAATTTAAAAAAATATATCTAAAAAAAAATATAAATATATATTTTTTTTATTTTTTTTTGTTTCAATTTTATTATTTTTTTTATTTTTTTTAAAACTTTTTTTTTTTGATTTTCAAATATTTCTTTTTTAAATCTAATTTAATTCTTTTTTCAATTAAATTTTTTTTATTTTGTTTTTTATTCTTTTTGTGTGTCTTGTAATATAAAAAAACATCGAGGCTGTGACCTGTAAACTTGAGGTCAACCATAGTAACCATGGCAAAGGAGGATAAAACATTGAGCCTCAATTTGAGAGTGAGGATAAAACACTTATCCCCATCCTGAAATTGACAAGTAATAAGAAGCAATGAAATACAATCCAGTACCCAACAGCAATTGACCAATCAGCTGCGAGTATCAGAGTGAAGCTGATGATAATATATTGTGTCCAACTCATTTAAGAAGAAGGTCTCCTTTTCTGAGAAAGCAGAAACGCTTTAACAGTGTAGTCCTAGCTTCCTCAGCCTATCGTAGCTCCATATGTTGGGGCAAATCCAAAATTCTCTTTAAGGTATGGTACAAAATCTTTGTGTCTGGCAATGAACATATCTCTGTGTTACAGAGGCACAGAATTTTCGCAGTGTAAGATTTCTCCTGGGTTATGGAACGTTGAGAGTGCCATCAGGTTAGGTCTCCCAGGACCCCAACCAGGCTAATCCCAAATGTTCTTGGGCTAGAAGGGATTTTAGATTTCTGTTCTCGAGACCACATACAGTCTACATTTCCTGTACTGCAACTCCTGACACCATCACACTAGCACCATCAGTTGTAGCTGCTACTACTTGAAATCATCGAAGTTCGTATAAAGATTTTTGTCTACAAGTTCTTTCAATGGTACCTCCTACATTTGCTTTTTCTAATGTAGAGTTGGCAGTGTGGTTAACCTGAATTTTGCCCCCACTGCAGCTCCGCACAAACCTGCACATACTTTGTTCTGCAGATGAAAGGTCTGTTTAATCGTCACACATAATGGAATGAAATATGCATTCTGATAGATTTTCGGAAATGTCATTATAAGCTTTCAAAGCAGTAAAAGCCATAAAGTTGGCTGTAGAAATCCTATTTCTGTAGGTGTCACCAAGGGAAATGCACATTGCTTCATCCAACTCACACTGCCAAGTGGAGTCACTCATGGGTCTATTGGTTTTTACTAGCGCGTAAACTGTATACATGGAAAAGGGAGTAGCAATAGCAGTAGTAGTAGAAGTAGTAGTTAGGGGAGTTACAAGAGTAATCATACTTATCTGACTCAGCATGAGCATGAGGTCATACTCATTCCTGTATTCTACCGTCTAATAATGCCTTAATATTCAAGCCTGATTACAGGCATTTTGTCTGGTTATTTTATGTATTAAATTGACGTGGGAGGGGGTTGCACGTGGAGATTAAATACACTCAACTGCACAGCAATATCCTTTACCCTTAATGTGTGGCATTACAGAATCTGGTCCTGAAGGCAGGTTATATCTTACTGCTACAGAGGCTACAGGGGTTCAAATCTCACTTAAGGCAAGGAGTAAAGTTGTCAGTGACTCCGATCAATTAAAGGATTCCTTAGATTGTCTAGTTTCCACCCACCCATATGGCCCGTCTGGTTGACCATGTACCAAGTGAAAGTCGCCACTGTACCACTGATATGGAATGCCATTAATGCATTTATTCACTACTTCTCTTTAAAGAAAAATGATTTTTCTTTAAAGGAAAATGATTTTTCTTTAAAGAAAAATCATTTTTCTTTAAAGAGAAATCATTTTTCTTTAAAGAGAAATCATTTTTCTTTAAAGAGAAATCATTTTTCTTTAAAGAAAAATAGATCGATTTTTCTTTAAAGAAAAATGATTTTACTTTAAAGAAAAATGATTTCTCTTTAAAGAAAAATCATTTTTCTTTAAAGAAAATTCATTTTCCTTTAAAGAAAAATCATTTTTCTTTAAAGAAAAATAAGCCGCATTTTTCTTTAAAGAAAAATAAGCCGCATTTTTCTTTAAAGAAAAATCATTTTTCTTTGAAGGAAAATCATTTTTCTTTAAAGAGAAATCATTTTTCTTTAAAGAGAAATCATTTTTCTTTAAAGAAAAATCGAGCTATTTTTCTTTAAAGAAAAATCAGCCTTACAACGCCTTGGCTAACCATTTCACTCCAATTCAAGATTATTACGCCGGTAGCATGTTAATTTGATTGCTATCATAAAGCATGTTATACAGGCAGGCAGACACGTGGAGAACCACGTTGAGCGATAATTGGGAGTCTTGCACGAGTATGTCATCCTAAGACGTGAGGATATCTCATTGCGTGATATTTGGGAATTATCAATCGTAGAACACAGGCAAGCAGTCCTGTAGCACAACTAATGGTTTTAATTATTTTCACTAGGTGGCGGAAATGGAAATAGATTTATGCTAAATAGTCCTTTTCATCAAGAACAGCTTCCCATATCTTCCGTTTGTTGACCCTTTTTATAAAACTATTGCTTTTAATTGTGGCACCCATGAATTGACACGAAGGCTGCATTTATGTAGTTTTAATGCCAAGGCTACGAGAAAGATGAAGGGAGCAGAAACAATTTTATTCACCTCTTCTGGCCCAGGAAAATCAGGGTTTTTTGCACAGGACACACACCTACAAACTATACCATTAGAAAAGCCTTAGATGACCAAACACAAGTGGATTCGAAACCAGCCGGTCAACCTGAACATGCTAGTCTCAAACAGTGTCACAGTGTCAGCTAATAGCTGCTAGTAGGCCAAAATCGGTGCTCTGGGCACCCCCAGCTGGAGGTGGAGACAAGGTTTCTCAGTAATGTAATTGATGCAGGGGCCCTGATTGGTCCTTGTTCCCACATAAGCTCGCTCTGATGCCTTATCTGGTACTCCTGGCATGAGCCCCGCTCATGCACAATTATCTCTTATCTAGCTTCAAAATCTACGATACATGTGCTTAACATGTGCACACATCGACCGGAACTACTTTTTTAACTTGATTTTTCTTTAAAGAAAAATCATCACTATTTTTCTTTAAAGAAAAATGATTTTTCTTTAAAGGAAAATGATTTTTCTTTAAAGAAAAATGATTTTTCTTTAAAGAGAAATGATTTTTCTTTAAAGAAAAATCGGTCTATTTTTCTCTAAAGAAAAATCATTTCTCTTTAAAGAAAAATCATTTCTCTTTAAAGAAAAATCATTTTTCTTTAAAGAAAAATGATTTTTCTTTAAAGAAAAATCATTTTTCTTTAAAGAGAAATGGTGCTTATTTTTCTTTAAAGAAAAATCATTTTCCTTTAAAGAAAAATGATTTTTCTTTAAAGAAAAATGATTTTTCTTTAAAGAAAAATCATTTTTCTTTAAAGAGAAATGTCTGATTTTTCTTTAAAGAGAAATGTCTGATTTTTCTTTAAAGAAAAATGATTTTTCTTTAAAGAAAAATCATTTCTCTTTAAAGAAAAATCATTTCTCTTTAAAGAAAAATGATTTTTCTTTAAAGAAAAATCATTTTTCTTTAAAGAAAAATCATTTTTCTTTAAAGAGAAATGGTGAATAAATGCATTAATGGCATTCCATACACTGAAGGTCTCTTAGACATAGAGAAATAGAGACCCAGAAGCAGGAAGAAATTCCCTACTCCTCATGAATAGTTCTAAGGGGTCTTTCAGGGACTGGTGTAATTGGTATAGGAAAATAATGTTCTTTCTGACTTGTTTGGCAATAGTGTTTCTTGATTCATTCCTGAGTCTGGCCATGTTTTGAACCACTATTTCCATGTCAAACTCTTTTTTCCCTACACCATCGATATTTGTGAAGGCATATGATGAGGGTATCATTGTTGAGAGGGACAGCCTTTTGATCATTTCCACAACTGGATTGCCTGCATTCATGCAGTTTCTCGAAATTCCAATAAATGAGTTGTTAAAATGGATCAATAGTTCTAAAGCTTCTCCCATGTTCAAGTCTGTGTTTGTGTAGTGGATCTTGTGATCCTCTTCCAAACTTTCTTTGAGTATGTCCAATAATTGTGAATGACACCCTTTAGAGAAAACTCTAATGGGTTTCTTTGCAATTTGTAGAAAGGTTTTGAGAACAGACACCTTACTTGACATAGGAGTGTTTATTGTTGTGTCTAGACCCACATTTCCTAATGCTACTACTTTTGGATTTGACAGGTTTCTGTCCATGCTCTGCAGGTGCAAGGAGTTGCAAAATAGGGAATCCATTGGATTCAACCCCAAGCTGATTTTTATCTCATTCTCAAATAGTATATCTCCAATCAGATTCTTATAATTGGATAATTTTGTGATATTCACCTCTGATATTACTGAGGTGATTTCAGTTGAGCAGGGGTTTCTCATATAGGTATATCTGCCTATTTTACCCCATTCTGGACAGCTTATATAGTCTCTTGTCACGTCGCAAGCTGAGTCGACTATTCCAATTTTGTGCTGAGGTATTATCTCTCCTGAAATTAGGCCTCTGATCTCATTATACTTGATTAGCTCTGAGACTGTTCTCCAATGTATGGTCTCACTCAATCTGGTGGGGTTACTCGCATCATATATCTTTTTAGGAATAAGATTGTGTTTCAAGATTCGTTGATAGGTCTATCAGAGTTAGGAAGGGAGTTTCATTGGGAGTGAATCCTGAGTAACTTCTATCACACATCCCCTCCCTCCTAATGATAGTAACCACTTTGTGGTCAGTTTTACAGCCTAATTCTTCTTTGATATATCGTTCAAAACAGTTGAACCTGAAAAGGAAAGCCTCTTTATGAAGTGCACTATTGAACTCGCCATTGCACTGGTTTTTGATTTCGCCAACAAACTGGTACTCCTGACAGTTCCAGCATATTGAATACCCAAAAGTGCCCCACCAGTTGTTTGTGACATGACTAGTTATAGTATGTTGTTTCATGTCTTTGTAACGTTTATTGCATATCTCACAGACTCTGCAATAATCAGTAGGCTTTCCTGGCTGAGCATGTACTAGAAACCCTGTCTTGTTTTTAAATTGATGGATATAAAAGCTGTCCCTCTCTTTGCCCTCTGGTGTTTTGTTACCCTTCATTGATTCTATTTTCGCCTCCCTGAGTCTCTTGGTGATAACATTTCTAAGATCAAAATTTGTGTTTTCAGGTTCCGTTTCAGTTTCTTTTTGTACTGAGCTTCTGCATTCAATCACTGACTTATAAGTCAAATCACAATTTTCAAAATTTGAACCAGCTTTACTTTCAGAATGTGTTATCGCACAAGAGACACTGGGTGTGTTACTTTTTGATCAATCACTTGTCGGGTACTCATAGGTATGCCAAAAATTTGGAGTTTCTTCTTCATCACTGCTTATCTCTATAGTTTCCTTTTTCAAAGTGGTGTTTGAGAAAAATATTTTCCTCTTAATAGTTGGGGATGTTTCTCTTTTCCTCTTGGAGGAAGTCTCCATTTTGGGATCATTATCAAGGTTTGGTTCTTCTTTTGGAGTGATCTTTGTACTGGTTTTGATAAGGGATGGGTCTTCCTTTCTTTCCTTAAGAGGTTCTCTTTCTATCTTTATTGGGGTTATTTTATTTGGAGGCATAGTCTGGGAGTTATCTAACTCGTTTTGTTCTTTATCTGGGCTCTCAGTAGTCATTGTAGGAAGGTTATTTTCTGGAGATCTTATCCCCTCTTTTTTGGAGGAGCTCTCTAAGTCTTTTTTGAGTTTGTCTAGGGATTTTCCATCGTTCATGATGGTGGCAATACCTTTTATAGCAGACAGCTCTAAGCATGCATATATAACACCCTCCCAAATAGCAATATTACCAGGCCTTGACATTAACTTTTTGAGGCACTTGCCCTGCCTCAAGGCTTTCACTTGCCCAAGCAAGTTTTTACTGGTCGGCCGGGCAAGTAGCTAGGTTTCACTTGCCCGCAGAAAATTTCACTTGCCCGCAGAAAAATGTGTTTGCAGCTTAACATAGGAGTTTTAAAGTGCTTCTGAGGGTTGAAAGTTGTATTTAGTGATTTTCAAATGTTCCATGTGACCATTGCCTGTCCTGATAATGAAATGTGGGTCTGACCCATATGGCTTGCCATATGGGCATATATATCTATAAGGCCTAAAAAAAAAAGTGTTTGGTTCCTATTACATCCCCCCAAAAAATAGGTAGGGTAGGTAGGGTTTTTTTTTGTTTTTTTTCTTAATATATGCCTCCAAGAATGAAATGGCGCAGAATGCATGAAACCCTTCTTCATTAGACCTTTTTCTTTTACAGGGGAAGGCATGTCCAGAGTTTTGTGTGGCAGCTTCTTGCTTTTATATGTTTTTTGGGAATTTCTTTTAGAATAAACTTACCTTTTCCCTGCAACGTACTGTTTGCTATTGTTTTATGTACCTTTTATTTGACCCTGATTGATCACCTTTCTTTCTATGCTTGACTTTAACCTCTTTCTGTCTCTCGTTGCAGGTAAATTAATGCACATGGTGGTAGTTGCCTTTCCATGTTGTGACTGCGGTGGCATGCGGTTCCTTCCTGTGTAACCCCCCAACCACACTGCATGACAGAATAAACCAACTCCCCCCTGCCACATTGCTACGCTACTAGTGACTGTAACCTTCTGTGCACTTTAATAGCTTGCTTATCTCTGTAGAAGTCAATGTAATAACCCACAAACAGTACTAGTCTATGTAACGTAGCTCTTACTGAGCCGCTACTCTGAGGGTTAATTTACCGATTTACAGTCTGGGTTAGAGGGTATTTTCACCCTATATAGTTATATACATAACGCAAAGACAAGCATGGTCATGATACAAAATATCTTTACTAATCAAATAATCCCTTTATAATACACTGACATACTCCTACAAAGAGGCGGAGTGGAGCCTAGGCCTTTGTCTAACGAATGGTGCTATTCTCAGTTACGGACTCACCCATTTTCAGACTTTGTAGACACTTTTTCCCGGAATCTTTCTAAAAAGGCTTGTTTTTCTTCAAATGTAAACACGGAACGACACCACTGCGCATCTGCGCTTGCGCAGATGCGCAGCGGCCATCCTCTTGAGGAGCCATTAACTCCCAGTGAAGTGGTCTGCCCGGCGTCAACTATGTAGGAGTGTAGAACAACTACAAAGAAGCCGCCAGACAGGTAACAGTAAGGGTTTTTAAGAGGGTATCGAAAGGGGCCTGATATTTGTTTTACCACAGCGTGTCTTTCGCTACATCCCAACGTAGGAATGCAGCTCCATCCACGCTGTAGATAAGCCGGCTGACCTCCATTCAGAGGGGCCGGCGAAAACTCCTAGAGTGCCAACCTTAGCACCGTTCGCTTGGCTACACCTACGCTACACTCCTCCCCTCTCGCACTGTGATACGCCCTCGTATCACTGCAAAACCAACCATATAGTATCAAAAACAATGAAGAGTACAGCGCATAAAAATATAATACATGGTCAATACTACCACGAATCTAAAATTCTTCTGTAACGCAAAAGGCGCTATATATGAAAGAACGCCGAAATAAGAGGTAATATATGGGGGGAGAGGTTACCAGCACATCACCCCCACCCGCAGTCTCAGTCCACAGGTCTTGTTTGAACTACAAAATATGAGAATATACCTCTTTACATGCATAATTTTAGACTTAGAAAAATTTGTGTACTCGTACAAATATAAGTTATTATACACAACTTATTCCAATCATGGAATAATAAGGCACTAGGCGACATGCTGACCCATAAAGGTACCCTCCAAGGGAACACTAACTGGCGAAAGGAACGGAGTCAGAATGTAATAACATCCTGTCGCCAGTGAGTATTTCCCTTAAAGGGAGACCAGCTCACTTTCGGAATGAAAGCTTAAATATTAAATAAAATATATGTAGAGTCAAAGTTATGTAAAAACATAAGACTCTACCCCTTTCGGACGGAAAATCCTGCACCTATCTCCTGCCTCCACGTGGCGTGCAGGGGTAACGCTGCAGCCCAGTCTCAGAAAACTTCTTCCGCATCAAAATATCCACCCACCCGAAAAAAAAAATTATATATTTAACTTAAAAAAAAACTACATGCGTCTACAAGTAACCATAAAGTAAAAAAATAAAATTCCAATTCGGAGAACAATAATAAGACTCGGCTGCAGCGGCGGAAGGAGATATGAGCTCGGTAAATATTTGCAAGATCATGCACGATAGTACAAGACAATAATACTTATCGGTTAAATTTACATGGCACCAAAACGACCGTCACATATAATACTGGAATAGAGGTAGTCAAGACTAGAAATTTATACATACAACGTGTCGTGGAATATCATCATGGAATGCATAATACTGGAATATCAAAGTGTGAGTATTACATGAAATCTCAAATATGGCAAAGAGGTAGGCTTGGCACTGACAATAAATTCTGTTAAACTTTCAACCATAACAAAATGGGTAGCAAAATATATAATGGGTGTCTAAAATGGAATAATGTTAAGGAAATAACAAATATTATATTCTTTGTTTTCTCTATTAGTTTTTTTTTCTTTTATTTTCTATTTTAAAAGAATGAAACCGAAATTAATGGTATGTTTCCGGACGCTAAGTTCGAGAGTTGTTTAAAAAACTTGTGGTTAAAATAGGTAAGGTCCATGAGTGCCCATGGCAAATATAAAAAATATATATCAACAACAACAGGGCAGTGACACCTAATGGCAGCGCGATGCCACTCCCAGAAAATCAAAAATCACATGGACTGGCCACAGTAAAAATACCTGGCCTACATCCGACTAATGGCAAAGATATTCACACTCTCTATAATCGGTGTGAGAATCCATATAAAAACATAGCATAAAACATAACCTGGACGAATACGTCTAATGGTTAATGACGTTTCTCCTAAACATATAAAATTACTAAAAGATACCTGTGTATCTAATCGGTGGTCCGACTCACCTCATATCAATAAAACTTATGAGATTCGCTAATAACATATAAAAAATTAGCTACAGCCCTACAGAATACAACGTGTGTATGGAGATCACTTAGATGATCGAGCCTGCCGGCCAAATTCTAGCTCAATCCGTTTAACCTAAAGTTATAGGGAGAACACACAAATTAGCCAAGCCACTAGAGTCTAATACGACCTTAACCCACTAAGAATAGAATTGAGAATTACTTTTCAGTCAAATAGGGGTCCATTCTAGAGCTTTATTTAAACCAAATTATGCCACCCTCCCTTCTTTTTTTTCAAAAGAAAGTTTACCCGGGACCTCCAACAGAATCATGACAAAATACTAAATATCCCAATGACTCCAGCGAAGTGTTCTCTAACAACTACAATATAAAAATAGGTGGCCGCAACTACTACAGTGGGTTGCATGAGGCAGCACAGAAGTGGGTCAATAATAATATAGCCACGTATACAATGGGGGTCGCCACCAGTCCATGACCATCCGGGTATAATAATACCCATCATACATTGCGGTAGTGGTGGCGACCTCCATTGATGCGACATCGGCTGTAACGGTATACCTGAAAGAGAAGGCAACGGATAAGAAACACATATCATATTTGGCACGTAGCAACAAGACTGAGTAATATCGCGCGCCGATGACGGACTATGGGGCCGCCTTCCACGAGATACAGTGAGTGAGCATCTCGACGAAGGTTAGGACCTATACGGAACCAACCAACGAAGAACTACCCACTCCCTTACCTCGTGCGCGGGCCCAGATTCCCTCATCGGAACCACAGTGGGAAGAGGAGGTATTTCCAATATTAGCGTTGTGTCTAAATGTATAAAGTAATACTACTACATAAGGTGTTCGGAATATTAGTTTTAATACCCTATATTCAACAGAATAAGAGTAGGTCGAAATGACCCACTCTGTGATACCCGAACAACCTACGCTCCGCCCTCCCACCAGGTTTAAAACACTAGTTGGAGGACGACCTGCGAGATGAATCTTTATATATTCTAATGAAGGTCATCTCCCAGATCCTCCTCCCGCCGGTCTGCCTCCCTACGCCTCATCTCATACGACATGTCGCGGGCCCGCCTGGTCAGGTGAAGCTCTGTTGTAGTCTGGTTTAGCAGCCGTCGTAATCTCGCGACCTCCTCGCGTAGCGCTTCGTTCTCATCCTCCTTGTGGTTCATCACAATCGCGTTGTTCGCTATCACGTCTCGGAGGGTGGATTCTTGTAGTGGTTCGCCCGTGTGGTGTACTCGTCCCTCATCCATATCCGCTATCCACTCCCTCAAGCGCTGCGATGGCTCGTCCCCGGTCGAAACGTAATACTGGAACTCCTGCCGTGCTAGCTCGCGGTAATACTGGCAGTTACTCTCCAGGCCATCTGTGTAGTTAGATGCAACTTCGGCCGCCGCCCGTTCCGTGGTGATTGCGATCTCTTTTACATGCGCCATCTCCCTCGCCTCCCGTACCTGCGGCACCAGCTGGGTCCGCACGCCGATCTCTTGCAGCTGGGGCATCCGGAGGAGTCGTCCCTGGAACGTATGTTGTGGCTGGTCGGCTACTTCCTGGTCCCAGTCCTCTCCTCCCGCTGCACCCTCAGGCTCTGCTGCGGCAACACCCGTTGGTACGGGTTCCGGATGGCTGTCGGGTTGAGAGGCCGCGGCGTTGTCATCATTGGCACCGTCGGTCGTGGTATGGTTGCTCGTGCTCGGTAGACAAAAACCTGACGCGCCGTCGTCACCGCTCTGGTGGTCGGTGTGGCTGCTGGGCTCCACTGCGGACGTCGCTCGTTCGTCGCTGCTTGTCGACCGGTTGGTGTAGATGGACGAGGAGCTAGCTGAGTCGTCCCATATCGGCTGGCCCTCCACGACCCCTCCCACGGCCACCAGCCCAATCATGTCTGAGTCGCCATCTTCCTGCTGGCTCGTGCAACCACACTGTCACCTTTCGCCATAGCATGGGGAGAGATGAGGGAATTATGCATCCTCGCCCCAGTTCAGCTTGTGGCAGTCATGCTGACAGTCAGGTCCGGTGCACTGTGCGGCGTGGGTCACTGTCTTCCGGAAGGTGTCCCTCGTGCGTAGCAGCTCAACGTCCAGGCTCCTGACTCTCATCTCGAGGATGTTCTTTTCGGCCACTTGTAGGCCCTGCACCTTCTGGTTGTGGGCTAGCCGACCTTCCAGGTTCCTCATGGCCGACCGCATCAATACCAGTTGGTGGGACCAGCTCATCCTCTCCCGATGGTCCATGCTGCTTCCAGCTGCTTTGGCGGTGGCCAACTCCGTTTTGACCGCAGCCACTTTCGCTCTCTCGTCCACCAGTTCCTTCCTGAGTTGTACCATCACGGTGGCCATTTTCTCTCCTGTATCCTTCGCCGTCTCCAACTCGCTCTGAACTTTCTTACAGGGCTGGCAATCTCGAACGACCGTACTGGATGATCGCTCCGTCCTCGGTTCGGTCACCCTAACCGGGGAGTAATGGCGGTACTCCATCCTGCGGTCTTGAGCACGGCCGGGCCACAGAAAACTCGGTTGCTGATAGTGGACGCCTCTTCTTTGGCGACGTCTCCTGGGGCGTCTTGGGGCCGTTGGCTTGTCTGGTACCACGACAGCGCTACTGGTAGATGGTTTAGCTGGATCCTTTTTCGGTATTCTCCATCTACCCTCTGCCGCCGGTGATGTGGTTGATGCCTCCTTCTCCTCGAAGTCCCGTGCTTCGTCTGGGTTCACCGACAGTTCCACATCGATGTATACAGGAGTGGCTGGAAAAGATAATACCAGCATTAGAACGACATAAACCGCCCGCCCTATGGGGAGAGCACAGCCGACCGCCACCGTAGCTAACGGTCGGCTACTCTCCCTATCTTCACCAAGTTGGTAGACGAGATAACGAGATCTAAAAACAACAATGCAAACATCTCCCACACTCATGGCGTTACACGCCAACCCGGCTTGCAAATTTTATATAAAGAAAATAAGATGGGAGGCGATAGGGCCAGGCTGGCACCTAAGTGGAGTCGACCTTGGCGCACCACTGGACAACGCTCATTACGGATCCACGCTTAAGAGCACTAACCTATCGGCTACGCGACCACGGGCGGGCGACGCCCGATCCAAGGTCAACTACTGTGTTCATCCGAGCGAACACCCTCAGCCACCTACCAGGTGGGGGAGCCTGCGCCTAACGCCTAAATATATTACCAACTACAATCCCCATATCGTCACGCGGCTGGCGTATTTATGCACACTTAAGTACTCTACGCACCGCATCCGATATGGTCAACATAATGGTCAGATTATTATAATTCATAAATTTTTAATATGGAGTCACGGACGTCCCGGACATGGCCTTGTCTGGGAACCCCCCCGCTACTGTACTATACCACAAAACAGAAACCCCGGACAAGCCCGCCCGGAGGCGGGACTTACTGTCTACAGTAAGTCATTCAACAACATATAAGTTTTTACAATTATGTATAGCAGATAAAACAAAAGGTAACATTTAAAAGATAGGATGCCGGGTAGGACGTCGCCTCATCGTTTCTTTTACGTCATCACGTAATCCTGATACCGCGCGGGTTTCCGAACTCGCCTTCTGGCCTCCGGCCGCACATCCTTAAGAGGCGGGGCTATCTCATCTTCTGCCTCCACCGGTTCTTCGGCCTCGGGTGATGCTGGGCGCGGTGCCTCGTCTTCTTTCTCAGCTGAGTCCGGATCTTCGTCCCATGCGCCCGGGTCCTCTGGCGGCCACTCTCGCGTCGCCTTCTCCGGGAGTGGGACCCAGCGTTCGGGTACCTTGTCTTCCGCCCAATAGGGTTTCAGGTAGTCCACATGAACCACCTTTGGTTTGTCCTCGGGGCTTGCTTGAATTTCCACATTTACCCGCCCCAATTGTCTCAGAACCAGGCACGGCCCGATCCACGGGCACTTGAATTTGAGTCGGCAGTAAGGCTTGTACAGGTACCATACCCAATGCCCCGCTTGGAAGTTGCGCGGGTTGCTGCGGTTATCATAACACCTCTTCTGGCGTTCCGCGCTTGCCGCCAGGTGGTGCCGGGCAAACTGGAAAGCCTGTTCCAGGACGGCACGGACCCATTCCACATACTCGTTCGGGCATGTGAACGCCTGGCTCGGCGGTGGTGGTGCCATTACCTCCACGGGGAGGTTGACCTCACGTCCATACATGAGGAGGTTAGGTGAACACTGTGTGCTGGCCTGTGGGGTTGCCCTGTAGGCCATCATGATGTACGGAAGGTGATCGTCCCAGTCATCCATGTTATCATTGACGAACACCTTCAACATCTTCTTGATGGTTCTATTCAGCCGTTCCACCAGCCCGTCGGACTGTGGCCGATATGGGGATGTGCGAGTTTTCTCCACGTCTAGGAGTTCGCACACCTCCGCCCAGAGGTTGGACTCGAATTCACCCCCTTGGTCCGAGTGCAGTCGGTGCGGCGCGCCTAACCGGCATATCACGCCTGTTACTAAAGCTTCCGCCACCGTCTGCGACTGCTTGTTTGGCAGCGCAAATGCCTCGGCCCACTTTGTGAAGTAGTCGACCACCACCGCGATGTAGAGGTTTCCATTCTCTGTTTTTGGCAGAGGCCCCATCAGATCCACCGCCATACGCTCCATTGGCATCCCGGGGATATCCTGCACCAGTTTGGCTCTATGGCCCGACTCGCCCGTCTTGGCCCGTGCACATCCTTCGCACTGCTGGCACCATCTTCTGACATCGGCGTATTGGCCCGGCCAGTAGAAGTGGCGGTTGACTACCGCTATGGTGTTGTTGATCCCCTGATGACCACCGGTTCGCGTCTGATGGATCTGTTTGAAAAGTTGCCTTCTAATTGGTAAGGGTGCCACCAGGCGCAGCACAGTGCTGCTCTTAACCTCCCTTTTGGTGTCGGCAACGTAGAGGAGGCCATTGTGGACTTCGAGCATGTCATAATATGCGTAGAACCACAAGCCTTCTCGCCCACATATACCCGCCGCGGCCCTTTCGGGGCGAGGCAGACGGGACAACTTCCAAGCAGTGAACTTGGCGATATTCTTATCTTCGTCCTGGGCTGCCTTTAGCTCCTCCAGAGTCCAACCCTGTAGCCAAGAGCCAGGTTCACTCTGCTCACGATCGATGTCGTCGAGCTCGCTGCGCTCATCTACTTTCGGCCTGTTCTCACTCTCATTGCTCGGCCCAGTCTCCGACAGGTGAGCCGCGATCTCATCGTCCGAGGTGGGCCGGCAATCAGGACATTGCGACATGGCGCATTTCCTTCTGGATAATCCGTCCGCGTTCCCGTGCTTCTTGCCCGGCCTATGCTGTATTTCAAAGTCAAAAACGGCCAAGGCCGCCAGCCATCGCGCCAGCATTCCCTCTGGTTCCTTGAAATTAGTCAGCCACACCAAGGATGCATGGTCTGTCCTTAGTATGAACTTATTGCCCAGGAGGAAGTGGCGGAAGTGGTTGGTATATTGTACCACTGCCAGTAACTCCCTCATGGTGGTGCAATAGTTCCGCTGAGAAGTGCTCAGCGCTCGACTGGCGTACGCCACGGGGTGCTCCGACCCGTCATTGACTTGGGAGAGGACTGCGCCTGTTCCCACATTGCTGGCATCTGTGTCCAAGTAGAAGGTCTGTCCCTCCTGCGGGTAGGCTAGGACAGGGGTGTTCATCAGCAACGACTTCAGCTTGTCGAAAGCCTCTTGGCACGCGTTTGTCCACTCAAATTTCACCTTGCCCATAAGCGCATGGAGTGGCCCCGCCACGGTCGCGAAGCCGGGAATGAACTTCCGGTAATAGGACGCGAATCCCACAAAGGACCGTACTTCTTTCACGGAACTGGGTGCCGCCCAGTTTTGCACTGCGGATATTTTCTTTGGATCGCAACTTATGCCATCCGCGGACACTACATGCCCTAGGAAATCTACGCTGGTCTTGAATAGCCGACACTTGGACGGTTTTAGCAGCAGGCTGGCCTGCTCTATTCGTTCGAACACGCGGTCCAAGTTTTGGAGGGCCTCCTCGAAGGTTCGGCCGAAAACGATTACATCGTCCAAGTATACGAGACAGCGGTCGAAGGTTAACCCCTTCAGGACCAACTCCATGAGCCGTTCAAAGGTTGCGGGTGCCGTAGCCAGCCCAAAGGGCATGACCCTAAACCTGTGAAGACCGTTCCTGGTGTTGAAAGCCGTCTTGTCACGGTCCTCTTCCGCCACTGGAATCTGCCAGTATCCGCTCGCCAGATCCAGAGTGCTGAACAGTTTGCTCCCCGCCAGAGCGTCCAAGCAGTCATCCATTCTGGGAAGCGGAAAGGCATCCTTTCAGGTGACATTATTGACCTTACGGAAATCTATGCACACCCTGGGTGTCCCGTCCTTCTTAGTGACGATGACAATAGGGGAGGCCCATGGCCCGCTGCAAGGCTCGATCACGTCGGCCTCCAGCATCTTCTCAACTTCCCGGTCTATGACCTCTCGTTTGGCCCACGCCTGGCGACGAGGGCGCTGTTTTATAGGCGGCGCATCCCCTGTGTCGATGCGGTGTTCCACCAGCGGTGTTTTCCCCAGTTTACCATCTGGTTTTGCGAATACGTGGGCCCAATGACAGACCAGTGCCGAGACTTGCTCGCGCTGCGAGTCGTTTAGGGCTTCATGAGCATCTTCGACCATGCTCTTCAGGTGCTCGGGGATAGCTGCGCCGGCGGTGGGAGTCTCCTGTCTTACTCCGGTCTCGTGCGTCTCCTCGCACACTTCTTCCACCGGTTTTAGGAGGCCCGCGACGGTGCCGCGTCGTAGCACCACTGGCTCGCTCGTTAAGTTGGCCACTCGTAGGGGCACGCAATCTCGCTCGGCATTAACGAGGGCCTTGGCCACCAGTATCTGTCCGTTCTCCGGGAGTTGAGTAGTCGGTTCGACTAATCCCAGTTTCTCATTCTCATTCCATCTGCCGCCGATCTTACGCCCAGCCAAAATCACTTCGGACCGGGGTGGAATGATGGAGGTATCCACTAGTGCTACTTTTGAGCACTTGGACACGCCTGCTCGGTGGAGTCTTAGGGTCACTCCCAGACTCTTAGCGTGCAGTGTCCCGTTAGCGACATCTAGCACGCCGCCTAAATCCTCGATCAGGTCTATCCCCATGATAGCCTCGGCGCCTGGTAAGTCGCACACAATTACGTCGTGCTTCACCAGGTGGCCTTGCAACATAAACTTCAAACAGGCCTCGCCGTAGACTTTGAGGGATTCCCCGTTAGCTGCAATTAGTCGCCTCTTCACTTTCTGCAGGGCGCGTCCCGATCTCACTAAGTCGAAGACTTTCTTATCGACTAGTGATACTGTTGCTCCCGTGTCGACTAACATATCTACCGGCACGGAGCTTACTTCCGCAGAGAGGTGCCAGCAACGTCTACCATTAGCTAAGTGTACTACGTCATCTATTTCTACGTTGTCGCTGGTCCCACCTCCCTCGGTTGGGTCGCCTAGTCAGTTGCCCCTTGGCGCGCCCGGGTCAACATTTGGGCCTCCGGCGGGCGCACTTGGGCGTATCGCTGGTTCGTAAGCCGGTGTGGACGGATTAGGCACGTATGGTCCGGGCATAGCCGGTCCATTTGTACCATGACTTCCGCTTGCATATTGCGCCGGCTGGGGGTTTACATGCTGCGGCGCCGCACTACCCTGGTATTGGCTGTTCGGCACCGGTGCGGCGACCGGGCCGCTTGCGTAGTGGCCCTGCGCCGTTGGCGCGGTTTGCACAGGAGGGGCACCTTGGGCGGGCGCCCGAGGGCGCCTGCCCTGCGGGTTTTGTTCGTGGGGACACTCTCGCCTAAAGTGGCCCAGTGCTCCGCACCCAAAACACGTCACCCTGGATTTGTCGGCGCGTGGGCGACCTCTCCACCCTTCGCCGATACGATCCAGTTTCGCCAAAAGAACCTCCAAAGTGGCGTCCGCGATCGGGTTGGCCTCCACGGACGCCACTTTCGGTTTAACCGGAGTGTCCGCCTTATCTTTGTCGTTGTCCTTCTTCTTGTTGCTGAAGGACTCCCACTCCACCGCGAGGCTAATGGCTTTATCCATAGTCTTCGCTCGGCCGAAATGGATGTGCCTCCGGAGGTCCTCCTCTTCCATCCCTGCCGTGAACTGGAAGATGACCATCCGTTCTAACGCCTGTTCGGGCGTTTCGGGGAATGCCTTCCCGGCCAAGCTCTGCAGGGCTTGGCCATAGTCTTCCACTGACTCCTTATCGTGCCGTTTCCTGTTTTGGAAATCGGCTAGGTTCGCGGCCTCGCGTTCCTCGGGGTCATACCGCCTCGTGACGGCTGCGACGAGGTCGGGGTACGACTCTAGCGTCGCCGCAGGCAATCGCAGCACATATTTCTGTGCCGATCCTGTCATGGACATGGCCAGCTGCTGCGCTTTCTGAGTGTCTGTCCACTCGTTCCAGCGGGCGGCCATTTCGAAGATGCCCAAGAAGTCTCGCCATTCCATTTTATTGCTGTCGAAAGCAGGCACCTTTTTGTAGTCGAAACGCTTCCTATTTTGGACGGGTTCCGGTATTACGGCTCTAGGTGCGGCAGCCGGTATCGGCGTAGGAAGCGCGACCTCCATCGTAGGTGCGGCATCCATTGGCAGGGGTCCCCGTGGTTCTTCCCTGCGCTGCTCGGTCGGGACCGGCCGCGCTTGGGGCAGGCCGTACGGTTCTGGTGGAACCGGCCGCACTTGGGGCATGCTGTACGGCTCCGGTGGAATCGGCCGCATTTGGGGCATGCTGTACGGCTCCGGTGGGATCGGCCGCATTTGGGGCATGCTGTACGGCTCCGGTGGAATCGGCCGCATTTGTGGCATGCTGTACGGCTCCGATGGAACCGGCCGCATTTGGGGCATGCTGTACGGTTCCGGTGGAACCGGCTGCATTTGGGGCATGCTGTACGGTTCCAGCGGGACTGGCCGCGTTAGAGGCGCCTCCTGCCGCAGGGTATTGAAATACTCCAACGACAGTCTCAACGCATCGCGCACGTCAGCCATGCTGTCACTTAACGCCATGATGGCGCCGGCGGTGACCACAAAGGTCTGTCCCCCGTCGCACGAGTCGGGTTGCCCGTTCGCCGGCCATGTACCCCGCCCCATACGGGCCATGAGGGCCTCGCCACTCGCCTCCTCCTGCCTCAACAGACGTACCGGAGGCAATAGGCTGGGCTCCCAAGCGGCTTCTGTTTCGGTCGCTGCCGCCAAGGCACTGTGGTCCCATCTGGTGGCCACAGGTTGGCGGAGTTCTGTTGAGTGCGCTGGGCCGCCCGCGGGCCGCTCGACCTCCGGTTGGTTTGGCCATATTTCCTCGCGGGGAGTTCGGCACACCCTCTTTGGTTTGCTCTCCTGGCTATCCGCCACCCAGTAGTCCCTCTCGGGAGTTCCCGGGGGGGATAGGTTGATTAGGCGTGGCCATTCCCCTTCGCCTGTACGCCCTGGTTGGGCGTCGCGTGGTGCCTGCACGTTCGCACTCATAAAAGTGCGATACCTTCTCTCTTCTCTGAGAGATTCCTCGTGGGCGGCTTGAGGGGTTCTAAACCTCACCTCATCCTCCTCTCTCACTGGTCTGAAGGCAGCCTCCAGACCAGGCATAGTCCTATCCATCCCAGTGGCGCCCTCGCCCAGGCTCCAAGCGCTGGGGGTCGCAAACTGGGAGATATGATCTTGGCCCCGCCCCCACAACAGGGTGGGGGGGCTAATAGTGGTCGTATCTCTATGCATGCTGGGAGCCTTCCTCCTGGCTCCACCAGCAGCCTCCCCCCCCTCAGCATAGCTGAGGGGGTTGGTTCTACATAATCCCTGTTATAGTCATAAGTCGGAAATACAGGGACTCTTCGAGTCGTTATTTTGGGGTCACTGACTGGTTTTCTTTTATCTTTATTGTCAACAGGATAGATATCCCCAGCCAGTGCCCCAGCACCAATGGTATTAGACTTAGGCGGCCTACTCCCTCCAGGGCCCCCCAAACTCCCTAAATTCTCAATATAGTTATCAATCTCCCTTTCAAATTCTTCTATGCCCAAACTTTGGTCTACTGCCACTACTGCTTTATTATCTGTGGCAGGACCAAAGAGTACAGGGCTTTGGGGGTTTGATTTTTCCCCCCCTCTGCCAGTCTGGGCGTCAGTTGGGGTGGCAGCCATTTTAATTTGGCTCTACACCTCCTTATTTTTAACAGTCCTAAAATTGTCCAAAATACCCATATTTTTCCTAACAGAGTACTCTAGTTATATTTAGTAACTAGTCCCAATTGTTGGGCGCCAGTTTGTAACGTAGCTCTTACTGAGCCGCTACTCTGAGGGTTAATTTACCGATTTACAGTCTGGGTTAGAGAGTATTTTCACCCTATATAGTTATATACATAACGCAAAGACAAGCATGGTCATGATACAAAATATCTTTACTAATCAAATAATCCCTTTATAATACACTGACATACTCCTACAAAAAGGCGGAGTGGAGCCTAACGAATGGTGCTATTCTCAGTTACGGACTAACCCATTTTCAGACTTTGTAGACACTTTTTCCCGGAATCTTTCTAAAAAGGCTTGTTTTTCTTCAAATGTAAACACGGAACGACACCACTGCGCATCTGCGCTTGCGCAGATGCGCAGCGGCCATCCTCTTGAGGAGCCATTAACTCCCAGTGAAGTGGTCTGCCCGGCGTCAACTATGTAGGAGTGTAGAACAACTACAAAGAAGCCGCCAGACAGGTAACAGTAAGGGTTTTTAAGAGGGTATCGAAAGGGGCCTGATATTTGTTTTACCACAGCGTGTCTTTCGCTACATCCCAACGTAGGAATGCAGCTCCATCCACGCTGTAGATAAGCCGGCTGACCTCCATTCAGAGGGGCCGGCGAAAACTCCTAGAGTGCCAACCTTAGCACCGTTCGCTTGGCTACACCTACGCTACAGTCTAGTCGTAGTATAGTAATGAATGAATGAATGATTGCTTAAAGGCACATCGGCGCACAAAGGCCATTTAGTGCCATAAAAATTGTGTAAAACAATGGTCCTTTGTTATTGTTGAAAACAATAACAAAGCAATAAATGAATAAAAATGATCACAAAACAATGAACAACTTCAAAATATAATTTCCGCATAACAGGTTGTTTCAAAAGAAACTATAAATTCTTAAAAGGTTTTACAAGCGGTAAAACAGACCAATCTCATGTAAATAAGATAAAATGCTGTCTGGAGGAACCTTTTCAAAGAGTTCCCTAAAGCTATTTACACTAAAATGTCTATTTCTGGATTCAATAAAATCGACACACTCAAATAAAATATGCTTGACAGTCAATTGACAATCACACGCTGTACATTGTGGAGGATCTTCCCCTTTCAAAAGGAAGCAGTGAGTCAAATGAGTGTGACCAATTCGGATTCTTGCTAAAACACTCTCCTCACGTCTAATGATTCGAGAACCTCCAGGCCAAAGACCCAACTGTGGATGAATTTCATGTAGTTTGTTGTTTACAGCCTCATCCCACTGAGACTGCCATTTGCATTTTAAAAGGACATTGATATGCTTTTTAAAATCACCATAAGGAATTGGAACATTTGCGACTCTTCTCGAAAGACCAGTCTTGGCAGCAGCATCTGCCTTTTCATTACCCCTAATGCCAACATGACTGGGGATCCAGTAAAATAATATTCTTTTCTCTTGGTAGTGTACTAACCAATTGAGGCGTTCAAGTATGTAGAGGACAAGAGGATGTGTCCAGTCTTGGCCCGAAATGGCTTGAAGAGCAGACTTTGAATCAGAGAAAATAATAAAATTCCTTTCATCATCATCTGCCGTCTCCACCCTATCAAGAGCTAGATAGAGAGCATGCAACTCGGCAGAAAATATAGAGGACTTATCTGGAAGACGTTCAATGGAAGAATAATTATCAATGACTGCTGCTGCTGCAGCCTTGTCATCTGCAACAGAGCCATCAGTGTAGATGAAGTCATAGTCTCGGAAGACATCCTTCACCTCATTGTGCAAACTTATGTACTGAGAAGGATCCGTTTGATCCTTCTTGGCATACGAAAGAGTGAGGTTGACCATAGCAGTTGGATATGTCCATGGAGGAGTTTCAGGAAATTCAAATTTTGCGATGATGTCAGGATTAAAATCTAACTCTTCCAATGATTCCTTAATACGAATACCAAAAGTTGGAATGACTCTTGGTTTTCTAGCAAAAAGGTCCACATATCGAGGATTAAAAATAGTTTCATAAACAGGGTTATTTGGGTTGGCAGCTATTTTAGTTGCAAATTGGAGAGCAAGCTTTTCTCTTCTGAGGTGAAGAGGGAGCTCATTCGCCTCAACACAAAGACTATCTGCAGGAGAGGTTCTAAAGGCTCCAAGACAAAGCCTCAAACCTTGATTTTGAATAGGATCCAGCAAAGAGATATAAGATTTACATGCTGCTCCGTAGATAAAACATCCATAGTCTAGCTTTGAACGAACAAGGGCCCTATATAGTCGTAAAAGAACTATACGATCCCCACCCCAGTCGGTACTGGAAACAACACGCAACAAATTCAAAGCCTTGATACACTTTTTCTTCAGGCCCTTGATATGAGGGACAAATGTCAATTTTGAATCGAGTAAAATGCCAAGGAACTTTGTTTCCTTCTTTACAGGAATGGGGTTATCATAAAGGACCAAGTAGGGATCTGGATGAAGACCCCTCCTTCGACAAAAATGGACACAAACAGTCTTTGATTGGGAGAATTTAAAACCATTATTGTCAGCCCAATCTTCTATTCTATTTAGATGAAGTTGGAGCTGCCTTTCTATAGCGTGCATATGTTTTGATCGATATGAGACACCAAAATCATCCACAAATAGAGACTTGTCAACACCATTTCTTATACAGCTGGTGATGCTGTTGATTTTGACTATAAAAAGGGTGACAGATAAAATGCTCCCCTGGGGAACTCCCATTTCTTGATCATAAAAGTCAGAGAGGGATGTCCCAACTCTGACTCTAAATTTCCTCTCAGATAAAAAGTTTTGTATAAAAAGGGGTAAACGTCCCCTGAGGTCCATATCATGTAAATTTTTCATAATGCCATATTTCCAAGTGGTGTCATATGCCTTTTCAAGGTCAAAAAAGACAGACACCACATGTTCCCCATTTAAAAATCCCTCTCTTACAAATGTCTCAAATCGCACAAGATGATCCATTGTGCTTCGCGTTTTCCGGAAGCCACTTTGGGCTTCCGTGATAAGTGAAGATGATTCAAGATACCAAACAAGACGATCGTTTATCATTCGTTCCATGGTCTTACAGACACAACTGGTCAAAGCTATTGGGCGGTAATTATTAGGATCTTTGGAGTCTTTTCCTGGTTTGGCAATGGGTATGATAGTGGCTTCTCTCCAGGAAGGTGGAAACTCTCCAGTTTCCCAAATATTATTAAAAACTTTTAAAAGGCACTGGAGAGAAGCTTGAGGAAAATGCTTCAAAATCTGATAATGTATTTGGTCAGGGCCAGGAGCTGTGTCATGGGCTTTACCAAGCGCAGTCCTGAGCTCATCCATTGAAAAGGGTTGATTATATGGTTCGGTATTGTCAGATTGGAATATAAGGGGATGTCTCTCTTGTCTATTTTTGATGCGTTGGAACTTAGAAGAATAATGTGCAGAGGAGGAATTGAAGGATATTGCCTCCCCAATGGTATTGGCAATATCCCTTGGTTGTGTTATTTTTTTGCCATTCTTCTCAATATGTTTTACAGACAGACTGCCCCCCTTACCCTTGATTTTACGGACCATGTCCCAGCATTTCTTCATAGACGTTCTGGCATTTAATTTCGATACATATTCGTGCCAACTTTTCTTTTTGTTGGCACGAATGACCTGTCTTGCTTTAGCACTCTTTATACGATATAGTTGTAAATTTGCATTTGTTGGAGATCGCTTAAAAACTCTAAGAGATCTCTTTCGTTCTAAAATAGCTTCCTTACACTCATCAGAAAACCATGGCTTCTGTGGCTTCGTCGGGTTGGGATTTGATTTTGGGATTGTTTCATTGGCAATTTCACAAAGCTGGTCAATAAATGTTTCCAGCTGGAGACCTCCATCGAGATCATCTTGAGGAAAGGCCTCCAAACACAGGTCTTTGAAAAGATTCCAATCAGCTTTGTGAAACTGCCACTTTGGTGGTCTGTCATCTGGAGGATGATAATGACTCTTTAAGATGATAGGAAAATGGTCACTACCATGAAGATCTTCCTCCACCCTCCATGTAAAATCCATGAAAAGTGAAGGAGAGCACATAGTGAGATCTATTGATGTAAAAGAACCAGTTGCTGGATGCAGATAAGTCGGGGTGTCATCATTAAAGAGGCAGATATTACTTCTAGTCATGAATGTCTCCATGACCTTACCCTTTGCGTCAGATTTATTCCCTCCCCACAAATAATTGTGAGAATTAAAATCCCCAACAATCATAAATGGCTTAGGTAGATTGCTTTTGATAAATATTGAGACACCACCATGTGCTCTATCCATATCATCTATTCTTCCAGATTTATGGTGAGCAACATAACCTTTTAAAGTCATTTGATCATCTTTGAGGTTTGTCTCTTGGAGACAAATGACAGGAGCATTATATTTTTGAGCTAATAGTTCAAGTTCCTGCCGGTTTGCTGCAAGTCCTCGACAGTTCCACTGAATAATAAAGCCACTAGCCATGGTGAGAAAAAGGAGAAAGGAAAGAGATATGTTGGATAAAATCAATAAAAGTGTCATTTTGATGGTATGAGGTGTACTCTCGCCTTTGGTTGGTGTGGCTTTGGTACATCCTCACAGTCCATTGTTTCAAATGACCTCTCTCTGCGGATTTGAGAGAGAGGATCAGATGAACCTTTGGATGGTCTGGAGCCTAAGGAATTTCTCCTAGGCTCCTGACTGCCACCCTGAGGGGCAGTGATGGGTTTGCGTGTATACGATTTATTATTTTGTGATGGCTTTGGAGGGATTTTTGCTTTTGCAGTGGTAGGTTCAATGATATTTATAGGTTGTTGTGATGGTTCATTTACTGTTTGTGTAGACATTGTTGCATGAGATGGAGTTGGAGTGATGTGTTTTTCAGGTGTAGGAAGAAGTGTAAAGTCTGTTGCATTGATTGGCCAGGTGATGTCGGTTTGGGTCTGAATGGATGAGAACTGAGGTTTGTCAACTGTTGCTGCCCGAGCATAGGATTTCTTTTCAGTGCTGGATTTATTTTGGACTATTTTCCTAGCTTCTGGAAAAGGCACTTGCTGTTTACATTTAACAGATTGAACCTCCTTCTCAAAAATCCATTTAGAGCAGGTTCTACTGTATGCGGGATGATCACCAGAACAGTTGACACATTTTATGGGATGATCACAAGGAGTATCTCCATGGTCATCCATGGAGCATTTTGGGCATTTTGAGGGATTTTTGCAAGTGTTTTTGTGATGTCCAAACTGTTGGCAACCGAAACATCTCAGAGGGTTGGGGATGAATGGGGAAACGTTAACTTTCAAAAAGCCTACATTGATTTCGGAAGGAACTGTACTCCCATGGAAAGTGAGGATGATGGTTGCAGTTGTAATTTTGTTTCCATCTTTTGTGATTATAATTTTCTGTGCCTCACTAACACCTTGCTCTTTAAGATTGTCAACTATGTCTTCCACGGGAGTAAACTTCAGTTCGCTGCACCGGATGACACCCTTGATGGTATTCAGTGTCCTATGGGGGGATATTTTAACTGGAACATTGACTAGCATTGACGTCTTTATAAGATTTTTGTAATGTGATTCCTTTTCAACCTCCACCAAGATATCGCCTGATCTGAGATGTTTCACTTGTTTTGGTGTACCTGCTAAGCCTTGGATGCTTTTGGCAATGGCAAAGGGAGATAAAGAGGTGAGTAGTTTTCCTGGAGATGCGGGCTGGATCACTAAAAAGTGTGGCCAGAAATTCTTTGTTGAGGTATTGTCATCATCGGATAGATAATCTTCTAATGTTCTTTTTGGAGTTTTTGATGAAGCCATATGAGAGATGTATTGTTCGTCCGCTGTGGTCCCCAGCCTTACTTCGACTCCAACAAGGGGTATACAGAGGTGCGGGGCAGTGCCATCAGCGCACATGTAAACAGGGATACACACTGGATATACTCACAATTTATACAAATAAAAAGACATGTACAAACCCTGATTGGCCCATGAGCAATCGCCTTCTAGGAAGAGATCAAGATGGTCATTAACAACGGCTAAGTTGAACGACCACGTCAACCTCTCCCTAGGGCATGGCATTACCAGCCGATTGATCTAGACCGAGCCAAATCAGACCGCCTGTCTAGATGAAATAAGGGCCAAAGTGGCGTGTTGGAGATAATAGATCCGTAGATCCATCACCCCTCAACCACCAGGATCCCGTCTTCCAATTTCACAGGCCGCAGCCCACGGCAAACAAGCTGCCTCCAACCGGGAGGTACGGGGACTACATCTTAGTCTGACCTCTCCCCATCGACCTATCTGGTATGGTTGAACCTACCAGGGATTAGTAATCCCAACCAGCATAGCTCTCAGGATCCTAAAGGCACACAAGCCTCTCCACCACGACAAGGTGGTAGCCCAACGGAGAGGCGTAGTATAGTCACGTTGTAGTGTGCTTGAAGGTTCAAAGGCCTTGATGAAGTGTGCCAAACTGACTTTAGGTTCAAAAGTTGATATTAATTTTACACTCTATTAAAATAGAAAAATTTAAATATGGAATTTATGTGTTTGGAAGTTTTCACATCAGTTTGCCACACTTCATCTAAACTGGGGATGACACAGTAAAAAGGTGAGTATATGAGAAAATAAAAATGGTCTTTATTTGCACCTGATGAAAATACATTTAAAATGATATTGGATTAGTAAGTTACCCTTCATGAAAAACTACATCAATGTCAGACTTGGGCCACTGAGCCTACTGCGCCAATGGAATCTTGGCAGACAAACAGAATTGGGCCACTGAGCCTACTGCGCCCACAGAATCTGGGCAGCCAAACAGAATTATATAGAACTGTCAACACTTTATATACAGCAAAAAAAAGTGACATACGCAGTTAATTTATAAATCATACAAAAATCTTTTTACAGTCAATTTGAAAGATAATTTTTTCCTTATTTCCAGTGACATAAAACACCTGACACCTTTAACTGAGACTTGAAAACAAGTCAATATCAGTGTTATTCAGATATATCTTGCGGATCATATTACAGTGAAACTATGCAAATGAATGAATGATTGCTTAAAGGCACATCGGCACACAAAGGCCATTTAGTGCCATAAAATTTGTATAAAACAATGGTCCTTTGTTATTGTTGAAAACAATAACAAAGCAATGGATGAATAAAAATATTCACAAAATAATGAACAACTTCAAAATATAATTTCCGTATAACAGGTTGTTTCAAAAGAAACTATAAATTCTTAAAAAGTTTTACAATCGGTAAAACAGACCAATCTCATGTAAATAAGATAAAATGCTGTCTGGAGGAACCTTTTCAAAGAGTTCCTTAAAGGTATCTACATTCAAATGTCTATTTCTGGACTCAATAAAATCGACACATTCAAATAAAATATGTTTGACAGTCAACTGACAATCACAGGCTATACATTGTGGAGAATCTTCCCCTTTCAAAAGGAAGCAATGAGTCAAATGAGTGTGACCAATTCGAATTCTTGCTAAAACACTCTCCTCACACCTAATGATTCGAGAACCTCCAGGCCAAAGACCCAAATGTGGATGAATTGCATGTAGTTTGTTGTTTACAGCCTCATCCCACTGAGACTGCCATTTGCATTTTAAAAGGACATTGATGTGTTTTTTAAAATCACCATAAGGAATAGGAACATTTGCGACTCTTCTCGAAAGACCCGCCTTGGCAGCAGCATCTGCCTTTTCATTACCCCTAATGCCAACATGACTGGGAATCCAGTAAAATAATATTCTTTTCTCTTGGTAGTGTACTAGCCAATTGAGGCGTTCAAGTATGTAGAGGACAAGAGGATGTGTCCAGTTTTGGCCCGAAATGGCTTGAAGAGCAGACTTTGAATCAGAGAAAATAATAAAATTCCTTTCATCATCATCTGCCGTCTCCACCCTATCAAGAGCTAGATAGAGAGCATGCAACTCGGCAGAAAATATAGAGGACTTATCTGGAAGACGTTCAATGGAAGAATAATTATCAATGACTGCTGCTGCTGCAGCCTTGTCATCTGCAACAGAGCCATCAGTGTAGATGAAATCATAGTCTCGAAAGACATCCTTCACCTCATTGTGCAAACTTATGTACTGAGAAGGATCCGTTTGATCCTTCTTGGCATACGAAAGAGTGAGGTCGACCATAGCAGTTGGATATGTCCATGGAGGAGTTTCAGGAAATTCAAACTTTGCGATGATGTCAGGATCAAAATCCAATTCTTCCAATGATTCCTTAATACGAATACCAAAAGTTGGAATGACTCTTGGTTTTCTACCAAAAAGTTCCACATACCGAGGGAAAAAGAAATGATAACCCCACAGAAAGATTTTTCTATTTTTTTTACCCTTACAGGATACAAACAATTTTTGAGGCCTTAAAGTTGTTTTTTGAGGGTTCACATGTTCCCAAACTCGGGCATTGACTGTACACAAACACCTGTTGGCATGCATCACATGTGGCGAATAAATGCATAATCGTGCAGTCACATTAAAGCAAAGTTGAGGGACAAGGAAGGTTGTGGATACATGCCAAGATGAAAATAAAGGTAAAGGTATTCAGTTTATAGTCTTGTATCCACCGAAATGTATTAAATGTCTGCTATAGTAACACATGGAGTACCAATAATAATAATCCATATTAAAATGTGTTAAATGTCTGTTATAGTAACACATGGGAGTTGTACCAATAATAATAATCGATTTTATTCCCATATAAACAAAATCACATTTCATACATACAAATCAGAAATTATGGACACATTCAGAATATATGCACCCCCTAATTAAGAAAATATTTTGCAGTCTGATATATATATATATATATATATATATATATATATTTATTAGACTGCTTGACAGACCACACAAGTTTTACTTTTTCATGCTTCCCATCTGTCTTGGTACATTGGCTATGTATCAGCCACCAGGGCAGAGGCAGAGACTGAGCAAGTTGCCAACCTGAACCTATTTTACATCACATGTCAGCAATAATTTAGTGGACTGGGTGCCCTCTCCACTTGTACTGTTTCACCACCTGCTGCCAACGGGTCTTGTCTAAAATTAAAAATATATAGCAGTGTGTATGAAAAAAATAAAATAAATATCAGGCTGATGTATTTTGTTATTGTATCTACAGGGCTTTAATTAATTTGATATCCACTAGATCAGGTTAGAGTCTGAGGGCTTGTGAAAATAACATCTTTACAAAAAGTTGACAGAAATTTTATACTAAACAAACCCTCTAAATATGTCAAACATAATTTAATTTATATGATAGGTGTATTAACAAAAGTCGTGCAATACAGATTAAATAAGAGTTGTCACTATGATAATCATGTAAAGACAAAGTACTAAACTAGTAATTAATTCTAATGAAATCTACTACTTTTCAAATTTATCCATGTTATTGTATATTTAAATGATTATTTCTACCTTCAAAATAACTATAACTACTAAGTTTTTATAGAACAAGAAAAGATTATTCATACCAGACTCCTGCTTGTGTGTCCTCCCGCTTGGTCGGACAGTTAAGAAAGATCGATGGTAGACCGATCCACATCGAAAAAAAAACACCGCGGCACATAAAATTCATGTACCAGTATGTGCCGCGGCAAATGAGTATACAAGAATCTTTCGCCCTCTGAAAAAACGGCGCGAAGCCATTTTTCACTTGCCATGATACGTCGCGCCAAAAAGAAGTTCCAAGTTAATTACCTGAAAAGAAGATTTCTTCTCGGGCAAGTGGGTGAAAAATGTACTTGCCCGATCTTATCAGATGCATCATGCGTCTGATATTCTACTGTTCAGCCGGAACAGTAACTGAACAAAATCACTTGTCCGACAGCCCGAGTCACTCGTCTCGGACGAGCGGACAGTGCTTAATGTCGAGCCCTGATTACGTTGGACCAACATAAGAAAAAAATGTTGGCCCAACGTAAGGAAGTACGATGACTAAACGTTAATACAACTGCAAAATAATGGATGGCTGCTCGTTGGCACCAACAGTTGGAGCAACATTGACCCAACATTTAATAACATAACGTTGGTGCAATGTAAGAAAGCATGTTGGCCCAGCATAGGAAAGAATATTGGCACAACATAAAGAAATCCACGTTATCACAACATTAAAACAAAACTAGAATTCGGTTTCTTGGCAACATTGGCCCAACATTGAAACTACATTGGCCCTACATAGAAAGAATATTGGCCCAACGTAAGAAAATCATATTGGCCCAACATTGGAACTACTGCAAAATATTGCTTTTTTTACATTGTTTTGCTATGTTGGGCCAACTTGGTTTTATGTTGCGCCAATGCGATTCCTATGTTGGGCTAAAGTTGTTCTAATGTTGTACTAATGTGCTGGGCCAACATGCTTTTCTTACCTTGGGCCAACGTTTTCTAATGTTGGTTCCAACAATATTTTGCAGTAGTTCCAACATTCAATTTGCCCTATTATTCTGCATACAATGTAATATTGATGGAACCATTGGGTCTACACTTTGCTAATAATTAAGCAGCCACCAACATGTTTTTCTAGGATCAACATCATATATCAATAGTGTATCACCATATCACATGCAATGGTATGCTTGAAGTGGTAACTTTGAGACAAAAACAACAACAATGCATTTCTCAAGATAAACAGCTTTCTTTAATTGGGTTTCGCTAACAAGATTATAACATTCCATCATAATTATGCAGGCAAACTAGCCTGAGACAACATTGAATTGAAAAGACCATTAATCGCAACATTCCAGACACTGCCAGATTTACGAGGCAAGAGTCAAAATCTTCAGTTAGATTCAATATCAGCCTAATTTCACCCAGAGGTTAATAATTAGAACTAATTATACAATTTATAAGATATACAAACCTGTCCTCCTAAAATGCAGTTCTTCATCAACTGCCACAAAAACACCGGTGAAATGCAACCAAAACTTGTTATAGAAACAAAAACAACTCCTATACAGGAATCTAGAATTATGTCTTCTACATCAGTCTTTGGGCTGGTCCCAGACACAACATAGGTGATGCCGTAGCAACAGGTTTTTAAAGTTTTATCTTTATCATGGACAGTCCATCCAGAAGAGCCTTGTACACTGTCAATGATAAATTGGCAGCCATAAAGTGGGCTAAAACTATTGGCAACAGGGCTGCTGGCCGAGAAATTGGAACTATTGAGAGCAACATTCGTAAATGGCAGCAACAAGAAGAATATTTGTTACAAATGAATCGCAAGAGACGTCATGCATCACCATGCGTCCTATATACAAATTAGGCACTATACATGCAGAGAGCCTTGTGAAGTCACCCTGCGTCCTATACGTCAGTGCATCCTGTACACGCAAAATTACGGTATAGGTTGTCCAGTATGCTTTTAGATTGCAACAGGCAGTGACCATTATATATCCAGGAGTAGGCCATGGTTACTTTGCCACCCTGAGATTAAGTAAAAAAAAGTTCCAGTTATGAAAGCAAAGAAAGGAAATCAGCTCTAAAATATGTCAAAATGGACCGAGGATTGGAGAAAAATATGTCAGCTCTGAAGATGCCAGAAAAAAAACCTGAACAGCAGTTAAATTTTGTATTTTCAGCTTCAGGTAATTCATCCCTCCCCACCTCCCGCCAATCCCCTTGTATGTATTTTCAGCATAGGCAAACTAATTCGGATTTTCCCCTCTCAGAACTCCTTACCTCACTCGAAACAGTGATGTAAATTTTATGATGTTAGGGATTATGTTGGATCATATGACCTGGTATTGAAGCATTTCTCATTTATAAAAATATCAATTGTACAAAATCTGGACGATTGATGAAAATTTCAGCTCAGAAATCAGTTTAAAAAATTATAGCTGATGAAGTAAAGGAAAAAAAATCAGTTCTCAAATATGTGTAAAAACAGAAACTAAATCATACGTTTGGTGTCCGTACGGACCCAGACGTATTTTGAAATACAATAAAGCTTACCCTAACCTCTCACTGTATATATCATGCTGTAATGGCGGTCTAGAGTGCGCGCGCATCTCTCTCGCGCACTTCCTGTATTGTGACGTCATACCCTAACAACGGGACGCTGTTACGGGTTTCTCGTCGCCGGCTAACAGCAACGGAACTATACGCTACTTCGTAGTATAGCTCTGTCAAATTTATTAATTATTCTAGTTAAAAATTCATTTTAAACAAGAAATTTCTACAAAATCAAAGACAACAAAGAAACACAACAGAGCTATTAGATCAAACGTTCAACTTGATGTTGGGAAACCTAGGAATTTGCTGTTAGCTGGACAAATCACTGATCTGAGCAGACAAACAGGTATTTATTTGTTTACAATTATGATTGTATGTATCCTAGGTCATAGTTTTATCTCTGGATTGTTACATCATCTGGAAAATAGATGTAAACAAAAACTAGCACCAGCTGATGTTGCAAAAACATTAAAAGTAGACAATTTAGTAGCACAAATACATATGTTTGGGCAAAGAGGTGCTAAAATATTAGATGGAAACTATCTTATGCCTTCACACTTGCTCTGATCTGTCAACCCAGATCTAGTATTAATGCAAATTGGCTCAAATGATCTAGCAAATGGTAGCTGCCCACTGTCAGTAGCTTCAAAATCTATTGACATGGCACAGAACATATTAAACAAAATAAAATCTGCAAAACAAGTTATCATTCTGTCAATAATACCAAGAATATCAAAAGATCCTGGCATTTCTCAAGAAAAGTTAAATGATTCTATTTACAAATGCAATGGATACTTGAAGAATTTTTGTGATGTTGAGAGTTCAATACAATTCAAAAGTTTATCTGGTTTTTGGAAAAACCCTATAATGCATTGGTCAAGGGATGGTATACACCCCAACAGTCATCACGGGCGTGAAAAATACATCCATAACATAAGATTCATCATATTTGATGCCATCACAAGAATTGTTAACAACAAATAGGAAAATGTTATTTTAAAATGAATCTCTGGTATAGTTATATATATCTATATATATATATATATATATCAAATAGGTTATAAAGTCTATTATGACTAATTGATGTTGCACTCTAAAATCTCAGAGAATATGTCAATTACTTTTAAGTATTTACTATTTGGTAAAGCCATGAGCTTACTTAATTGTATTATGAGTATATATTTATGTTCACGTAGCATGCATATGTACGTATATGCATGCATTAATATGATGTTACCTACAATAGTATATTGTGGATATTCATTTATTATGAACTAATTACATATATACATGTAGTATATATTGTGAATTAAAATCATTGTGTATACCATTTGGTACATTTGTTGGATTAATTACCTATATACACGTAGTATATTAGGAAATTTAATTCAATATTTATATTTTTGTTATCTATATATTGTATCATTTATTTATACCATTATTACATGTTTCATTTTCATTTGTGTCTAATTACTGACATTGCGTCGTGTTAGTCACATAATATTGATATTTTCGTTACCGTTATGTTGCAAAAAATTACAAAATATACTATTCCAACATTAATCAAGTTAATCTGACTTATAACACATGGTTACATGTTCCTGCTGGCGTCTAATTTCACATTTCAGCATGCGTCGTCGAAGCAGAAGACCAACAAAACGATTGATCGAGGATGATGGTGTTGACCAACCACAAGAAAAACGTGCCAATGACAATCAAGAAGAACAAGCACCAGCTGGTCAGTCTGATATGGTTCAGAACACCGAGACAAGTAACGTTACTAGCAATGAACTGATCCTTGAAATGTCAAAGACATTAGAACTCTTACAGAAACAACAAAGTGAAATCAAAGAACAATTAAATGTCATTAAAAGTAAAGATTTAGAATCAACTAAATCAATGTCGGTTGCAAATGCAACAGTAGTTCAAAACAAAGATAATGACAGCTCAAACGTTGAGCCTATAGCATCTACCTCAAATAACAAGGGTAATCCTGTTCAAAAATCCAGTAAAATAAAGAATACACTACAGGCGTTACTAGATCAAGATGACGATTATAACATTGACGAGGATTCTGACTGCGAATCCGAAGGTGAGTGTGCAGTTACTTTTGCCAAACCTAGATCAGTCATGACTGGGGGACTACAGGTAGGTCAAGCTGTACATCTAAAACTAAAGCAAAAAATTTGGAATCAGCAATATGTGGATTTTGCACTACTACTCAATCCATATTCAAAACCTAGTTCATATTCCATTTCTCTAAATTCTGAAGGGTTTTCTAACAAACCATCTTTGGAATTCACATCTCGTTCAAAACGTTTCTTGTCCGAGTTTGAATGGAATCAAGCTTGGGACAATTACATGGCCATATATCTAGCAAAATATCCAAAAGATCTCAATCCCATGTTATCTTATCATCAGAATATCCAGAAAATGATGGCAAAACAAGCCAACTGGAGAGATTTTGACAATCAATTTAGAACAGATCGTGAATATATCAGATGTTCATGGGATACGATCAGGGCAGACTTAGAACGTGAGGCATACGCTGTGCCAGTCAAGCCTTTTCGTACCCAACAATCAAAATTTCAAAACAAACCCCTTGCAAACAAAGGTTTCAACTCCAACATCCCTAAGGGATACTGCTACGATTTCCATTCACAAAACAAATTCTGCAACAGAGAAAAGTGTTCATTTAAACACCAGTGCCCAGAATGTCAGGGAAAACATGCACAATACCAACACAAATATAACTCCCAAAAGCCTGCTACCAACACCAATAATGGTTCAGCAGCTAAATGATTTACTTAATGGCTACTACAATAAAGATTTTATAATAAATGGTTTCACAGAAGGATTTCGGTTAAAATTTGAAGGTGAAGATTTACCACTAGATTCAAAGAACTCCCAATCAGCCATCAACAACCCAGAAGCTGTGAACTTAAAACTCAAACAAGAAATCGATCTTGGAAGAATCGTAGGTCCATTTGAGAAACAACCTTTCCCAAATTTCAAATCATTTCCACTAGCAATTAAAGAAAAGAAAAACACAGGGAAATATCGTTTACTCCATAATCTTTCTTATCCATATGACGATAGATCAGTCAACTTTAACATTTCTCATGAGAATTCAACTGTAAAATACGCAAAAATACACGACGCCATACTGCAAATTCAATCCTGCTCACCCAAAGCATTTTTGGCGAAATCAGACATTTCAGACGCGTTTCGAATAGTACCTTTACACCCATCTCAATACCACTTGACTGGTTTCTACTGGCACGGTTATTATTATGATCGTTGTTTACCAATGGGCTGTTCAAGTTCTTGCCAAATATTTGAAGAGGTCTCTAACGCTCTAAAATGGATTTTAGAATATAAGTTAGGCGTTAAAAACGTAATTAAAATTTTGGATGATTTCCTCTTCATAAATAACTCAAAACAAGAATGTCAAAATTACTTGAATAAATTCTGTTGGCTATGTCGAGAAGTAGGAGTACCTTTGGCTCCGCATAAAACTGTCAACCCTACAAATGATTTAGACTTTCTGGGAGTAGGTTTGAACTCAATAGAAATGTTAGCTTACATACCCCAAGATAAAATAACTGACTACACTCAATTAGTAACAAGTACTTTGAATAAATCAAAAGTAACATTAAGAGAGCTTAAGTCTTTATTAGGGAAACTACAATTTTCTACATGCATCATAACAACAGGCAGAGCTTTTCTCCGCCGTATGTACGACCTAACAAAAGGTATTGCAAAACCTTTCTATTTTATCCGTATAACGAAGGAAGTTAAAGAGGATTTAAAAATCTGGGAAATGTTCTTAAAGAATTTCAACGGTAAAACAATAATCCGTGAATTGCCAGTTAACGATTCATTGACTCTTCACATGTATTCTGACGCTTCAAAATTAGGGTTTGGTGCTACATTTGGTTCCGAATGGATACAAAGCACTTGGCCAGAAAATTGGAAAGTTCTTAACATAGCTTTATTGGAATTATTTCCAATATATGTTATGATTAACATGTTCGGAATGAAACTTACCAACTCTAAGATCCTATTTCATTGTGACAACATCGCTGTTGTATCAATCGTCAATAATCAAACTTCCAAAGATAAATTGATTATGAAATTAGTAAGACCACTAGTATTGTTACTTTTACAATTTAACATCAACTTTAAAGCAGTACACATAGCAGGGGTAAAAAATGTATTAGCCGATGCTATTTCTCGCTACCAGGTAGACAACAAGATGCTGGAGATGTATGGCATGCAAGAGAAACCTCTAGACATACCAGAAACTCTCAAACCAACCAACTTTCAACTATGGTCATGACTCTGTTAGACTTGTCACTAGCAGATTCTACTAAGAAAGCTTACAATCATCACTGGAATACATTCACCAAGTTCTTACTGAACGATTTGAATCAAAATACAATCAGTATGCCTGTACGGGCTATGGATGTAGCTTTGTTCATATCTCACTTATTCTTACAGGGTCTCATGTACAGTACTATTAGATCATACGTTTCAGCAATATCTTTTGTACATAAGATTAAGGGTCATGAGGACCCAGGTTGTGCATTCCTAGTCAATAAAATACTCAGAGGCGTACAAAAAGCTCGTTATAACAAAAAGCAACCTCTTAAACCAATTGATAAGGCTTTGTTATATAGTCTGGTGAACACATTACCTTTCATTGCCGACAGCAAATTTAACATGATCTTGTATAAAGCATTATTCTTGATTACATTTTATGCTTGTTTACGAGCAGGTGAGATAGTAGTTTCAAATACTAACAAACATACTATTTGCATCAATCAACTTAGAACAACAAAAACCGATGCTGGGTTTGGCTACCAAATAATTCTGAATTCATACAAGCACAGTGGAACAAACTGTCCAAAAATTAACATACAACCCAATGGTTCAGATCAATGTCCAGTTAGCGCTTTGTCTAAGTACTTAGCACTGCGCCCAAATAAGTCTGGACCAATATTTATAGACATCACAGGTCAACCAATCAATCGTAAACAATTCAGTGATACATTGAAGAATTGCCTGGCGTTCAGAAAAATTCCAGCAAATCATTACAATACACATTCATTCCGCATTGGTAGAGCAACACAAATGGCTTCAGATGAATACAGCGATCCATTCATAAAATCTGTAGGTAGATGGAAAAGTGCAGCATTTAAGAAATATATAAGGCCAAACCACATAGATATGCCAAATTAAATAAATCCTACAACAATCCTGTTATTTAATATATGCTGGCTATGGTGACTGCACACTCATCCGTGATTGATATTGTACAATCTGAGACATTAACATATCAATATTCATTTCAATTTAAGTATGTATTTATAATGTAATTATTCTTTGAAATACGTCAAAGATATATTGTCTGGCTGACAGTCCTCTCTATCATTACATGATAGAAAGTCCTTATGGCGCTATTTCAGGTCAGCCTAAGGTAATTGTATGTATATACTTGTTAATATATTTATCTAATGAATTAAAATTGCAACAATCAAAGGTATATCTATAAATAGATATATCTAACGTTACGGTATATAGAATATTTCTACATCATCTGTAATACAGAGTTATGGTATATATCAATTATCATTATGCATATGCATATGATTATTGACATTGTTATTACTTGTAAATAAATATGTTATTATTAAATATTTATTATTACCCAAAACAATTTATGCTCTTGTTGTGATTTCAAAATCATACGTTTGGTGTCCGTACGGACCCAGACGTATTTTGAAATACAATAAAGCTTACCCTAACCTCTCACTGTATATATCATGCTGTAATGGCGGTCTAGAGTGCGCGCGCATCTCTCTCGCGCACTTCCTGTATTGTGACGTCATACCCTAACAACGGGACGCTGTTACGGGTTTCTCGTCGCCGGCTAACAGCAACGGAACTATACGCTACTTCGTAGTATAGCTCTGTCAAATTTATTAATTATTCTAGTTAAAAAACCCACCACATATCCCTCCCTATTTGTTACAAGTGTACAAGCATTATATATCTTATACGTTTAGGCGCTATTTCAGGTCAGCCTAAGGTAATTGTATGTATATACTTGTTAATATATTTATCTAATGAATTAAAATTGCAACAATCAAAGGTATATCTATAAATAGATATATCTAACGTTACGGTATATAGAATATTTCTACATCATCTGTAATACAGAGTTATGGTATATATCAATTATCATTATGCATATGCATATGATTATTGACATTGTTATTACTTGTAAATAAATATGTTATTATTAAATATTTATTATTACCCAAAACAATTTATGCTCTTGTTGTGATTTCAAAATTTGAGGTATTTTATTCAACCTTGAAAGAGGCCAAAAAAGGTCCAAAAATTTCATCCCTGGAATTTTAGTGGTTGATTTTTCAACATGCATTCATTTTTTTTCAATGCAATACCAATAAACAAGGAATATGCAAAGACAAAAATATATAAGAATAAAGTTATTAACTCCAGGCAATGTGATTTCTACTGGGGGATTTTATGTGATAAGCCCTAATAGCCATGGTCAATTGGCAGTTGTGACCTACTTTACTAGTGATGACTGAGTTTCGTGATTTTTGGAGGAACATTTTCGAACCTTTAAACTTCAACCCGGTTAACTCAGTACTTAAAACCAGTAAGAGATTCTCATGGCAACAGCTTACTTTTGAATTACCTCACAAATCGGCATATTAAGTGGGCATCCATGGTGTGAACGATAGTAAGAAAATATCTGGAAAGCTCGCAACTTTTATCGTTCGGTATGAATTATCTGCACATATACCTTGCATACTAATTTGGTTCCTACAGGGTAATCTAACTTCTGTATTTAAATCATCCAGGGAGACGGAGCACTAGGCATTTATTTTTTCCATCACTGTGACTAATAACCATGTAGTCAACTCAGGCAAGGTTGGTTCATGTTTCCCTTGCCCAAGATCCATTATTTTTTTTATATTTTGATAGTCAAGACTATCAGTTATGTTGAGGCCAGAAAAACTTCCAGAAAAGTAACTGCCTGAACATTATTTTGTGAGAACCTAACAAACATTCTGTAGTTTAAAGGATGCATTCCTTAATATAAGCATGTAAATGTTTAGGCCTAGAGTTAGAAGATATATTTTTTGGGTGTTTCACATATGCAAATTAGTAAGCTTTTGGCCAACCATTCTAGCGAACTACCTTACCTGTTCATGTATTGAAGCAGAGTACCACCATCTGCAGTGGTCTTATGTGGTAGAGTTCAAGGAATCGTAGCAGTCAAGACTGCTTGTCCGAACCAGCCCTTGAGATAAGGAATCCACGTTATCACAAGTCCACTTATCTCTGGAGTGACACAACTGGCAAATAAGAGAATGACTCTTGCAAGTAGGACACTCTACATTAGCAAAGAGCAGAACACGCATGTCAGAGATGGCCATTGACAGATGCAAGTGGTTTTGGCGGCAAAAGCGGAGCTGTCTAGTGGCTATCTAGGAAAGTTTTTATCTGTTAGTATGGGTGATTGGTAGTGCTGGGACGATTAATCAATTAGTTGACTCAAGCGGCAGATTCCCGAGCGCTCGAGTCAAAGTTCTGCTGCTCGATTATCGGCCAATGTGCGCCGACAAGATGAATATACTTTCCAGCTGATGGCTTGGGAGTTCACCCGCTAATACTACATGAATATCCGGTGCCGTTTCGAAGTATCTTGGCAATATGCATTATACAGCCCCCATGACTGTGTAAACACACCACGGCCAATTTGAAGCAATTTCAGTGGTGGCCGCCATCTTAACGATCACGTGCGCATGTCCCGCACTGATCGATGGGAGTCTTATGCTATGCTATCGGGGGTCTTTGATGCACCGGCTAGGTGTATGGTCCAGAACATGGTCCAATACAATGGATTTTATGGATGCCCTAATTGCCTCACTGCAGGAGCGAGAGTGCAAACAAGTGCAGCTGGAACCACTCATGCATACCCAGTGGATACCGCTAACTTAAACACAGGTCATGGTGTTGAAAGGACACTGGAGGCCACACAAGCTCTTGCCAAAGAAGCTGATGAGAAAAATATACAATGTGGCAAGATAACTGCTATAAATGGTGTAAAAGGTTCTTCATGGCTCTTGTACTTACCTGGATTCAACATGATTAATGGCATTGCCGTAGACTACATGCACTGCGTCTTGCTTGGAGTGGTGAAGATGCTGATCAAATTGTGGTTTGATCCTTCACACAAATGTGAGGATTTCAGCATATCTAGTAGGTCAGATGAGATAAATGAAAGAATAGTGTCTATCAAACCTCCTAATGTTATTTCAAGGATGCCCAGGGTAATTGCAGATTTAGCAAACTTCAAAGCTACTGAGTTCAAAGCATTCCTACTTTACTACCTAGTCCCACTCTTGATTGGAATCTTGCCAGACATATATCTCCATCATTTATCACTTTTAGTAGAAGCTGTCTTCATTCTACTACAGGAGACCATTACAATGGACGATTTAGAAAAGGCAAGAAACCTCCTAATACATTTTACCTTAAACATGGCACCCCTGTATGGGAAAAGATACTTAACATCCAATGTGCACATGTTGTTACATTTTACTGAGAAAGTGAAGGCTTTGGGACCACTTTGGTGTCAATCGTGCTTCTACTTTGAAGATTTCAATGGAGAGCTTAAAAACCTGTTCCATGGGACACAGAACATTGAAATGCAGATTGTATCTTCAGTATGTGTCTTGCAGAAAATACCAGAAATGGTGAAGTCTCTACCATATGGTAGTAGTGCCAGTGAATTTTACAAAGCCCTCACAAGTGGCAGTGACAGAAGCAAACGTACTTCAATCCTTCAGCATATAGACATTGTGGGTGCCACTGTTCCTTGTGAATTGAACAGACAAGATAAAGCTGTATGCAAAGAGTTGATTGGTGCTGAACCTATTAAATGCTTGAAGTTCAAGAGAATTTGTGTAAATGGAGTGATTGTGCACTGTATGGATTACAGGGCAGTTTCTAGAAGAGAATCCTGTACAGTACACTACATGGATAAGGATGGCATTAGTCAGTATGGGAAAATCACCTATTTTCTTAAAGTCTACCATAAATGTGTCAGTCCAGTTTTGCACATGCATGAGTGTGCATGCTTGCAACCAAAGTACATAGCTAGAATTCTCCAACTTGAAAAACAACAGTTTCGATTGGAAAGTGAGGAAACAACTGGTTCAATTACCCTTTGTAACATTGTGCCTGTTAAGAGGGGGCAGCTTCATGCAGCTGTGTATTTGCAACAGATTAAAAAACTGTGTGTGTTTGTCAATGGGACAAATGATGTAGACTACATATGCCACATTCCAAATTTCATAGAAACACATTAAAGGCATATTAGGGGAATCAACATCTTGACAGTAACATTTAAATTTGAATGCCCATTAAAAGCAAAAGCAGTTAGAAATATCATCACTTTGCATAGGCTTTCATTGTGAGGTTTACTTGGAAAATCACAAATAAAGAATAAAAGGGAGGGGGTCACCAGCGATGCCATCCATTTACGTGGCACTTTTGTTTGCTAGTTATTTTGTTTAAAACTTTGGTGCAAATAATGGCATGACTGGCGACCCCCCTTTTTAATGGATATTTTTAAAAGGAACATGACAGTGAAAGCCTAGCAAGCCTCCATGAAATACTTACAGTTTTAGGCATGGAATTTGCAAATGACTTGCCACATCGGCATCACCTATATGGACGGCATGAATGGTGACCCCCCTTTTCTATTTGGTATTTCCCAGGGGGGGCTGCCAATAAAAGCCTTTATGCAAAGTTTGATTAAATTCTAACTTGGGTATTGTATAAATGGACTTTCAATTTTGAAATAAAGGTGGCGCCAAATCAAGGTCCCTATTACGCCTTTAATACATTATATTTGGCATACATCTAGGCATGAAGTACTCCTGAACATTATGGATATGTATGAGATGCTAGTCCTGATAGGTGAATGATTTTGGGGCTTTCTGGGCATAATTACCATTAAAATACACTTATTTTGTAATTTTTAATCTTGAAGAAAAGATAAGTTTTACTACTTGGTTTTTCTTTTTAGACCAAAATTTATATCCACATAAATTCAACTTCTACAAGGACAGCCTCGGTGTAGAGTTCTTTGTCTTTTCAATCAAATAAGGTGCTCTGCAAATCATGAAGTGCAACTAATACTTAGGCTAATACATGACAGGGGTTAATTTTATTACAAATTTACCCATCCAATAAATGTTTTTCTGTTGGAATGGTGATTATTCTGTATCAACAGATTAACAGAAATCATAATTACTTTCTTTTCCTTTGACTGAATGAATTTGACTAGGTGTATCGATATTATTATCAAATATTATCATACGGTTCCTGCATTGCAGAGGACATATCAACTTGTCTATGTAGAATTTTACAAAAATTGCTATAAATGTTTCCTCTATCATTTGTTTTTATGCTGACTTGCTTTTAAAACTCACACATCTCAGGATTCTTCTGTACCATTGTATTACTTTCTAATATTTTATATCATAATTTCTTAATTTGTGGTATTTCTTTGCCATTTTCAAAGTAATTTGTCCATCCTCCCCTCAAAAGTGTCATTATATTGTTCATACTGCTATTGCCATTTAGGGGTCATTTTAAAAGAATGGACTTTTACCTCTTCCTGATGACATTACATGTATATATGCTGACTCTCTTTAATAAAATTGTTATATTATAGAGAATTTCTTGGTTGTCATTTCCAAATATCTTTCCACTTTCCGTAGTCAATTTTTGTCTATTTGTTGTTGACCTGTTTGATCACATGCAATGTTAAAAAGCACTGTTTCATAAACTTTAGGATATGCATTTTGGGCAATTTTAAGCTAAATTGTCCAGAAACGGGTGAATGAAGTAATTCGGTCAGGCAAAAAGTAACGCTTTTTATTACAAACAGGAAACTACATGGATATACAATAGATAGACAAAACTCATTACACTAGTATAATTGAAAACTTAGGGCAGGGGATGATGACACAAAACAACAACATTACGTCATGACAAAACACAAATAGTATCTATACACTTATAATCATATACATAATACTTACAGACAGAGAATAAATGGCAAATAAAATTGGTGTCAAAATTACAATGGAGAAAAACCTGACCAAAAGTCAGTTGTTTACATTCAAATTATAGTCTCTAATTAAAAAATAAGGATATTAGATTTATATTGATATTCAAATATAGTTACAAATAGCTACAAGGCCATTACAATTAATTGTTTGGTCTTACACATTTCTTTCCTAAAAATAATTTCTCAGACTCAAAAAAAATGAAAAGAAATCAGAAACTCTCCCAAAATACAAAATGGCTTCAGCTTATCAATAGGGCTGGGCTCGATAAGCGCGGCATCGAGTGATCGGCAAAGTCGTAAGATCAATGTTCAACATGAGAGAACATCGATTGCCGAACTCGATATGGCCCCCCCTACCGCCATTGTTTTCCCTACCCCCAAAACACAAAAGAACCTACCCTATTCTTTAAAACGACAGTGGCGCTGAGGCGGCGATAGCCGTCTGCCATTGAACAGCACTACGATAGATACTATCGCGCGCAGTAGTACTTGGAAAAGTGTGGAGAGGGCCACGTATGCATATTACATGGTGCTGGTCCGGCCCTCACCACACTTTTCTTAATAAAAGTTCGCGCATTACGCGTATTAATTTACCAAAACATAAACCCTGGTTCCCGCCTTTTGGGTGCATCCAAGCCAGCAGGAGTACAGGTATTGATAATTTGATACTAGTGTGAAATAGCTAGTATAGGTAGATGATGTGAACTACTATAAAATGAACAACAATAAAATGAACAATAAAATGAACTATAAAATGAACTATGGAACAAATATAGCAAAATAAAAGTTTATTAAAATAGAAAGTACAGGTATTGAACTAATGCATGAATTTGTATATTTTCTATTATGTTGATGTTAGGCAGTTTTTTAATCCATATGTTTCAATTGGGATTTTTGACATGTATCCAAGCTATACAAATATTCTCAAGGTTTAGATCCACACATACAATAATAATAATAAAAAAGATGTTGCTTTATAGGATTTATTTGATAATACCTTAATGAACATAAGATAAAAGAATAATGGGATAGGCTGTACATTTGTTTATTTTCCACATATGGTAACAGGAACTGGGATCAGTGTCTGTTATGATAACAAATAGGAGAAGCAAACATATATCAAAGATTTCATTTTTGTTTCTAGATTATACAAACAGTTTTCAAATTCAGGAATTTGCTAATGGCAAATTTTGTTAATTGATTACAAATAAAACCTGTTCCTACAAGTCTTGTTCTTCTTAATTGTCTTCTTTTCTTCTTTCTTCATTGGCAACATCAGTCAAGGAGCACCTATCTTTAAGTTTGAGCAGTAGTCAATAAGTCATTAGTAGGAATAGTCATGCACAAGGGTTTGAAGGTAAAAAGGAAAAGACCAAAGCCCATAGATAAGATTAATTCAGAAATAAATAATAGTCATAAGTTCACAACATTAATTACTAGTGCAAACTACTCTACTACTACTACTACTACTACTACTGATAGTGATAGGTGGTCCTAGTCCAGCCACGCCACGGGGAGGCTGTTGCATGTGACCGTTTTTAACTAAAAAGAAAAAGCAGAAATGGTACAATAACTAAAGCATACAGAATCGAGAATCGAATCGAGAAAATCGACATCGAAAAAAATTAATCAATTAATCGAATCGGGAAAAATTGGCTGATGAGCACAGCCCTACTTATCAAACACATTTTCCACAATTTAACTATCGCTTATATATTTACATGTGCTACTTGCCCTTCAAAGTACCAGAATACTTCAATAATGCAATAACCATGTGGAATACCTTTTATCTACCATACCTGCATAGTCATGATCTTAATGTTCAGGATTTTATGCAGGCTGGAGTACATAAAAGGTATATATATGAAGATATGTAAGGTATCTCTTAGGTAAACTTTAAATGTATCATACAAGCTATTTGGTCCATTTCAGGCATGCATGAAGATCATATACATAATATAAAGTACTTCTCAGGTATACCTAATATGTATCATGCAGGCTCAGGTACATTTTCCGTATATATGAAGATATGTAAGGTACTTCTCAGGTATACCTAATATGTATTATGCAGGCTCAGGTACATTTCTGGTATATATGAAGATATGTAAGGTACTTCTCAGGTATACCTTATATGTACCATGCAGGCTCAGGTACATTTTAGGTATATATGAAGATATGTAGAGTACTTTCTAGGTATACCTTATATGCACCATGCAGGCTCAGGTATATAAAAGGTATGAGTTGAAGTAGGATTAAGGTATGCCATAAATAGTGCGGTACATTTCGGGTACATTCCTGGTATATTATAGGTATGCCGGGTACTTAACTTATATACTTTAGGTACATAAAAAGTATACCTAAAGGTACCCAAATTTACTCTGGGAAATCCTCCGAAAGATACCTTAAATATAATTATGATTGTGTGTTCGTTTGAAATTCTGTATCTTGGTTGTAATGAAAATGTGTAAATAAGGTAAGTAAGGTAGGGGTTTCTTATGCTTTTCGATAGGTAGCAAACTTGTGCATATCACCTTACCCCTGCTGCCTACTTTCAGCTGTTGTATGATGCAATGGAGGGAGCTAATGGTGTTTATATATCTCCGTGGGGGTGTCCCCACTAATTGCTAAGCACTCCAGTGTCGGACATTGGGTCTACCAGCCGGATGTAACATAGTTGACTTATAGCCTCGCACATTGAATACCACTCTCTTTAGAATTTTACTTAAAAAATTGAATGCCTTTATAATCGGTCTTACGCGACTTCGTAACTCCGACTATCTACCAAACCCGGCCTCTCTCTGCGCCGATATCAACAGAATACCCACGAAGTGTAGAGCGGTTTACTTCACCCTCTTCTTTAATGAGGATGTATTGGATATATGTAGTAGCCTCTCTTTTCCCAGATCAACCGTCGTTAAAGGTAGCAATATTTATCGCAGCCGGTATCCTTCAACTTGTACAGGCTAAACTTACCTTCGATGCCGAGCTGCGGAAGCCTATGTAGATGTCATATATAGTATCAACTCAAGGCAACAGTTTAGGGCAGTTCTATTTAACCCTTTTTTCTGAAATTTGTTTGAAGTATGTACCACTTCTTTCCAAATTACTGTTAAAGTTAGCTGGTTAGTTATAACCTGAAAATCTCCCTTTATTTCGATTACCCACTGCCTAAATTCTTCATACTGGACTTTAAATCAGGATTACAGATAGTTTCCTTAGTCTGTCTCTCACTCACTCTGCATCTTGGTGATTCAAATAATTTACCAAGGCAGGTCATATATAGTATCAAATCAAGGCAACAGGTTATGACATTTCTATTGAAGCCCTTTCATTCTGAAATTTGTATGAAGTATGTACCACTTCTTTCGAATTTACTGTTAAAGTTAGCCGTTTTGTTATAACCTGAATACCTCCCTTTATATCGATTATTCACTGCCTAAATTCTTCATACTGGACTTTAAAACAGGATCACAGATAGTTTCCTTATTCTGTCTGTCAGTCATTCTGCATCTTGGTGGTTATAATTTCCCCAGGCAGGTCAAATATAGTATCAAACCAAGGCAACAGTTTAGGGCAGTTGTATTTAACCCTTTTATGTGAAATTAGTATGAAGTATGTACCACTTCTGTCGAATTTACTGTTAAAGTTAGCCGTTTTGTTATAACCTGAATACCTCTCTTTATTTCGATTACCCACTGCCTAAAATCTTCATACTGGACTTTAAAACAGGATCACAGATAGTTTCCTTATTCTGTCTGTCAGTCATTCTGCATCTTGGTGATTGAAATAATTTCCCCAGGCAGGTCACATATAGTATCAAACAAGGCAACAGTTTAGGGCAGTTCTATTTAACCTTTTTATCTGAAATTAGTATGAAGTATGTTCCACTTCTTTCGAATTTACTGTTAAAATTAGCCGTTTAGTTATAACTAGATCGAGCAACTCTATCGTCGGGTATGCCGTTGTTTACATTCTGAGATTGATAGGCCATACCCACGATAGAGAAAGCCCCATACAAAACTTTTCCACTGCGCCCAAAAAACTGGGCGCTCACATTTCTAGCTCAGTCTGGCCACCCAAATCAACTGAATTCGTTTCCTACCTTGATAATTTAAGTTGTGACGCCTTTACAGCACTCAAATCTGTCCAGAGTGTGAGAAATGAGAGCTTTTTGGCTGGAAGCGATAATTTTCACCGTGAACTTACCGCCATTTAATTTGAGATATGACTAGTCGAGTGACTAGTTCAACATGTTTTAAGTTGTTTGGTGCCAGCAGCTTTGTGGTGATGTTATGTTGTACTAGTTCATCTAGCATGTTCAGGTTCATGTCACCTACCACCACTAGTTTCTTAGAAGCGTTTTCCCGAATTACTTTATTGATGTCGGAAAGAAATTCTGCATGTGGAGTTCTGTGATATCTATAGGCACAGATATATGTACATGTATCAGGGTATGTCACGGTGCATACTGTGCATTCCATTGTTTTAGTATTCTTGTGACTTACATCAGCCATTGGCATTGTAGTAAAGACTGATATTCCATGCTTGGCTGCAGGTTCTGATGTGCACATGCCTATTCTATTGTGGTCATTGTATGGGTGAGTGCGTGATAGTCTTGTTAAGTCTGATCTTCCTGTTGTTTGTCTCGGCCACCATTGTTATGTAGCTGTTTTGGTAGTTGTAATCTGTTGCCAGGTCATCGGCATGCTTGTTCAGACTGCGAATGTCGTGTTTTTCCTCATGCTCCGGTAATCGATCTGTGGTGGTATTCTGATCTGATTCTTGATCCTTTGAAATCTGCTACCACGGAGTCTAGTGTTTGACCTTGTGATCTGTGAATGGTTTTACCAGCTGATATGCGTATTGGGAACTGTGTTCTGTTAGCTGTTATCTGGGTGTTTGCTGAGACCTGGAGGTTTTTCATCACCGGCTGTATTGGGGTCCAACCCCTATCAATGTCTTTGTTGTAGAGGCGTTTTACTCTTGCTCGTGTATCTGCGCCTACATGTGTGTCATCGAATAGTATCCAAATGGTTCCGTCAGGCAGCATGCTGTCCGTTCCATCCGTAGGTTTAGGCAGCTTCATGACTTTTCCACTTGCTCCGTTTGTTAGGCCATCTTTTACATCAAGGTTCTGGGCAATTTCTATTCTATCATCGATTGCTATTGTCAGTACGGTTTCTAATCCTTGTGCGTCTCTTGCCTTCTTTTCCCCCATCCTTTGCATGAATATACGTGCCATCTCTTCATTGCATGTTCCATTCAGATGGTCATTTTTGTGAGCTGCCAAGTTGAAATCTGCTACCGCAGCGTTAGTGGCAAACAGATGTGGAACTTTCTTGTGCGGATAGTCAGGCTTGTGGTAGTCTGGTCTTATCACCTTGCTCTTGAGGAATGCTTTGTCTGCTGCTGTATGCTTTCCTTCTCGTAGCCGGTTCAGTAATTCTGCAAAGGGCTTGAAGTCTTTTTGTCGCATGATTGTTGTCAGTTCGTAGAGTTTGAAGTTCTCTTGCCAGGTGTTTGTTGCCAAGGCTCTTATTCCTTCACTAGGCATTTCAAATATCCAGGGGTCAAAAATCGGCCGCAGTTGGAAGACGTCTCCTATACACAGCATATGTACGCCTCCGAATGGTTTGTTTAGTCCCATTATGTCCTGGAGGCGGCGGTCAACATAGTTGAACAGGTTGTTTCCAACCATGCTGATCTCGTCAATCATAACGAACTTTAGTCCCGCTAATGCTGCTCGAAGGGTTGTCAATGTGCTGATTGATAAGGGAATGTATGTTTGTCCTATTCGATTGAATGGTAGTCTAAGCGCTGAATGAATTGTCATTCCTTGCATGATATGGGCTGCCTTCCCTGTTGGTGCCATTACTAAAATGCGAAGGTGCTCGTGGTCTTCTCCTGCTGTAGTGTTGTATAATCTCAGCAGTTGCTGATAGATGGCGCTGCTGAGGTGCGATTTTCCGACCCCCGCCCCTCCGCTTAGGAAGGCGAATATCTGATTTGAATTATCTCGGCATTCGCGCATAATGTAGTCGAAGAATGTCTTCTGCTCAGGGTTCAGTTTTTGGACACCTGATCTGAACAACTGATCAGGAAGTTGGTTATGGTTCAATTCTGTGAGTGCTACACCAGGGGCAATTGACAGGCCAATGTCATGAGCTATGTCATATTTAGGCTTCAGGGTTGGGTCATTTGTCTTTGTCTTTTTTGCCTGGTCCTGTTCATCATTGTGCTGTGTGCACGGTGCAACTGTCGGGTTGTTCCGAGCTGCCAGGCTTTCTGCCGCTTGTAGTGCTATAGCCTCTTCTACTGCTTTACGGCCTGGTGAATATTCCTCCAGGAGATTGTTTATTGTCTCCTGCTGTGCCAGGTAATGTTCTTGGTAAGTGTTGAATCCTCCAAGCAAGTCTTCATTTTCATTTCGCCATGGGATGAAGAGAACAATCAGTTCCCTGTAATGCAAATCTTCTTTTTCATGCACATTAAACCATGGGCATCTTATCACACGAGCTTTTCGCCTGCGCTTCAGGTCACCGCTTGTTCCTGTATCACAATCAATTTCTAAGTCCTCTTCATTATCATCATGGAGGGCGTCCAGGTCCTGCACTGGTGTTCCATCAACATCAATCCTTACGTCTTCTTTCTTCTTCTTTTTTACAATTGTGTCGTACCATGCTGCCCACTTCGCGAGGCAGGTTTTTTCCAACGCAGCACCACGGTTTGCATATCTAGCCATCAGGTTTGAGCTATCAATGTCTGTGTCGTTATCGTCCATTGCTTCTAAATCTGTCTGCTTCTTTAGAAGGCGAACTCGCTCTGCCGGTGGTGCTGTGTTTATGAAAACTGTTGAGCGACAGGACTTCCGAAGTGCCATTTGTAATGTTAAATATGCAGCGTCCTGGGCGCTTATTTCGACCGAGTTCAGGAATTGATTTCCGATGTGCCTCATGCTCTCCATAATGCTGCTGTTTCCCATCCTTTCCTCTTGGGAGGCACGTACCAAAATCTTGCTCATTCCCCTACATCCTTTGGCCAGGTACCAGACTATGTACGTTGCACACGCATATGCATCAATGACGTACTGGATGTCCATGTTGGCTTGCCAGGCCATCATAATGCTGTCGTTGTAATTATTTATTGATAGTTCATGCACTGTCCTTTTCAAGAACATTGTACGGGCTCGCAGGTTTGTCTGAATACAGCGTTTGTAATCATCATATGTTAGGTCCAAGTGCTCCAAGAACTCAGCGAAGGTACAATCGGTTCCCTTTGTCATCTTCTCTAGCTCATTGTGAATAGCTGTCCACTTAGCGCTCAGTTCTTTGTAGTTGGGGTCATCCTCTGGCAAAGGGTCCAATATTGTTGTTTCTGGGAAAGGTGGCTGTGGGTAGTTGAACCTGCATCTGCTGTGACTGTTCTTTTTGCATGTGCTCGTATGAGTGTGCTTCTGCCTTGACACTAGTTCTTCCTTTTCTGTATTATTTGCTGGGGCTTTAGCACATGTAATGTACTTATCCACAAATGTAGTGATTTCATCAAAAGTTGCATTTTCCAGCTTAGGGGCTCCAGCAATCCACACCACCATGTGCACATGGCATGATCCTCGGTGCTGCATTTCAACCCGGTAGAAGTACTCTTCTAGTGTGCCTATTGGTGCTTCAGGGCTCTTGAGAAATTTGGATATCAGGGTTCGCAGCATATAGTCAAAGTGGCGGGCACAGGTTATAGGGTCACTTTGTACAAGGCGACATTTTTCTTCCCATCGCATGATCTTTATGTCTTCGTCAGTGTAGTCGACCTTGTCAACAGCTTTTCCAAGGATCTTTAAGAGGTGGGTCCATTTGGTTTCAGCAGCTGACAGGCTCATGAAAAATGTTGCTGGCCCTAACTGGCGTATCATGGCGAAAAGGTCTTGCTTGGCACGCCTGAAATATGGTGGTGATCCACGCAGTGTTTGCAGGAACTGGTACCCTTGATCGTGCTGAATTATGCTTTTTACCGAATCCGGATTCTTGAGTGTACCAGCTGAGATTGTCATATCACTCGTTTTGTGCTGGCGGAGTGCAATTTGCGTCCTGCTGGTTATAAGCTTCATTTGAAGTTTCTTGGTTTTAAAGAAGATGTTCTCCACGTTTAGAGCTGCCCTGCGATCTACCTGGGTAAGTTCACTCTTCACGATATCACTGTACTGGACGTGCACATGTGCAGGTTCAGGACGTGAATGTCCCAAGAAAATATCCGGATATGCCAACTCTTCACTGTACTTATCCAAGAATATACTCTTTGGCTTGTTACCCTCTCCTGGTGCTAAATTTAAAATGGCTTGAAACTCTGGCTGCTCCACATACGATTGATTGGTCAGCATTGTGTCTGTAGCACCGGTTGGTTCCTCATCACTGTCGTCTTCTGTGTCATGGTCGTGTGCACTGGCGGGTTTCCCAGCATCCTTCGCTTTCGTCCTTTGCCGCAGGCCTTTGAGCATTGTTGATAAGGCATTGTTATGTGGCAATTTTTCTAGTGTCCATTCACCAACGGAGCATCCTGCCATGTTGTTAGACCAATTTTTCAGTTCGGTAATGTTCAGTGCTTTTATTTCTATTGCCCACACCGGATACGGAATAGTTTTTTTTGTTTTTTCTGATAAGGGCTACTTGGTTTGCATCATACAGCTTGTATGTGTGAATATCGCATGGGCGGTTTAGATCTGTGTGGTAATGCAGCGCGTCAGCTAGTTCTAAGAGGCCATGTTCCGTAAACATATGGTCCCTGGGATGGTCGTATTCTATGAAGTCCTCCTCACATATCTCGCAGTAGTAGCTATGATGAACAGCATCCTGGCTGAATGTTTGGCCTATGATCAAATGTTTCTTAAAGGATGAACATGTAGCTGTTTCTTCTGAGGGAACATGTCCATGGTGAGCAATCCTGAGATGGTCTTGGGCTAGTGTATATGAGCTCAGAATGGTTGTACATTTTTTCACAAGGCAGCGGAAGCGTTGTCGATCCCTGCCATCCTCTGAGGGTGATGGGGGTGTTTCGTCAACTATGTCGGTTGAATCCGGATCATCGCTGTCGGCATCTACAGGTACATTTACAAATGTCCTGTCAGTAAATTGGATGCCTTCTGCTGCGAAGAGTGGTCCATGCTTGACCAGCCATTTTGCCCCTTTGCGAACCATGTTAGGGCGTATGTTCTGTGACATTGCATGATGACTGTACTTTAATCTTCTCTTTAGCTTTACTGGTATTGTGTCTGTATCACTTGGCTTTCTAGGCAACATGATAACGGCATTAGCCATTTTGGAGATTACATTTACTACATTACCCTCGATCTTGAACTGCTTTCCTCGGGGGGCTTGGTGAATCTTCATGAAGACAAGGCGTGGGGATAGGAGCCTCCACTCTAGCTTATATAATTGCATTTTCTTTGGTTTTTCTGGGAAAGCTAATCCGTTTGCAAGTGACATTGGCGGTACTTTTCCCTTTTGAATGTGGTTATGACATGTGTAGCATATCCATTCAGAAAGCTTCTGACTTCCTCTTTGTGTAGTGCAAAGTTCTGAGACTTCAGTTTTCAGTGCCAGAACAGTTGCTGCTGTCCTTACAGTGAACCTGTACAGCATTCTGTTACATGAAATGCAAATGTATTCTGGTCCTTTTTTAACCTCATCTCTGAATTTGGCAATGAGCTTTTCCATGTTGGAAGGTTCCCTCGCAGTCTTCATCTGGTACACAATCTTTTGTCTCTTTCGCTCAAAGGATTTATATGTGTCTGTTGATCTACGGTATTTTGAGTACTCTCGCATGCGTGCTTTGCGTGATGGAGAAAGCGGGAGGTCAGTGACACGATTTCGCAAGTGAACTGGCTTTAATACACGTTCCTTGCTTGTTTGAAGTGGAGGAGGTAGAATGCTTGTCGGCTGTGTTATTTGGCCAGTGCTCTTACTGGCATTATCATCTGGAGGAATGCCATGTGGAAGTGGCTGTGGTAATGATCTCACTTTGCTAGGGCCCTGAGCTATATATGTCCCTAGTTATGTTAGCATGTATTCTGTCTATGTCTGTGGTATTAGATGAATGTTTCACGGGTGTTGTCGAATTGTTTACGGCAGGTGCATGCGCAAAATTGCCTATATTAATCCCATTTTCATTATTCCTGATCATTTGCTGACTTCTTTGCTTTGAAAAGTAATCTGCTAAAGCAAATTGCTGTATTATTTCTTGGCGTTTCCGGGATATATTTGAAAATCCCGGTGTTTCACTATCATGGCCAAGGCGATCTTTCTCCTTTGAAGGTGCGTTGGGCAGATGTGTATTGCTGGCTTTAGTTCCCTTGTCACTTGTCTGTTCACTAGTTGTGGCTGGGCTGGATGGGCTTTTTTCAATTACCTTGTGTTTTTTGAAAGGCCTGATTTCATTATCGGTAGTGCTTGAAATTGAAATGTCCCTAGGCCTCTTCAAAGCTTGATTTCCTGTTTCACTTCGTGAAGCCTGTGTAGTTGGAACAGAGTGCTGTTCATTAACATATGCGTTGTGATGGGTTAATGTACTGATGTTTGATGAGTGTACATGAGCACTATGCGGGGTAGTTCATTTAAAATAAACGTTTTTTGGGGTTCGACGTTTCTGTCCAGATTTGATTTTTCACCCCTTAACGTTTATTGCAGATAGGGTGTTTTATGATGAGCACTCGGCTCTGAGGACGCTTACGTTGATTTGTCCAACTGATTCGTTTTCCCCGACGTCCTCTGCCAAGTATTACTTAGCAGCATTTAAATAGATAATGTCCGCCGCACAAAACACGTCTGATTTATTCGTTTAAGTGTTAAAATTCGTCTTAACTTTCGGTTACCTCAGTCCAGACTGCAAGACTGTGTTGTGTCAACCATTTTGAATCAATGACGTCACATAGTCTCTCGCGAGATTATGGGTACAACGTCTGATTGTAAATCTCGGAATTCGTTAAAAACGTAAAGTTTTAAAGAGCTAAAACAGTGTAGTGAGTAAAAAACACCTGAGATATAATTCCTACATGATTTTTCCTTTAAATGATATCATTTTGTATTGTTGTGGCTCTTTATTTTGGTACGTTGTACTATATATTCCTTTCATTTTGATTCCGTATTTCTATATAATTCTGGGACTTACATGCAACTGCTCACGTGCGAGTCTTTCAGAAAATAAACATGGCTTCCCTTCGACTTCGTTTCTAGAAGTCTTCGCGTTTTAGGCCTCAAAACGGCTTAATAAGGGACGACATTGACAAGGAAGCACACGCATTGTTTAAATACATATCAATGATATTGGAGCCGCAGGTACGTATTAAGAACTGAAACCAAAAAGTACTTTTTGCGGCCGTTTTCGTTCCGCCTAAGAAACAGGTCGGAATGCTGCTCAACTAAAATCGTGTTAACTTCATTAGACTCCGAAGCTGGAGATAGGACCAACAGCAATAAAAACAGCCAGCAAGGAGGCTAATTTATTGGACTATATGCGGGGAACCTAAAGATTGTGCTATTTGAGGGTTTTGTGGTCGTTGTTGTCCATGGACATTGGCCTGATGGGCATGTTCATGTAAATGTGCATTAAAGCTCATGCGTGGGTATTGTGAAGGTTCATGTGAACTTATCATTTGCTGGTGCATCTGTGTAACGTTCATGAAATGAGGATCATTATGGTGATGTGGCGTGTGAAAGGCTGGAGGTCGATGGTGCCACTGCGGTGCCCTGGGTGGCGTGTGAAGGGCTGGAGGTGGATGGTGCCACTGCTGTGCCCTGGGTGGGGTGTGAAAGTCCGGAGGTGGATGATGCCACTGTGGTGCCCTTGCTGGCTGTGTATTGTGAAAGTGTAATGGAATGTGGTTAATGTATTGAAAGCCTCTATCCATATAGTTCATGCCAGTGTTAAAGGTGTTCTGCTGATGCGCTGGAAGTCCAGTGGTAGGTAAATAGTTTACTCTGATTGGTGCATTATTTATATATGGAGGGTTGAATGGTATTGTCCTAGGTTCCATTTGAAGAGGCCTTTGGCTGCTCTGTGTATTGATTGTGTGATCTGCATGCTGAAAGCTGATATCCGAAATCTCCCTTGTGGTGGTAGGATCACTCCCTTGAGCTGTGGCTGCTTCAAGTCGACGGGCACGCCCCCTGGCACAGTTAATCCTGTTCAGCTGGGCGCGCCTCTTTGCCAACTTTGGCTTAGGCATCTGCAAATGTCAAAGGTATATATAATAGCTGTTATAAAATGGATGGTGTCATCTTAACTTAGCAAATGTTAAGGTGGTTTTGTATGAATGCAAGCTCTGATGCCTGATTTTCAGATTTGTATGCATATGTCAATATCATGATCATGGATTTTCAATCATTAATATTTTTGAAATATGTATGTTTTTCGCATGAGCAGTGCTTTAATCGATGATCGTCCCGCCATGTGTCTGTTATTGTTTCGTAATGGAACTGCATTGTGACTATTAAACTGTCGAGCCCTTTAGAAGTACATCACTATGAAATTCCAAATGTTATTCCATTGGATAATTACCTACGCACTTGAGTCTGTGTGTGAGGTGACGGTAACATAGTTTATTTTGAACATTCAAATACCTTTGTTTCTTATTATTGAAATTCGTCTTCATATATTCCTTTTTTCATTTTTGCCTTTTATACTCTATATTGCATATCTTGATAAAATAATATGTATTTTGTTCATACTCATTAGCATATATCATACGCAAAATATTTTAATCAATGAATGGAGCTTTTTGAATATTTACTTTGGAAAAACTATATACAACACTATGTTTTTGTAGTTATTGGCATATAAGCGTTCTTTTTGATGTTCAATTATACCATTTACATTATATAATCATTTTAAACATATATACATATATATAGTTTCATATTTTTAATAGCAGTTATGTGAGGATTGTTACGTGTAATGTTCATTTTCTTATGCATATTTGAAGTGATCATTGATAATGTATTGATGCCTATTGTATTGATATCGTTGAATACTTTTTTTGATAACCGGAATATGCTTTGACATAACTGATAACCTTTCTATTTCATATTGTATTTTTATAGTAAGCTTCTTTTCTTTGTAGGAGTGTGCACCATCCATGGCTTGTGCCTTAGCCGTCCCATAGCGCCCTCAACGGCAATCTCACAAACTAGCAACGAAATGGATTTGGGAAATGCATGTTATAAAGGCGGCAGGGCAGAAATAATGAGCAACCTGCAATTTTTCCAAGGCCTCTAGTCAGTACCATGTACAAAACGGATTCGAATTTTAAATTTCTCATTTATGTAATTATAATGTCCTTATGATTCTATTAAAAAAAAATCACCTATGAATGCCTGTATGATCTTTTTCTTGTTACACTGTGGTTTTCATGGTTATCTGATTAGATTTCATAATGCGCAATTATCCATTTTAAAATACCAGTGTGCACCTTCAAGACATCGTGCTCTATGCCGTTACATAGCGCCCTCAACGGCGCCAGCAGTAACTAGCACTCCCTGACACAGTTTCATCCTGTGTAAGTGCGACAGGGCTAGATTAAAGAACACATGCTATAGACATAGACCCTATGGGTAGCCACATGTTAGAGTGCACAATCGTTGTTTGGAGAATAAGCTATTATTTAAGTATCCAAAACCTGGTATGATACTGTTTATAACTATCTTATCTTGATAGGATACAAACGTACCCTCCCCAGCTGCCTACGGTTTCTTTTGCAGCCGTAAAGAGCTTATTGGGTAGGCTAAGTTTCAACATTCATTTCGGCTGCAAAGGTCCCATTCAATTGGTATTGTCATTGTTGAGATTGTCATGCTCTTTTCTATGTCAGCTTACATTTATGCTGCAGTATTCGAAATAGGCCCCTTGTAATATACATTGACTAATGTTAATTCAAATATTATCATCATCCTCTGAATGTATTATTTTGATATGTAGTATTTTTCCCTGGCCTAGGGATAATAACCCTTGCACATTAGTGGAGTGTGGATTTCGTATGTAATGAGCGTCCTATCAGTCATAACCATTGTTGTAAATAAACTGGCACTCTCCGTTAAACTAAGTTGATGTTATTTCTTCGCAAATCCTTCCTTGGCAACAGCGCATGCGTATATCCTTCCCTTTGCCTAGTGAGATTGCATGTGCCCTATGCCTGTGCACTGTTGCTATGGCAACTACCTTGGCCTGATGCGCCCCCAAACGATAAACTCGCTGGTCCCTAGACTTGCTACAAGCATGTGATATCTGGCTCTTTCACTGATCTGACATGAGTTGATTTCACTTCAGGTTTAGTTCTGAAATAATCCTCAAGGTGGACACACTTGAGCTCTCGTCTCTCGTCTGTTCCCAACCGCAAAACAACCGTAACTTATGAAAACAGTGCTTCCGTCTATAGTTTGAGAGAGTCATCAAACCTTCTTAGTATGTGTAGTGGTGGGGGCATTATACCTAACTCAGCCTGGAACCAGGCTAGCTGGTCCCCTGCGCAAGTATCAACGCGCCGTCACAACTGCCTGCCTGAGATATCTTGTGCCTAAAATAGAATGCAAGTGCCCCCGTAGCTATCAGGTTGCCATGGCAAACCATATGTCCCCTGTCAATTTCAATGATGTAGCGCTTTGTTTAATTTGCCTAGACTCGATCCAAATCTCTTTTTAAAGTGAGATGCCAAAATCAATTGTAAGTTAATCTTTCTAATTAATAGGAAAAATTTTTGAAATTTTTTCCTTTCCAGTCAGATGTCTGAATGTATTATATGATAATTTCCTTTTGCAATTTGAGCAGTGAGGTTGATCATTACATGTGATACCATTGGACTATGGGCAGACACGGTCTCGATAAAGAAGTTCTGTATCTTATAGTGTATATTTCCTGTGCTGGTTTGATTACTATTGCATAGCCGTAAATGCACTCCATCCAGTTACTTTTTAGCATAGAATTATTATGTATGCTAAATGCTATGAAACACCCATTGAACTAGACCAAATATAAATCTAATCAAAATAAATATCATTTTCAGATTAGAAGTCCGACAGGCTATTTAAGGTGGTCTTGCCATGGGGCTTGTGTACTTTATTATTATACTTGCATAATGCCCTTTATACTACCTGGGCCCAGCTATGGTTATGATTTGGTGAAAAGGCCAATTTCAAGGGTAAGTGTCGCCTTTAATTGCGTGTGATGCTTTTCTAGGCACACCGTTTTTTTCAATTTCACCAAAAGCGATGTTTTGTTTTAAGGATATCCATTACATTAGCCATTGCCATTGCCAATTGCCATTGCCATTGGCTAGGGTGAAGACGAAATTATGTAATGCACCTCTCCTACGTAATTCAGCAGCAGGTATGCGGCTCATTTTATGTCTTGTCATCAACGAGGAAACATGAACGTTTATGCGATGGAAGAACACCTTCGAGCCCTCGGGGTGCGCTACTTTGCGCATTACATGGTTCATTCAATCTGCCGAGCCTCTTGTGAAGCCGTCAGTATGCTCAACCAGAACCCGGCAGCTACAATAGTTGTTGGGAACATGATACCTTTCGACCTGTATGACGAATGGATTCAAAACGGACAAAATGCAATGGTGTCCGTCGCTCAAATTCTCGATGAATACGCTGTCCATCACCATAACATAATGCTAACTGTTATGGCAGAAAAAGAGGCTTTGACAGAGGAACTGGAGCGAATGGAGTCTGAGCGCTACGTCAGGAGGAGGCTTGCCCGTCGAGCTCGGCAGCAGGCCAGGCGCACTGAGCAGTAGTCCCCAGCGACATACTGTAACCCGAGCCTTTTTAATAACCAAAAGTCTTTTTAAAGGCTCACCACTATTCCAAGAAGAGTTTGACTAGTTCTCATTGAATTTCCGAATATCTCTTGTATAAAATCGTTGCGTCTAGCTATTTCATCTTTTATTATCGAACACATCTGCACCTTTCTCTAGCAAGTTATAATTTCAGGTTGCTTCTCTTTTGCAAGGCATATGTAATAAATCAGCTTTTTATTTGAACTTTTTTTTATTAAGAAAACGTTTTGACAGAAACTGTCTTAATATAAACGACACCATCCACACTACATTTATGTAATTCCCATGCGTAGCTAATCAATCATTTGAAACCAGTGCGCAATTTCCTAATTCAACCAGTCGAGTTTCTGTTGCTTTTTGTAATTATTAATTATCCCTGTCAAGGGCACTGTGGGGCTGTAATGTACGGAGTGAATCATTGGCATGTGTAGGGGTATTTTGATCTCTTGGTAGTGATTTTTTTTTTCAACAGTTTGTAATTGGAAAATTTTCCACCAGCAGCATATGCGTTAAGTTTCGATATATGGAATTTTATCAAACGATATGTAATTGAAATCGACTTCCTTCCGCATAGGATCTTTGTGCACTAGCCTCCATCATATAGCGGGCTCACTTCCACCTATCCACTGGTCAGTTCATCTGCTATGATAACTATCCGATACATCCATCCTCTTCTGCTTATGGTAGCTATTACATTAAACCCTTCCAATGCCGTAAAAACCTTTGCAAAAGAACATAAAACGCAAGACCTTTGAAGACCATCAAATCCTGTCGTGTGTTTTTTCTTTTGGATAGCTCCTGATAAATACCCTATGATGAGTGAATTTGCAAAATCTGCCATCAGCAGCATAAGGGCTAAATGAATTATTGAATATGCGTGTATAAGATTTCCATGATATAATTGAGGTGTCCTGTTGTGTTTATGGATTGATCTTAATAAATTAATATGCTCACAGATAAAGATGTGTGAACCATTTGTCGCACATATGATGCGGTGCTCTAGGATCTTTATACTATGACACCCTTCAAACATGTCAAGGATAAAATGGTTTTAATAAAAATTGTTCTCTATTGTGTGTCCTGAGATATCGGGCAGGTATTCCATGGTGATGTTACCCAAACGCTAATTCCCTTGTAATTTGTATAAGCTAAGTTCCTCATCTTGTTCATTACAATAATCAAATAATATTTTCAACGCACCTCAAACTGTTTCCCCCAAATTTTAAATACCAAGGGCAGATAGCCTCTTTCCACTACGATGATGGTTCCCTACCATTCTACCTTGCTATATATGGAAGGCTGTGGTTAAATATATACTCTCACAAATCTGTTCTTTGAGGGGACAATCAAAATGCATTTTACTTTTAACAGGGATTGAAGCTGAATGCAGCCTTAGTAGGAACCACTCACTATTTATACTTCCATATAAAACCATCCCTCTCGAAAGTAGTCAATCAGATGTACTGGTCCTAATGTATGGAACACCTATCTATTCTCTTAAAGCAAAGTGCCTGTGTAATGTAGTTCGCAACTTTATGTAATCCTGGTCTGGAACTAAATCTTTGTTCTCACACTGCCCTCGGAAGTACGAGATAATGATCGCTAACTTCTTGGCTAGGCTGCGTTCCCTTGCTACCGACTTTTTAAAAGCTGTCTATGAGGTGACATTCAAAATGCATTTTTTTCTCGCAGCAAAGAGCAGAATGCAGCTTTAATAGGAACAACTCTCTTATTTTAACTTCATATACCACCAGCACCCTTGGAAGCTGTCAAGCAAATTGTACTGGACCTAAAGAATGGAACTCCTTACCTATCATCTCTCGACAAACTGCCTATCAAATGGAGTACAAAAGCTTATAAATAAACCTGGTGAGAATATGAATCCACCTGCTCACGCACTGCTCTATGTGTTACGAAATAATGCACGTTAGAGTCATAATAGGCGGTGGCCCGTGCTACCTGCTTTTTCAAGCTGTCCTCTGAGTGGACAATCAATATGCATTTTACATTTTTCAGAGAAGAAACTGATTAATCCTTTGTAGGAACCATACTCGATTTTTACTTTAATATAACACCATTGCCTTTGGAAGCAGTGGAACAGGTGTACTGGACCTAAAGTATGGAACTCCCTACCAATCAACTTATGGCAAATTCCCTAGCTTGTGAATAATCACATATTATAATCCTGGCCTGGAACTATGTGATCCTGCGGTCTCACTGCTCTCTGCAGTACGAGGTATTGATCGAATGAAATGATCCAATTCCCAAATATCAACGCAGATGTCCTGAACAACTGTTGAAATTTCCCATTGCCATCGTATGTTTGCCCTCATACTTTTCCGCTACATAGAAATACTGTATGTGTTAAATTGTAAAAGTTACTTTAAAAAATGACTATTTTGTAATAGGCCAAGAGCCCTTGGGCTCGTGATTTATCAGTAATGTTATAATCGACATGTAATTATGTTTATATATATTTCTATAAAGCATAGAACTAAGTTTTTATGGTTAAGCGTGTCTAAAAATCTTCGATAATACAAGTGGCACATTTGTCTGCTTTCGCTGAGCCCATTCTTCCCTAAAATCCTACATTTATCCATTCTTGATTGTCTGTGGTCCCTAGCTACAGGTTTTCCATCCTGTGCATGGCGGACACTGTCGATAGGGCATATCTTGTTACTGAGAATGTTTATGAAAGCAGCCTTAGAAGGAACTACTCGAAAATAACATCCTAAAATCGCCATTACCTTGGAACCCTCAAACTGGTTTACTTGACGTATGGTATAAAACTCACTGCCTATATTCTGAAGGACAACTGCTAACTACTAGTGTTCAAAACCCTTTCATAAACCTGGTCTGGACAACTTTAGCTGCTTTCGCACTGCCATATGGTTAAAACACTCTGGCTATTCATTGTGGTGACTTTCATGCCTTGTTACTTTCAAATTTGTCTGCCCACTTATAGTGCTATTTGTTTTAATCGCATTCAAGATAATACTTCATTGTATAGTAAGGTAACGGTATCATGTAAAAACCACAAGGCCCTAGGAAACAACATGAATCATTCTACTAAACTTTAACATACCTTAGCAACAGCCTTAGTCTACTTCGGGAGCTCCTTCCACCAGCATGTCTAACAGTAAACTAACCCTTTCAACCCGGCTCCCCCTTATTATACCCAAATGTCAAGCTGGTCTTGGAAGCCATTCAGCCTAAAATAGCATAGTGGATTGATGGCACATGTGACAGAAACAAAGATCAAAGCAGATATACGGACATATGTTTATTTCACTTTGATTTACAATTAAATCGGCATATATCCGCGCAGGGTCAATTTACTTATTGCACTTCCTGCGCTTAGAGGATGGTTGCACCACAGGACTGTCTTCCTCAGCATCGTCCTTGTCCTCGGATGGACCTTTCCTCTTAGCAGGGGGCCGAGCGTCTGGAGACCCGGACGCCTTGGCAGGTTGGGGAGAATCTGGCAAAGGAACAGCCAATTCATCCTCTGGCATGGCGCAGGCACCAGCCCCGGATATGGATATGAGGATACGGTCCCTGACCACAATCCTGATATCTTTGCCAAGGTACTGTGACAGGGAAGCCATGGAAATCCCTTCTTGTACACGGAACTCTGCGCCTGTGGCAATCATGATGCGCCTGGAGGAAAATAGGAAGGGATGTAATCAGTCAATGTTCTCCAATGCATTTGTCAATGCCGATCATCTTGACGAATATTAACATTTTAATTGGCTCATTCATAATGCAGGTTCATTCGGTAATGATAACTGAAAGATCTTTTTTCAGATATTATAACAGCTTCAATGGCAGGATTGTGAATAGCGCATTTTAATACATATATCAAGGTACGCTTTACGTGTATATCAGCTCATTCATATTCAATAAGCATATCCTAGCACTGATACATTCATAATTACATTGTTTTCTTCTAATGTTTTCATTTTTCTGTACCCTAAGCACATTGCAAATAAACTGCTTTAATTGAACAAACATTTTCGCAATTATTATGGCATTTAATTTTCCAAAAGGCACCTGCCAGATAAATGTTTTGGAACTGGAAACAAACAATCAATCTGAATAGATTGATATGCATTAGCAAGATATAATTGGCATACTCGGATTGTTTTGGAAGGATGCTATTTGAATTGGCAAATTGCATTTACAGTACTTACAGGGTGTCATTCCGGGAAAGCCCAATCATCTGAGTGTTGAGAACAAACTGCGCCTGGTCGGCAAGCTGTAACATGAATTGATGTGTTAGATGGAATGGAAAGTACCCTATAATACGGCATATGAATTAGGGGAGATAAGTTTCTCATTTATAATGGGTATGTCATTCATGAGCAAACGCTGTGTACATCATTTAAGGTAAATTTGATTTCCAGGAGCATGTGGCTAGGTCGCATATGGGAATTTAATTATGCTGTTGTATATGAATACTATTCACATGATTATTACAAGGTACCTATAGCACATGGGGATTACAGTAACATATATTTTATGGTAGGTATTTTCGGTAAGATTCGGCTGTACATGCTGTTGCTCATTAAACGGTCAGTTCCAGGGCCATCTAGCGGGGCTTTACTAAACTACGGCAATTCTAAATCGGGATTGGACGGATGTGGAAGCTGATGCCTGAAAGTTGATCTCTCCACGAGGCTTCGTTCAAAATATGTAAGATTTTCATTATTGATAGTCATATTAAAGATATCAGCAAAAACGAACCCTGACAATTGTCTCATCAGTACTGCCCAATGTATTGCGGTTGTTCCAACTATCAACTTTTACATTTTTTACTTCTGAATCCTTGCCCAAAAACGAGTCATCGATCAAATCGGCATGATCGTCCCACAACTTGACACGGATTTCATTTGTCTCGTCATCGTCTAGAACCGTGAATTCTCTCCTTTTCCACGCTCCCTTCTGGGGCGACTCAAGAAGGGGAGAGACCTGACAAGAAAAAGAGAAATGACAATTTACACGTTCAGTAATGTCCGCTGCATTCTGACGGTGTATGTGATAATATCATAGGCATCGAGGACCAATGTTCCCTGTATTATTTTTTTATAAGTTTCCTCAGAAAAGTGCAATTCGTATGCTAAGCCTGTAAAATTAAATGTGAAAATGCGTGATTTACATTTTTTAGGGGAAATGTACGATTTCTTTGGTATTATTATGTAATTTCGTGTCCATTGAACAGGCAAGTTCCAATCAAGCAATTTCCAAAGGCATATATACATGGAATTTTCAAATCTTTCCTCGAATTTGATTTCAAATTGCATCATCCTGATAACTTGCAATGATAAGCTGCATGAGCGTACTTTTTCCTGGACGTGAATATTTTGAAGTTCGGGGTGAAGGGCTTGCTGCGCCCACGTGATTGACAATATGCATAGGCTGGACGGCGGATACTTGTCAATTTAATATCGGATAATAATTCAACTATGTCCATTACAATTCGTTATATAGCTCAATTAATTTTAATTGGACGATGCAGTTGTTAAAGCAGTGCGCCTCGGCCAACTTGATAAAAGTATCACAACTTATAAGCTGCCTGGTATAGGGAAAACGAAATCAGTGGTTTTTTCAATGCACTGCAAAAGTCTATGTTAATTAAATGGCAGTGTGAGCAGCTCAATTACACGTTGAGTCCCGAAATGCTGATGCGAACGATCGATACTAATGCTCAGAAATTGTACTCGTGGCATTATCATGTGAGAAGGTCCCTTTCTGATTGGCAGCTCCAGCTTTATCATTAGTTTGTTTTAATGTAATATGGACACCTATGTTATCAGTCGGCGGATACCTGATCCTCCACGGAACCACCAGGCAGGATGGATAACGTTGCTGAGTACAAACATTACTAGCTCAGTGGAGTAGGCCTTTATTTTCAAAGTGCCGTTCACGTTCATTGTAAGATACGTTGTGAAGATGCAATTATTTCCTGCTAACAAACCGCATAGCTCTTAAGACGTTTAAATAGCATTTCATGTTCACTGGGAAATTAGGAATGTGGATGTTTCCAATTTAAATATTTGACTGTTAAATCGTATTATGAATTTTCTTGTACGGCTAGCTCCTACTAAATGGCAATTCATTGGGATAACATAAGTGGGTTAGACCATTTTCACAATTCAAATGCTAACGTACAGGGCTGTCGGATTCCTGATCCACTTACAAATTAACAGCAGCCGTCAAGGTTGTTAGTTCAATTTAATCAGCACTTGGGAATCAACATAAACATAATTCTGATCAAATTTGCTGATCTGATTTGCTGGTTGGGTTGTTGTAACGATGCATTGTAGGTGAACTTCCCAGATGATTATACAGTTGTATGGAAATCTCATACTAATTGATCACATTTCCGAATCTCTGGATCGGATAGGCATTTTCACCATATCATTGCGCATGCGTCTGTTATATTTGCCTTTTATAATATGGAATACAAATGCATGGGTTCATTGAAAATTTATATACTTGAACATGTATACTGCTTGTGAACGAACCCTTCCTAGAAATGTATGTCCTACTCAATATGCAATTTGTAGTCATAAAGCAAGATCCGACCACGTGCTTACGAAGCAACTGGGTAACATTGCGGCGGTCATATATCGGAACCCATAAAGCAGCCGTAAATTATCATTTGAGCAAAAATAGTAGTACAGGGGTACTGGGAGATTCAATTCGAATGTGCTTTCGTTCAGAAAAATTATCAGTCGATTCTCATCGTAAGTTTTCGTTTGTGCAGTAGCCAGGTGTAAGAGAGTTAACTTACAAAATTCACCTTTCCACGAATGGAAAGTCGCTCCTGCTTCTTTCCCCCCTGGATGTCCTTGATGTCGGCAATAGGAATGTTACCCGCATCGAAAACAGATGACACTGCCTCTGGCATTGGCTCGAAGGCAGCTGTTTCATAGATCTGTAATGTGAAAAGGTTTTTGGACATATTTGCAACTATAAAGTGTCTGACGCGCAACTATGACTCCATTCACAATACTGGCTATGGCGAAGACGGCGCTTTACAAGATCAGTTGAAACGATTTAAGAAAAAGTTACGCATTTCATTAGGCAATATGCAGTCTTATGGTTTTATGTGTAATACAATTTAAAAAGATATTAATGTAAACTGCTGTGTGAAAAAACTTTTCGTGACTATGAATATGAATGTGGATGCGGCCACTTACTCAGAACACTTCAATGTGAGAAAACGTTTTGCTTTTCAAATTGTATCATGTTTATGCATTTGCTCGACAGTCTCCAGAAATTATCATGTGCAATTATCATATGCTTACCACAGTTTCGGCTGAGAGTGTGATCCCGGTGTCTCCCTTTTAGCATTTTGTCAGCGTAAGGAACCTGTTTAATGGGAAATGTCCCATTTGATGTTGAGGTCCTATCAAAGCCAACGCCTTTGGCTCCCCCTTTACAGCCACCATAGTACGGAACATGGCATGGCCAAGTTTACTGGTGTATGCTTTAGGAGCCGTAAGTACTTTAACGAAAACGGTTGACATGGTGAAGGTGACTTTTGTAAGACAAAATTCGATTGATGTTGCTTGGATGGTGACCTGCGAAGGTGTGAGGATGAGTTAGCGTTTGCACCTGTCACGTGGCTTCTGAATTACCCTCCGCCCATTTTGCATTTAATTAAATTGAAAATTTAATTTGAACCTGAATATTCATGTGGATTCAACGGTTGCCCTGGTTTCTTTCTAGGTAAATTTCCGCGATGCGTTTCTCACGCGCAAATTGAGTACAAAAGGGACCTGTGCTGTAATGCCAGGTTCACCCATTCCCAGGTTCTCCCTTCCCTAATTACATGCTAGTAACCAAGTGCAGGTGGCCACCAGCTCTTCGTACATTGAAATGCAGATTTATATACATTTACAAAATGCCACCTCCATGGCGATGTCGAATTGCATTAAACATATGTTTCAAAACGAACCCATATGGCCCTTGACAGATTGCATTGAACTTTGATGCATGGTCTGTGGAACAGGATGTTTGAATGGGGTAGTAGTAGTAGTAGTAGTAGTAGTAGTAGTAGTAGTAGTAGTAGTAGCAGTAGTAGTAGTAATAGTTGAAATAGTAGTTGCAGTAGAAGTAATAGTAGCAGTTGCAGTAGCAGAAGTAGTAGTAGTAGGCAAAGTAGATGAAGTAAAAATCCTAAAGCAAATTTCCCTTTGGAGATTACAAAAGTTATTGAAAAAAATATATCATAGTTGTAGCAAGGCATTTACCATCCTCTTCCCACCTGTATTACCACCATTCTATTCAATATGATACCTCTCTAAACCGACTGTTTATTCTATTCATATGCAGCTTCCCTAAATATAATCACTATCCAATCACATCGGCTCTACTCATAACATACACAATCACAAGACACCTTTTTATTTCATAATTCCATTGATCTGTGCACCTGATATTGTTAATCAGGATGCTGGGCTGTCGCAGTTGTAATGGAATCCTGCTGAGGTGAAACTCCCAATCCAAATACTACCACCACTCTTTTCAATATGTTATCTCCCTAAAACGCCTGTTAATTTTTTCATTTGCAGCTTCCCTATATATAAACATTCGCCATAACATCGGCTCTACTCATAACATCCACTATCAAAAGACACCTTTTTATTTCATATTTCCATTGATCTGTGCACCTGGTATTGTTAATCAGGAAGCTAGGTTGTCGCAGTTGAAATGGAGACCTGCTGAGGTGAAAGTCCCAAAGCAAATACTCCTTGCAAATTTGGGATTAAATTGGTAACAGTTTATTACGTGTGCAGTAAGACATAGTACTTAAATTACCCATCCTCCCTCATAATCTGATCTATCACCATTCCATTGATTATTTTCCTTTTCCAGCACGACAGTTTACCCTACACTTTGAAACTTCTCTAAACCAATTCCTCCCCAAGTCACCTGTCCTCTGCTCCGTATATCCTCTTTCAAAAATCACCTCATATTCAAAAGATACATCGAACTATGCAGCTTTTGCTAGAGATCTGAAAATTTAGTAGCAGTAGTAGTTTCTGTAGTAAAATAGGTAGAAGTATTAGTATCCGTTGTAGTTGTAGTGGCATTAGTAGTAGTAGTAGTAGTAGTAGTTGTAGTAGTAGTAGTAAATTTCCAAGTTCATAATTTTTGAATGAGATATATTGCACTATACAACAGCCTACTGCTGATTTCCTATGGTAATTTGGCTAGTAGGACGTTTTTTACAATTAGAAGTCATCAATGGCATGTTTTTGGCTATTTTTGACAGCTAGATATCGAAAAACATTCAATGAATGTCAAAATAGCCAAATTAACAGAGAAAATCATCATCTCGGCATATGTAGAGTCAGATATTGAATCAATGACTACTGCTGTAGGTTTCCTGTGCTGGGAATGATCAGCTTACCAGCCATTCTCCCTTATGGGTCCACATTGGGGCTGGAAGTTGGTCACGAGGGTTTGTGTCACAGATCTTTCTGAGACTAATTTTTTCTGAAACTAGTATATCTCAAGGGCAAAAGCCCAAAAAATCTGCCTACAAAGTCTTCAGACAAATTTTTTACAGCAGTTTGAAGTTGAGGCTATCCAAATTTAAGAGGACCACTCAAAATAAGACCTTTATTTGATTTCAGGCTTGTAATAATGTATTGAAAAGGCTAATACCCCATTGTATGCTATTTTTATGAAGTAAACTGTATGATGGTTCAAATAAATACAGCTTTTGCATATATTTCACTTGTTTTTTCATCATTTTGCCACTGTTTTGTGAGGTACAGTTTCAAAACTGCAATGAAGTCCTGAAAGTATTGTCTAACTTTAGCTGTAAAAGTGAGAGATCTTTCTGAAAAATAGTCTAACCTATCTCAGGGAAATGACAAATTAGTGCTCTGGGACTGGCCCAAAAGATGTAGAGCATAGGTGAAAGCATCGCTGGTAATAGCGCATTGATAAACGTTTCGTAAGTTGCGATATTTTTATGTAGAAATTTGTAATTTTTCAAAATTAATATTTATGTTCAGAAATCATCTTAATAGGCCGAAAGACACCTAATTAACTTAATTTGTTAATTTGGACTTCATTGCAGTTGGCGATGAGGCTAGGATTTTTTTCGTTTGTAGGTTGCAGAAAATGGTAAAATGGAAAACACATGAATACAGTCTAAAAATCAAAAGGTTTATTGAAGAAACCTGTCAAATACGAAATTAAAATATACATAGATATCACATGCACCTATCCCAACAATCGATGGCAAGGCTGAGCCACTTTGGTATGTTAAATTTCACCCAGAAGGCACTTCAAAGTATAAAAGTATAAAATGAATTAAAATGAGGTATATCTTCTCGCTTGGCAACACCTTTCAAAGGCTATAATGGTGAATTATATTGTACTACTCATAGTTATTTGACCTTTTCATAATGATGGAAACAATTTCCAACTGCATGAAGCTATTTTGGACAACATCTCTTCACACTGACCTGCATTGAAGTTTTGACTAAAATAGTTTGTAGGTTTCAGGTCTGCTACCTTAAGTTGTATCTCAATGTGAAGCTTTGAAATTAGGTAGGTAAGCATCTAATGTCCATTCTTACCATATATATAGGAAAGTTATACATTGTGCTATTGAAATCACATCAAAATTATCGCTTTGGCACAGCATTGATCAGTACAAAATATCTATTTTTTTCATGACACAGATATGGAATTATCACATTTATGACCACATAACGGCACAATGGCACCCTTAAATACTTAAAAGTCCACTCATAAAAACAGAATGAGACAAACAAAATAAATATTGCAAGTTTCCCAGCACTTTTACACTACTACTGAACTTCAAAATGGAGTGTTTTAGTAAGTTATGTAAGTTGCGCAGATCTTCTCCAAAATGATTGGACCTTTGAACATCATTAAAGGAAGTAAGTTAATACTTGCAAACTAAAATTCAACACAACTGTCACATTAAATAAATCACATAGATGGAATGTTATTGGAGATAAAACATCTTCACAATGTCATTTGTGAATCATTTTGAGAATTATACAATATATAAAAATGGTTTACACCTTAAACCAGCATCCCTAATACTTTGAACAGATGCAATGATTATGCATAGAAGTTATGAAACCTTAACATTTAAACATCCAACAGAACATTTGAATTAACTTTGAAAATGAAGTGTGAATTTGTCAAAGTCTTGGACAAACTTGTCCTTGAATTCTGACAGTGGCATGTCGGTGCTGACAATCTTGACTTTGCGCTTGCCATCTCTCGCATCTAGAACTTTCTGCCACTGCTGGACAGTAACTTCAGTGGCTGTGACTTTATCCACCAACCCCTTAACTGCCTCTTCCGTCTAGTAAGATTTCACAAAGACATCAGGACTTGGAGTGAGGGGTTCTGTGAGTACCTTCTTCAGGGATCTGAGAAGCAAGGTGGAGTGTTCATTCTTCTAGCACATGTAAGCAGTTGTTCGGCTTTAGGCAATTGGAATGTCTGATGTGCTTGGGTCGCAGCTTGTAGAAAGATGACTTGCTCTTCTTCACTTGTGGATTTTCAGCAATGAACTTCTCATATAAGATGTATAGGTAGTCATTGAGGATCCTTGTTTGGACCTTCTCTCCATCAACTGTCAAGCAGTCCTGCTTGCCAGGGTTCATCCTAGAGTTGTCGTCTCTCTCTAGGAAAGACCTTACCTGTCTCTTGAGCTCTTTCTGTCTGGCAAGTAGCCGCCTTCTCTCGAGACACTTGGGAGACTTGTCCTTCCTTGTGTAAAGGAACTTCTCTGAGACATTCAACTGTTGGCTGAGATGCTTTTTCATTCTGTATCTCTTGAGCTGTTTGCCGTTGAGAAGTGATACCACAACCTCCTTGTGTTGGTCACTTTTCTTTGCTGCAATTTGTAGTTCATCCTCCACCACATTCGCATAGATCAGTTTCTTCTTGATGCCAGCTGGGACTTTCCTTGGGGTAAGGCCACTGTCTCGAATGAGCTGGTTGGTCTTGCTGCATGGTGTCTGAGCAGTGATGCCTTGCTCAGCTTGCATAGCTTCGAGTGGTTCTAGCACTACCACTGGAACTGGATGAAACACTGGAGACCACCTATCATGTACTGTAGTCCCCTGGCTTGGAGATGTGACAGTACTACTACAAGCACTTGTAATGTCACTTGATCCTTTCTTCTCCATCAGTTCCTCCAGCTTCTTGCATCTCCTTTGGAATTTCTGTTTCTGAGCTTTGATATTCTTAATCTGTTCCTCATGCTTTGTAACCTGTCGGTTCAATTTTGAAACAGCCTTTGCGACACGTTTCTTCTTCCTCTTTTGAGTAGTAGACTTTGGACCAGTACCGACTTCGGCGACATGTTTCTTTCTCTTCTTTCGAGGAGACTTTGAAGTGGCTACAGCTGCAGCTTGTCTTTTCCTCCTTCTGGGGAATTTCACAATCAGTGTACCTGAAAGTAGACAAATAAACAAATGTATGAATAAAAGGAAGAAAGAGTGTCACGAAAGCTGTTTCAAAGTTTAACTTAGACAAATATCAGGTAGGTATGTGGTTATAATATTTGCAATTGTAATCATTAACAGATCAATTAATATCAGCATCAGTTCAGAACATTACTCCAAGTGGGATTCAAGACAAATATCATTAATTAACAGATCAATACATATTAGCACCAGTTCAGAACATTCTACTTCTAAGCAGATTCAAGACACATATCAGGTAGGTATATATGTAGTAAATGATTAGCACCAGTTCAGAACAGTACATACATTCAGAAGTAAATCAGCAGGTTAACAGGAATATAAAACACTTACCTTATTATTCACAGCGAGAACATCTAAGTGCACGAATAAATAAATGAATGAATATTGAAATACATACCTCTGAGTTCCTGCGCTCCATCACCACCATCACTGCTGTCACCACCATCATCCGTCTCATCATCATCATCACTGTTAAATCCATCAGTTGACCAGTCCTCATCTTCCTCCACATCAGCCTCAGCAGCCAGTTTCTCTTCCCGCTTCTTCTTACGGTGTCTCCTGACCCCGATATTGGTAAACCTCCTGCTATTTGCCTTCTCTTCGTCGGTCATGTCTGCTACCATCTTCTGATAAGCTTTGACCCTTTCACTTTCTCTTTTCAAGAAGGTATCACCCATTGCAGCAATTTTCCTCGCCCTATATCGCCGTTGCCGCTCTGCATTGCTTAGGGGAAGGGGTCTGAGCCGTGTAGAATACATTATCCAGCTGAAAAAGTAAAGAAAAGTGTCAAAATAAGCCATGTCCTCAAAAACGTAACGCACAAATGAAACAACACGTAACGAAAATGTCCTCAACTCAAATCGAGATGTAAATACCCCCCTGCCATGTTGTTTTGATTCATTTACGAGCAAAACATTTCAAAGTTGTCTAAACTTACGGCAAATTACGCACAGACATCTTAAAATTTCTGTTAGCGGAGCTTCTATGCTAGCCTACCCCTAAAATGACACCGATTTTTCAAAGATCCCATGATTAGAAATCGAAAAATTTTATGAAAAAAACACTCACCGCTGATTCTGACGAGTCTGGCAGCATGGCCTAACATCCCTTCTTGACGTCAGAAATGAAAACGAGGCCATAACCTCATTATTTTAGTCTGTAGGCTTGTCGATAGATGGCAATGTCGGATTGCCTAGAAACTTACACAACGTTTGTACGTGACGGTTTTTCGAACTTATGCTTCCCTGCAGGCTTAGAAATAATTCTTTCTGGATTTGTTACAATCGTTATTTGTACTGTGCCTGAAGGTCTTTTAGATGCAAAAAGAAGATCTTCCACGAGTACATGTATAGGGAGGTATAATGCGATCGTAAGTTGCGCTTGTTATCGATACGCACCAACCTTACCCCATTTCGAGGTCTGTGGGCCTTTCTTAAAACTTGGTCTCAGACTTTTTGTTATTTTATCGAAAAGTTGAGATGTTTCCGCAGATGTAGAGACCAAAAAATCATTGAATACTATTTAATATGGTACATGTCCCGCATAAAATAGCTTGATGCGAAATGTACAAACAAAAATTGAAGACACGTGTACAGACCTACCTAAAGTATATTTCAAAATGAAATATTCTGTTCTTGCGTCAGAAATATAAAAATTCAAAATATTTCCAATAAATATAGATGAGGTTTTCCTAAAACAATCCGGTTTTTTAATCTTTTCACACAAAATCATATTTTAACCTTTGCTGAGGACACGTTAGTCCGTTTCGCCTTGTTGCTCTTCCGGCCTCAGAAAAAAAAATTCTACTAGAGTTAGGACACAAGTTATGCATGACTCTGATGCACATTGATCCTAGCTACTGGCTGATACCAAGTAAGCCAGTATTCATGCAGTATTTTTCCCTAGGGGGTCGAGGGTCACGCAAATCTCGTTATGTGGACCCTTAAGGGAGAATGGCTGTTACTGTATGATCATGAATTTTTTTTATCCTGCATCCTTAGTTGAATATAAGAATGTATTTGTAGTGTGAGATCAATTGCAGTATGCCCTATAAAGAAGACCTGGCTATGCCAGGGGCCGCGAACCTGGCTTAAGTGTTACATCACTGGGAGACTAAGACCTCGCAGAACGTAACATATGGGCTTTTCGCTCCAGCCAGCCTGTTTAGGTGGACTGGCTGGTATCATATCCATTTGTTAAATTTCTATGACGCAACCCATTGCCACTTAACAGGGAATGATCATCCTTTGTAGTCAGAAATGTCTATGGATATCTTCTCATCTCTAAAAATGCCTAACATTAACCCACTCATGCCTGTAGCGACCAAGACTGCCCAAATATTTTGGCAACTTAACTCTTCCTAAAGCCATTTTCAGAAAATATTTGTAGGAGAATTGTTGATAAGGCAGTAACAAACAAATCTCCTTGAAAAATATATTTGTCTTTAACAAAATTGTCATGAACTTTCAATGTGGGATGAAAAACATTGACTCGGACTGGTGGGTGTTCGCCTGCAGAACGGCGAAAAGATAGCGAATTTGAGGGATATTATTCCTTGACCACAGGTGGCGCTCTAAGTCCTGGCCTTATACAAACAACGGTCTTTGTTCTTGTCGCACAAATGATAAGGTGACGATGAATGTGCTACCGTCAATGTCACGATTTTTCATTTTCACAAATGGTCCCTCATTGAACTGGTTAGTTGCAATGAGCTTTGCAGCTGAATCAGGGGATCGGGAAACCTGATTAAGTTGTATGTACTGGATTTAGTTTTAAAAGTAGTAGAAGATGTAGTAAAAGTAGTAGTGGATGTAGTAGTAATAGCAGAAGTAGTAGTAGTAGTAGTAGTAGTAGTTGAAGTAGTACGTGTAGTTGTAATAGTAGTAGACGAAAGTGTAGTCATAATAATACCAGTAGAAGTAGGTTATCCAGAAGTTCCAGAAGCAGGGGTATTAGTTGAAGTAGAAATTGGGTTAATAGTAGGTGGAGTTCAAATGTTGCTCGCACATATCCTGACCAACCTCAGGCATCATTACATCCTAATATGTGATGGCGCTGTACTATTCATAATGCAACATAACATCTGCTTATACTTTAAGACATTGGATAAGGCATAGCTCATATTGCTTAAAAACAATCCCAACTTTGAACTGGGGATTTCCAACTAACTATGCAGCTGTTTCTAGGGAACAGGCGATCGCTGAATCAGGGGAACAGCAGACCTGATGAAGTAGCTGTAGTACTGGAAATAGTAGAGAAACGAGTAGTAGTAGTAGTAGTAGTAGAAGTAGTAGTAGTAGTAGTAGTAGGGGTAGTAGTAGTAGTTGTAGTAATAGTAGTGGTAGTAGTAGTAGTAGTTGTAGTAGTAGTAGCAGTGGAATTTGTAGTTCCATTAGCAATTTAAAATAGTAGTCGCAAATGTGATAGTAATAGTACTAGTGGTAGTGGTATTATGAGTTTCAGCAGCAGAGGAAATATTTGATGTAGAAAATGATTGTTTTGTGGTAGGATGAGTGCAAATGATGGTTGAAATTTCACGGGGAATATGTTGATCCCACATGCATGCTGAACGATTAAATTAACAACGGCCACTGTCTAAACCCTCCGTCTGGAGAGAGCATTAACAGAATGGTTACATTCGAGTTGAATATGGATAATAGAAGATTAAAACAAGATAATACTTTTCGAGCATTTGTTACTAAACGGGTTAACCCGTTATTGGCACAAAGCCAATTCCAGTGCCCTACCAGACTGAGCGGCACCAGCGAAAGGTGATGTCCACTCAACATCAAAGGGGGCAATAAAATGACCTGCTGCGAGTCGGCTGGACGATGTCCTTCTGGCCAGTTCTCACTGATAAGACTAGTATTGCTAAACACTTTACAATTTCACAGACTGGTCCAGGACAGAGGACCATTTTAACGAAATTTAGCACCTTTTATCTTGCATAATGGTCCTTGCATTGGCCACTTGTGGTCTGTTAAAGTTTTCCATCGAAAGTGTGAAGTCACACCTCTCTGAGCAGTCTGATCATAGCATCAAGAGAGTGAGGACCTATTCACAAATTCTACTGCGAATTTCAAAACTTCCTGAAAAATGGCTCAAGCAGTTTTGTCAGGCCAGAGCGACATCCCGATCCAGCACCCTCATCAACGCCATTTTTACGTTATAACTGGACAGGTGGATGATATGGCCATAGCTCTGGGCAGGATGCAGATAACAGATGATTTACTGTCACATGTCAAATAGCTTTTCATGGGATACATTTTCGGCTTTAAGGGCATGGTATGTAAACACTTTTATATCGCTCACAAATGTTAAGACTTTGGCGAAGAGAATAATACCATTATGCCTAGTAGCGGTGCTCCATCCACCTGCTAAGATAATTTTGAATTGCAGAGTTCCAAGGACTTTTACTTGAACATTTCTGAATTTGTTTGCGCTTGGCATGTTGAACCTTGCAGTTATCGTAGAGAACACTTATCGGTTTGATTGCACTTGATTTCACTCACTTCATTAAGCCCTGGATGATCGGCTTTAAAAGACGGTATAGCTTGAAACATCTGCAGCGTGCCTCTTGTTATCATCACAGAAACAACGCACAGGTAATCTGATTATTGTAATTTCAGTTAGCTCCTGGCTGATATTTAACGGTAGAATACGCCTAGCGCAGACAACTTGCTAAGCTCTTATCTGTGCTAAGATCCCTGATAACATTGGGTAACTGTAACTGGATGCTCCTCGAGTTTTTATATGAACGTGGAATATTTTCCAATTACATAACGTCTATCGACGCTTATGCAGCATGATAATGTCGCATCCATGTATAAATATGCACATGCCAGTACACTAATCATTAGCCCTTACATTTTATACTTGCTATTTGCTTTAATACTTTAAAGGTAGATCTTGTTTTTCCTTTTACACCAGTGAGGAGGTGATACTGTGATTTGTCCCATAGAAGGTACGATGATGCTCACGCAGCTGTAATGATACCATTCCTTCCGAAATTTATCCCAGCATAGAGTATTAAACAACTCGATTATGATTTAATTTTTTTCCGACTGGTTCTTATGATTGAAAAATCCACTTTTTCAAGGCAAATAACAGTCCATCGATTTCCCTAAATACCATTTGGCTACAGAACCTCTTGTTTCCTTAGGGTACATCCATTTAATGAGAGGGTACAACAATATAATGAGTGCATAGGAAAGACGGGTTTTTACATTTCGACCATTGTAGTGTGCTGGAAATTGGGATATTCAATTCCCAGTGTAAATCGCGAAAGAATTCGTTTGTGTACTGATCGCCATCACTTTTCAATTAAAGTAACAAACATCCAAAACATCTGCATTGAAACTGTGTCTACAGTTAGTAATTTCGGAAGTTACCAAACGCACTAACAGAGCCACATATTTGACCGGTTGCTATAGTGTGTATTGATCATTATATTATAAAAGGTTTTGTAATGTACCATACAGATTTATTTGCTCCTGGCACGTCCTCACCATGGCCTGCTGCGCCATCACCGGGCTGATATTGTCAGGCAGTTATCCTTTTGAATCCGTAATTGCATTGGGAGAAATCAACTTGACATGTTACTTTGGTTAAACTGCAGTATTATTATTCAGGCCAATTATATCCAACCGTATTGGATCAGCCAAACTGGTACATATCTTTGTGATTGAGAACTAAATATGACGCGCCCTAAGCACTTCCGTAGAGTATGAGAATTTACACCCTTTCAGCGAACTCTTTAGGTATCTATGGAAGGGGTCGCGCTACGAATTTATACTATCCCACAAGGTTTTGAGGCCATATAATTCGAATTTCAGCATTAGTTCAAATTACACTTTTTCCTTAAAAAGAATTAGCGCCATTAGAAGACGTAACTTAAATAATCAAAATGGGACATGCCAGTTGTAAATTCATAAGATGATGTACAATGAGAACTATGATAACGCGCCCGCCAACTTTTCCCACCCAAGCTACAGGTCTATGCCGCGGCCCCTACCATATCCTGTTGCTAGGTTCTTTGTTAAAGGGTAACATATCTTCTTAATTAACGTACGTTGAGGAACGAAAGATATTGGACATGCCTAATCAGTGGCTATGGTATATTTAGGTTGCTCCTTTCACAGGGCTCCCCCTGGGGAAATAACCACATGGGACAGTTCCTGAACAGTGAGCTGCCTAAGAAAGCGAGTTCAAATTCCAAAACCATCTGGCGCATTAGAACTTTCGACCTGCATTTTGGCGTAGCAAGTGCGTCTCTACATTTGAACGTGCCGAGAAAATATCTTTATGGTGATCGATTTCGAATAATTCAATTTAAATATAAAAAATATCTTTCTATCGTTAATACACAATGCTACATCGAGAAACGAATTGGCAATGGAGTGATTATGCAGACATGTGAAGCTTCTCCGATTGTTGTAATTGCAATCAATATTTTGGAACACGTTTCTGTAACTTCACATTCCTTGGCAAAGTTACCCTAATTGTTTTTATGGCAACCAATAAGTTAATTCGCCAATGCGACATTGTCAATTCAACATAGATGCACAGCTTTGTTCAAATATAATAAATGAGCATATTCATATATATATATAAATATACATAAATATATATATAAATATACAAATATATATATATATATCTATATATAAAACATATATATCAGTAAGTATAAAGATACCTTTAATATGCTACAGCTATTTTGCTACCAGAGTAGAAATTTGAATTGGCTAAATGAATCCCCATTCCATAAATTGCGCAACTCATAGGGAGTAAAGGGTAACTCCCACAGGGAAAAATAACAACAAAAAGACGCTTGTAATTTGTAAAATGTTTATTTTGTTCCTCACAGTATATAATCACATTCCGGTAATGCACTAAGGGAATGATTAATTGTGAATTATGAAAGGTGGGATGAGAATCCCAAGGTTTAATCATACTGTGGCTATTACCGCTTATGATATTTCGCTGTCAAATTATCAAGAATGTGATTAAACACTGCACATGGCAACTTATATCTGCTTAAATATCCAGGCATGAGGTTTTTCAACAGCTGGTACTCTAACCCTGATGGCTACTTTTTGGGAAGCCCAAGAAACATGATGGTTTGCAGAAAGATACATTAATCTCTTTCAGAACTTTGATAATATATGGTGATCATGCACTCAGGAAGGCTAGTTGAGATGCCATTCCCTTCAGTAAACTCATTCTTTGATTTATATAAATGTACCATATACTGCTCTCTATGATGATCATTACAATGCAGTTTTCTATATCACCTGATACATTTGGGAGGTGAATGGTGATGCACAGCTGGTCATCCGGGATATTTCAAAACATCTTCATATCACACTAGTTTTCAATAACAGTAATTTGAAATATACCCACTGTTAAGGAATTTTGCATTAGTATAAATATTGATCATGCAATCGATCGGTTATCCTATATTTGCCCATAACCATATACTTTAGCTCTTTTCACAATTGATTTTCAGAAGGGTATGCGAGTCCTCTGAATCTCCCAAGTTTATTTAAAATATGTCTGTGACCCCATGCACAACAAATCTGGGGGAAACACTGAAAAACTTCCATAACCGGTCCTGCAGGATGATCATTATATTGTGTTTTTTGAATTACAGGATATATTCGTAAGGTAAATAGTAAGGCCCTGCAGAGCATCTATATTTGGGGATATATCTAAATATGAAGCTAGTTGTCATTGCAATATCATTTAAAAATTCCCACAATAATAATTTTGCCTAGGAAAAAATTCCCACAGAAAATTTTTTGCCAATGAATAATGAACATGCATTCGAAACGGTATCCTATATTTGACCATAAAGAAAAAAAATAGCTCCCTTCACAATTGAACTTTCAGTAGTGTATATGTGTACCCTGCAGCTCAAAAATTAATATAGCATGAGTCTGGAATCCCATTGCCGACCATTCTGTGAGAAGCACTAAAAATTTCAATTTCCAATCCTGTGGGATGTTCATTATAATGTGTCTTGTCAATTTCAGGATAAATTTTAAATTATTTGGTATTGCTCTGCAGGGCATCCACATTTGTCAATTCTATATTTATGTTGCTATTTTGCCAGTACAGTTGCTTTTGTAATACCCACTGTAAAGGAATTTTGCCTTAGTATATTGATCATGCATTCGACAGGGTATCCTATATTTGCCCATAAATGTATAATTTAGCACTTTTTTCAAATATTATGTTTAATAAAAATGTTGGACAAAGTTTTTGTGTTATGTTGATAAACTTATTGCTACAGTGGTGTTTGCCCCTCCATATATACCCTGAATATGATTAAGTAAATAACATGGCTTGGTGCGATATGCCAGTGGATAGTCACACTGACAATGCAGGAGGAAATTTGATATTACATTTCCACGTGTACCTTTCGTTTTGAATTATCACCCATAAAATGTTTTACCGATGTAATGTATTTTAAATTTTGAAGAAACTTGGCTGAGTACTTGGAAATACCCATCACTATTATTCCATTTTCAATTTTTCCACTCCCACTGGCACTTTTATATCATATAGGTATAAATAGCATTTGGGCTTGTTTGAGTAAGTACACATGACGCATGGGAAAGTAGAATGGTTATATCCCAGTTCCAGGGTTCCATCACTTTGACCTACCATTGTAGTAACACCAGCACCACCAAAGACACCTGGCCCAATCTCTGTTAGAAAGCCAGTATAAGTGATTAAAATTCAGAATCAGTGCCAACCATTTTAGTATAAACAATGGTGGTGAGAGCCAGTGTGCCAGGTATGAGACATAAGGGGTAGTGTCCAGACAGCTTGTATAGAGCAATTTAATCAGGAATGAGATATGAGGGGTAGTGTCTGGCTAGCTCAGATGGAGCAATTTTTTCAGGTAGGAGACATGAGGGGTAGTGTCCGATCAGCGTGGATCAAGCAAAATTACAGGTATACGATATAAGGGGTAGTGTCCAGTCAGCTTGGGTAAAGCTATTTTTTCAGGTAGGAGTCATGAAGATAGTGTCCGGTCAGCTTGGAAAGAGCATTCAGGTAGGAGTCATGAGAAGTAGTGTCCAGTCAGCTTGGATGGAGCGTTATATTCAGGTAAGAGGCATGAGGGGTAGTGTCCAATAAGCTTGCATAGAGCTATTTATTCAGGTATGAGACATGAGGGAAGTGTCCGGTCAACTTGGATAGAGCAATTTAATTAGGTATGAGACATGAGGGGGAGTGTACGGTCAGCTTGGATAGAGCAATTTAAACAGATATGAGACATGAGGAGTAGTGTCCGGTCAACTTGGATAGAGCAATTTAATCAGGTATGAGACATGAGGGGGAGTGTCCGGTCAGTTTCGATAGAGCAATTTAAACAGGAATGAGACATGGTGATAGTGTCCGCTCAGCTTGGATAAAGCTATTTATTCAGGTATAAGACATGAAGGGCAGTGTCCGCTCAGCTTGGTAGAGGAATTTATTCAGGTATGAGGCATGGAGGTAGTGTCCAGTCAGCTTGGATAGAGCGATTCTGCCAGGAGACAATCAACAAGCATCACCACCAGAGCATCTGAAAATGAAGAAAAATACCATTGATCATTAAAGAGAACAATGATAATTCGGCACAGACACTAACAAAAGGCAATTCTATATCTAATATTGCAGTAAAAAATTACAAATGCTGGTCCCTATGGATATTATAATGTACAAAGAATAAGAGGCACATTCCATTAAAAAATCAGATAATTGATTATAAAATCTGCAATCTTATCAGTTGAAAGACAACATAAGCAAGAGCACATAGGCAAAGAAAATAAAGAAAAAGAGGCACATTACATTAAAACATCAGATAATTGATTATATTATATGCCATCACATAAAATAAGAAGAGAACATAAGCAAAAAAAAGAACAGTTGCATGTGGTAATTCCACTTTGGAAAATGAAATTAGACATATAAAAGAGAAAAACCTACCATGTTAAATATGCCCAGGATACATGCCCCTCTGCATTGGGCCATACTGAATAGTTTCATGCAAGGAAACATGGGATGAATACTCCTATATGGGCATCTTCGAAACAGGCTCCCAATGTGTATCCCATTTGACCGGGCAGCTTACAATTTTGCCATTTCAACCTGTAAAAAAAAGAACTAAAGCCTACAACTAGCCTACGTACAACACATCAGCATAACATCACAAATATAATAACACATTGGCACATCACACATGTTACTGTAGAAACAAAATACATGAATATCTAAATTTAGTGACTGACAGATCTATAACACCCAGTTTTTCAAACACAAGGAAATAAAATTCAAAATGGTTTTTAATAAAAGATGGCAATCCGATAATCACAACACGGTGATGAACGGGGACGGGGAGTGAGAGCTGTGACGCGGGGTAGACAAAATGACTAGGACATGGTAAGTAAACACATGGGTATGCACCACACAGAGCTATGACCCGGCGCTGTCAAAATGTAGTAGTACATAACAAGTAGGCATATGTCAATGACACCCGATTTAGCTATGACCTGCCTGGCGCTGCCAGAATGTTCTAGAACATCGCGGGTAAACACATGTCAATGACACCGGAACAGCGGTTACGCAGCGTTGGCAGAATGTTCTAGAATAATCTAGAACATCGAAATAAATCACATGGCTTTACCGCCGGATAGAGCTATGACACAACAATGGCAGACTGTTCTAGAATGTTCTAGAACATCGCTACTAATCACATGATACGGCCTCAACGATTGACATGTGCCGGCCCATGCCGGCACAAGGCAACCACTCGATCGACGATCCCATGCCGCCGCAAATCGATCGCCATAAGTCACATGGTAACCGCAACCGATTGCCATATGCCGGCGCATACCGGCACATAAATTTCATGTGATAGTTACGACGGGCGAAGTTCGAATCGTGCGGCGAAAACACGCCGCCATCTTGAAATACGCTCCGAGGAGCGAATTCAAACAATATGAAGATGCCTGAAAAAAACGCATCTATACATGGATTACAAACAAAAGAGTGCAAAAAGGATGAACCGGACGGCAGAGCCAATACGGTAGGACAATTTTTACATTCGCAGAACGAATGAAAATTGATTTTAGGTCTGTCCCAGAACAATAGCTCCAAGGCAATTCCACTAATATAGATGGCAATTCCACTAATAGAAATGGCACTTATGCCCTTTGATGATAGGGCCATTAGATACATGTTTTTGCCCAGGAGTAAACTCTAGGTGTTATGACGACGTTTCGCTAAAACTCACGACGACCAACACAAAAATGGTCAGGTATCGCCCATTATGAAAACCGGGTGCTTGCATCTTGGACAGGTATAAAACCTGGCAGTTATGAAGTGTTTAGAAGAGAAATATTACAGAGAGGGGCATTAATTTTCAGATGTTCTTAACCGCAGTATTCCCACGATCCAGTACTGGCTGATTTCTTGTACAATGAAGCCATATATGCCATCAAGATAAGTAATTCGTTTAGGATATTGATACTAAATGGCACCCTGCCAGCTTATCAATCAACTGCGCGACTTAGGCCCGCTCAACAGGCGAGCGTGCGATCAACCCCCCCCCCCCCCCCTGTGAGCACATGTAAACACCGTCGCTTTGTACCCAGCTAACTGTGGCCTGTTGAAATCGCATGCAGGATTGAGTTTCCTGGTGATCAGGGGCACTTAACGGCAGATTCGGGATAATAGCTGAACATTTTACCCCCACAGGGGTCAGCAAGAAGTATACGAGGGCTTTCCACCTGAAACATGGCTAACGCCTTGACACTTATATGACCGCCTACTTAAATCTGTGTGGGACGACTGATGAGGCTTAACAAAATTCAATTTCATTTTCAATCCAGAGGATAAATGAATTTAAAATAACTTGACGAAAAATTAGTATGCCAATTTCCAGATATTCTATATATATGCCCTTCTTCCTCATTGTGAAAATCATGATAAGGTCAATCTTATAATAACTAGACGCCGGAGATCGTCCCCCCAGATGGTCAGCAAAAACATATTTGATGGTTAAACCTGGCTCCACGATGTGGGGTGACACTTATATGACCATCTCCAGATGTTGTGCATAGGCCGTCCGCTTCAGTACTCCCATACCAACCTTACACTTTCCAACATTCAATTCATACTGCAATGGAAACACTCCTATATTTCTTGAAAAGGCAGAAGTTAACCTTCCCCTAAAACCTACCAAAATATGACCACCTACTTCATTGTGATAGACTCTCCTGGTTCCGGCTATTTAACCATTGCCAAAACACTCCACGAATTCTTGAGAAATCAGAGTTTGACTCTTCTTTTAAATCCTACACAAAATTGACCGCCTCCTTCATTGGGATATACTCCTGGTTCCGGATATTTAATCCTTGCCAATACACCTTTATATTACTTGAGGTATCAAATTTGGCCACTTCTTTTAATTCCTATCAAAAGATGACTGACTCCTACATTGTGATGGACTTTCATGGTTCCGGCTATTTAATCCTTGACAATACACTCATATATCGCTTGAGAATTCAGAATATGACCCTCCAATTATATCCTACAAACCCATGGCCGCCGACTTCTGAGTGATATACTGTCCTTGTTCCAGATATTTTAACCTTGCCATACCAACATTCATTAAACATCTTGAAGGAGAATAGTTTGAATCATGTTGAGGATAGAATAATATAGCGCTTTTTATGGTAAATATTCATATACATCCCTTTCTAGGGAAATGTGGGAGTCCTGAAAATACCGGCTATTCAACCCTAGCCATACCACCATTCATAAAACCAACTTAGGGTGAGAATGGGATGACATTTATATGTAGCCCTTCACAGTGTTCCTGCCACTGGTGGAACTTGGTTTGCTCCTAAGGGTTAATATCCCATAAGCAGCCGTATACACCCTGAAAAGATAAATCAGAATACATAAGCGACACTCATCATCGAATTATATATTCAGATTATATCTATCGCCCTCAATGATCAACAGTAAGAGTAGTTCACATTGTGTCACTTAAGGTCATCCACTTCAACATTAACCTCCCTATATGCCTACACCTTGTTCATTTAGTAATCAAATTGGAATATTCTAAAGGATTCAAATGCAATGTTACATCTAGTTTAAGCTCAGCTATCCCATACAGAGGGCCTGAGGTCTATACAGAACTGCAGTGCATATAATTTTGAATGATATCATTTTCTACATAAGATTGTCTTGAATTATACATGGTCTAAGTAGTCAAAGAGTTGAAATAGTACAGTTGTTTCTATGTAAAATAACTCAGTTTAAATGAACTATCATTTACCTGAGGGGATGAAAATTCTAACTATGCTGAGAGAATTCAAATATATGACAGGCTGATATTTTGACATTTACTAAAGAATATTATCTTGATTTACACATGGCCGAAACAATATATTTTATAACAGTACATTTATCATGCAGTTATAAAAACCATTACAATAAAAAGGATTATAACTTAACCTTTGTAATGTTAAAAAAACAATGCTGTTAAAGAATTAATGGTTTGCTGTGAGACAGGGATTCATGCCATATTGTCACTAAAAAAACTGGATAATAAAAGTTGAACTCAGAAAATAATAACAAAAGTCATGCTATATTGCTTCTGTACTCTTAAATTGCTTTTGAACACTACAGGATAAGTTATAAATAAGCTTCATACCAACAACTTGATAATACCAAATTGAAGTCAAAATGAACCTAACATATTCATACTATTTTACGATGTCAAAAAATTAGAACATAATTAACTTTCAAAATGTATCATAATAATATTAGACAACTGATGCAGCATAGGGTTAGTGATTTGAACACAATGTAGAAAAAAGCATTAATATGCAAGAAGCAGCCAATAAGAATATCATATCTATGAATTTAACAATTGAAGTCAAAATGAACCTAACATATTTATACTATTTTACGATGTCAAAAAATTAGAACATAATTAACTTTCAAAATGTATCATAATAATATTAGACAACTGATGCAGCATAGGGTTAGTGATTTGAACACAATGTAGAAAAAAGCATATACAAACCCTTCGATATATAAGTCCCCCTGGAAGTAAAAACATCCCAGAAGCTAAACTGTGCTTTACAATACAGAGCATGTAAATGGACACCAACACTGCAATTTTTCCAAGATCATCTCAAACATTCTTAAATTTTCCAACACCTTCAAGATATATTAATTAAAAAATGCAATAACACTGAATTAAACAATGTACTGAGTGTTTAAGACCCACGTGCAAAATTAATTGTAATGACGGACAGTTAAGATAGAAACATATCCTATGTATAGGCAACTTCCAATTAACCTGAGAAGGCTGCTGATACTAGAATGAGCCTATTTATCTGAAGGCCCATGGACAACACAGAGCACAAGATATTTATCCTTCAATTAAAAAAATTTACTCTAAATAAACATATGTACTCCAAAGAAAAACTCATATATATAGGCAACCTCTTATTAACCTGGGACGGCAACTGAGACTAATAGAAGCCTACTTATCTGACTGAACACAAAGCTATCAAAAGCCACTACATGGCACTCTATACATGGCCCGCTCACTGTAACATAGGAGAACCCACAGAAAAATAACAACAACAGTATACTTTGAATATTAGCGTCGCCCAAAAATGTCAAGGGGGAATTCTAAAAAAAATAGTAACATGACACACCCCACTATCGATGGCACGCTCCCTGAGCGCGCAAGGCAACGTCAGGGGAATTTACCATACTGCATAGCAACCTACACAGAATATCCCGTAATCCACACAGCACAGTAGGTTACGTTCCACATGCTCCTAATAATACAGATCTCACTGTTGCTAGGTCGAACAGTGGCCCCGGGATGTGGATTTTACCCAGACATACGCTTCATCGCACGCGCCCTGTATGGATTTACTCGATAGCCCTGACGTCACCCGCATCTTATTATGACACGCGGTAAATTGCACTGAAATATCGGCGGGTCTGGCCTGCATCTCATTATGGCCAGCGCCACGTAACGGGACTGCATATATTTAAATATGAACAGCGGCACTAGTTCAATATGTAGGCCAGTCCAAGATCTGCATCTCATTATATCATAAACCACGATGCGGGCCTGCATACCATTACGATATGTGGGCCAATCATTGGCCGTAAGACTGCGCGTCTGCATCTCATTATATCCTACACCACGTAGCGGGCCTGCATACCATTATGATCACCACTACGAACCTCAAATTGTAAGTCAAACTGCTATTGGCTGATTCTGCTACTGACGAAAATGGACAACGGGGCCAGCCATTTGCCGATGAAAAACTACGTCATACGCATAAATCATTAAGCGAACCACGAACGAGCTGACGACCAGCGACGATAATGTTTACCTATTACCGCCTCGAAAATGGACTAAAACTTCACCGAGACAATTTAGGAAGCGACTACTAAACTCGGTATATAAAATGGAATTATTGCGGAACTATGGAACAAAGACCGTGGAACACAGGTATATGATATTTGCTTCAAACTATGTTCATGTACAATGTAATGGCACCACGTGAGCGGCGGCGCTACGATGTCCGCACATAAAGCCACTCGTAATATGTTGTTAACAACAGCGACACTGAATTATGACTTGAAAACGCAAAGTTTAGGTACGACTTTATAATGTATCGACGATACTAAGTATAAACATTAAACCTGATCGATTCACTAGGATTAAAAGCAAACACTGAGTGAAAAAAACTCGCTGAACAGAACAAAACTACCTACACTATTAATTTAAAAATCCAAGATGGCGTCGACCGGGCCAATGAAATTCCATCGAGAAATGTCTCCAAAAATAGGGATAATGACTAACAAGAAAGACGCTGTCAGCGTCAGCTGGTGTGTTCTTTTTTTATCAACATTTTTGGTCTTTTCTGAACATGATCATAAAGATTATTTGTAAAGGACTAACATTGCAATTTTGTACAGAAAAGGACAAAGGCATATTTCATATTCTTGTACCACAAATGAGAGCTTTCCAATGAAAACCAATATGACAGGGTTTAGATGGTTTTCCAAAATCTTTGCACCTTAGTGCTTTGGACGAAAGTAGCCTTAAAGCATTGGAAGGGTTATTGTATATTTCCCTGCAGTCTCTATATCTTACTCTATACACACACAGCTGAAGCCCAGCATAGCAGATGGGTTCATTAATCTCTCTGGAGAACTCTACTGGTCAGAGGTCGGCCCTCTTGTCCCTGTGCCCTTTTCTCATGGCCATGGGCAAAAACGCTGCCTTTACTTGGAGGGAGGCGAGATTGAGCCAATAGCACATGCAGCACGCAAGTAATAAAGACCATCATTTCCAAGGTTAGAACACCTGAATAGAATTCAATGCAGCTCCAGGTAGATTTGTCGATTCTATGGATCACATAGCCGATAGGGGCATTTCACGGTAATTGGTCCGCAGACCTCAAATTTTCATAATGGATTTATGATATTCTTTCAACTTAGTTTAAAAAGAAAACATTCTACGGTTCATGAATCTATGATTATTTTTTTTCTGACTTAAGTATATTTGAAGATATCGCAATTTTAATCCAAAGTTCTGTATTCCACAGGGTGCTAATGGGACATTTGAAAAATTGAGATATTTCAACTATATTTCTATATTTTTACTAATTACTTTAACAGACATGATAATTTATGGCTATGGAATGAAGTGATTATGGAAAAATAGCAGAAATATTTTAAAAGCATGCTTAAATGGCCTGTCCTAGACGCAGATGTCCCGTTCGCACCCTTTCAACTTCCAAAAGTTTTGATATTTTCGAAACTAGGCATGTCATTAAAAAATCAATAAGGAATCTCCTCCTATCCACTATATACAACATTATGAGTTATCAGAAATGTGTATTAACTCCATGTGTAGCAGTAAATTACAACATTTAAAAAGGGTGCGAACGGGACAGTATGGTTGCGAACGGGACACTTAGGGTGATATTTCCATACTTGAACTCCCTCTCTTCATATAGAAGATCACTGTACATTTGAATAAAGGCATCTGAGTATATAAGCTGGAAATGGAATCAATATTTCTGCAAATATCATTAGTTTTACTAGACTTAGGGTCTCATACCTATTTGGTAGCCTGGGAGGTACTGAACTCCTGCATCGAAAGGTTAATTTGGTATTCACCATTTCACCTCTGTGTATGGATAAAATGGATACTTAGAGTGATATTAGCTGCTATTGATAAAGAGTAGCTTTTAAATTATGATTTATATGCTTGTATAAGTTGTATTAGCTTCTTATTTGATTGAAAGGGGTGATTGTATGTACCTAAATGAAGTAATATCATCTGGATTTTATATACTAGAAAGTCACATCGAAATTAGATGAATCTTCATAAAATATTAATGTGCTGAGAAACAACCCCTTATGTATGATGAATTCTGGTAATCAGATGATAGCCTTTACATTTGTAGAATAGTTAATTCATGTTTTTTTGAAAATATATGGTAGCCTTCACTTTTGATTGTATTATCAAGGATGCTTCGAGTTGAAATTCTGCTCCGTACTTTCAGCAGGTACCTTCCATAACAGAAAATTAAAATTCTCCCTTGTAGCAGCATAAATTCATGCTTAAAAGGTTTTTTTTGCTGCTAAGCTTGGTGTAATATCCTATTATGATGGTTTTGGGCATTTTCCTAATGATTTCTTGATAAAAAGACTTGTTTTTCTTCATCGGACAAAAGTGTCCCGTTCGCATCCGTCCCGTTCGCAATCGACTTCACGTGGTAAATATCAAAATTTCTCTTTCATGAAGCACATTTCTGGAAAACAAAGGTAATCATGGTGTGCACAAGTATTTTGTTGATCTAGTCATGCTACTTAACCAGATGTAGAGCTGGTAACAAAGCAGAAAATTTGAAAACGTAGCGAATTATTCAAAATGTCACGTCATAAGATTTGAAATTTCTTCCTTCTATCAGCATAAATATATGCTTAAAAGGTTTTTTTCTGGTGCTAAGCTAGGTATAATATCCAAATCTGATGGTTTTAGGTATTTCCCTAATGATTTCTTGATAAAAAGACTTGTTTTTCTTCATAGGACAGAAGTGTGCCGTTCGCAACCGACTTCACTTGATAAATATCAAAAAAATTCTTTCATAAAGCATGTTTCTGGAAAACAAAGGTAATCATGGTGTGCACAAGTATTTTGGTGATCTAGTCATGCTACTTATACAGATGTAGAGTTGGTAACGAAGCAGAAATTTTGAAAGTAACGAATTAGAAATTAGATGAATCTTCATAAAATATTAATGTGCTGAGAAACAACCCCTTATGTATGATGAATTCTGGTAATCAGATGATAGCCTTTACATTTGTAGAATAGTTAATTCATGTTTTTTTGAAAATATATGGTAGCCTTCACTTTTGATTGTATTATCAAGGATGCTTCGAGTTGAAATTCTGCTCCGTACTTTCAGCAGGTACCTTCCATAACAGAAAATTAAAATTCTCCCTTGTAGCAGCATAAATTCATGCTTAAAAGGTTTTTTTTGCTGCTAAGCTTGGTGTAATATCCTATTATGATGGTTTTGGGCATTTTCCTAATGATTTCTTGATAAAAAGACTTGTTTTTCTTCATCGGACAAAAGTGTCCCGTTCGCATCCGTCCCGTTCGCAATCGACTTCACGTGGTAAATATCAAAATTTCTCTTTCATGAAGCACATTTCTGGAAAACAAAGGTAATCATGGTGTGCACAAGTATTTTGTTGATCTAGTCATGCTACTTAACCAGATGTAGAGCTGGTAACAAAGCAGAAAATTTGAAAACGTAGCGAATTATTCAAAATGTCACGTCATAAGATTTGAAATTTCTTCCTTCTATCAGCATAAATATATGCTTAAAAGGTTTTTTTCTGGTGCTAAGCTAGGTATAATATCCAAATCTGATGGTTTTAGGTATTTCCCTAATGATTTCTTGATAAAAAGACTTGTTTTTCTTCATAGGACAGAAGTGTCCCGTTCGCAACCGACTTCACTTGATAAATATCAAAAAAATTCTTTCATAAAGCATGTTTCTGGAAAACAAAGGTAATCATGGTGTGCACAAGTATTTTGGTGATCTAGTCATGCTACTTATACAGATGTAGAGTTGGTAACGAAGCAGAAATTTTGAAAGTAACGAATTATTCAAGAAAGAGCTGGGTCAAAACAAAAGGGAAGGTGACATTAATACACTGAAACCTGGACCAATTATAACTGAGCAAACACTCGAGAGCCTAGGCCTGGAAACAAACTAAAACCTGGTAAGGAAATTGTAAACTAAAATGCCCACTGTGGCTAGCTACACTATTTTGCGCTTGGTAAAGAAAAACCACTGTGATGTGGTACGTCATGCTCCTCCGACCAGCCACTTGGAAACAATCTAAAACCTGGTGAGGAAATTGTAAACTAAAATGCCCACTGTGGCTAGCTACACTATATTGCGCTTGGTAAAGAAAAACCACTGTGATGTGGTACGTCATGCTCCTCCGACCAGCCACTAGGTTACGGTACAATAAAACGCCGCCCTTCCCCAACTAAAACCGGCCAAAGACGGCTATCACGGACCAGCGAACGACTGACTAATGTGAGACAGCGCCAAATACAGACAGTCGAACACGTGACTGAACACGTGACTATGGCAATTACACAACGACAAGTAAACCGATTAGACCGGCGCAACGGCGCGGATGCGGATGCTGACGCGAAAGAATGCCCGGCGAATTGTCAATCGATCCTACAAAGTGGGCTATCGATTGGACCACCTAATCTGCCGCGGCTGAGCCGCGGCACAGCCGCGGCACATATAGGTGAGACCAGAAACGAAACCGGCGAACTGATAATCGGTTGCCAAAAGATGGATGCCGCGGAAAAAGAGCGAAACATACGCCAAAAAAGTCTGCAATACTACGAGACTATAAGCCACACAAACCAAAAAACGATCTCGGAAAAGAAAATCGGAAGCCAACACAAAACTGGTAAGTAAGCAAAAGAAACAAAAAAAAATGTAGAAAAACGACATATTGGATGTCGCGGTGCCGAGAAAGATGAAAGAGATAATGGCACTTGTAATAAGTACAATGGTACTTTACGGGTACTTCACGGCACTTGAGAGAAGTATAATGGTACTTAGGACAGGTATAATGGTACTTAGCAGGCGGAACGAATTCGTTGCACCACGACATCGGGAGGGCATGTACGCTGTGTAAGTGTGAGCTGACGTACGTCAGAACACACAAAAATGGGGCGTAAAATAGGGGATAGCACTTACATAAACAATATAGAAGTGAATGCTGACGATACGAATTAATAGAAATGAATAAATAGAGGAAAAAAAATAGTAGCGAATTGACACCTGGTACGGACAACAATAGCGTTACGTAATACATACAAAGGCATGAACAAACAGTAAGAAAAAATGCCATACGGAATAGGATTTTATGAGGTTTCTCCTATGAATAGGAGAACCTCTAAAAATATATCCAGCCCGTCAAAGTCTGCGTAATATTACTATCAACGAAGTCCAAGCATTTGAGGGAGAAATGGTGATAAAAATCTAACCTACAACTCAATTTCTTTGAATTTATGATTAATTCTAAAGAATGTGCTATTTAGTGATAGAATCTATGTTGTAACATAATCCGAAAGAATGTTCTATTTAGTGATGAAAAATATTTCGATCGTAGGATATTGATGGATAACATTTTATAACGATGCTAAAGAATGTGGTATTTAGTGTTGGAAGACTTTGGAGCATAATCCTGGAGAATGCTACATCATGATGAAAAACTTTCTAACATAATCCTAGAGGATATGCTATTTAGTGATGGAAAATGCTTTGTAAGAAATAAAACCATACACGAATCTGTTGTTTGTATCTTTTATTATACATTTGAAACTGTACATCTTTGACTTGCCACGCCTGAAATTTTCTCTTGAAGGATCCCACTGAGTCACTCACTGATTAAGACTAGATGGATCTTCTCATTCCGAAGTGTCTTACTTCATGGTTGAAAGTTGCACAAAAATAATTAGCACACATTTCTGTCAATTCAATCTGCTGACAACACATCTCCATTTTAGCCTTTCTGCTTCTAGTGGCTAATTTATTCAAAATAAAATTTACGGAGAAATGACAGAAACACTGGCATATTGGTATGCATATAATAGGTTTGCCCAAGAGCTTTCAAATGAATACCAAAGGTGGCGTGGTTTAGATAGTGTTTAAACAATTTTGCAGGCTAGTGCCTTGAACCAAAGCAGCATCAGCATCTAAAGGGTTAACCCTTCCAATTCTGAGGCTACTTATCTCTTAAGCAAAAGGACGCAAAGATTTTTAAAACCATCTAAACCCTGTCATGTCGGTATTCATTGGATAGCTCTTACTAAGTACTCTCAGATGAGTACCCATGTGTTGGGGTTTCAGGCATTTTTGGGGGTCATTTGCATCATTTTGTACCAACCTAATTAAGCCAGCAGTATCTGAAGGGTTAATGGAGTTCAGGTTAGGAACTAAGTCATTCATGCCTATAGCAACCAAAAAGGTCATCGTAAACTTAGTGCGGTTTTCTCCCTAAATTATCTTTTAGAAAACAATTGAAGAAAATATCAGAATTCTATCTTCATTTCTCCATAGACTAAATTAAGGTTATAACTGTATAACCCAGTTATATTCATTAGTAACAAATACCCAGTTGTCACATTATAAGAGAAGCTCTTAGGCAACGAAGATCATGCAATGCAAAACACTGCCTCACTCACATTGCATTTAATGACTAACAATTGAAAATCTCATTCAAAATGTCATCACTTTTCATGATTTGTGACAAACATTAGCTCTCCTTCATAGTGCATGTGTTTGTGCAAATTCTAAGAATCCAGATGGTCTAAGAGATTTGTCATGGAAATATATATTCACCTCAATAATTCAGTACATAAATGTCAGAAAATGAATGCCAAATACTGTATTCCTCGTTTAACCCCAAAGATCCCCCTTCATCCAAACCACAAGGACGCAAAGATTTTTGATAACCATTTAGACCCTGTCATGTTGGTATTCATTGGTTAGCTCGCGCTAAGTACGCTCAGATGAGTACCCATGTGCCAGGGTTTCAGTAATTTTGCATCATTTTGTATTGGTATATTAAGCCACCAGCAGCATAAGGGTTAATATAATATTTCCAAAATATCAGAGGGATTTGCAATGAAGCGAAGCTTCCTTTCCTCAGTCAAATACCTTTCTAAGTAAATTTCACAAAATAACACTTGGTTATCAAGGTGTTTCTTCATTTGTCAGACTATGTGTCCCCTCTAGATTGTATAGGAATTTTGATTTTTTCGTCACTTTCTCTGCCATATTGTGGCGAACTCGTGACTAGCAAGTTGTTATGGTGGATGAAACTGGAGTTCCCCCTGAAATACACCGCCATAACAAGGTTTCATTCTATCCGTTTAAGCCCATGTTTATCGTATGGCAGGTACGTGACTATCCTTTTATTCATGGGAACATGTAAATGATAAACATTTAACCCAACGCCTTCGAAAGGAAATGTCAAGAACCTTCATGCAATGTTTTTTTCATACTTTTATTTTCATTTTTGCAAAGTACTTACACACTTCACACTTACCAGAGGATCATTTCTCAGTTGCCAAGCAACAAAGTCAGTACAACAAAGGAATGTTTCCCTAGCAGAGATTTCACCAATCCTCAAATATATATATATGAAACCAGGCCTAAGTTGGAAATGTAACTTTCAGCTCACTTATGTCAAGATCTTTTTTAAGAACCAGATACTGCAGTTATCTAACCTATTAATGCTTAAAGAGTTCCTTGAGAAATTTTCGTCTGGATCGATGATACTTTTGACGACAACTTTTGAATTGAGAATAATTTAAGTAAGTATCTGAAGGAGAGTTGTTGATAATGTTCTGATCAACATTTTTCCTTCAAATATTTTGCCAATTGTGCTCTAGCCTAAAAGATATCATGAAAATTGTCCGGCTGGCTCTGGCAGCGGTGAGCATTAATGGGTTAAACAAGCCTATCCATATCATCACATGATCTTGTTATTGACCCATTAATGCTCACAGTGGCCAAAAGCAGCCTGACAATTTTGATGAAAGCTTGCAGCCAAAAGCATAGTAAGGAAAATATTTGATGGAGAAATGTTCATCAGGACATTACCAACAACTCTCCTTCAAATATTTTGTAAAATAATTCTCAATAACAAAATTATTGCCAAAAGTATCAAAATTCCAGACGAAAATTTCTGGAGAAACGCTTATGCATCAATTGGTCTGTTCACTACCAGCTTCTTCGTCAGTTAGAAACGATTACCTGATTGATCAGCAGTGGTGTAACAAGGCCTGTCTATTTATAACTCTGCATTCGGTAGAAATTTCCCCATAAACAGGTTCATGTTAGCTTTTTGTGCATGAACTTCATATTCACCCATTAATACTTCAGTGTTTATCTAGGAAGTGCTTCTGGATCTATGATATTTATGGCAATACTTTTGAAATTGGGGAATTGGGCATGCTATTTCAAAAGTTTTAAAGTGTTGTTGGTAATGTTTTGAATAAAAAAATTTCATTCAAATATTTTTGCCCTCTAAGTGTGCTTTTGCATGCAAGATTTCATCAAAAGTGTCAGATCGCTTATGACCGCTGTGAGCATCCATTAATGGGTTAACATCTTGTGCGTGATTTTATACTGGTTGCGAGCAAGCTTACTATCACTTGCTTCACAGGAAGTTAATGTTCTGGACACAGGAACTCGTGAGAACTTCTGTGAGCCCAACTCTAATGCTGCTGGTGGCTAATTTTGCCAAAACAAAATAATGTGAAAACCTGGGAAAGTGAGCGAAACCCTGGCACACGGGTAGTCGGGTACTCATCCGCGAGTACTCATCGAGAGCTATCCAATGAATACCAACATGACAGGGTTTAGATGGTTTAAAAAAATATTTGGGTCCTTGTGCTTTGAACAAAAGTAGCCTCAGCATTGGAAGGGTTAAGCGGAGTCTGTTTCATTCATTCATGCTTTTCCCCTGAAATCTGTCATCTGGATACTAATGAAAGTGAATTCCACAGTAGGCAATATCTTGCAAAATATTTGAAGAAGAGATGCGGGTTCGGTGTTGAATACCATTTCTCCTTCAAATATTTCCTATAGCATGCCTCAATGAGGAAGACACCCCAAAAATAACCAGACAATTTATGTCGATTTCATGAATGAATGGGTTTAATGCCTTTCCCATTAGTTGCTTTTTCCATGAATGTCAATCACCAGATACGCAACCATACGGTCTCAATCAACAGCCTGGACACAACTCATAGCCCTTATGTTGACAAGAACCACTCAAGAGGTGCGCTCTGCGCATGTGCGTGACCAACTTACTTTTATGTAAATGATATGAGCCCTCATTGGTCATTTTCTTCTAGTGACCTCACACTGACACTAGATTCGGTGAGATTAGGTGTGTCCAGGGCTTTGTAATGGGTCTTATGGTAATTGGTCTATGCCAACCAATCCATGTTCTATTCATCTATTCATCTTTTCGCAGTGTGTTAACTCCCTTGTGTTGAGTCCCACAGTTTCCATAACTCTCATTCAATAGTCAAATGTTTATTCTGACTGGATTTTCGCTCATGAATCCAAGCCTTTTCACAGCATGATTTCCCGAGTCCCACAATTTCCGGAACTCTTCAATTCAAGCGCCAAATGTTTGTACTGACAGGGTTTTTGCTCTATAAGGTCATCTGTCGTCCTTCAATACTGATCGTAACAGCCCGCTGCTGTTTCTTCTGTTTCTTCTTTTCCGCGAGTTGCCTGGACATTTTTTCGTAACGTGTCAACTCCTTTTTACCACTTCCCTGCAAAGAACAATAGAAATTGTCATTCCGGCCAATGTCAGAACAAGAGGGATTGCTTGGCCTTGGTTTACTTCAAACTTTAGGTCTCTATAAGATTTGGTTTTATCCCAAGCACATATGAGAAAACCCCTAAAATTTTATCAAAAATCTATAATGAAAAAGAAAATTGCTTCTTAACAGGTCTTGTCTGGACTTTTGATAGTTGTGAAAATAACTTTGGGAATAATCATAAATTCACCTGATATTTTCTCCTTCCAACACTTATCAAATAGCTTTTATTAGAGAGATAATCAGGCACTACAGGCAGGAGTGGTTTAAATAGTATTTTCAAGAAAAAAATCTAAGTAATTCTAGGGTTTTCAAATATTCTTGGGCCCCTAATTTGTGTCTGAACAATCAGGCACTGGCAAACGTCCGTTCACCTGGTGCAGGAATTGAATATCTGTATTGTTCTTACCCGGTTAACCGGAGGTTCGTCCACCTTCCATTTTGGCCGAATGACGTAATCTCTGTGGGAAGGCATGGGAACGCGGGCCCGCATCACAAAACCCTTCTCACCAGGCTTAGCATTCCTGGAAACAATCACAGGTACATTTACAAATTATCCAAAATCCCTAATATTATCATATTACTAATAGTCTCTCAAAGGAATGAGAAGGAGCATACATCACAAAGCCCTTCTCACCGGGCTTAGCATTCCTGGAAACAATCACAGGTATATTCACAAATTATCCAAAATCCCTAATATTATCATATTACTAATAGTCTCTCAAAGGGGAGAACGAGCATACATCACAAAGCCCTTCTCACCGGGCTCAGCATTCCTGAAACAACCACAGATATATTCATACATTATCCAAGGAAAAATCCCTAATATTATCAAATACATCATATTAATATCATTACATACATCATATTACTAATAATCTCTCAAAGGGTTGAGGACAGGCATTTTTTAAGGAAAAATCCCTATTCCCTATATCATACATTATATGTATGTATGTATGTATGTATGTATGTATATATATATATGTATATATATATATATATATATATATATATATATATATATATATATATATATATATATATATATATATATATATATATATATATATATATATATATATATATATATATATATTACTAATAATCTTTTAGGTCTGCATGACAAAGGGTCCTCCCCCACCAGGCATAATATTCCTGAAAACCTTTATAAACATATTTATGATGCCTAACGTAAGTTAATCAAAAAATGAAATGTGACATTACGCAAGGACATTTACGCCACCTTACTTGTATTCTGCTGATGTGGTGAGGTAAATGTGTGGTTCCACAAATACAAGCTTACAGATCAAAATAAATTTGGTGACATTTTTTGTTCTTATTTGTTTTTTGTCCATTTTGATGAGAGAAAAGTGGTCATGTATTTGTACGTGTTGACAACAGAATGTGGATATCAAAACCAACAATGGTTTCTGCAGGAAATTTTGAATAATGTGATTATACCTCAAAGTTACATGAACTACCCCAGAACCTAATGGACTTATATCATTTTGAGTTCCGAAATATGAAAAGCAGGGCGCAAAATTTAGATCTTTTCCAGGGAGCCCAAAAGATTCTCCTTCAGCTTCATTGTGTATATCAACCATGACATCTTTGGGCTCCAAGCAGAAAATAGAGGGAGCCACAGGAGAGTTCAAGGGGGTCCTGTGCTCAGACCTAGTTAATTTCCAGCCCTGAAATTAGGGCTGTGCTCACCAAAATTTTTCAGCTCACGAGCATCACCAAAAACCTAAACGATGCTCACGAGCATGAAAACGGTGGCCATTTTGTTTGATCAGAAAACACTATATTCTATAACCCGTTATAGTGTGAAAGCAGGGTGCGAAAAACAGCTTGATCGAAGTGGAGACCGCTAGCCAGCGCCATATCAAGCTAGCGGTATAAACATGCAACTACACCTCGTGATTCTGAACCCGTTAGAGTGTGAAGTACGCTCTAACAGGTTAGCGTATATCGAACTTACGCATTTTGCTTAGTTCTGCTGTGAATCGCGACATCGATGTCGCCAACACGACGCCGGATTTTTTTAGCGTCTTAAGCCTATTTAAAAAGGTAGTTGAAGTTATTATTTTTTTGCGATGCTCATGAGTTTCATGTCATGATCGATAATCGTAGCATGGCATGAAAATCGCGATCCATCGAGCATCGTGAGCGGTGAGCACAGCCCTACCTGAAATGAATATATTTTGATTGGCAATTGACTTACTGTGTTCCATCAGCCAGAGCCTTGTCTATGTCTCGTCTCGGAGTCGCCCCTCCATCAGAGCTACAACACAAAACACAATATTGAATTTAGGTGATTGCAGTCCATACTCCCTATGATAACAAATACCGAGAGCAAATGGGGGAAAACAATGGGTTGTCTTTAACCCATTCACACTCAGAGTTCCCCAGGAAAGTATCGTCTGCTATTTTCACACTTTTTAAAATAACTTGGAAATAAAGCAAATTCTCACAAAATATTTGAAGGAGAGTTGTTGGTAATATTCTGATAAACATTTCTCCTTCAAATATTTTTGATAAAAATGCTTTTGTGAGGAAAATATCAACAAAATAGTCAGGCCTCTTTTGGCTGCTTTGAGTATAAATGGGTTAATAGATGTGTAATTAAACCAGTCCTGCTTATCAACCCTTATGCTGCTGGTAGCTAATTTGGCCAAATCAAAATGATGAAATCAACCTGAAAAATTACTCAATCCTGACACATGGGTACTCATTTGACAGTTCTCAGCGAGAGCTATCTAATGAATAGCATCATGACAGGGATTAGAATTTAATCATTTTCAAAATCCTTGCGTCATTGTGCTTTTCATGAAAGTAGCCTTAGCAGTCTTTAGAAGGGTTAATAGGATTCCACACTCTGTATGATAACAACTACCGATAGCAAACGGGGAAAGGCACTGCATTGTCTTAGATCTGTAATTTAAAGGACAATTTCACCATGTTTAAAACAGAGGCCCAAATAGTTGCTTATAATATTCTCTACTTAAACCCAAGTTCTCATCAGTGCCAACCTTCATACAAGAAGTATATTGCAGTTTAACTGGTGCAACTATTATACAAATATGACATCCCTGTGGATTTGCCAATATGATTGTCTACCCCGAGTGAGCATTGTCACCCGAGGGCGTAGCCCGAGGGTGACAATGCTCACGAGGGGTAGACTATCATGTTGGCAAACACACAGGGATGTCATATTTGTTTTATTATACCGAACAACCCCCCTCACCCCCGGGCACCTAAAATCCATGACAAGTTGAAACTTACAAACTCACTTGGGCAGTGCTATATCGAAGCAGCAGGTTTACCGTGCTGACCATGCTGGGATTTCTTATTTGTTTTATCATACCAAACCACGTATGATCTCAACTTGGTTGAGATTTTACTATTTTCTCTAAATTAAAGCACTGTTGTTCTCAACACTAACATAATTCCAGTGTTGAAGGCGGCATTCTGTTCAGGCCTTTTCGCATTTCGCCACGCGTGGGGATCTTGAAAGCATCACGTCCTCAACAATATAGGGAATCATGAAACGGCACCTTAGCAACGGGTGCTAGTGCGTCGTCTCCTTGACAGCGGGTGCTAATACGTTGAATGGTGACCGCTGTCAAGGAACCTACAGAGACACAGGTTGCTAACAGTCTTGACACATGGCTCTCATCCAATAGGATAAGAGTATTCTCACGTGAGGTATAATAATAGTCATTAGCAGTAAGGTAACTGCTAATGACTTAGTTGCACCAACAGCCTGCTTAGAGGCTATTAACTGGCTAAGATGGCCGCCCCCATTGCTTCTATTTGTGTCTATTAGGAGGTGGTTAAATTGCAATATACTACTTGTATGAAGGTTGGCACTGGTGGGAACGTGGGTTTAAGTAGAGAATACCATAAGCAACTATTTGGGCCTCTGTTTTATACATGGTGGAATTGTCCTTTAACCAGTACTGCTTATAAATATATATTGAACCTAACTGCTACCTGAACATCTTTGTATAAAGGCATGTTTTATGTTTACTAGTAAACCTTTTTAATCTGACGGCTCAAAACTTGTTTTAAGAAATTTTAATTTGTGAAAATATACACTGATAAGGAAATATATATATTGTATCATACCCATTTTCAAATTCAATGCCAAGCAGTGGTGAAGGACAGCTAGCAGTCAGTGGCAACACCTTTGACCACATCTCCATCAGGGCAGGCCCTCAGTGGTGAAAGACAGCTAACAGTAAGTGGCAATGCCTTAGACTAAACAACTCCCTTTTTTTCTGCCCCAGACATATTTTTTTCATTCTTACCTTATTCTGCGTTTTTTGGGTAGCTGCTCGTAGTCCCGCTGTTCTCTTTCTTCCTTAGTTAACAGCTTGTGATTGGCTGTCAGGTTAAATATCGGCCGCGCCCACTCATCTGGGGAAACAAAGTCACTGCATGTTAGGATCTTAGCCAGCAGGGTGTCGGGGCATCATTTGGACACCAAAAACCCTCAAAAATCGCACATTAGTACACCAAAAGAAATGTGTGAGAAATTTCTAAAAATGTCATTTTTCAAGCAAATAAATTTAATATTTTCATCTAAATATGATTCCTAAGACATAGCAAAAGGATATCATATCTTTTTCTGAATAGGTAAATACATGCCTCATGTAGTAACAATATCAACCCTTATGCTGCTGGTGGCCAATTTGGCCAATACAAAATGAGGCAAAAAATCTAAAAAGATGACTGAATCCTTAACACATGGGTACTCATCTTAGTTCTCAGCAAGAGCTATCCAAAAGTTATTTCCATTCCAATATAAATACCATGACATCATGTAAGGATATGCCTTATTTCAATAAGTAAGTACATGTACATGTTTATGGTTGTAACCTGAGTATATTTTATATGGTATCCCTTGAAAAATAGGGCACCCAAAAATTTTATGAATGACAGCTTTTGGGCACCATCCTCATTAAAACCCTGCATAAAGGGTTCAACAATTCCATACATTTCTGATAGCCAAGTTTCCACAACTCCTCCCCCCCCCCCCCCCCCCCCCCCAAGATTAAGTGGTCCCACCATTTGTTTTCACTAGAATTAGTAGCTCAATCATGTGTTTTACTGGGTGGCAGAGCACTCTCCACTCACTGCGTACTCACTTATTAATTTTCCAGCTAGCTCCTTGTTAGTTCGAATCTCCTTGGGATGTTTATATAAATACATGACTGCCTTTCCAATGCCACTCATCTTCAGAGATTCAGAGCTCATCGGTGGGAACTGGAAAGAAGGCACAGGTAATAATTTACTACAACCATTTTCATAGACTTATTGCAGTGTTTCGGACAGGATTTTTAAAATGACAAAACAGCAATGATCGCAAGATTTTCTGCCACTTAGCGGCTTTGAATACTTATACCACCTTTGTTTAATAGCCTGACGTTTCAAGAGGGCAGATACACTAAAACCCTATCCCTTATGCTGCTGTTGGGTAATTTGGCCAATACAAAATGATGCAAAAAACACCATGAAAAATGACTGAAACCCTGGCACATGGGTACTCATCTGACTGTACTCAGAGAGAGCTCTCCAATAAATACCAAAATGACAGGGTTTAGATGGTTTTCAAAAACCTTTGCGTCTTTGGCGCTGGACAGAAGTAGCATCAGCATTGGAAGGGTTAAAAATGCGCCTGAAACAGCAATGATCACAAAAGCTTCTGCTATCTAGATTTAGCTACTTAGCTGCTATGAATACTTACACCACCCTCATTCAATAGCCTTATGTTTCAAAAGGGCAGATACAATAAAGCCCTGTCTTAAAAGATGGTTTGTTAGAAAAATATTTGGCTATCACCTCCAAAATTCACAACTAAAAAATTGTTCATCGAAAGTAAGATGTCAGAAAAACAAGCCAAGCACATCAATGACCCACATAGCTCGCAAATTAAAGCTACGTTCAGATGTGAGGTCATCCATGCCCAGGAAACTGGGTGACAATCAGGCGTGTGATTGTGTATCATGTCCGGCTGCCCAAGCATTTGGTGCAGGAGTTAAATGTCGGCACCGTATTAGAAGTCTCTGATCATATGGTGAACAAAGTACTTACAGCACAGAGTGTTTTTAGGATCTCTACTCTGATGTGGAGATGGGGTAGACTCTTATCCGGTAACGGAGCTAGCCATTCCTGGAATAAATCACAACAGAAAAATATTAAACAATTCATCACAACCATTCCTTACTGTCTACAGTTCAGGGGGGGAGGAAGACATCTCAATACATACATACAGTCACATCCACATAAGCTTTAAATGTATGTGTATACTGTAGAACACGAAATTCACGCGTGTCCCAAGTATAGCGAATTGGGGAGTTTTGCATCATAACGTATCTTTATGTTAGCGAAGATAGCCGCCGCTGACAGCGCTAGTACAGTAATAAAAAAGTACAGCGTTTTTATATATAGCGAAGCGGAACCACACGCTAAGTACGCTATATATAAACACACGCGGAAATTTCGTGTTCTACAGTATATATATATATATATATACTGTAGAACACAAAATTTCCGCGTGTGTTAATATATAGCGTACTTAGCGTCTGGTGCCGCTTCGCTATATATAAAAACGCTGTACTTTTGTCTTTCTTTTTAGTCACTGGTGGCGCTGACGTCAATGAGACGGTCCCCTTTGAAGCCAGAATTGGAGGTTTCTTGTGCAGCCGTTATTTTCGTTTTAGTGGTGGCCGCTAGATAGCGCCACTAGTAAATCTAATAGAAGATACATAGCCCTGCTGAAACCCTTTTTCAAAATCGGTTTCTGGGCTTGTGGACTAGCTCATGATTCCATTGAATTAATAAACATTCCATCTAAAAACAAAAAAAAAAAAACAAATGGCACCTTTAGCATGCCTTTAGCACAGGCATTTGACGAAGATTCAGGAGACGCCATTTTCGTTTTCGTGGTGACCGCTAGATGGCGCCACTAGTACAAACATGAAGCATACGTAGCCCCTCTTGAACCATTCTTTTTTTTGTGTTTTTCTGGCTTTAGGAAGCAAAAGACATGTTAAAAGAGCAAAGAAAAATCATTGTGATCTGTTTTGATTGTTTATTTTCCGAAGATTACACTTAATACAACCTGATATGGCCCCTTTGTTATGCCACTATGGATAGGGTTCATAGCCCCATTTCCTTTGTTTAACCCTTTGTTTATAAATACGGGCGCCCCCTTTTGAGAGAATGCTCAATCAAACTGGAAGCATTCTCTGCTCAAATTAGTTTGTCTTTTTTGCGACAGATGGCGCTGTCAGCGGCTGCGGCTACGGTAAAGAGACGCTTATATAAAGATACGCTATGACGCAAAACTCCCAAATTCGCTATACTTGGGACACGCGTGAATTTTGTGTTCTACAGTATATTTTTATATATATATATATATATATATATATATATATATATATATATATATATATATATATATATATATATATATATAAAGTGTTAGCGATAGGGTCAAAAAAGGTTGCTTCCACACTAATATTAAGGTCCAGAAAATCCTGCGTCCTGATCATTGGCCACAAATGAGTGTTGACTATCTATGCCAACAAATGTGGTCACTTAGGGGGGTAAGGGTTTAAATGGGTAGATTTCTTTATCCAGCTTGTGAAGTTGAGTTGACTGTGCTACTGCTTACAGCTCAAAGAACTGTTGTGAAATTTATGGGTTCTCAATGGGAATTGTATGCGTCCTCTCTAGACGCAGCCACTTCACACCTCTGCGTCCATACCACTTGACTATGCGTCAAAAGGATATGTGGATGGCGTCCTCGCGATCCCTGTATATATATATATATATTTATAAATATATATATATATATATTTGTGTGTGTTAACGTCATATCAATATAAAACACAAGAGCAACATTTTTTGTACTAGATATTCTGAGGCATATTGATTAGTAAATATGTAGTACACGAATAAGCATTTTTCTACTAGCAGGTATGGCTTAACTAATAACTTGTAAAATGAATGCATGACTTCTTACCGTGAGAGCACTAAGTATACCGCAGTCTAAGAAGGCCATCTGGAGATCAGCTCTGACAAACAAGAACAATACGTTAGTCAGTGATAGACAGGAACAAATAACAAAATATTGGAAAACAAACTACCTGACAAATGGCCAAACCAACAGAAATAATATGTGGCTGTAGACAGTCTTGCCAAGCAGGGCATCTGGGTGTCATTTGGACACCCAAAACCCGCAAAAATCACCTTTCAGTACACCCAACCTTTTGGGGGAGTAATTATGTCAAATGTCATTTTCAAACTTATAATTGAAACTTATTTAAATCTATTATAAATATCATGATATTGAATAATATTTTCTGCCTTATTCCGATACATAAATACATATCTATGGTTGTAATATATGTATATTGTGGACTCCCTTGATAATAAAACACCCTGAAATGTTAGGATTGCCAATTTTTGGCACCAAGTTTCCAAATCATAGCCAAGACCCTGGCTGCAGACATTACATTAGGTTAGATACGTCAACAGTGTCAGCCCCCCTTAAACATGCTAAATCAAAAGGTCACTCACCTCACAAAACAAGACTGAGCAGACTACTTCCAGTAGATATCACATTGTTCATAGTAAGAAGCAACAGGTTCCTGTCAAGAATATTTCACTTAACAGCCATTGCGATACTAAACAAAATTGATATTTTCTGAACATATTTTCTTGACAATTCTTCTTGCCTCCCAGAGACTCAATTTTGTTTGTTTTTTCACTGGGTTAAGCTAACAAGGTTTCATTTATTAATAATTCATATTTTCCCGAAATTGTCTTGCTTACTTTTTTAATTGTTGCATAATTCTGGGTAGCATCTTCATTTTCTTTGTCGCTGCTTGGCGTCGTGAGTTCAACTCTCGATCCTCCTGCAAGACAGTAAACAACATTCACTTTTTGAAGCAAAATGTCATATTTAATCCTCAAAGGGTGTTTGAGGTTAGGCTCATATAATAACATAATATAATAACAAAAGAAGGTTTGATCTAACCCATTATGATAATTGATATAGCTCTACGATACCAGAGCAATTTAATGATAATAATAATAATAATAATATTTGATATAGCGCCCTTTTCACTTATAATTTTCAAAAGCGCTTCATAAAGAAGTCAGTGGACAGATGTTTATGGCCCATATAGTCTGAAAATAAACTCCTTTCGAAATAGCAATATTTTCAGCTTGTAGTTTTGCGATACCTTTCAAAAATAAAGCTTACCTCTGCAGCCTGTTTCATCTGGCCGATGAGTCCAGCAATAAGGTCATCGTTATCGCTGATGATGTCTCCATCTTTTCTTTTCCGCCGCTTATTTCCTTGTTCCTCTTTCTTACGCGCCAGCATCAACTCAAAGTCCGAGACAAAATCACTGCAAAAACAAACAACATATAATCCATCAAAAATAAATTGAAACTATTTCAAATTATAAGAATTTTGTTACATGGGAAAATGGCTGGACCTGGTAGCATAAAACATCAAAGGTAACATTAGCTTGCATTAGCAGCTAGCTTATTCATACATGTACCAGCAGGTCAGATAAGCTATTTATAGACTAAAATGGCTGCTCCCAGGGCCTCCATTTCTTGTCTGTTAGGATGTGTTTAAACAGCAATACACATCTTGTGGTGGACACTTGGGTTAACTTTATGTAGAGAATACTCTAAGAAACTATTTGGGCCAATGTTTTATTTATGGAGGAAGTGTCCTTTAATGATACAATACCTTAGGCCCAATCAGACCTTGTATCAGGGGCTTAGCCGCCTATGCGTCCAGCGTGTCATTTGGACACGCAGAACACTGTTTTTTTACAGTTTGGACACCCAAAAGTTTATGTCAGAATTTGCTGAAGATGACTTTTCTTAGAAGATAGAAGATGAAGAAGCTGTAGTGTCACTTTTGTAAGACACACAAAGCAGTATCTGGCCTAAAAAAGCAAAATCTGTAAAGGTATAGGGTCGATCTTATTAGTAGTATGTATTTTGTACCACACTTTGGACACGCAAAAGTCTATGAAACCTCTATTTGGACACCCTAGTTTCCAAATATCGGCTAAGACCCTGCCTTGTATGAAGGACGTACCCGGTATCGTTGCGTACTTCGTCATCGTTTTCATCGCCAGACATGTCGGGCAGCACCTGTTGGGCGTCGCCCTCTGCTCCCTCGCCCTCCTCTCTCTCCTCGGGTACGGTGGGCAGACCCTCTGCACCCTCATCTTCACTATCGGACAGCATCGCTACATGAGACAACATGCATATACATGTATCATACAATAAACCATATCAATTTTAAGCACATATTTGAATGATAATTATAGTGGCTCAAATTCCTAGGGTGGTCTAAACTTCAGAGAATTAACGGTAAAAGATAATTTTCAGAGAATTTATGGTAGGTCTAATCTTAACTTGCAATGGGGCAAGTGGTTTTATTATACCTCACATGAAAATCGTAAGCCGTGATTGGCTTACAAAGGTTGGCCATTCCATCATGTCCACCGGCGAAATGTCCACCGGCAAAACGTCCACCGTTCTCACTGGATCTACTGGCAGTCATTGTTGTTTTCATTGATATTTTACCAAATTGGGGTTTGTTCGGTATAATAAAACAAATATGTCATGCCAGTGTGGGTATCCTGATGGAATGTCTCCCCTCGGGAGGATGGTTTTCCCTCGGGCTCAGCCCTCGGGAAAACCATCCTCCCTCTGGGAGACATTCCATCAGGGTACCCACACTGGCATGGCATATTTGTATAATGTTGCATGCTGGTTCATTACACATACCTGTCTTCTTTTTCTCTTTCTTGGAAGGAGTTTCCACATCAGCTTCTCCAAAACCCTGAAATATAACACAAAAACAAGTATGACTTACAACTAATTGAAAATATTACATTTGTGCCTCCGATTATGATAATCGAACACAATTTTCCATGTTCGAACAAAAAATAGGAAAATGTAAAAAGAAATTCCAGTCAAAAAATAGGTGTACGTTTGGTAGTCTATCCAGACTGATTCCAAACAATCTATGAGGATTGAAACTGAGGAGTGAGATGTTCCACATAAATTGTAGTTATCTCTTTCTAGCTCTCTACTTTTGAACATAAGAAGGATGTCTACCATTATATAAAGAACTTCATGCCTATCAGGCTATCACTATTGAGCCTTTCATTGTGAAACCACTTCAGTCAAGATTCAGTGATATCAGTTATTCAAATACAACGGTAGCTAAATAAAGAAGAAAGATGAAGGAATCTTTACTTTTCAAACAATTTTACCACTAACCCTTAAATTGTACTATTATAGTATGTGCTATCTGAGCGTATGAAAAAACAAATTACCTCAAATTCTTCTTCTTCATCACTAGAACCGAAAATGTCAGCAATAAGCTCTCCAACATTTGATCTGTAAATAAAAGATAAAAGATAAAAATATATTACATGTAGTTAAGAAACTGTAGAATAGGAAATAATTCCGAGCAGGTAATTAATCCGAATTTATCGAATTAGAATATCTCCTAAGACCTGCCCCCCCCCCCCATGGCCCCATCTGTGCTGTGTGAACTGACTGTTCGGTAAAATTAAATTCAGTAAGGTCATTTTTGGTCAAATTCGGTATATTTGCACCCCAGATTAATTTCCTATTCTACACTCTACAGTACATTTAATTAGTGCTGATTAAAAACAATCGTTTCATTTTAAAAAATGGTCATCAAATTCTTTATTCTCATTAAGGGGCAGGCAGTCTTAGAGGAGTTTAGAATCGCCTGAGACACCATCTCATCAAATTAGGTGCTGGATGTTCTTTGAGGGCCTGGGAATTTTAGGGGGAGTCCAGAAAAGTCAAGTGGAAATGGTCCTTAATTAATACAACTTTTAGGACCTATCCCTTCAAATGCTGAGGCTAATTTCATCAAAAGCACAAGGACGCAAAGATATTTGAAAACCATCTAAACCCTGTCATGTTGGTATACATTGGATAGCCCTTGCTGAGCTCTCTTTTAGATGAGTACCCATATGACAGGGTCTCAGTCATTTTTCAGGTTTTTTGCATCATTAAAAATTATATTGACCGAATAAGCCACCCGCAGCATAAGGGTTTAGAATAAGGATGAAATGTACTCACTCCTTGTCACTCTCATCATCACTGTCTTTTCCAGCTTTCTTATCAGCATCACTGCGAGACAAAAATAGAAACATGCAGTTACACTATATGAATAAGGTTTGGCACCTAATTTTCAAGGTAGAACATTGATAGTTCCTTAATGATACAATATCTCTAGATACAACATTTTTTACGATACTGCCTGCCTTTTAGGAAACTAATTTTGTTAAATTAATCACCGCAAGCTTTAAGAAATTGGCCAATAAATAGCGGAATTACCTTCGTGCAGAGGTCCAGGTGCCAATTAATTCAAGTTTCTATATTTTTGAAAATTATACAATACTTAACTTTTACGATACCATACTTTTTCCCAATTCAATATCGCCATTGGCATTTTATATTCGTATTTTCAAGCATTATCTAATACTCACTCTTCATTCTTCTTATCCTCTCCCTCGTCTTCACTATCAGACAGGATCACTCTGCCGCGTGCAGGAGGCGAGCCGGAGCGACTTTTAGGCGATCCCGACCGGCTTCTTGAGCGGGACCTGCTCTTTGACCTGGAGCGAGCTCTGTTAGGAGAAGCGGACCCGTCTCGCGACCGTGCAGGGCTGCCAGACCTTGAGCGGCTTCTGTGTGATCCGGCATCGCTACCCGCCGGGGATCCAGACCGACTGCGCGCTGAACCAGAGCGGCTTCTGGATCTCGATCGACTCCTGGATCCAGATCGACTCCTGTGTGAGCCTGCGGGTGATCCTGAACGGCTACGTCCAGATCCGGTTGGAGAAGCAGGTCCAGATCCTGTTGGGGAAGCAGGTCCGGATCCTGTTGGAGAAGCAGGTCCAGATCCTGTAGGAGATGCTGGTCCGGATTCTGTAGGGGATGCAGGACCGGATCCTGTTGGGGATGCTGGTCCAGATCCCATTGGAGAAGCTGGACCGGATCCTGTTGGGGAAGCAGGTCCAGATCCAGTAGGTGAAGCAGGTCCAGATCCAATAGGTGAAGCGGGTCCAGATCCTGTAGGTGAAGCGGGTCCCGATCCCGTAGGTGAAGCTGAGCCGGATCCTGTTGGTGAAGCAGGTCCAGATCCTGTAGGGGATGCAGGTCCAGATCCTGTAGGAGATGCAGGTCCAGATCCGGTTGGGGATGCTATTCCAGAACCATCTGGAGATGCTGGGCCAGAGCCAGAGGGTGAAGCAGGTCCAGATCCTGAAGGAGATGCAGGACCAGATCCTGTAGGGGATGCAGGTCCAGATCCCGTTGGGGATGCAGGACCGGATCCTGTAGGGGATGCTGGAGTGTCCCATGTGGGAGAGCCAGGTGCTGAGCCAGTAGGTGATGCCGGGGTGTCAGCGATGGGAGACCCTGGGGCAGAACCTGTGGGTGAAGCGGGGGTGTCCTGCATCGGAGACTCGGGACTACTGTCGGGAGACGCCGGGCCTGATCCCGCGGGCGAGAGCGGGCCAGATCCGTCCGGGGACGCAGGACCCGAACCATCAGGAGATGCGGGACCACTCTGTGGAGATTGGGGGCCACCACTTAAAGGGGATCCCACTGGGCTATCAGGGGATGCGGGCCCGTCCTGCTGCTGCGGTGAGTCCGGTCCCTCCATCGGGGAGTCCCGTCCACTGCGTGGTGAACCCGAGCCACTGCGCCCGCTCCGCGGGGACTCGGGCGGGCTGGCAGGGGGTGAATACGGCCCATCTACACCCTCCTCAAAGGCATGCTCCTGCTCTGCATTCGAGCCACCCTCGTCACCAGAACCACCGCCGTCACGTTCATTGTCCGAGTCTGCCAACTCGCCATCGTCACTGCCCTCATTGTCCGAACCACTGCCGCCACTGTGCTCAGAGGCGCGCTCGCCCTCATTGTCACTCTGCACCTCTCCGTCCTCCTCGCCCCCGCTCTCGGCACCCGAGCCCTGCTCCATGTCCTCAGCCTCACTGTGGATCTCCCCATCACTGTCCTCCTCCGCACCAGATCGCACCTCCCCCTGAAAACACAACAAACAAACAATTACTCTTCAGGCCTCGAAATTAGGGGGTGCCATGAGCCGAGGGCTCCCTTGAATGCTTCTGCGGCTCCCTCAAACTTCTGCAGGGAGCCTAAATATGTACTATTTAACATACAGAACACTTTTATGCAACTTATAAAGATGCAATTGGGCTCCCTGGAAATATTTTAAATTTGGAGCCCTGCTCTCCGTAACAAAATACACACTTAAGCAGCACCTTACTTAACTGATTGTAAGTCTTCCACATTTTTCTCTAAATTTACACTTCAGTTATGTCTTAGGTTTGTTAAGAAAAAAGCTGGCTACTATTACCAAAATAATTGAAAAATATGCAGATTTTTTGGTAAAATTATTCTTAATTCCAAAATTATAGTCAGAAGTATCAGAAATCCAGCTCCAAATTTATGGAGGAACCCTTCAGCAGGGACATAGGCAGGATTTTCATAACAGGGTGTCCAAATTGGGATTTCAAGAATTGAGGGTGCCCAAAATCCCTGATTGAAAAAGTAAAAATCAGTGCACCGAATATGTAGTGTACATTAACAAATAAAGTAAGTATATATGCTTAATTCTTCAGGAAATGTCTTTGTTATTATTTTGAAGTTAAAACTTTCAAACATTTAACTTGGAATTAGTATTTATAAAAAAATACACATACCAAAATCAAGATCTAGGCAGAGACTTAGCCAGGACCCGTCCAACCTGTCTTTTGGACAGGTAGTTTCCTAAAAACCTCCAGTTTGGACCGGCAAATATTTCTATTGTGATTTTTCAATTTTGACTTTTGAAGTGTAATAATCAAATATTTTCCTAACAAACCATCTCCTAGGACATAGCTGAAGTGTAAATTGCCCTTTTTGACACACTAGGCTATTAAATGTAGCTGGTATAAGGATTTGAAGTAGATAAGTAGCTAAATCTGGACGGGCAAAACTCTTGAAATTGCAGTTTTGGACATTTTTGAAATCCTGGCTAAGACCCTGGATCTAGGTAAAGTCTTTTTAACCTAAAATCAGGTGTTTTTCATGAATCAGGGAGTCCAAAAGACACCCAGACACCCTGCTGGCCAAGACCCTGCCCTTCAGCAAGACTCACTCACCTGTTCACTCCCTTCATACTCATGCTCGTCCTGGAGAGGAGTGCCGCCTCCACTGGCTGAAAGCAACAAGAAAAATCCAATTGGAAAATAGTACACACTACACAGAGTGCATAGTATCAGCCAGAAGGGCGTGACTTGGACACATAAACCTCAAAAATCTCCCCTTGGGACAGCTAAAATATTTGAGTGATTTCTGAAAATGTTAATTTTCAGCATGTAATTGAAGTTTTTCCACCTCAGAAAAATTTCTTTATTGAAAGTTTTTAAATTTTTCCTCATGAAATTTACCATAAAAGCAAATATTTTTATCGTTTTATTCACCACTATTACTTTGATGAGGTAGCTTCTTATCCCAAGTTACAAGTACCCATCTGGATGAACACAGTAAGTTCAGTAACCCTTTACACCCTGAGCCCAATATACCCCAACCAAAAGAGAAAAGGAGATCTAGAAGAATGAAGAAAGTAAGGTGACTAAAGTTGGGGAAAATTGGGCTTGGGGCGTATTAAAAGGGATTTAGGGCGTAACAGACTGTATATGTAATTATATCAATTGGTAATGTTTGTTTTGGACCCGTAACCGCATTTGACCCATGGATTCAACTCCTACGGAGAGCAGGGTCTTAGCCGATATTTGGAAACAGGGTGTCCAAATAGAGGTTTCATAGACTTTTGCGTGTCCAAAGTGTAGTACAAAATACATACTATTAATAAGATAGACCCTAAACCTTTACAGATTTTGCTTTTTTAGGCCAGATACTGCTTTGTGTGTCTTATAAAAGTGACACTACAGCTTCTACATCTTCTATCTTCTAAGAAAAGTCATCTTCAGCAAATTCTAACATAAAATTTTGGGTGTCCAAACTGTCAAAAAACAGTGTTCTGCGTGTCAAAATGACACGCTGGACGCATTACGGCTAAGCCCCTGACGGAGAGCCCCCTACCATCCCGGCCACTTGTCACCTTCGGGCCTGGACTCCCTTCCTGTTCCCTATCCCCCCCCCACTTTCGTCATGCATTCTACATCAGGCCTAAAAAAAAATTGTTTGTTTCCTGTAACCCTACCCTAACAAGTTTTTATTCAAAAAAATCCCTACCCTAAAGTTTTTATCAACCTACCTACCCTATTTTTTTTTCGGGCCGTTACAGGAAACAAACAATTTATTTTTTTAGGCCTCAGGTCTGTACCCTCCCCTGTCCTATATGTACAGTTATCCTACCAAGTATCCTTCCATGTCTTTCCGTCACATCAAACCCCCACATGTATGAACCCCTCAAATCTTCAAACCCCAAATAAAACCTGCGTTAGTTGTTGTTTTTTATTTCCAACAAGAATGCACAGAGAGTGTAACTCCAAACAGCTCCATTTATGTACCCTTCAAGCCCACCTGTTCAAACGCCCCTTACTTTGGTATATGGCTCCCTTCCTCTTTATTTTTTGGTATGAACAAAAGTCAAAGTTCTGTGTTGCCAGTGAAATTAACATACAAACAAACACCCCCTATGACTCCTTTCCCCCTTTAACCCTTCTCCCTTCATTAGCAGTTGCGTTGGTCAAGTGGTTAGTACGCTTGCCTTCGGCGCAGACGATCCGGGGTTCAAATCCCGGTGGGGGCGCAGAAAAAGAAAATTTATTTCCTTGCTGCTTTCCAGTGCTTCGGAGGGCACTGTAAGCTGTCGGTCCAGTCGGCCAAGAGCCTTAGTAGCTCGTGTTTCTTGTAATTTATATACCGACTTAAAATAAAGATTACATTTACATTTCTTCATCATTTTCTTCACCTTACCTCCCACTGTTCTGGCCAGTACCTCTGAAGGTTCCCCAACCAAACCTACTATCTCCCTGAGCTGCTCCCCCTCCTCTTTGCCTATTCAAACAGCCAATCTCTCTTACCCCCTCCCCCCTATTCTTCTTACCTTCCCCAGCATTCTGTTCCATTCTACTCTGTGTGCTGGACACTTTTGCACCATATGTTGTTCATTTTCAATAGCCCGCACCATATGTTGTTCATTTCAATAGCCCCCTGATTATTTTTGGCCTATGTTATCCTGTGCTGTCCTGCCTGTTCTATTCTGCAGGCCCAGTGTTTTTCTAGTGTACTGTTATTCTTCATCCCCTCTTGCCACTGGTACCCCTTTTCTAGGAGTGTGATCGGTATCCAAGGTTTGGAATCGGAATCGGTAAAGGAAAATTCCGATTCTTTCCGACGTATATAGAGGGAAGAATCATAGCATTTGAGTTTAAATGTGTATTAGATGCTACACTGTTTTAACATTCCCATGCTAATAATTTCATTTTAAGGTAGTAGATTAGATTACCTGGCGCACTGAGCTACTGATGACGTTGTCTAGTTACTTTGTCATCTTATTGCACTGCAATAATATGACAAAGTAAGCGTCAATAAGTGTCAACATTTTACCGATTCTGGAATCGGAATGATCGCTATGAGATTTTATAGCGATCTTTTCCATGGGATCGTCGTTACCATTCGATTCCTTGGTATCAATTACACTCCTACACTTTTCCCATCTGCTGAGCCTTTGACATATCTGTAGCCTTGCCCCCTCTATTCCCACCTATTATGTTAATTACTATTATTTTGTTCGCCCATGATGATCTTTTTTCCTCTGCCATAGGGCTATTCTATGCATTGTAAATTGTGAGTACTTTTATTTCAAAACACGATTTGCCATTTTTAGAAAAACATATTGACCAGTCTATAAAATAATGTGCAATTCAAGGAGTAATGGGAGTACCTAGTTGCCTCCTATATTTCACGATAGCTTCATAACCCTGACTCAAGAAGACTGATTAAGTTGATGAGAGTGATTCTAACCACTAACTTATCATGACTGAATCAGCAACACATGGGCACAAACAAAGTCAAGTTAGCAGAATGTTCCATTTTGACTTCATTCGCACTTTATGAGTTTGTCTACTATGAATGCTATAACAAACCTGAATCGTCAACCTCCATTTCGCTAATTTGTCGTTAATTTGAATGTCGAATTCTCATCAACAATTCCAGTGGGTTTAATTGACGATACCGGCATCAAATCATTGTGAAAGAAACAAGACTTCACGCCGATTTCAACTGATTGCTAGAACTACGGTAACAATGGCGTCTTCTTGATATAACCAATCAGATTCGTTGTACTTCAAGACCGAGTTGCTTGTAAGGGCTACGGCCATTGGCCAGCCACCAGCTCCAGTAGCTGTTCATTTAGCAAGCAGTCACGCGTGTTAGCGCGGGGTTCAAATAGCTGTTCATCAAGCAAGCAATTAGAACTAAGAAGTGTTTGGCATAGACTCAGACTGATAGATCACGGTGGTGTACTTTCGTCTTGATACTAGGCGCTACATTGTTTTACTTTTACTTTTACTATATATATATATATATATATATATATATATATATATATATATATATATATATATATATATAAATATATATATATATATATATATATATATATATATATATATATATATATATATATATATATATATATATATATATATATATATATATATATATATATATATATATATATATATATATATATATATATATATATATATATATATATATATATATATATATATATATATATATATATATATATATATATATATATATATATATATATGGCGCAGACAACCCGGGTACGATTCCCGGTGGGGGCGCAGAAAAAGAAAATTTATTTCCTTGCTGCTTTCCAGTGCTTCGGAGGGCACTGTAAGCCGTCGGTCCAGTCGGCCAAGAGCCTTAGTAGCTCGTGTTTCTTGTAATTGGTATACCGACTTAAAATAAAGATTACATTTATATATATATATATATATATATATATATATATATATATATATATATATATATATATATATATATATATATATATATATATATATATATATATATATATATATATATATATATATATATATATATATATATATAAAAGATAAAAGGCCCGTCCAAAAAAAACACGTCATTATAGAATAATCATAGAACAAGGAGTATCTCCAGGTTCCTGAGTGTTGTCAGGTAGATAATAGCATAGTCAACCGTCCTTGGTCAACCCATATTCTATTTCATTTCAATATTTACAACTTTTCTTTCAAATGACATATTCTCATTACGTACGCAAGTGATGGTCACTACAGGTTCACAGATACCTTAGGGATGTCATTGACTATGCCCAATAAAAAGTCATTTTTTGATTCTTTACTGCTAAAGATTTTTACAGGCCATAACATTTGAAAATTTTAGTGAGATATCGTGTGTGTGGAGCCAATAACCCAGTGGTGGTTTAGCAAGGGCAGGCCTTGTTGATTCCATGTGGGCTAGGAACAAAAGACAGTTGTACAAAGACACACCTCAATGGTCGCGCGTCGCAGTTCGAACAATGCCGAGTGTCCGGTATGCTAGAAAAGCTTTCTGTCTACTTGACCCTAATGCACTTGGGGTCAAGATTTCTCACTAACATTTTCAATGTTATGGCATGTAAAAAGCTTCAGGTGTAAAAAATGAAAAAATAACTTCTTATTGGGCATAGCCAATGATATCCCTGAAGTAACTCTGAACCTGCAGTAACCATCACCTGCGTAGGTAATGAGATTATGTCATTTAAAAGAAAAGTTGTAAATTTTGAAATAAAACAGAATATGGATTGAATATTGACAGTTGGCGATGATATTCTCCACCCGATAACACCCAGGAACCTTGAGATACACCTAGTTATAGGATTATGCTGCTTTGAGGTGTGTTTTGGGATGGGGCTTTTAACTGGCTTGCAATGGTACTCATCACCTTAAATTCATTTTTGATCCCGTTTATTGGCGAGAGAAAATAAATTTGAATTTATTTTTTCCCGACCACTACAGAAATGGAAAGAAAATATATTTCAACCGATGACTGGTTGCCTGGCTCATTTTCCTATTGGTACGGGGTGTTATCTTTATATCAAATAGGAAAAATGACACTGCGAACCGAGAAAGGTGAAACAAGGAGTAACATTTTGACAGTTTATCCGATACAAAGTAATGGGTGTCAGGGACCTTTAAAAGAAGTCTAAATTGGAGAAACCGCGATACTCTTCCTCCCCAAATACCTTAAGCTATAGCTAAGGGTATTTACTGGGGGATCTTCTATACATACTATCATAGTCCAGCAGATTAGAGAAAAAGCATGCACTTTGTATTAAGAGCATGACATTAGATGTGTTGGTAAACTCCCCAAGGGGAACATTTCAGATACGAAGACGTCGCACCCTCCCCCCCCCCCCCCTGGGGGCAGGTGGCACACCTATTGGTCAGCTGCTAGGTCAACCTAACCTTACCTAATGTTAAGGGTCATTGATCTGCCAAACAATGACATATTCAATACTGTAGGTACTAGGAAGTAGAGTTTTGGTGAGTTTCATTGAATTTTAGCTTTTAATGGGTAGATATGTGGCGCCAACATTAAAATGGGTACTTTTGGCATAACCAGTGCACTATTTCTATCAATAACTAGGATTTAAAGCAGAAATACATTCAAACCAATCCCGGGAGGGGGGGGGGGCACCTTCGTTACGTATTTCACGGAAGAAGGGGTCTTTTATTAAGACCTCCGCATGTCCGCGATTTTGTAAAAGAAGGGTACATTTTTGTACACAGGTACGAAGTATGGGGGTCAAAATCCCCTTACAATCCACGAAATATACGCGGCTCTGATGCCGAGTGACTCCCGAAGTGACTGGGCTTCCGAGTTTGCTGCCGCCACTTGCTGCCGCTAAACAAGCAGAGGATTATAAAATCTTAAGTTAAAATACGTGGTCCCGTTCATCCAATGTCAGTGTTTTGATAAAAGAAGGGGTGTTTATTGAGGGGAAAACATCAGCGTTTTATTAAAATAAGGGTGCTTTTTTGGCCAGAAGTCAGTGCTTTAGGGGTATTTTTAAATTTTAATAACGAACGTATGCACCCCCTAAATACCCAAGTGCCCCCCCCCCCCCCCCGGGAAACCAATATACAATGTTCAGTGACTACATCTTTGCATGTAAAACATTTCCAAATATGTGGGGCGTGACAGTCATGACCCTTGTGACAGGTGGCGCCACTTGCAGTTAAGCTACTAGGGCAACTGATATTTGCCTAATACAAAAGGTCATTTCTTTGTCAATCAATGAAGTATTTAATCCTGTATGGACCAGCAAGTAGAATGCTATTAATCGTTTTTCTTGTTATGCTTTGAAGGTTTGATATAGGTGGCGCCATCATAATATGGGCATGTTTAGCATAGCAGCAGAACTAATTCTATCAACAACACTTCTCTAATGCCCTGACGACTACAAAGTATTACTCATACTTTTCCATGTTATAAGGTTCTCAATAGATGTTTAGTATTTGTAACCTCCTTAGATCTAATTTATTATTTACATTCCGTTTATATTTTTTTCTGTTTATATAATTCACACTTCACTTTTATGTTTATTTTGTATCTTCTGTTACTCTTTATGTTTGTATGATTTGTGATGATTTTGTAAACCAACAATTTACAGTCAATACACATCAATCAATCAATCAATTTCCCGAAGAATTTGTTGACTTGATTTATAAATCTGTCATATTTTTGCCGATCACGAATTATTGTAAATTTTAACCAGTATTGGCTACGAATGATGCTGATGACACCTCCAATCCCTAAGTCATATACATAACAATCCTCGAGAATAGTGAGCCTTGCAACCTAATAATCAAATAAAGTAAATTATCAGGCTTGACTTTACTGATGAGTGAGACAGAAAAAAAATTGTAAAGTAACAGACCACTGAATTAGTCACAACACATACACCTGAATAATTGACATATTTGTCACACAGGACTGATTTTTAAAAAGGCATATTCATAGTAGCAACATCATTTAAACATTCAACAAAAAATGGACACAAGCAGGTTAGTATATAACCATTTATTACTAAGAATTTCAGCAGTATCCTATCTAGACCCGTTTCTATGAGTCTAATGAGTATACCCTCACTGCACTCAACTCTGTTACACCGCACAGCACACATAGCAGCACATCTCAGGGGTCACTCAAAATTGTTCCACCGCACAGCACACATCGCAGCACATCTCAGGGGTAAAGGTTAAGGTATTCGGTTTATAGTCTTGTATCCACCGAAGTGCTCACACGCAATCCTCCCCTAGCAGGCCTGTACACACGGAAACCATTTCAATCCGCCGGGGGATATTCCAGAGCCACTGGCACCATATAGCGCACACACTCTAAGCACTGCCTTATTTATACTAGGTACCCATTTTGCAGCTGGGTAGACTGAAGCAATATGGAATAAACTGTCTTGCCCAAGGACAGACCAAAGTGCCCTGGCCGGGAATCGAACCTGCAACCATCTGATTATTAGTCTGACGCCTAACCAACTGAGCTACGTTGTCCCCAACCTCAGGGGGTCACTCATAATTGTTACACTGCACAGCACACATAGCAGCACATCTCAAGGGGTCACTCAGAATTGTTACACCGCACAGTACACATGGCAGCATATTTCTGGGCGTCACTCAGAACTATTACACTGCACAGCACTCATAGCAGAACATCTCAGGGGTCACTCAGAACTGTTACAATGCACAGCACACATAGCAGCACATCTCAGGGGTCACTCAGAATTGTTACACCGCACAGCACACATAGCAGCACATCTCAGGGGGTCACTCAGAACTGTTACACCGCACAGCACACATAGCAGCACATCTCAGGGGTCACTCAGAAATGTTACACCGCACAGCACACATAGCAGCACATCTCAGGGGGTCACTCAGAAGTGTTACACCGCACAGCACACATCGCAGCACATCTCGGGGGTCACTCAGAATTGTTAAACCGTACAGCACACATAGCAGCACATCTTGGGGGGTCACTCAGAATTGTTACACCGCACAGCAAACATAGCAGCACATCTCAGGGGGTCACTCAGAATTGTTACACCACACAGCACACATAGCAGCACATCTCGGGGGGTCACTCAGAATTGTTACACCGCACAGCACACATAGCAGCACATCTCAGGGGGTCACTCAGAATTGTTACACCGCACAGCACACATAGCAGCACATCTCAGGGGTCACTCAAAATTGTTACACCGCAGAGCACACATAGCAGCCAGCACATCTCTAGGGGTCACTCAGAACTGTTATACCGCACAGCACACATAGTAGCACATTTCTAGGGGTCACTTAGAACTGTTACACCGCACAGTCTACATAGCAGCACATCTCGGGGGGTCACTCAGAACTGTTACACCGCACAGCACACATAGCAGCACATCTCAGGGGGTCACTCAGAATTGTTATACTGCACAGCACACATAGCAGCACATCTCAGGGGGTCACTTAGAACTGTTACACCGCACAGCACACATAGCAGCACATCACAGGTGGTCACTCAGAACTGTTACACCACACAGCACACATAGCAGCACATCTCAGGGGTCACTCAGAATTGTTACACCACACAGCACACATAGCAGCACATCACAGGTGGTCACTCAGAACTGTTACACCACACAGCACATCACAGGTGGTCACTCAGAACTGTTACACCGCACAGCACACATAGCAGCACATCACAGGTGGTCACTCAGAACTGTTACACCACACAGCACACATAGCAGCACATCTCAGGGGTCACTCAGAATTGTTACACCACACATCACACATAGCAGCACATCTCAGGGGGTCACTCAGAACTGTTACACCGCACAGCACACATAGCAGCACATCTCAGGGGTCACTCAGAACTGTTACACCGCACAGCACACATAGATGCACATCTCAGGGGTCACTTAGAATTGTTACACTGCACGGCACACATGTAGCAGTACGTAGTCGTTCGCATGGTCAAGACTGGCGTATACTAATCCATGCTTTTATCTTCCCAAGGTTCTAATCCTGCTCGATATGATTTCGTGTTGACACCACTAAATAAAGACTAATTTTCTTGCAGAAATTGCTCTTTTTTTTAAAAATAGTAATTT
>OZ012698.1:10611605-10619105 GCA_963942565.1 Maea johnstoni
TTATCAACACATCCATGCTTAAAGATGACGTCACAAGCTACATGCTCTTGCTGACCTTTATCAACACATCCATGCTTAAAGGTGACGTCACAGATTCAAGCTCCTGCTGACCTTTATCAGCACATCCATGCTTCAAGGTGACGTCACAAGCTACACGCTCTTGCTGACCTTTATCAACACATCTATACTTAAAGGTGGCGTCACAAGCTACACGCTCATGCTGACCTTTATCAACACATCTATACTTAAAGGTGACGTCACAAGCTACACACTCATGCTGACCTTTATCAACACATCCAAGCTTAATGGTGACGTCACAAGCTACACGCTCTTGCCGACCTTTATCAACACATCCGTGCTTAATGGTGACGTCACAAGCTACAGACTCTAGCCTACCTTTATCAACATATCCATGCTTAAAGGTGACGTCACAAGCTACACACTCTTGCTGACCTTTATCAACACATCCATGCTTAGTGGTGACGTCACAAGCTACACGCTCCTGCTTACCTTTATCAAGACATCCATGTTTAAGGGTGACGTCACAAGCTACATGCTCTTGTTTACCTTTATCAACACATCCATATTTGATGAAGGAGTCACTTCAGTGTACGTTAGTGTTCGATCTTGTTTGTCTGTAAAGTGCAAATAAATACAATAAACTTAATAAACGTTCTAGACACGTGGCACTACCTATACACAAATGACTAAAGTTTACAAATGGAGCAGGGGAAAAAGAACAAACTGATAGCAAAAGTATTGAGATACACTATCCAGAAAATCTGAATTTTTTTAAGTTAAATGTCATCAGAGGTATTAACATAACCACCATCTAGCAGAGCCAAAAGTGTATCATGGATAGAAATCATGGTATCATAGTACCATAATAGAAAGGACAATCAGACAATGGCTCTAAGTAGTTTAAAACATTTGTTTTTATCATACTTCTATGAGGAGAAAACGAGGGTGGAACCCTGACAAACTTCCACTTTATGCTGTGCCTATAAAGGAGGGCCAAGTCGTAGTTGTCCAGCTTGGGAAATGAAAAGACTAAGAATTCAAAACAAAAACATGTCAGTATGAGAACATATCTCTCCTAGTAGTGGAAAATTCCCTCTCTTCTGTCCAGCTTCCTTCTAAAATATACCTGCAAGTGGGTCAAAGAATGAACTTTGCAAACCAAATACCCAATAGATGGCTCTGGCTGCACTCTTGAAATGATAAGTCCTCTAAGTCAGCAAGACATCCACACATGGTATAATATCCTTATTTATATGCTTTTCATTTTTTATATGCATCTATTTTCTTTTCCAGAATATGGCATATAATGACGTGTTTGAACACATTGGTGACTTTGGCATCTACCAAATCAGAATAGCGATAATTGCGTTTCTCCCAGCGATTATTGCCATGGGACACACAATCCTTACAATCTTCATTGCTGGAATCCCGGATCACAGGTAAGAAAAGAATTGCTTTTATTAACTGTCTTATGAATACTAGTATATGTTTTATCATTACAATATATTTTTTGTTGTTGCCAGAGTACTCGCCCCAGGGGCATAAGACAGCAGTTCATACAGTGTAAACATTTAATTCCTGCACTGAATGAGTGAGCGGCTATGGTATAAAACAATACTGCATACCCATTGTCATCCAGTTTCCTGGCCACGAATGCATGGATGACCTCCAAACCGAACGTAGCTCTGATTTGCAAGGTATGTGGGTCATTGATATGCTTGGCTTTTTTCTTGACATGTTATCCATTGGTGTTTCTTACAACCAGCCACAGGCAGACGTGCAAGCAACTGGAATTTGAATTTCACTTTTACTGTCATATTGCGGCTAAGTTTATATATATATATATATATATATATATATATATATATATATATATATATATATATATATATATATATATATATATATATATATATATATATATATATGTATATACATATATATATATATATATATATATATATATATATATATATATATATATATATATATATATATATATATATATATATATATATATATTCATATTTTGCAGGTGTTTCATCCCAGGTTGGGACACAGGCGATTCCTTCATCTCTTCACATAACGAGACTTTTATTAGGAACCTCACCATACCTTGGGATGCCGAGACGTCTAGCTACAGCCAGTGCCAGAGATATGACATAAACCTTTCAATGCCAAACACAAACCAGACCAAGACCCCAATAACTTGTGATAAATTTGTCTACGACAGGTCTCTGTACACCTCATCCATTGTCAGTGATGTAAGATAGTGATGCTCTCTCTCTCTCTCTCTCTCTCTCTCTCTCTCTCTCTCTCTCTCTCTCTCGTAGTAGGAATAGTAATAACAACTGATATGTGATAATAATGATAATAATTATTATAATAATTAAAGTAGTAATAATAATGATATAATAATGTATAATAATAAAAATAGCAATAATTATAATAATAATAATAATAATAATAATAATAATAATAAGGATAATAATAATAATGATAATAATTACAATATTACTAATAAAAACGATAATGATAATACAAGAAATAATATAGGCATTATCAATAATAACAATAATAACAATGATAATTGTTTCTTTTATTATTTTATTATTATTATTATTATTATTATTATTATTATTATTTTTATTATCATTATTAGTACTTAAGTAGAAGCTGCATTAGTAGTTACTTTACCATTCTAAACTTTAACATTATTTCTTCTTTCAGTGGAACCTTGTTTGTGACCGCACCTACATAAAGACCATTATTGAATCACTCTACCCAGCGGGGATGGTAATTGGTGCAATTGTGCAGGGAACCCTTTCTGATCGGTAAGCTTCACCTTGCAGTAGTATTAGTGATATATAGGCCCCAAGGAAACTGATTCTTCTTCCGGCATGGGTCAGGGTAGTTATGTGGCTGAATAAAAGTATCCATCCGTCCATGCAGACATGTTGAGACGCCGCCAAACAATCCTCTTTTCTCCATAATTTGTAGATTCAGTGTGCAGTTCATTTTCCTTTGAGCTTCCTACAGGGTCCCACGATTTGTATGCTGGCCAACTTCAATTCCTTTGAAGATTGCCTGATGCAATTTTATCTGTTTTCTCCAATAAGACAACATGATGTCATAAGGATAGAAATAAACATACATCAAATAAATTGAATAATTGAAATAAACACAACCTTTATCCTATGGAAGCCAGAATACTTCAATATGTGCAATTTGTTAAAAAAAATAAACTTATTTTTAATGTGTAAAAATATCAATCCATCTAGAGTATGCATGGTCATCTCCAGTGCTCCTCAATTTACATCTCATTCTACTAAGATATTAGCCTGTGAAGGTACAAAAATGCTTTCCTCCTTTACAGATATTAGCCTTTGAAGGTACAAAAATGCTTTCATCCTTTACAGATATTAGCCTTTGAAGGTACAGAAATGATTTCCTCCTTTACAGATATAAGCCTTTGAAGGTACAAAAATGCTTTCCTCCTTTACAGATATTAGCATATGAAGGTACAAAAATGCTTTCCTCTTTTACAGATATTAGCCTTTAAAGGTACAAAATGCTTTCCTCCTTTACAGATATTAGATTTTGAAGGTACAAAAATGCTTTCCTCCTTTACAGATATTAGCCTATGAAGGTACAAAAATGCTTTCCTCCTTAACAGATATTAGCTTCTGAAGGTACAAAAATGCTTTCCCCTATTACAGATTTGGAAGAAAGAAGGTATTGGTAGGCAGCATGTGCATACAACTGGCACTTGCAGTAGGTTTGGGATTCGTGAATGAAGTCTACTCTTTTGGTGCAATACGCTTTGCACTTGGGATGGTGTACTCTGGGATTGTATTGCCTGCTTTCGTTATAGGTAAGTTAAATCTTGACATTTTCCATATCGTGTAAAACAGGCAATGATAATGTTGACAGGGTTTTGATGTCTTTCGAGAAGAATGCAATGGATCAGGTTAGATGTTAATGATTTGCTAATACTAGTATCAAAACTTAAGTTGTCTTTTATAACTATTCAAATGTCTTTTTTCTTTGCTATTTTTTTCAAAATTGAAAACATTGTTGTTTATTTTATATCTCACACCAAACCAAAATTCCTCATCTCATTTTTCAAACAAAAAGAGTAAAAGAAAATAGAGTACAAATAAAAACAACATTCATCAATATAGACAACAAGTGAATGAAAATAGAAAATAATATTTATAACATAACTAAATTCTTAACATTTTTCATTTGTTGGAAAAGCCATTGTTTGAGTCTCTCATCTTCTGCAATTACTGGGTAACATCTACCAAGCAAGTGTTCATAGCTATCATATTGTTGTGCCTTATATGTTTTTCAAGGTTCTGCTTTATACATGATGAATGGTAGCACTTGCTTTTGACTCTCTGTTGACGTATAAACATTATTTGGTGGATAACAATATAAGATTAGAATTTTCTTTGTCACCAAGATTTTTATTCTGTTGACTAATTTGTAATTGAAAAATCGGATACTGTTAATCTACTTTCCAACTGGCATTCCAAATAAGTCTAAATAGCATGCATGTGGCATATATCTTTTCAAAAACATCTTTAATAGAAATAATAATGTCATTCAAAAAGGGGTTGGTTACTAACAATAAACGTATTTCACAAAATTCCTACCAAATATTTAAGTCTGATCTAGTTCCTGAAATCTTAAAAGATGAATTCATTTTGCGTTTGACGTTTGCAACCTACATAGACAGGACAGTTTAAAGCATTGGGAGATGTCACTCAAATTATGAAGGGACATGCTGCCATATTATATATCAGATTCCATACTACTCTTTCAATAATTTAGTATGTTTATTATTCCACACAAATTAATATATCAGATTTTCTATTTTTAAATCCTTAATTAATCATGGCTTGGTAGGGATAGGAATAGGTGGGTATATTTTCCTGCTATAAAACTTTTAACTATAAGCTGTTTCGCATCTATTTTCCCATGTTTTAACTATTTTGTATTGATTCAAGCTTTAAGTTTATATCATAATCAGATGTGATTCACATTGTAATATATACCCAATGCTGTAAAAGTGTAAGACCAATCAATAACCTTCCCAGTTCAGTCTCCTGTCCCTACTTGCTCTAACTTTGGTCTTATCAAAGCTTATTGCAAGTCCGGACACCACTCTGTGTGAGCATCGCATGTGAATCGTTGGCAATCACACACAACCATATGGAAGTCTTATAAGCTTCTCACTGCTTGGCACTCAACCGTATGAGGATTGTTTTATTCCCTTCCCTTGGTCGTGACGACGATTGAATGGACACTCATATGGTCCAGTGCAATGCCCATACGGTGCAGTGTGGGGCTCTTAAGACGCCCATACGGTTCAGTGCGAAATTCTGAAACAGTACAAATGAGTGCGATTTTCTTGAACATTTCAAAACCGAGAGTGCGATTTTTGCAATTGAGATTGAGTTCGATTGAGTGCAAACGTCATACGGCCAATTACAGTTTACTGTGATCGAGTGAGAATCTTTATTAGACTGTCATGCACTCTAACACAAAGGCGTGCGATTTCTAAAATTGCACTCATTCGTATTCAACATCGTGAATGTGGGAAAGGGGCTTACCTTTCTCATAATCCGATGATCTAACTAACTCTGTTATAGCTGGTATGTCATTGGCACTCAAAGCAAGTAGATACTATCCTGAAACACTCACAAGCCTGTAAGGATAAAAATATACCTAAATATCATATATATATATATATATATATATATATATATATATATATATATATATATATATATATATATATATATATATATATATATATATATATATATATATGTATATCCATCTTTTAATTTCTTCTTTTTAAGTTGTTGAGATTTCAGGACCATCTGCTCGACGCAAAATTGCATGTCTAGTGAATATTGCCCAGGTTAGCTTTGGCTATGGCTATGTTGCTTTGATGGGGTATTTCTTTCGCGATTGGAGGATGTTGCAGATATTCTTTTCATTACCGACCTTTATCTTCATCATAACATCATGTTGGTGGGTAGAAGAAAGAAGACGAGGGAATATATATATCTATATATCTATATCTATATCTATATCTATATCTATATATATATATATATATATATATATATATATATATATATATATATATATATATATATATATATATATATATAGACGAGGGAGTATATATATATATATATATATACATATATATATATATATATATATATATATATATATATATATATATATATATATATATATGTATATATATGTATATATATAAGAAGACAAGGGAATGTATATATATATATATATATATATATATATATATACATATATATATATATATATATATATATATATATATATATATATATATATATATATATATATATATATATATATATATAAACATATATATATATATATATATATATATATATATATATATATATATATATATATATATATATATATACATATATATATATATATATATATATATATATATATATATATATATATATATATATATATATATATATTCATTTATGTATATGTATATATTCATATATGTACATATATAAATGTATATATATATATATATATATATATATATATATATATATAAATATATATATATATATATTTATATATATGTATATATACATATACATATATATATATATATATATATATATATATATATATATATATATATATATATATATATATATATATATATATATATATATATATATATATATTAAAACTGGTATATTAAAACTTAATTGGAAATTAGAGCATTTAGCTTCGTCTATTACTAGGAAGGGATACGAACTATCGTCAGCGACGTCTGTTTTTCCACAAATAAAGTTAAGACAAGGGGTGGGTAAGAAAAAGATAGGTTTGAATCTGGGGCCTTGGGTAGAACTGTGGAAATGTTGATTGTAAAGGATATGTAACGAAACAGAGTATGTGGGTGCATCATATCTGTACCGATCGTATTGTATTTTCAGTTTTGTGCCCGAGTCAACAAGGTGGCAAGTGTCTGCAAATAAAACAGAGAAAGCAAAAAAGGAAATCAGAAGAGCATCCGTCACGAACGAAGCTTCTATAACTGAGGCAGCAATTGAGACGGTATGTACACTTTCTTATATAAAAAAGTATCAGTATGAATATTTGGTATTCCTAAAATTATATTCGAGTGCCAAACAGAAATGTACGGATTTTTCTCTATTCTTGAGGCAATTACTATACGATTTTAGCACAATATTGACAGTAGAATATTCTACAATAAAGAGCTATTATTTTGTATAATGACTTGATGATTAAGCATTATTTGTTTAAATGGTTAGTTTAAATATTTGCACTCCGTAAAGAGATGGTGTTATTTGAAAACAATTTACCATGCAATAACCATGATCTGTCTCATACCTTTATAATAATTAATGAAGC
>OZ012698.1:10621605-10644105 GCA_963942565.1 Maea johnstoni
GTCCTATATTTGTTACCAAAAAAAGAAGCACAAGAATCACACCCATTTATTCCTCTATATGTCTTGCAATACTCCAAACAATTGATGATAATTTGAAAAAACTGAATAAAGAAATATCACCAAGAAAAACATCTGATCACCATGGTATATACTGAGCGCACGTAAATGTATTGCTCCAAATCTGACATATAAATAACGCACATCCATTGTGATAATGACATTAGCTTCAACTGAGATACTGTTGAATCTGGGGCCTGCTCTGACTGACTGCACGCTGTCTCTCACCACTGCCTGGGTTCGAATCCTGGCCTAAGCATGTGAGAAAGTTGCCAATGACTTGGGGCTAGGTGGTAGGTTATCGTTGGGGACTCCTGTTTCCTCCTCTTCTTACAACTGGTTAGTCACGAATTAGTCACAGTTGGCACAAATGTGACGAAAAACGAAATTCCTAACCTAATTTTTGACGAATCTCATTTCAGTTCCTGTATGGCTCAATGTTACGCTGACCAACATTGGAGCGGTTGGATCCGGGGTGCATATCATTGTAATGTATAGCATCACAGCTGAACTCTTCCCAACAGTCGTTCGGGCCATTGCCATGGGTATTGGAGCACTGGTAGGACGTATCGGAGTAGCCATTGTACCATACCTCATTCTACTGGTAAGTTCTATACGTTTTTAGGATGCCGATATCTCCTTATATTTAAGATAATTTATAGGATTAAAATGAATTAATGACTGCTTAAAGGCACATCGGCACACACAGGCCATGTAGTGCCATAAAAACTGAATGAAATAAGGGTCCTTTGTTATTGTTGAAACAATAAAACAATAAATAGAATTAAAAGAAATCATTAAGCAATGAACAATTTCAGATTATAAGTACCGTATTACCCCGCATACAACCCGCACCCCATAGATAATACGCACCCCCTCCCCAAGTTCCTTCCTATATGTAAAATACAATTCCCCCGTTAATAACACGCAGATGGAGTGTGGAGTGTCCGGTTAAGTACTTGACCCTTGTACCGCAACCCGCGCTGCCTCTTGAATTAGAGGCTTACAGTGTTTATAGTGATCAGAGTCACTGTACATGTGATACCAATTACCAGTACGGGTAGTCTATTTCTAAACATGAGCTGGTACATATAGGGTATCAGAATAGCAATCATCATAACATCGTCATGATGACAGGACAATAGACAATAGGAACCCACCAAAGATGGATGTTCCCTACCACGCACGCCCCACACCCATAGCATCAATGTAAAAAAGTTCTGTTTATGTACCCGTTGATAACATGCTCCCCCTCCTTGACATAGGTGTTGTGGTGTATAAAAGTGTGTGGTGTATGCGGGTAATACGGTAGTACATACAAGCTTGTTTCAAATGAAACTATTTCTCAAAATGTGTTACAATCAATCAAAAGACCAATCTCATGTAAATAAGATAAAATGCTGTCTAGAGGGAACTTTTCAAAGAGTTCCTTAAAGCTATTCACATTAAAATGTCTATTTCTCGATTCAATAAAATCAACACAATCAAATGAAATGTTATATTTTTGTTATACACTTAATATGAAAATAGACAAAACTTGATAAAAAACAAAAAGTTTATAATTTTTTTTCTGTATGTTGTATGTATGTAATGGACTGCACTGATTATTTCTGGGGGTTTGCAGGTAGTATGTGAAACGGTTAAGTACTTCTAGGGGCATGTCAAGATATTCATCATAGTTATATATGTCAATTTTATTATTTAGATGCAACTCATTTTCAAAATAATATTTTTTCTTTTTAGGGGACTATGTTCCATGAATCGATTGCATTTGCTACCTATGGTGGGCTGTCTCTCCTCGCAGCTTTATCGTTCTTATTTCTACCAGAAACTTGTGGCGTAGCTATTCCGGAAACCTTGGAAGAAGGGGAGAATATTGGAATGTAAGTTACTACGGCACATGGACACAAATCATCAAAACATCCTCAAGGGTCAACTTGTTATGAAAAAACCTGTTTTGAAATTTCCAGAGGCCATACATAAAATGACTTTTCTATTAATATACATAAATCACTTTGGGGCGTATGTCACTAGTTTGAATATATATATATATATATATATATATATATATATATATATATATATATATATATATATATATATATATATATATAATATATATATATATATATATATATATATATATATATATATATATATATACTCAATAAGCCAAGCACCCACGAATCAATGCTACGTTTAGTTGTGAGATCATGCATGAATTCATGTCATGGAAATTGGGTGGCAATCGGTCGTGCGGTCGTGTATAACACCCAAGCTTCCCACGCATTTATTGCAGGAAGTAAATGTCGGTACTGTAGCTATATCTATTACCGGCGAAGTGTTGATATCAACATCACTGTATGAGCTGTTTGTTTCTTGCAGGTCGCCAAATAGGAAGGAAGGACCAGATGCCGACGCCTCACAAGGGCCTTCAACAATAGGAAATGGGCACCGTAATACTGCCTTTGTTCCTGACACAGATTTCACACAGCTCTGAAGCAAAGCCGAATACTTTACAACCATCTTCTACAACAGAAGACGAGGGCTCTGAAGCAAAGCCGAATACTTTACAACCATCTTCTACAACAGAAGACGAGGGCTCTGAAGCAAAGCCGAATACTTTACAACCATCTTCTACAACAGAAGACGAGGGCTCTGAAGCAAAGCCGAATACTTTACAACCATCTTCTACAACAGAAGACGAGGGCTCTGAAGCAAAGCCGAATACTTTACAACCATCTTCTACAACAGAAGACGAGGGCTCTGAAGCAAAGCCGAATACTTTACAACCATCTTCTACAACAGAAGACGAGGGCTCTGAAGCAAAGCCGAATACTTTACAACCATCTTCTACAACAGAAGACGAGGGCTCTGAAGCAAAGCCGAATACTTTACAACCATCTTCTACAACAGAAGACGAGGGCTCTGAAGCAAAGCCGAATACTTTACAACCATCTTCTACAACAGAAGACGAGGGCTCTGAAGCAAAGCCGAATACTTTACAACCATCTTCTACTACAGAAGACGAGGGCTCTGAAGCAAAGCCGAATACTTTACAACCATCTTCTACTACAGAAGACGAGGGCTCTGAAGCAAAGCCGAATACTTTACAACCATCTTCTACAACAGAAGACGAGGGCTCTGAAGCAAAGCCGGATACTTTACAACCATCTTCTACAACAGAAGACGAGGGCTCCGAAGCAAAGCCGAATACTTGACAATCATCTTCTACTACAGAAGACGAGGGCTCTGAAGCAAAGCCGGATACTTGTCAACCATCTTCTACCAACAGTAGACGAGGTATCACAAGTTACAATTTTATTTAGGACTAAGCATCTGTATTATTTTTCACATTGTACTGTAATTACTTTTTGTCAATAAAAGTAGTGTTGGGTAGACAAAGGAGGGACAAACACTTCTTTCAGAGAATAATATGGTCATTTATAGGATTTGGTCATCCATATTGGCTTCATAGGTTGCTTATAATCTATGTAAATCTTGATTTATAACTTGTTATGTTTTTCTATAGGGAGCACACTTGTTAGTGATGAATTAGATGTCACCATGTTTATAATTCTGATTTCTCTCCTACCCCCTACGAAAAGTTTTATGCATAAAGATATTGTGGCATGGAATTTCATGCATGAAAATGAAATTTTGGTGCATGAATATAAGATTTCTGTGCATGAAAATGAAATTTTGCCCAAAGATATCCGTGGATGAAAATTCCATGCATTTAGTTGTGTACAGTCCAACCACCCATGACAATTTTGCGGCGAGAAAATCATGCAAGTGGCAAAATATATTTTTATTCATGAACATATAATATTTCCATGCATGAAAATGAAATTTGTCATGCGTGAAATTTTTATGCCACGATTATTTCATGCAAACCTTTTGTACGGATACCCTGGGATACAAGGATACAGTGAGAATCCCATGGTTATGTGAATGTGATAAACATTGGGCAAGTCAATCATTGGTGAACTATTTCTGTAATAATAGCCTAGTCTACCATCTGGTAGCTTAGTTGTTTAAAGTCTATATAGTGTATTCATTGGATAGCTCTCACAGAGTACTCTCAGATAAGTACCCATGTGCTAGGATTTTAGTCATTTTTCAGGTTTTTTGAATTAGTTTGTATTGGCCAAATTAGTCAGCAGCAGCATAGTGGTTAACTCAAAATGACTATCAGACCAGTAGGTTTTCCACCTCACCAGCGAACTTCCCCACTACAAGTGCATGACCTGGTCACAACACCCATAACTTTTCTGAGTTCATTATACATGTTCCCAAAAAATATACACCCTTCCTGAGTTGCATGTCATTTTGAGAGTTGCATGATATATTTAAAAAAATTGAACGATATTTTAAAAGTTGCATGATATTTTGTGAGTTGAATACATATCATTTTGGCATGCCATACTTGTGACTTACTCCATGTCACTGGCATAAATATGGGATTTTTCTGCAGTTGGTAAGGAATGGCTAGTACCACTTAGATGTTGGGGGTGTCCATTTCACAAACATGTATAGATAGATACATTATATAATAAAGTTTGAATGGAAATTGTAATCTGCTGTTTGTAGTATATACCCCACACCTAGCATACATACACACACCTAAGGCCTTCAAGATTTCTGAGTGAATAATAATAGGTTTATGAAGGGAAGAGAATGGAGATATTTTATAAAAGATGCCATCCTTTTCGTTAATCATTCTTGGATAAATCATTTTAATAGAGGAGGTAGTTCCCTGGCTTGACCATATATTCACCTTTTAAAGTAATGAGAGTTTGGTATGTTTTGAGTTGAGGTATTGCTTGTCATTTTTAAGGAAAAATAATAGAAAGGGACTGGATTGCTTTGCAAGTAATATGCAAACATCTGAAGCACGCAGAAATTTAGATTTAGCTTTAGTCTGAGAACTAATTATGCTAGGTGTTATAGAATAACAAATTACAAGGTGGTTTGAAGAATATTTTTTAGGCATTGATAGGCAAATTTCCTTTGTATTTCAAATAAATGTACATACAAACTTTCGAGAATTCATTCTCTCTTTCTAGTTTTAAAAGCTAAACCTATGGTGGACTTCACTTTGTAAAGGGTAAGGGAGCTGTGACCTTTAGAATTAACTCAAACTGAAGACCTGTGCAAATAAAACCTACCTTACATAAGATCTGATCTGTATAAAGAATAAGGATCTTGGGTCTATACTTTGTGTTAGTCATTTTCGCAACTTCATTCATTGAAACGTAAATCAGAGCTCAGTATAGTTCTGTCGTAAAGGCTTGCAGCGACCACCTCAATTAAGAGACCACACTTCCACTTCACCTGGTCTAACATCATAGTTATGACCCTCTATTAAGAGACCACCTGTCTAAAGAGACCATATGTTGGTTTTCCATCGGGTGGTCCTTTAATTCAGGTTTGACCATATATGGACACCCACACACACACACTCATATATATATATATATATATATATATATATATATATATATATATATATATATATATATATATATATATATATATATATATTCTTGTGCAAACATGGTCTGAGATGTTTTAAAGACAAAACCGCTGATTTTTCGGGGTGCCCCAGGTGGCGAATGGTGGAACTGACAGTAACTTCTCTTTGAAGATGTCCTGCTGCACTTCATTACTTCAGAATAAAAAAAGCACAAAGTGGGTCTATCCTATGGTCTACTATGTTACTTCAAATATTTTCCTTACTCCATATTAAAGACTTCTTACAAATATTCTTTTGAATCGTCAAATAAAGTAAGATAAGGCCGCATAAATCACCTTTGACGACACCAAAGTGAACACAAGCGATGTTAATCTAAGACCATCCATGGTATCATTAATGACAAATTGTACTTTTGTTTAGAATTCTGTCAGGCTATGTCCCCTGTTAGGCCAAAAATGAGGCTTCTATAGAGGAGGGAGGGTTCAGATATAAATGGGCTGCTAAGAACCTTGGACCAGTAAAGATAAGGGTTTGGTGTAGGTTAAGGTATAGAGGAGGTATGGGTTCAGATATCAATGGGCGGCCAAGGACCTTGGACCAGTATAGATTAGGTTGTGGTGGAGGTTAAGGTATAGAGGTATGGGTATGGTATGGGTTCAGATATAAATGGGCTGCTAAGGACCTTTGAACAGTATAGATTAGGGTTCGGTGGAGGTTAAGGTATAGGGGAGGTATCGCTCTAGATATGAATGGGCTGCTAAGGATCTTGTACCAGTATAGAAGAATGTGTAGTGTAGATAAGCTGAAATATGGCTTCATTGATGACCTTGTATTTCCAAACAAAAGTGTATGGAGGGGATCCTACAAATGGTGTAAAAAGCATGAACTTTTCGTAAGCAACCGATTGTAAATTGTAATGGTTGCACACGAATATCGTTTAGCTGAAGACGAGAATTATTCATCAATCTGTGTTATACCTTAGAGGAAATCTTTAGCAAATTAACATAGACCAATGAAAATAAACACAAAAACTTACTATACACCTCATTTGAACTTCTGCTGACCCCCCCTCCTTCGCTCTATAATGCGCAGAAAGAATGCGCAAAACGCATACTTAATCTGATTGCTGAGCTTTAAAGGAATAGAAGGTTTACAGGCTGATCCACATGAACCCGTACCACAGGTGAATCGGTGAGTACTACAGATGTCAAAACACCTATTGTCCTTATATCAATTGTGTGCATCAATGGTATGTTACGTTTTGACTGTATCACCATCTGATATATTGCTGCGTTATCTGGCTTAAGTGGTAATGATGATGAGGATGATGATGATGATGATGATGGTGCTGTTACTAATGGCGATCATCATAAGGAAGATGGTGGTGTTAGTGGGTCTTGTGATAGCCACGATGATGATGATGATGATAATGATGATGATGATGATGATGATGGTGCTGTTACTAATGGCGATCATCATAAGGAAGATGGTGGTGTTAGTGGGTCTTGTGATAGCCACGATGATGATGATGATGATAATGATGATGATGATGGTGCTGTTACTAATGACGATCATCATAAGGAAGATGGTGGTGTTAGTGGGTCTTGTGATAGCCACGATGATGATGATGATGATAATGATGATGATGATGATGATGATGGTGCTGTTACTAATGGCGATCATCATAAGGAAGATGGTGGTGTTAGTGGGTCTTGTGATAGCCACGATGATGATGATGATGATGATGGTGATGGTGCTGTTACTAATGGCGATCATCATAAGGAAGATGGTGGTGTTAGTGGGTCTTGTGATAGCCACGATGATGATGATGATGATAATGATGATGATGATGATGATGATGATGATGATGGTGCTGTTACTAATGGGGATCATCATAAGGAAGATGGTGGTGTTAGTGGGTCTTGTGATAGCCACGACGATGATGATGATGATAATGATGATGATGATGATGATGATGATGATGATGATGGTGCTGTTACTAATGGGGATCATCATAAGGAAGATGGTGGTGTTAGTGGGTCTTGTGATAGCCACGATGATGATGATGATGATAATGATGATGATGATGATGATGATGATGATGGTGCTGTTACTAATGGCGATCATCATAAGGAAGATGGTGGTGTTAGTGGGTCTTGTGATAGCCACGATGATGATGATGATGATAATGATGATGATGATGATGATGATGATGATGATGGTGCTGTTACTAATGGCGATCATCATAAGGAAGATGGTGGTGTTAGTGGGTCTTGTGATAGCCACGATGATGATGATGATGATAATGATGATAGTGATGATGGTGATGATGATGATGATGATGGCGGTAGCGATGATGAGTACAATAGTGATAGTGATGATCATGAACCTTGCAATGGCTGCTAAGGGCCTTTGAACAGTATAGATTAGGGTTTGGTGGAGGTGAAGGTATAGACTTTAGAGGAGGTATGGGTTCAGATTAAATGGCCTGCTAAGGACCTTGGACCAGTATAGATGAAGGTGTGGTGTAGTTTAGGTGAAAATGGCTTCATTGATGACTTTGTGTTTCCAATCAAAAGTGTATGGAGCGGATCCTACAAATGGTGTAAAAAGCATGACCTTTTCGTAAGCAACCGATTGTAAATTGTAATGGTTGCACACGAATATCGTTTAGCTGAAGACGAGAATTATATATCAATCTGTGTTATACCTTAGAGGAAATCTCTAGCAAATTAACATAGACCAATGAAAATAAACACAAAAAACTTACTATACACCTCAGCAGCAATCCTGCTGAGTCCCCCTCCTTCACAAAAACGCATTCGTTCTATAAAGCGCAGAAAGAATGCGCATAACGTGCGCTTAATCTGATTGCTGAGCTTTAAAGGAATAGAAAGTTTACAAGCTGATCCACATGAACCCATACCACAGGTGAATCGGTGAGTACTACAGATGTCAAAACACCTATTGTCCTTATATCAAGTGTGTGCATCACTGGTGTGTGAAGTATTGACTGTATCATCATCTAATACATTGCTACGTTATCTGGCTTAAGTGGTAATGCTGCTGCTGCTGCTGCTGATGATGATGATGATGGTGCTGTTACTAATGGCGATCATCATAAGGAAGATGGTGGTGTAAGTGGGTCTTGTGATAGCCACGATGATGATGATGATGATAATGATGATGATGATGATGATGATGGTGCTGTTACTAATGGCGATCATCATAAGGAAGATGGTGGAGTAAGTGGGTCTCGTGATAGCCACGATGATGATGATGATGATAATGATGATGATGATGATGATGATGGTGCTGTTACTAATGGCGATCATCATAAGGAAGATGGTGGTGTTAGTGGGTCTTGTGATAGCCACGATGATGATGATGATAATGATGATAGTGATGATGATGATGATGATGATGATGATGATGATGGCGGTAGCGATGATGAGTACAATAGTGATAGTGATAGCGATGATCATGAACCTTGCAATGGCTGCTAAGGGCCTTTGAACAGTATAGATTAGGGTTTGGTGGGGGTGAAGGTATAGACTTTAGAGGAGGTATGGGTTCAGATTAAATGGCCTGCTAAGGACCTTGGACCAGTATAGATGAAGGTGTAGTGTAGTTTAGGTTAAATATGGCTTTATTGATGGCTTTGTGTTTCCAATCAAAAGTGTATGGAGGGGATCCTACAAATGGTGTAAAAAGCATGACCTTTTCAACCGATTGTAAATTGTAATGGTTGCACACGAAGATCGTTTACCTGAAGACGAGAATTATTCATCAATCTGTGTTATACCTTAGAGGAAATCTCTAGCAAATTAACATAGACCAATGAAAATAAACACAAAAACTTACTATACACCTCATTTGAACTTCTGCTGACCCCCCCCCCTCCTTCGCTCTATAATGCGCAGAAAGAATGCGCATAACGTGCGCTTAATCTGATTGCTGAGCTTTAAAGGAATAGAAGGTTTACAGGCTGATCCACATGAACCCATACCACAGGTGAATCGGTGAGTACTACAGTTGTCAAAACACCTATTGTCCTTATATCAAGTGTGTGCATCACTGGTATATTAAGTATTGACTGTATCACCATCTAATATATTGCTGCGTTATCTGGCTTAAGTGGTAATGATGATGAGGATGAAGATGATGATGATGATGGTGCTGTTAATAATGGTGATCATCATAAGGCAGATGGTGGATCTGGTGATAGCCACGGTGATGATGATGATGATGATGGTGATGATAATGCTGATGATGAAGATGGTGATGATGATGGTGACGAAGACGATGAAGATGACGATGATGATGAATATGGTGATGGTGGTGGAAGAAAGGAGGGAAGGAATTCGGTATTACTTTCAACAGCTTAGGTCATATCGTGACGAGATAGAAACCCGGAACCGGGAAGAAATTCCCTACTCTTCACGAATAGTTCCAGGGGATCTTTCAGTTGGATCTTTCAGTTGCAGAAGGACCATAGACAGCCCTCCACAACGCCGAACATTTATATAGCGACCAGGCCAACCCGCTTGGGGATCCAGCGGAGACTCGAACCTGCGAACTCACGCTTGGGAGTGATGGTGGTTGTGGTAGCAATAGTGAAGCTGTTGCTGTTGCTGTTGCTGCTGCTGCTGCTGCTGCTGCTGCTGCTGCTGCTGCTGCTGATGATGATGGTGATCTTTATGGTGGTTGTGATGGGTCTGGTGATAGCGATGATGATGATGATAATGATGAGGATAGTAGTTGTGGTGGTGGTGGTCGCGATGATATTGAGGATGATGACGATGATGATTTTGAGGTTGATGTTGATGATGGTGAGGATGTTAATGATTATAGTGGCAGCGAGGATGATGATGGTGATGATGATGATGATGGTGATAATAATGATGATGATGATGATGATGATGGTGGTGATTATATTGATGGTAGTTGTGGTGGTTGTGATGGGTCTGGTGATAGCGATGATGATGATGATAATGATGAGGATAGTAGTTGTGGTGGTGGTCGCGATGATATTGAGGATGATGACGATGATGATTTTGAGGTTGATGTTGATGATGGTGAGGATGTTTATGATTATAGTGGCAGCGAGGATGATGATGGCGATGATGATGATGATGATGATGCTGGTGATAATGATGATGATAATGATGATGCTTATGATGATGATAATGGTGATGATGCTGGTGATGAAGATGATGATGATGATAATGGTGATGATGATGATGCTGATGATGATGGTGATGATGATGGTGATGATGATGACGATGATGATGATGATGATGATGGCGGTAGCGATGATGAGGACAATGGTGATAGTATTAGTGATAATCAAGAACCTTGCAATGGTGGTGGTGGTAGCGATCTCACGCAAATGATAGAAATAAATCCACATATGATAGTGGCCTGATGTTTTTTGCTGGATGGCACAGACATCTATTGGTACAGGAGGATATTTCACAAAAAAGCAACTTAGTGTTACGTAATTGATAACGTTGGGAGAATACAAAGTGTAGTGGTGGCCGCTCCATTATAGCAAACACATACGTACATGTAGCAAGTATTAGGCTTAACGCACACTCGTGTAAAATCAATTAAGGCATATCATAGGCATAGTGTTGTTCGCCCAGCTTTTAACCCATCCACACTCAGAGTTCCCCAGGAAAGTATCGTCTGCTATTTTCATACTTTTGAAAATAACTCGAAAATAAAGCAAATTCTCACAAAATATTTGAAGGAGAGTTGTTGGTAATATTCTGATAAACATTTCTCCTTCAAATAGTTTTGATAAAAACGCTATTGTGAGGAAAATATCAACAAAATAGTCAGGCCTGTTTTGGCCACTCTGAGTGCCAATGGGTTAAAGACGGATCACATGCCCTCACGTATGCACTGGGGACCTTCCCACCATTTCAAAGTTATATTCCCCTTTATCTTAATCTTCGGATATTTTGTTGTTAATGCGACAAGGTAACCTTTCCAACTAGATGGCATAGATTCGAAACGAAGTCCTAATTTGGAAACCTATGCTTAATACTTCTAGGTAAAAACCAACCTAATCCGTTAATATGCACCGCAGGCTCATGATGATGGTGATGATGATGGTGAGGATGGGGCTGGTATAAATTGTGGAGGATGGGACTGACATTTTTAGATAATGATGATGATGATGATGATGATAATGGTAATGGTAACGATGATGAGGACACAGATGATAGTAATGGTTATAACTACAAAGCTTGTGAAGGTGGTACATGTATTAGCGATCACATGAAAATGATGGAAATAGGTGGAAATAGGTATGATGCCATTTATGTCTGCACGATATAGACATCTATTGGATGCCGGAAGAAATGTCCAGAAAAAAGCATCTTGTTGCTAGGCAATTGCTGACGTTGAGAGAATACACAACGTAGCAATGGCCGCTCCATTACAGCAAACATATACGAGCATGTTGCAATTATTAGGCTAAACGCACACCCATTTTAATGAATTAAGGCATATCATAGGCAGAGTGTTGTTCGCCCAACTTTTACAAAAGGGATCACCTGCCCACACGTATGAACTGGGGATCTTCTCACCATTTCAAAGTTATATTCTCCTTAATTTTTATAGCCATTTTCTTCGGATATTTTGTTGTAAATGCGACAAGGTATCCTTTCCAATTAGAAGGCATAAATTCGAAAAGTCCAAATCGGAAACCTCTGGTTAATACTATTAGCTATATACAAACCTAATCCGTTAATACGCATTGCGGGTTCCTGAACCGGAAGTACTTCCTGCCTGGGTGCAAGCCATGTACGGAAATTAAATAGTGAGTGCAGAAACCTTCAACAAAATAAATGTAGATTCGGTGAATACTGCAAGTTTAAACATACCACAGGTAATGGAAGACGGAGAAGCTATGAAAATGAAACAAATGCCAATAACCAAGAACTGAATAATGATAAATGGAAATTAAATGAACAAGATCAACCAAATGGTGTAGAGAACATAATAAGTGAAATAGCCCAACTAAAGACAGCAATATCTAATATTGCCACTCAAACACAGAACCAAATAAATAATATGCAGGTTCAAATGGCAAAAGGTGAAAATTATCAAATCAACAGTAGGCAATGGGTACAGTACCCAGATCAAGGACAGTATGCCCAGAATGCTACATCAACCCCAAATGTGGCAACAATTAACTATCAACCAGATCAAGGACAGTATGTCCAGACTACTACATCAACTCCAAATGTGGCAACAATTAACTATGATCAATACAGATGGGAACAAAACAACTATAGAACACCAACTACACCGCCATCAATGAATTGACATAAGGAGGAGTCCAATAAAATAGTTAAAAGAAATAGACAAGACGGTACAAAGTCAAGCAGAATTGAATTTAAAGATGGAACAATAGACAATAGAAAAAAGAGAAGGTATAGAACAAGAGGAAAAAAATGCGGAAAACCAATTTTGATCTGCTGCACTAATGCCAGGGGACTCACCACCAAAATGACAAGCCTTTATTACTACATTGAACAAAAAACCCCAGATATAATAGGCATATCGGAAACATGGTTTCAAGAAGAAAAGCGAATGACTGTACCAGGATATAAGTGCATAAGAAGAGACAGAATAGATAGAAAAGGGGGAGGAATTCTAATCCTAATAAAGGAAAACACTGTGCAAGAGACAACTGTAATAAGTGAGAGTAATGAAAATGAAACTATCTGGATTAGATGTAAAATAAGGGGGAAAAGTATGACTGTCGCCATGGTATACGGAAAACAAGAGAGCAGAACATCAGTAGAAAAGCTAAAGGAATACTATGGAGAGATGGAGAAAGAAATTGTAAGGGCATTGCACTTAAATGAAGACTTAGTAATTATGGGTGACTTTAATGCCAAACTTGAAGACCCAGTAAACAAAATCAAAGCAGACAGAAGTGGAAAAATGCTTAGTAAACTGGTAGATAAGCATAATCTAGTCATTATAAATAATACAGAAAAGTGCCAAGGAAAATGGACGAGAATAAATACAAGAAATGAAAGTGAAAAGTCAGTTATTGACTTTATGATATGCTGCCAGAGAATGTACAGGAATGTAGAGGAGATGACAATTGATGACAAAAAAGATTATGTTCTCACAAAATATGAGATAAGAGAAGAGGAAACGAACACAATTGAATCAGATCACATGATGCTAAATCTCCAAATAATCCACAGAAGAGTGGAAAAAACAAGAAAAGAAACAAGATGGAACCTAGATGATGAGAATGGATGGCTTATCTATGAAAAACTAACAGAAAACAACAAGACGTTAGTCAATGCTCACAATGCATCCAATATAGACGAAGCCTATGAGGCATGGAAGAAAGAATTTATCAAAATACGTAAAAATAGCTTTAAAAAGAAGACTATAAAAAGTGGAAAAGTCAAAGTGGCCAAGACAGTCAAAGAACTGATTGATAAAAAGAGGACTAAGAAAAGAGAGCTTAGCCTAAACAAAAAGGCAAAAAACTGCTTAAAAAGGATGGAGACCGAGAGAGACTTAGAAGAACTCAACATACAAATATCAAGAGCTATGGAAGCGGAGAGAATAAAGCAAATACAGAACAACCTGGAAACTCTAGATAAAGGAGGAGGAGTAAAGTCAAATGAGTTTTGGAAGTTAAAACAGCGAATGAATCCTAAAAAGGTGGATACAGCCAGCAAGGTGACAAAAAATGGCAAGGAGTGTGTAACTTCCGATGAAATAAAGGATGCATACAAAGAACACTACCAGGAGATACTGAAGACCAGAGAGATTAATGAAAGCTGTAGAATTATTCAGGAGATAACAGACAAGCGATTCAGAAAGTGTACAGAGATTGCCATGAACTCCATGACAGAGAATATAAGTGATGAAGAAATGAACACAGTGATTAAAAATCTTAAAAATAATAAGCCACCAGGAAGTGATGAAACAACAAATGAGATGATTAAGAGGGGAGGAAGTGACATGATAATATCACGAAAAAATGTGTACAATAAAATACTTAAGGAAAAAAAGTGTCCAAGAGATTGGAGGAAAGTGAAAATAAAGAGCATCTACAAAAATAAAGGGAAAAAAGATGACTTAAACAACCAAAGAGGAATTTTTCTAACATCCAGTCTTCAAAAAATATTTGAAAGAATAATCCTAAACAGGCAATACTCAAAAATCGTCCCAAGTGATGATGGTACATAAAAAGAAGCTTCCTGAAATCCCGGAAATAAGGATTAACAACTAAGAAATGGGCAGCTGTTCACAGTACAAATACCTAGGTGATAACTTAAACTGTAAAAACAACCTAGATGTAAACATAGAAAAAAGAGAAAAACAAAGCCCATCTCGACACCATGGAATTGATTGCAATCAGCAAGGGAATGAATATCCCAGAAAAAGATATACAAGTGAAACTAAAACTCATGGAGGTGGTAATAATACCAAAAATATATTACAATAGTGAAACGTGGACAAACATACGTAAAAGTGACATAAATAGCATTGATAAGATAACCCTTAGATGTCTAAAAAGACTCTTAAAACTCCCAGAAAGTACTCCTGGATACGGGTTATATGCAGAGACTGGAATAATGCCAGCTGAACAACAAATATCTAAGAAGAAACTTCTCTTCCTACACAGAATACTAAGTGGGCCTCCGACAAAATTAATCAAACAGGTATATGATGAACAGAAAAAACTGGATATGCCTGGATGTTGGAATGAGGAGAACAAAATAATCAAACAGAAATACAACCTCGAGAAGTACAGTGATGAGGAGATAGGAAACCTCAGTAAATACTGCTGGAAGAAAACTGTTGATAATGCAATTAAAATGAAGCTTCAAGTTGAGCTTGAAAGTATTAGGAAAGAGAAATCAAAAATTGCAAACATAGAAACATTTGAAAGGAAAGAGTACCTAACTGAACTAAAATCAGAAGATGCTAGAGTTGCAATTAAAAGCAGGCTGATGATGCTCAACCTCGCCACTAACTATAAGAACGGAAGGACCAATTTGGACTGCCCCCTATGTGAGGAGGATGAAGACACTCTAGGTCACATGACTCGCTGTAGGAAGTACAGTCATCTAGACAGCAGCTTCTATACTGATGACCTATTCACCAGTGAGACAGTGAATATACACAAAGCGAATATAGCTATTAAGGATCGTATGCAGATACGAGCCCAGCTCCTGACCAATCAGTGAGCCTCCAGAAATTGGAGAAGGGAAACAAGACAGAAAGAAAAAAGCCCGTGTAGGCAGGCTTTGTGGTATGGAGGACAGTTTTTATCACATGTTTAAGTCTCAAAATGACCCTTTGTACGATATCAACACTTCATCATTCTTTCTCTTTAACATGCCCCACTGGGGTTCTTCATATTGCAATGGTTATTTTCAAATCTATGATTTAATGTTATTTACAGTCATAAAACACGCATATCGCATTTTTGTTTTGCGTGGCACATTGTTGCGTCATATGTTTTGCTTATTATGGTATGCAACCATGGTCACCAAGGTGGCATATGCATATGACGTTATGAGTAAGCTAGCCCCCTTTACCCTTATTGACGTATCCAGCCTCATCCCTAATGGAAAGGAGTGGAAGGCTGTTGAGATCCTTTTGAATTCAACAAGGAGTAAGGTAAACAAAATCCTCCAACACATACTGTAAATTCGGAAAATATTGCGTCAGTTTTTAATTTTTGCGTTTATTTTTGCGTTTAGCCTTGGACGCAAAATTAAAATTCGTAATGATTAGTGCTGCCACTTAAAGTCTATAGCTGGCACTCCACGTTGCAGCCAATTCGTAAAGTTAAAAAACGCAAAAATCGATTTTCGGTAAAATCCTCTATGTATAAGAGTGTACTTTATTTCTTGTATATCTCCTTTTCTGCTTTTTAGAAAATGGCCTTTAATGAGGTGTTTGAACACATCGGTGACTTTGGGATCTACCAAATCAGGATAGCAATAATAGCCCTCCTCCCTGCGATGATTGCCATGGGACACACAGCCCTTACAGTCTTTATTGCAGGAATACCGGATCACAGGTAAGACATAATTTGTACGTTTTGACTATAAACTATATTAGTCCGTAGGCTACCATGGGTAGTTTTAGAAAACTCCCTTAGAATGTCTTGAAGAGATTGAGTGATATGAACTATGTATATATCTATGTGGGTGTTGATAGCAGACCATCAGGAGCCAAAAACCTTTTGAGACTTTGGTTAGTTTGAACTTATTGCAAATGTGAGTGTATATGCCCATTGCAAATCTTAAGGAAGTACATTTATATGGACTTCCGTCTGTTATAGGTAGACTGGGAACCATTAAAGCTGATTACCGTTGTATATAAAACGCTTATTTATTAACTAGCAGATCAAAATCTACACTGAAAAGCAATCCAATGCATTTTATAACCTACATTGTTACGAATGATTGACAGGGTTTTGGAGGCTTAACCCTTACTACATCTGGCTGGGGATTTGTCATAATAGAACATGTTTGAAGTTATATTATGTAGCCTAAACAAAGAAAGCATCACCACGCCGTAGCCTTGTAAGGGTCATCTAGTGCAGGATACCGTCGGTCCTCTTTGATCCACTCTTATTTGTTTGTTTGTATGTATGTATGTATGTATGTGTATGTATGTATGTATGTATGTGTATGTATGTTTATATATATATATATATATATATATATATATATATATATATATATATATATATATATATATATATATATATATATATATATATATATATGTATACATATATATATATGTATATATATATATATATATATATATATATATATATATATATATATATATATATATATATATATATATATATATATATATATATATATATATATATATATACATATAATATATATATATATATATATATATATATATATATTATATATATATATAAATATATATATATATATATATATATATATATATATATATATATATATATATATATATATATAAATATATATATATATTTATATATATATATATATATATATATATATATGGATAGGTATATATATATATATATATATATATATATATATATATATATATATATATATATATATATATATATATATATATATATATATATATATACAGTCAAACCTCTATTAAGCGACCGCTCAAGGGAAATGTCAAAAGTGGTCTTTTAAAGAGGTGGTCTCTTAAGAAGGGGTTGAGGGTCTGAGCGAGGTTATGAAAAAACAAAGAATTTCCAGCAATGACCAGGAATTATTGAGGTTGTTTTATTTAGCTGGGATTGTTGAAATTTCTTCATTAATATTTTAAGAATAAACAATTCAGAAAAATAAAAGTTGAACTATGTTATTAATTGAGGACCCTTTAGAAATGATTTTTTTCAAATTTTTACCGATTATTTCATTATTTTATTGTGCCCTTTCCAATATACAAGGCGTCTAGGCATTCAAGTGGCCGTTGCATGAAGGACCATTTACTCTTAGGGATAAGATTTCATGGTCGTTGGTCGCGTCAAGCAAGTGGTCGCTTATAATTAACGTAGAATATACAGGGAATAGCCTTGGGGGGATTGGAAACGGTCGTTCAAGGCAAGTGGTCGTTTAAGAGAAGTGGTCGTTGAGGCAAGTTTGACTGTATATATATATATATATATATATATATATATATATATATATATATATATATATATATATATATATATATATATATATATATATATATATATGGACAGGTAGATAGATATGTAGAGATAGATAGATAGGCAGATAGATAGACAGATAGATAGATAGATCAATTGATTGATATAGATGTATAATCCTCCTTGTTTTCTTTGCAGGTGTTTCATCCCTGGTTGGGATACAGGGGATTCCTTCATCTCTTCAGATAACGAGACTTTCATTAAGAACCTCACCATACCTTGGGATGCTGAAACGTCTAGCTACAGCCAGTGCCAGAGATATGATATAAACCTTTCAATGCCAAACACAAACCAGACTAGGACCCCAATAACGTGTGATGCATTTGTCTACGACAGGTCTCTCTACACATCTACAATAGTTAGCGATGTAAGTTTCTGTGATACTCTCTCTCTCTCTCTCTCTCTCTCTCTCTCTCTCTCTCTCTCTCTCTCTCTCTCTCTCTCTCTCTCTCTCGGGTTTTTTACTATATTACTTTTTATTTTCATTCCTTATCTTTAATTATTCTTGACATTTGCTCAATAAAGTGGGGAAAGGAATATGATTTCCCCTCTCAAGTCACAATCTAAATTCTTTTATTTCAGTGTTACTATTTCATTATTAATATTATTATTATTATTATTTTTATTTTTATTATTATTATTATTATTATTATCATTATTATTATTATTATTATTATTATTATTATTATTATATGATACAGCACTTTAAGTATTATAACCATATCTATTAGCTTTTTTCATCTTCATCTGCATCTGCGGTAGAACTTCTCCTATATCAACACACATTATATCTACTTGCAGTGGAATCTTGTTTGTGACCGTGCCTACATCAAGACAATCATTGAATCGCTCTACCCCGTGGGAATGGTTGTTGGTGCACTCATGCAGGGGGCCATTTCTGATCGGTAGGTATCCGCTTGCCTTGCAATCATCGTTGGTATCTTTTTAAATGCACAATTTTGTTGTTATTATTACAGTTATTATTATTATTACAGTTAGTTAATATCATTATTATCATTATTATATTATCATTATTATTACTATTATTATTATTATTGTTATTATAATTATTATTATTATTTCACTATTATTATTATTATCATTATTATTATTATTATTTTTATTATTATAATAATAATTATTATTATTATTATTATTATTATTATTATTATTATTATTATTATTATTATTAGTAGTAGTAGTAGTAGTAGTAGTAGTAGTAGTAGTAGTAGTAGTATTGTTGTTGTTGTTGGTATTATCATTATTATCATAATTATCATTATCATTATCATTATAATCATTATTATTATTATTATTATTATTATTATTATTATTATTATTATTATCATTGTTATTATCACAAGTTCTGGTAGTAGTAGTAGCTTCTGTCTCCCTCATATCCAGGCTATTGCAAATATACCTATACGGCCGACTAGTTATAATCAAGTCCTAAATGCAGATGAACAGCTCTCTGACACCATTTCATCTAAGGTGCCCTGTTGGGTTAATTTGTGAACATAGGGTCATTTCTATATTGGTACCTCTATTAAAGCATGCAACCTTTTCTCAAGCAGATCAATTTTGGACATTTAGGTCCTTATTGAGAAGAGTGGGTGATGTGGAGCATTTTGCTTGATATTTTCATATTTATAGCTACGCATCTTTTCAATCTTGTTCTAAGGTTATAGGATCTTAGAATTGAAAATGTACTTTTCTCTCTCATTTCCAACAAAATCTGGAAAAAAATAGAAGGTCCACGGTTCATAATTGGGGGTAGGAACTCTGCATTGAAAACACTGCATTTGCTTTTAGTTTTTCACTTACATACTTACACCCTGCTGTAAGGGTACTTTTAGTGATGCTCACTCCTACCCTCATCAGAACACCTTTTAGGCTATATATACTATGTAAAGGCTAAATTTTCAAATAAAAGCAGGGTAGAGGAAAATATACCTACTCAAAGAGCTCTTTGCAATGAACATTGTTCTACCTATTTTTTTTATTATTGATTGTCTTGCTATTTAAGATAATGTGGCTATTTTTTTGCATGCACTATATGTTTTTTCAAGAATGCCTTTTTCAGAAAATTCTTTTTGGAAATATCCACTTGAGTATTGATAAGGTAATGCTATCATATTAGAATTTTGATTTTCTTTTCCTAAATGCCTGAAAAAGAAGGCCAAAATATATATTTATTTCATAGTTCAAGGTCATTTGAAGGTCAATCTTTTTATAAAAAAAGTTTTCTCTCATAGACTGCATATCCCAAGTATCAAAAGAAATCATCACGGCATCTTAGACATATTGATACGTGAGCTATTTTGAGGCTTTCTGACCCAGTGTGTACGTTGCATGTTATTTTCCCAATTACAGATTTGGAAGGAAGAAAGTTATGCTTGGCAGCATGTGCATTCAATTGGCAGCTGCGATTGGTTTGGCGTTTGTAACTGAAGTCTATTCATTTAGTGCACTACGCTTTGTGCTTGGAATGGTATACTCAGGAACTGTCTTGCCTGCCTTTGTTATAGGTAAGTTCACTTTTGATGCAATTTGGAATTGGAATCTTTGTTTTTCGTCACATTTATGCCAATTGTGTGGCTAATTCGTGACTAACCAGTTGTAAATAGTGGAGGATACTGGAGTACTCGGCAAAAAACACCGCCTAACTCCAAGTCACTGGCAACTGTCTCACATGCCCAGGCTGGGATTCGAACCCAGGCAGCGGTGAGGGACAGCGTGCAGTCAGTGGCGGCGCATTAGACTACACGGCCGTCAGAGCAGGTCCTCACTTTTGAAATGTTATCGATATGAACATATAAAAACAGCAGTGGCAATTTTAGGGATGGTTCAGTGATAAGATTGAAAATGTGACAAAAAGTTTAAAAACAGCAATATGCTGCGCTGAAAATATTTTGATTTTTTTTTCAAACAAGTAAAATACATAATTGGAACTCAGAGAAGGTGTTAATTGATGAAACTATAACGAAACTTGGGGAACCTCTCTAGTCAAGACGTTGAAAGTTACTTTTTTCATGAATGCATTAGGTGGCAATGTTTCTGTGTCATAATGTGTATGTGAGTCCCAGCAATGCTTTGATTGTCAAGAAAGCTAAATGGACCAGCATTGTAAAAATATAGATTGGTAGATGATAACAAATCTATACAGAAATTACCAATACATTCCCCATCTATAAATTCCCTTTATTACATCAACAAGGAGGACTAAGGATACTATCATCATAAGGTCAGTCGTAACACCTTAACAGCCAATTGTTTGCATATGTGGTCCCTATCCCTCCACGCTAGTAATCATGTCAGGCCAGTTTCTCGAGTTCATAAACAGTTATATAAACGGTGTTAAAATTATGCCTTGTTAAGATACTCTTTTCTCCTTCGTTGCTTTCTTTTGATAAGGGTGCATGACCCAACCTTACGTGACAGTATAACCTTATTTAGAAGATTTTTCTTGCTAATACAGGACCTATATAAAGTCCATACACAAAGGATCAAGTAGATACCTTTTCAATGTTTAGTTTATTGAAGACTGTTGTCTCCTTTCATCTTTATAAGTTATGTTATTGCTCGTGACTTGTTCATATACTATGTATTGATTTTGTCCTTTGACGGCAAGTCAATAAAGATACAATACAATACAATACAAGTTCAGCCCTACACACACACACACACACATATAGATACAGCCACATATATGTAACCTCTCAACTGTAAAAACTTCACATTTTATAATTAACATTTGATATTTATTATGGTGGTGAATCAAATGATTGAATGTAAAAAGAAAACTTCACTTTTTGACAGTCCCTGACCTTAATGTTTAACCTTCAATACTCTAGCCAAGTGCTGTATAACCCTGTTTTAAAATGCATCAGTAGTATATTGATGAACCATAGCTAGAGGTAAAAGAGTCATAAATCATAAAGATTGAACATCCATATGTATACCACCATACGTGACGACATTCAGTATTATTGCCAACATGGTGAGACTCACTAAGGTAAATCCCAAACTTTGCACATATCTTTTTGTTTGAATAAAGTTTATTGTCATATCCAGATAAAATATATACATTTCATACACACAAATCTATACAGATAAAACTTTGGCCAGACATCTGACTTATATTGGACCTAATACATGTATACACTATAAAGCAAATTTTATATAACAATAATGCTTGTAAATACAA
>OZ012698.1:10651145-10653645 GCA_963942565.1 Maea johnstoni
CCTAAAAAAATATTATTGGTTGTCTTGCTATTTAAGATAATGTGGTTATTTTTTCATGCTCCATATAACTTTTTCAAGAATGCCTTTTTCAAAGAATTCTTTTTGGAAAATTCACTTGAGTATTGATGAGGCAATGCTATCATTTTAGAATTTTGATTTTCTCTTCCTAAATGCCTGAAAAAGAAGGCCAAAATATATATTTATTTCATAGTTCAAGGTCATTTGAAGGTCAATCTTTTTATAAAAAAAGTTTTCTCTCATAGACTGCATATCCCAAGTATCAAAAGAAATCAACACGGCATCTTAGACATATTGATACGTGAGCTATTTTGATGCTTTCTGACCCAGTGTGTACGTTGCATGTTATTTTCCCAATTACAGATTTGGAAGGAAGAAAGTTATGCTTGGCAGCATGTGCATTCAATTGGCAGCTGCGATTGGTTTGGCGTTTGTAACTGAAGTCTATTCATTTAGTGCACTACGCTTTGTGCTTGGAATGGTGTACTCAGGAACTGTCTTGCCTGCCTTTGTTATAGGTAAGTTCACTTTTGATGCAATTTGGAATTGGAATCTTTGTTTTTCGTCACATTTATGCCAATTGTGTGGCTAGTTCGTGACTAACCAGTTGTAAATAGTGGAGGAAACTGGAGTACTCGGCAAAAACCACCGCCTAACTCCAAGTCACTGGCAACTGTCTCACATGCCCAGGCCGGGATTCGAACCCAGGCAGTGGTGAGAGACAGCGTGCAGTCAGTGGCGGCGCATTAGACTACACGGCCATCAGAGCAGGTCCTCACTTTTGAAATGTTATCGATAATATGAACATATAAAAACAGCAGTGGCAATTTTAGGGATGGTTCAGTGATAAGATTGAAAATGTGACAAAAAGTTTAAAAACAGCAATATGCTGCGCTGAAAATATTTTGATTTTTTTTTCAAACAAGTAAGATACATAATTGGAACTCAGAGAAGGTGTTAATTGATGAAACTATAACGAAACTTGGGGAACCTCCCTAGTAAAGACGTTGAAAGTTACTTTTTTCATGAATGCATTAGGTGGCAATGTTTCTGTGTCATAATGTGTATGTGAGTCCCAGCAATGCTTTGATTGTCAAGAAAGCTTAATGGACTAGCATTGTAAAAATATAGATTGGTAGATGATAACAAATCTATACAGAAATTACCAATACATTTCCCATCTATAAATTCCCTTTATTACATCAACAAGGAGGACTAAGGATACTATCATCATAAGGTCAGTCGTAACACCTTAACAGCCAATTGTTTGCATATGTGGTCCCTATCCCTCCACGCTAGTAATCATGTCAGGCCAGTTTCTCGAGTTCATAAACAGTTATATAAACGGTGTTAAAATTATGCCTTGTTAAGATACTCTTTTCTCCTTCGTTGCTTTCTTTTGATAAGGGTGCATGACCCAACCTTACATGACAGTATATGTATTTAGAAGATTTTTCTTGCTAATATAGGACCTATATAAAGTCCATACACAAAGGATCAAGTAGATACCTTTTCAATGTTTAGTTAACTATTATTGAAGACTGTTGTCTCCTTTCATCTTTATAAGTTATGTTATTGCTCGTGACTTGTTCATATACTATGTATTGATATATTTTGTCCTTTGACGGCAAGTCAATAAAGATACAATACAATACAATACAAGTTCAGCCCTACACACACACACACACACACACACACACACACACACACACACACACATATAGATACAGCCACATATATGTAACCTCTCAACTGTAAAAACTTCACATTTTATAATTAACATTTGATATCTATTATGGTGGTGAATCAAATGATTGAATGTAAAATTAAATTTTATATAACAATAATGCTTGTTAATACAAACCAGAGTATTGGAAAAACACACCAACAATACTTAGTATGCAAGGGGATGGACAGACATGGACAAAATGTAAATGCCATAAAAGGCCATAGGTAGGTTTGTAATTATGTATGTTTATTGACTGTATCTTATATCAATAAAAAATCATACATCATACATTTCAAGCGTGGAGCAATACTATACTATACCGATTAGAATTATGCTTAATACAGGTTAGTTACAACTGTGAATGCATATGCAACAGATCACACAAAATGTACTCCTACACTACTTATAAGTTGTCATTTTAACTTGTGTTTTTTATCACAAGACATATAGTGTACCTTTATGCATTATGAACATGTGTCGCCATCTATCTGTCAATTAATAATCTATTCACATGTACACTGTTTTTTTTATTTTTGTTTCATTCTTCTCTACTTACAAGTCATCATATTGTGTCTACCGAACACCTTATCTGGTCTAAATGTAGTAATACTAAATGTAGTACTACTTCTTCATAGATCTAGAGTTGTGTTTTTCTCCAAAAGCACTGACATTTGTTTTTCTACTTTCCAAACTGTATCACATGAGAAAGTTGCCAGTGACATTCGGTCAGGCGTTGGTTTTCGCCGGGTCCTC
>OZ012698.1:10658645-10673645 GCA_963942565.1 Maea johnstoni
CAGCACACTTCTTAACCTCTTGCCAGGGAGTCCTGGCCATCTCTGTGCCTCTTGATTAACTGTATCACACGTGTTACTTTGTGTGGGCTCAGGCTGGCCTGACACACTTCTCACAGCACACTTCTTACCTCCTTGCTAGGGAGTCCTGAGCATCTCTGTGTCTCTTGATTAACTGTATCACACCTGTTACTTTGTATGGGCTCAGGCTGGCCTGACTCACTTCTCACAGCACACTTCTTACCTCCTTGCTAGGGAGTCCTGGGCATCTCTGTGCCTCTTAATTAACTGTATCACACGTGTTACCTTGTGTGGGCTCAGGTTGGCCTGACACACCTCTCACAGCACACTTCTTACCTCCTTGCTAGGGAGTCCTGGGCATCTCTGTGTCGCTTGATTAACTGTATCACACGTGTTACCTTGTGTGGGCTCAGGTTGGCCTGACACACCTCTCACAGCACACTTCTTACCTCCTTGCTAGGGAGTCCTGGGCATCTCTGTGTCGCTTGATTAACTGTATCACACGTGTTACCTTGTGTGGGCTCAGGTTGGCCTGACACACCTCTCACAGCACACTTCTTACCTCCTTGCTAGGGAGTCCTGGGCATCTCTGTGCCTCTTGATTAACTGTATCACACGTGTTACTTTGTATGGGCTCAGGCTGGCCTGACATACCTCTCACAGCACACTTCTTATCTCCTTGCAAGGGAGTCCTTGGCATCTCGGTGCCTCTTGATTAACTGTATCACACGTGTTACTTTGTATGGGCTCAGGCTGGCCTGCCATACCTCTCACAGCACACTTCTTATCTCCTTGCAAGGGAGTCCTTGGCATCTCGGTGCCTCTTGATTAACTGTATCACACGTGTTACATTGTATGGGCTCAGGCTGGCCTGACATACCTCTCACAGCACACTTCTTATCTCCTTGCAAGGGAGTCCTTGGCATCTCGGTGCCTCTTGATTAACTGTATCACACGTGTTACATTGTATGGGCTCAGGCTGGCCTAACACACCTCCCACATCTCACAGCACACTTCTTACCTCCTTGTTAGGGAGTCCTGGGCATCTCTGTGCCCCCTGATTAACTGTATCACACGTGTTACTTTGTATGGGCTCAGGCTGTCCCCACACACCTCTCACAGCACACTTCTTAACCTCTTGCTAGGGAGTCCTGGACATCTCTGTGCCTCTTAACTGTATCACACGTGTTACTTTGTATGGGCTCAGGCTGGCCTGACACACCATTCACAGCACACTTCTTACCTCCTTGCTAGGGAGTGTCGGGCATCTGCACTGTTTATTTTCAGACTTTGAAGCTTTTTCTCTCCTTTACTCTTCAACTTCTGAGAGTTGGTGCTCCAGGATATCTCACTATTTCTACTTTGTATGCATCTATTAGTTAAGGCTCTTACTGTATATCCTTTTCCCAAATGGGTTGTAAGAAATATTAAGCATAATATGGCAGGTAAGATCAATAGATTGTATCATTTTCTGTAAATTCAATGTTTAATGTTATTTTTCAGTAATATTTTTGCGCACCATTTGCAGACCCCTGGTTTGACTTGCCATAGTGGTAGAGCATTGTCTTTATCTAAACAAACTAATTTTAGTGGTAGGTGCATCTCGTTTTCCATGACAATATTTCTTATTTTCTAGGGGACTATGTTTCATCAGTCAATCCCATTTGCTACTTTTGGTGGGCTGTCTCTCATCGCAGCTTTATCATTCATATTCCTACCAGAAACCTGTGGCATAGCTATTCCAGAAACTTTGGAAGAAGGCGAGAATCTGGGAAAGTAAGTAACCAGAACACCTGAACATAAGGCAACTTTTCCTACTCGTGGGACTTCCAGAGAAGAGATCACAAGTAAATTGAACTGATGCAAACATCCCTTAGATAACAAATACTTATTTTTGCCTTTTAATGATGTCTTTCATGGAAAACATCATTTGAGCTGCTTGCCACTAACCCAGTCCTCATCATAAATGTTGCTGTATTGTGATCAGATACGGGTATTATTATTATTATTATTATTATTATTATTATTATTATTAATATTATTATTATTATTATTATCTTTACTATAATCATTATTATTATTATTTTTTATTAGTTTCACTTTTATTATTATCATTATTATTATTATTATTATCTTTATTATTTTATTATTATTGTCTTTACTATTATTATTATTATTATTATTATTAGCATCATTATCATTATTATTATTATTATTATTATTATTATTATTATTATTATTATTACCAGGGAAGTGCAGATATCAACATCTCAGTGGATTCTATTTGTTCCTTTCAGGTCACCAAAGAAAAGGAATGCACCAGATACTGAGGCTCTGTCAGTTCCTCCCACAGGACAAAGTAATGCTGCCTTCTCCCCTGAGATAGATGTAACACGCCTCTGAAGAAATTCCGAATACTGAACAACCAAAGTCTTTGACGGCAGATGGCGATCACATGCTGTTTTTGAGGCTAAGAGGCTAAGACATTGGCATTTGATATCCTAGCAGGGAGAAGGGGGGGGGGGGGGCATCTACATGTCTCAAAGACTACTTATTATCTATTTTCTCAAAGATGTTCAGGGACGGATTATATTTTTTCCAAATTTTCAGAGAAAGGTTCCTTTTTTGTTTTCTGAGATATTCATTTTTTGATGATAATAATTTTGTATGGTGTAATTACCTTTAAGATCCATTCGCCAGAGATGGATAGTGTTTAGCTGCTATTCATGTTTCAATTGTCTTTTTTCAAGTGTTCCAGTCATATTTGAACTATCTTAATTTTCTAAACTCCATAATGGCAGTATAGATGCTATTTGTCAATAAATATTTATTGTTTTTATTTTATATCAACAAGTAGCTAAGGAGGAGTGCGTTTTCAGTAGTGATCTAATCGTTACAAAAAGCAAAAGTCACTTTAAAACCAACTACCTTAAACAAAGGCTAAGCCAGGCATTTTTAAGTGGGGCCTTTTTCCCCGGGTGAATGATTTTGGGAAGGGTGGTATACAAGCACAAAGCGCAAAGGTGTTACCGGCCAGGGGTCTAGGGGCCTTAAGTGACCTACAGAAGCTCTTAGACTAGTGGTCTACACACTCTGAAATTCATATTCGGCTTTCTTCTGGCAGTTGAAATGAGAATTAATCCATGAGAGATAAATTATTTCATCATTTTCAACGGACGGATTATTCATTTTCCAAATATTTAGAGACAGATTTTTTTATTTGCTAATTCTCAGAAACACATTTTCTTTCAAAATGTACAGCCACTCCCCCCAGGATACAAATGGTCGATTCATATGTTGAAGTTGTAGATGGAGCCACACATCTGTGAACTTGGTCATATACATTTTTTCCAAAAGGCAGGAAGGAGTAATAAAAATAGTTGACAGATAGAGGAAATTAAGGGGTTAGGGAGAAAGAGGATGTTCAGTCACTCGCCCAAGAGGGTAAAAAGGATATTGATGGCAAAGCAGTGATAATAATAATATTTATTGACTGTAAAATCAATTACAAAATATCATAGAATGCAAAAAAAACAATAGATTTATACACACACACACCCACACACACACACACACACACACACACATATATATATATATATATATATATATATATATATATATATATATATATATATATATATATATATATATATATAGATAGATAGATAGATAGATAGATAGATAGATAGATAGATAGATAGATAGATATAGATAGATAGATAGATGGTCCTGCTCTGACGGGCGTGTGGTCTAAGGCGCCGCCACTGACTGTATGCTGACTCTCACCTCTGCCTGGGTTCCAATCCCGGCCTGGCCATGTGAGAAAGTTGCCAGTGACTTGGAGTTAGGCGGTGGTTTTCGCCGGGTACTCCGGTATCCTCCACTTCTTACAATTAGCCAAAATTGGGATAAATGTGACGAAATTCAAATTCAGATAGATAGATAGATAATTGTATACGTATACGGATGACACACATGGTTGAAATCTTTCATTGTAGACATGTTCCAACTACAATTGCATTTACATTTGGGCAGAGTAGATGTTAAATGTGTATTGGAAGTCACACATCTGTGTAACCCTCCATGATGTTTGTATTGCAACTAGGCAGCATGCTTGTTGTTAGACTAGGTTCCTAGTCCCTAGAAAGTTGACATTCCCTCCTGTGCAGACCAAGCAGTGTGGTGTAGTACCTGGTGGGGTAGATAGATGGTGTAGCGTAGACATATTCCTCCGTCAGGCTAATTAATCTAAGTACATTAGTGGCTTAACCCACTGTAATCCTTCCCCTATTCTAGTGTATCTAGGGAGGTAAAGGGTGAAACCTGTTTACTCTGTGTCTGCACTAGTTGACCCTTATCAAGACACATTCCTCAGTTTATGACTTCCTGGTATTTGGCTAGATGTAAAGACTGTGTGCGCATGCTCGGGCACTATCAGACACTTGAGAGTACAGTGAATTCCACGATGTAGCGAGGAGAGGGATGTTTTGGGGTAGGCCGTGGTGTTTGAGCCTATTAAAGTGCTAAATATGTAAGTACCTTTCTGTTTGCCTGCCAGGGTTAGGTTATATATATATGCAACGCTCACTATTGGTTTCCCTGTATATCAATGTATTCTTAGTTACTTATTAAAGCTTACAAGAGTATATACCTATATGTTTGTCATCTAATTCCAGTTTAATATATATCAAGCCAAACCCTTAAAGATCAGTCAGGAACCCTTGTCTTACCCAAACCCCCTCAGATAGATGGCGTAGCCTTAAAACACCTACGCTACAAAAGTGGCGCCCTAACAAGGGACTGATCAGGGTTTTGAACTTGATTTCTTTCTGATTTTTGATAGTTTTCTTTGTTGAGAAGCAACTTTTTGTCAAGAATTTTAATATGGCTGCCACTAAGTAAACACACCCCTCCCTATCCCCTGAACCTCGTGGGGATGAGATTAATGCCATCGGACTTGGGAATTTGATTAGGGGGGCATCATAAAAAGTGGGAGGAGGGGTCGGGTGGTTATGGAGTGGGCATACAGAAATTTATTGAGTACTTAATTGAAACAGATAATAATGTGAGCGTTTTAAACCCTGGTGGGGAAATGGGGAGGTTAGTTAGCACACATGAGGCACCGGCCACCCCAGACTTTAACCCTTTCCTGCCTGTGGCTAAGGAGAGTGATAATGGGGACTGGGGAGTCCCGGTTTTTGAATTTTTCTCCCCCTGGTACAGAGAGGATACCAGGTGCAGGAGTTAATAAATGAAATAAAACCGTTATTGCATGTGAATTTGTTACAGAGGCGAGACGGCTGCGAACCACAGCAGCGTGGTGGTGGAGTGGAGGAAGGCGCAGAGTGCTCCCCAGGCAATTCTTGCAGGAATGCCTGGGTTGATAGCACACTTGCAGAGGAGAACTGCTCCCCAGGCAATTCTTGCAGGAATGCCTGGGTTGATAGCACACTTGCAGAGGAGGACTGCTCCCCAGGCAATTCTTGCAGGAATGCCTGGGTTGATAGCACACTTGCAGAGGAGGACTGCTCCCCAGGCAATTCTTGCAGGAATGCCTGGGTTGATAGCACACTTGCAGAGGAGGACTGCTCCCCAGGCAATTCTTGCAGGAATGCCTGGGTTGGTAGCACACTTGCAGAGGAGGACTGCTCCGCAGGCAATAATTGCAGGAATGCCTGGGTTGGTAGCACACGTGCAGAGGAGGACTGCTCCCCAGGCAATTCTTGCAGGAATGCCTGGGTTGGTAGCACACGTGCAGAGGAGGAATGCTCCCCACGCGATTCTTGCAGGAATGCCTGGGTTGAGAGATGGATAAGACGAGATTATCAGCACTTTTGGAGAAAAAAAAATAAAGAAGGAAAGGCAAGAATGCCTGGGGTGAGAGGAGAAGTGCAGACGTCAGGGGGCGCACGGTGCGGACCACGACATGGGGGCATTGCGACGAAGGCAACGCCCTGACACTTCGGTGTGGCAGACGTCTGTACTGCTTGACTCTACAGAGTTACCGGCATAATTCCTTCCGGACAGCGAGAGGAGGCAGGTTCGGAGACTTGCCGGGAGAACTACGGAGCCGATTTGCGCCCAGCAGAACCCATTATAGGGTCTCTTATTGCAATAAATTTCATTGTAGAAGTTTTTTTTTCTTTCATTTGTTTGTGCTTTGCGGCAGTAAATTGTGACTTTCTGAATTTTATATATAAATATGTGGGCATGCACAACCTTGAGTCGTCGAGCCTATATTTTTTATGGATTTCTGCATGGCACCCAAAGTCCAGCTTCCCTTCAGGCTGATCACCCCTAGAGAGGCTGGGACACCATCCAAAGACACCAAAAGACTGGCATTCCTTCGTACTGATCATCCTTAGGGAGGCTGAGTCAAAACACAAAGGCACCCAAAGACGGGCATCTCTTCGGGCTGATCACCCCTAGGGAGGGCCGAGTCAAAATGTAATTAAAAAATAAATAAATACAAAAATAAGACACCATGTGGCGGATAAAGTCATGTGTAAATGGAAAGTATGTATGAGGAACATAGCATACTGAGATAAGACAAAGCTGTAGCAAGGTGGCCATTGAGCATATCTACGGCATTGGGCATAGCCTACAGTCCCTGGATAAGTGGGGTTAGACGTCACAGTGGAGGCCACCGAAACTTTTTTTTTATTTTAATTTTTTAAGTATGACGTCAGGGGTTGACCCTGGTACCAGGACCATGTCCGTGGTTGCATGCAAGAGCAAGCTATACCCAAAAGACCATATTGGGGTAGCGGGCTGTCTGCATGGCAGAGTCGACACCACTATGGGGCTCCAGCCTATACCCATTGCCTGTCATTCACTATTATATATTTTTTTCTTAACTTTACACTGAGTGCACCGGATGAAAAATGCAAATTGACTGTGGCAGGTGGTTATGCCCGGAGTCGTGAAGGACTGTAATGGGGCATACCCTGCCATGAGGTCAGGTTGTGGGACACACTGAAGGTGTGGAAAAAAACCCAGAGGACTGTGGCAGGTGGTTATACCCAGAGTCTTCAGTGACTGAAATGGGGCATACCCTGCCATCAAGCCAGGCTGTTGGACACACTGAAGGTATGGAGATGATTAAAAAAAACAGAAAAAAAACACACAAAAAAACAGAGGACTGTGACAGGTGGTTATAACCAGAGTCTTCAGTGACTGTAATGGGGCATACCCTGCCATCAGGCCAGGCTGTTGGACACACTGAGGGTGTGAAAAGTATTTTAAAATGAGAAGATAATGACGATGTCTCAGACTAGTAGTCAAGAATGGACACTTAATCCGTTAAAACGTGTGCAAAAATAATGGGCATACATGTCGATTGAAAGATTGATTTATCCTAGATATTTGGGTAGAGCCTTAGATGGCTAACTACAAGTGAGGTGGGACTCAAGAAAACAGTCACAGGTTACTGTGGGTGCGGGCATGGAGTCCCCCACCTAGCCTGTCGAGTTCGGTCAAGTGGTTTCATTGACTAGGGTGGGCGCGGCCTTGGAGTCCCCCAGCTAGTCTACCAAGAAACAAGATCAGGAATGAGAGAGAGCAACCCACACTCTTTGCGTGCTAAAAGGAAAGACTGAATGCAGTCATTAGGAACCGCAGGAGGTGACCGTTTGCTGAATGAACTAACGGAGAAATTTCCATGTCCCATGGGGGTTACTGTTTGAAAGAAATAAACAGCAATATTGGGAGGGTAAGTACACAGTTTGAGTTTGTTGCTTTGGGGCTGTATACAGATCTCACCGCTTGATCCTGATTATGTATTGGACCGAAGGGTGAAATCTCTGTACACACCTCCGAGCATTCTCAGGGTGGGGCAGACCAAGTTGCACCGTTACCCAGGACCACACAATCATAGGAAGGAAGAATCCATAGACGTTGGATGAGGATTGGAAGCTGTTTGTGAACCGTGAGATGAGTGGATACTTTCAAAGTGACATTTTAAAGAGACATTTAAAGAGGAGTTTCTGATTTGACATGTTTAGTGCTAAATGATTAGGCTTAGTATATGTATGAGCTACAAAGCAGGCTAGTAGTAACCTATATTCATTGTAGTAATGTTGTGTTTATTCAGGTAATTTTCTTGATAGGTTGTCTAGTGTGTGATGAATTAAATATAAATGCTGAATTTAGAAATATTCTGACATGAGGTAGAATAAGTAAAATTTTCAGAATTATCCAAGTGCGACGGCAATTTTTTGGTATTGAGCCCTGACTACAAGTGATTCATTTCTTCCATAGTGAAGGGATGTTCCTTGCTTGTAAGCGCAGGGTAGGTGCGCATGATCTGACCGCAGGTGTTTTCCCCTACCACATGGGCAGGGATATCAGGCCTGCGGTGGTTTTGTGTGTTCGGTGTGTTTCAGAAAATAGAATGAGCTGGGCCATGGTTTAGTGAGTGATCCATGCAATAATTTTCGTTTCGCTTATTGCACTGATTGCCCACACCCCCTAGGATTGAATTGACCATCCAGGCATGGCTGTCTAACTCACTATTTTGAACTACCAGTGAAAGCATTGTTGAAATTTCTAATAAAAGTTTGCAAGTTTGCTTTAATATTTTTCTATTTTCCTGTGTATTTGCCAGTTAAAATTTAAATTGTATTATGGCATCTCATGTTTCAGAGCTAAAAATGTTTTTTAAATTGAGATACATATGAATTGGGTGTTATGCTGGAATTAAGCAACCGTATGATGACCTTAAATATATGTGCATGCGATATTGTTATGAGTATTAACCATATTATGATTAGTCTTGCTTAGGCCCTTATATTCATGAAGCCATGTAACCTCTTATATTCATGTAGAATGATTTTGTCAATTTTTGAAGCGCCTATGACTTAATTACTTAAAAGATATTTTAGGCTATGTAAAGTTAAAGTTAACCTGAGGCTGTTCTATGCTAGAAACAGTATGGTAAAGCTATGTGTTCAATGATGTGTTCTTCATGCCTTGACATCATGTTATGTTAAGAGTCTTTGCTAAATTTCATTTTTAATTTGGTAAAGTTTTTGTGAAGCAAGTCTCTGATATGAGTACTGTCATAAAAATAAAAAGAAAGAAAGGTATTTTCCAGTACTTAAAGACTGTTTGAATTTTTGTAAAGAAGTATTTTTGGTAATTTTGTATGTGTTTTCTGTGATAAAAGGGCGTATCACAGTCCAAGTGGGGGGGAGTGTAGCGTAGACATATTCCTCCGCCAGGCTAATTAATCTAAGTACATTAGTGGCTTAACCCACTGTAATCCTTCCCCTATTCTAGTGTATCTAGGGAGGTAAAGGGTGAAACCTGTTTACTCTGTGTCTGCACTAGTTGACCCTTATCAAGACACATTCCTCAGTTTATGACTTCCTGGTATTTGGCTAGATGTAAATACTGTGTGCGCATGCTCGGGCACTATCAGACACTTGAGAGTACAGTGAATTCCACGATGTAGCGAGGAGAGGGTTGTTTTGGGGTAGGCCGTGGTGTTTGAGCCTATTAAATTGCTAAATATGTAAGTACCTTTCTGTTTGCCTGCCAGGGTTAGGTTATATATATATATATGCAACGCTCACTATTGGTTTCCCTGTATATCAATGTATTCTTAGTTACTTATTAAAGCTTACAAGAGTATATACCTATGTGTTTGTCATCTAATTCCAGTTTAATATATATCAAGCCAAACCCTTAAAGATCAGTCACGAACTCCTGTCTTATCTAACCCCCTCAGATAGATGGCGTAGACCTGAAACACCTACGCTACAGATGGCACCACCTGATCCTCAGATCTCTATAGGTTATAATCAAACTGAATCCTGGTGAGATAAGTGTAAACTAAATGGACCAGTATTATAATCAAACTGAATCCTGTTGAGATAAGTGTAAACTAAATGGACCACTATGGCCACCTCGTCTAGGATATTTGCTGCTAACAGAAAATACATATAACAGCCTAGAAATCTAGGCTAGCTTGTTGTATGTGAATTCGAAGTCAAATATTTATGTTTCTCATAGGAAACGATGTCGTTTTACCGAAAGGCCAAAAAGGCAACTTACAAATTAAAGTTTTTGTTTTTGAAGAAAACTCGTTTGTTAGACTTGTGCCGAGAGAACTAAAATCAATCATAAATGTAGACCTTTAGAAACTAAGTTATTTTCCAACAGGACGATTGATCAAATAATATTATATCGACATAAAGGCATTATAGTCTTTTATTCATATGTAATAACCTTACCCGTTTGTTACAAAATCGTAACTTATAGTTGAATATATGTACGTTATATCTTACATTATTATCTAAATAAGTTATTTTCTGTAATTTGTTTTGACATAAATTATTTGTATACCTAATGATTTTGTATATTATATTATGCAGTCAAAAGACAAGGACATTTATCGTTGCAAGGTGATACTAATGTATGACTAGAAACACCTTTTTGGTGGTAAATATATTGAATTGGTGAGTTCACTCTTTATTAACGTTTGAAATGTTAATATCAAAGTTGGGAATGAGAGTACCTTTTACACGTTTAACAAGATATGAACAAAAGCATTTGACCCCGACGTGATTTGAACACGCAACCTTCTGATCTGGAGTCAGACGCGCTACCGTTGCGCCACGGAGTCACCTTGCGGAGTTGGGCCATCTCGTTAAATTCCATAGACACAAGGATATGAGACCTGCCTCTATAGCACATCATGTAGAGAACAGCGAGATTTCAGCAGCTACCGAGTCCGCAGCTTAATAAGATGCATGCATGCACTGGCTAGACTAACTTTTCAGCCTAGTATGCTCTTGCATCCTATAAACATCTAGGTTGAGTGGATACTTAATTTACTTTATTTTCTGAATAATTTGAACACTTGGACACACACACATATATATGTATATATATATATATATATATATATATATATATATATATATATATATATATATATATATATATATATATTGGCCTAGTCACTCTCTATATGTGCGGCGTTATGGAGCGATGTCTATGGCCCTTCTGCAACTGAAAGACCCCTTGGAAATATTCATAAAGAAAGGGGGACCTAAGCTGTTGAAAGTGACCATAAAACCCAAATCCTTCCTTCCTTCACTCCACGGCTCATTGTCTGCAGTGGCATGATGATTTATGTTGGCTGTTCTCAGGGCTTTCCTACTATTGTAAATTTATGATAGTTCTATAAAAAACTTGATAAACTCTATATTTATATATATATATATATATATATATATATATATATATATATATATATATATATATATATATATATATATATATATATATATATATATATATATATATATATATATATATATGCAATATATATATATATATATATATATACATATATATATATATATATATATATATATATATATATATATATATATATATATATATATATATATATGTATATATGTATATATATATATATATATATATATATATATATATATATATATATATATATATATATATATATATATATATATATATATATATGACAATGTTACACAACATGCTAACTCCCTACCGGTAATAAGGTAGACACTGCGGAGCATAATCACATCTTTACAGTGTTAAATACATGCCGACAGGTGGAATATTTCTCATGATATAGTTAATAAATAATGAAGACGAGGCACTCATTCTTTTCTTTGTGCACGAAGCCTTTTAGTAAGATGACTTCGTGGCGCAACGGTAGCGCGTCTGACTCCAGATCAGAAGGTTGCGTGTTCAAATCACGTCGGGGTCATTTTTTTTTTCTTTTGAACTATGTTTTTTTCAAGGGGTAACGGGATGCTATAGCTATAATTGTCCCTACTCTAATTATGTTATTCATATCTCAAAGATGTGGATATACAGAGAAATCAACAGTCTAAGAAAAAACGTCAACCTTTCCTAGGAAATCTTCACATGACTACAAATGATAGTCCAAATATTCCACTATTACTAACCTAATAGTTACCCTCTATATTACAACACATTTTCAGGAGAAGTCTTTGGCTCCCTCCAGTCATTTCAGTTTCGGCCTTGAAACGAGATGAAGCGCCATCTCTGTCATTTCGCAATAAAAATATGACTCAAGAACATTATTGCAGCATTACTATCAACAATTTATTGCATAGATAAAAATAGTATACGATTACCTTCGTGCAAATGAGTTTTTATATCGTGGCATAGGCACAACGTAAATGATTTTTGAAAATGGGGCCCAGTCGCGGACGACGAATGACAAGTGCGGTACTCTGGTCAATAAATGTTCATGAGCAGCTGTATAACAAATTAGGAAGTTACCCACGTACACGTGCAAAGTGTACGGAATTCCAAAAAGTGACAAAATATAGAATCTTTCTTTTAATAGAAATATCCTAAACTATTTATGTGATACAGTTATATTTGACACTTTTATTCAATCAAATAATTTGCGAAAGTTAAATTTGGTCAACTACTCTAAGCCGATAAATGTATTGCAATATAGTTATAAATTGCGTTATTGCCAGGAGTAAGTCCAGCGCAATTACTGATTGCACGCGTTCGCTCACTAACGTCCCCGACTTCTAAATAGGGCTGAGCACATGACAAGAATGCTAATAAGGGCCAAGGGAATGTTGGTGGTTTACTCCGGCACCCTTGACTACGTATCACTGGCAGGGTCCAGGCATATCCCTTAGCGGCACAGCAAGCAAAATGCTAGATCGCAGTTAGTGTAGTACAATGCATTAGGAACTAATGTACAAGTACAAGAGGTTTATACACATATCACGTGTTTTCTCTACTACCCTGCCATCGAGGATACTCTTAGCAAAATAAATGGAGAACATCTTTCACTAGGATGAATCGAATTACACCTGGGGCATGTGAGAAAAATGCCAGTGACTTGGGGTTAGATGGTGGATTTCACCGGGCACTACAGTTTCCTCCGCAATGTACAACTGGCTAGTCTCGACTCGGACACAATATGGCAGAAAAAGTGACCAAATTCCATTTTCCAAAAATGTTTACCAGTATGAATCTAAGTAGGACGGATGTAAAGGACATACGCTATGCCATACTTTAACATCGAAAAGTTTTGAGTAGGACTAATTATGAGCGATATCATGAATGGACACCGCCCTATCTTTTTATTACAGCCGGATTAATATCTTATTTATCAATGGTATACATATTTGCCAAGCATTTTGAACTATTGATACATAGGTTAGTTAGCCCTAAGTGTGTGGTCGCAGGAAGGTCTGCGTGCTCTAATATTCTTGCCAATGAAATAATTGCCAAAAGAAAGAAAAAAAAGTTTTGAGAAGATATAAATATAATTATTCGTGAGTGATACTAATATCACAAACGGACATCCCCCGCCCCTGTCTTTACATTAAATGTAGGGTATAGTACTTAAGTGTTTTTCTCTTAACCACAATCCTCCAATTTTGTTCAAAAAATTGTCATTTGTGGTGTATGATATATGCCAGTATTTTTAGTTTTTGAATGTATGTGTTATTTAGAAATAAAAATAAACACATGCGTTTTTGAGAAATAAAAATTAAGTTAATATTGACAATGAAGAACATAATTATATCTTTTCAGTAATTGTCTACGACGTGTAATCCGGCAGAATATTTCTCAAAATATTTTCATGCGAGCACTCCGTGGCGCAACGGTAGCGCGTCTGACTCCAGATCAGAAGGTTGCGTGTTCAAATCACGTCGGGGTCAAGTTTTTTTAAAGGAGATCTTGTTAAAGGAGTAAACGATGCTATAAAAAGTCATACTCGTAATTCAGATATTCACATTTAAATTATGTGGACATACAGTGAAATCTCCAGATTAAGGAAAAACGGCAAAATATTTAGGAAATCTTCATATGACTATAAAAAAAGGTCCTGCTATCCCAATATCACTACCCTAATAGTAGGCAATGACAAGGCCTGTTCACATGTCTTTAAAGGTTAATGTCTGGGAAAGAGGTATGTTAAATAAGTGTTCTGACTAAATTTAAGACAGCCTGTTAGAAGATATGTATTATAAGTTTTTTTTCTAAATTTCAAATTACACGCATGTGTAATCGGATTTTTATTTTCTATGGGTACAATATATTTATGCATCATATAAATATTAATTATTCAGATTCTTTTTGTTATAATGTTTTGTTATAACAAATAAAAATGCATATAAACATACACACATTGCCCACAAAGATACACATATGTAATCATTGTAAAATACACGAGCTAATATGTTTTATTCATCCTATAAGCATTGGTAAGAGATGAAGATATGATATAAGTTAATCTGAGTTAAGTATTTAAAAAGATTGACCAACTGTTCAAATGTTCATATTTTGTGAAATATCCGAAATTAAAGTTATTGCATAGAAGAGTCTTACAAAAACTCTTATGTCAAATGGATATAGTGCATAGTCCAAATATTCCTCTATGCGAGAACACACATGAGGCTATTGAGCATGCGTGTTTGAATGCAATCCTCCCCTTTTCCCAATATTTTTTTTCAAAACAGCTTAAGAAACATCTAAATTGACATCATGGTTAAATAGAATGATAACTTAGAGATAGCCTGTTGCAGTTCCAAGCATATCTGATCATCCATGTCAAAGCTGTTAGGCAAAGTTTGACCCCTCTATCATTTCACTCCAACACAAGGTAAATTTTCAATGCAAACCTGCATACTAGCCAAGCTATTTTTAGCACTTTGTTCTGGCTCCTGGCGAGGAGACATGAAATACCAGTCTTCACCATAGGTTTTACATTGTGTTGGAGTGAAATGACAAGGAGGTCAAACTTTACATCACAGCTTTGACTTGGATGAACGAATTTGCTTGAAACCTCAACAGGAGATCCCTAAGATATCATTCTATGTAACAATCTTTGATGTTACTTAATCTTTTTTGAAAATATACTGGGAAAAGGGGAGGATTGCATTTTTTCTGGGACGTACATTGTGGCGGCAGGATGAG
>OZ012698.1:10679262-10904074 GCA_963942565.1 Maea johnstoni
TATATATATATATATATTCCCTCGTCTTCTTTCTTCTACCCACCAACATGATGTTATGATGAAGATAAAGGTCGGTCATGAAAAGAATATCTGCAACATCCTCCAATCGCGACAGAAATACCCCATCAAAGCAACATAGCCATAGCCAAAGCTAACCTGGGCAATATTCACTAGACATGCAATTTTGCGTCGAGCAGATGGTCCTGAAATCTCAACAACTTAAAAAGAAGAAATTAAAAGATGGATATACATATATATATATATATATATATATATATATATATATATATATATATATATATATATATATATATATATATATATATATATATATATGATATTTAGGTATATTTTTATCCTTACAGGCTTGTGAGTGTTTCAGGATAGTATCTACTTGCTTTGAGTGCCAATGACATACCAGCTATAACAGAGTTAGTTAGATCATCAGATTATGAGAAAGGTAAGCCCCTTTCCCACATTCACGATGTTGAATACGAATGAGTGCAATTTTAGAAATCGCACGCCTTTGTGTTAGAGTGCATGACAGTCTAATAAAGATTCTCACTCGATCACAGTAAACTGTAATTGGCCGTATGACGTTTGCACTCAATCGAACTCAATCTCAATTGCAAAAATCGCACTCTCGGTTTTGAAATCTTCAAGAAAATCGCACTCATTCGTACTGTTTCAGAGTTTCGCACTGAACCGTATGGGCGTCTTAAGAGCCCCACACTGCACCGTATGGGCATTGCACTGGACCATATGAGTGTCCATTCAATCGTCGTCACGACCAAGGGAAGGGAATAAAACAATCCTCATACGGTTGAGTGCCAAGCAGTGAGAAGCTTATAAGACTTCCTTATGGTTGTGTGTGATTGCCAAGCGATTCACATGCGATGCTCACACAGAGTGGTGTCCGGACTTGCAATAAGCTTTGATAAGAACAAAATTAGAGCAAGTAGGGACAGGAGACTGAACTGGGAAGGTTATTGATTGGTCTTACACTTTTACAGCATTGGGTATATATTACAATGTGAATCACATCTGATTATGATATAAACTTAAAGCTTGAATCAATACAAAATAGTTAAAACATGGGAAAATAGATGCGAAACAGCTTATAGTTAAAAGTTTTATAGCAGGAAAATATACCCACCTATTCCTATCCCTACCAAGCCATGATTAATTAAGGATTTAAAAATAGAAAATCTGATATATTAATTTGTGTGGAATAATAAACATACTAAATTATTGAAAGAGTAGTATGGAATCTGATATCTAATATGGCAGCATGTCCCTTCATAATTTGAGTGACATCTCCCAATGCTTTAAACTGTCCTGTCTATGTAGGTTGCAAACGTCAAATGAATTCATCTTTTAAGATTTCAGGAACTAGATCAGACTTAAATATTTGGTAGGAATTTTGTGAAATACGTTTATTGTTTGTAACCAACCCTTTTTTGAATGACATTATTATTTCTATTAAAGATGTTTTTGAAAAGATATATGCCACATGCATGCTATTTAGACTTATTTGGAATGCCAGTTGGAAAGTAGATTAACAGTATCCGATTTTTCAATTACAAATTAGTCAACAGAATTAAAATCTTGGTGACAAAGAAAATTCTAATCTTATATTGTTATCCACCAAATAATGTTTATACGTCAACAGAGAGTCAAAAGCAAGTGCTACCATTCATCATGTATAAAGCAGAACCTTGAAAAACATATAAGGCACAACAATATGATAGCTATGAACACTTGCTTGGTAGATGTCACCCAGTAATTGCAGAAGATGAGAGACTCCAACAATGGTTTTTCCAACAAATGAAAAATGTTATGAATTTAGTTATGTTATAAATACTAGTATTATTTTCTATTTTCATTCACTTGTTGTCTATAGTGATGAATGTTGTTTTTATTTGTAATCTATTTTCTTTTTCTCTTTTTGTTTGAAAAATGAGATGAGGAATTTTGGTTTGGTGTGAGATATAAAATAAACAACAATGTTTTCAATTTTGAAAAAATAGCAAAGAAAAAAGACATTTGAATAGTTACAAAAGACAACTTAAGTTTTGATACTAGTATTAGCAAATCATTACTATCTATCCTGATCCATTGCATTCTTCTCAAAAGCCATCAAAACCCTGTCAACATTATCATTGTCTATTTCACACGATATTGAAAATGTCAAGATTTAACTTACCTATAACAAAAGCAGGCAATACAATCCCAGAGTACACCATTCCAAGTGCAAAGCGTATTGCACCAAAGGAGTAGACTTCATTCACGAATCCCAAACCTACTGCAAGTGCCAGTTGTATGCACATGCTGCCTACCAATACCTTCTTTCTTCCAAATCTGTAAAAGAGGAAAACATTTTTGTACCTTCAAAGGCTAATATCTGTAAAGGAGGAAAGCATTTTTGTACCTTCAAAGGCTAATATCTGTAAAGGAGGAAAACATTTTTGTACCTTCATAGGCTAATATCTGTAAGCGAGGAAAGCATTTTTGTACCTTCAAAGGCTAATATCTGTAAAGGAGGAAAACATTTTTTTTGTACCTTCATAGGCTAATATCTGTAAAGGAGGAAAGCATTTTTGTACCTTCAAAGGCTAATATCTGTAAAGGAGGAAAACATTTTTGTACCTTCATAGGCTAATATCTGTAAAGGAGGAAAGCATTTTTGTACCTTCAAAGGCTAATATCTGTAAAGGAGGAAAACATTTTTTGTACCTTCATAGGCTAATATCTGTAAAGGAGGAAAACATTTTTGTACCTTCATAGGCTAATATCTGTAAGCGAGGAAAGCATTTTTTTGTACCTTCATAGGCTAATATCTGTAAACGAGTAAAGCATTTTTTTGTACCTTCATAGGCTAATATCTGTAAACGAGGAAATTTTTGTACCTTCAAAGGCTAATATCTGTAAAGGAGGAAAGCATTTTTGTACCTTCAAAGGCTAATATCTGTAAAGGAGGGAAGCATTTTTGTACCTTCAAAGGCTAATATCTGTAAAGGAGGAAAGCATTTTTGTACCATCAAAGGCTAATATCTGTAAAGGAGGAAAGCATTTTTGTACCTTCAAAGGCTAATATCTGTAAAGGAGGAAAGCATTTTTGTACCTTCAAAGGCTAATATCTGTAAAGGAGGGAAGCATTTTTGTACCTTCATAGGCTAATATCTGTAAAGGAGGAAATCATTTTTGTACCTTTACAGGCAAATATTTTAGTAAAATGAGATGTAAATACCGTATATCTGGTTATTTTGGCTGTGTGAAATTTTGGCTTTCGGGCCAAAACGGGGGTAAGGAAATTAAGGCTCATATTAATTTTGGCTCTCCAGGGTCTGAGTTAAAATTACCTCACTTTTGAAATTATCTTACTACCTAAAATGACAAAATGTCTGTCGCTGCATAGCATGTATTCTAGTTCAATCTGTTAAAAGTAACTCTGTACAGAAATAGTTTTGTTTAAATTACAATTTGATTGGGGTAGGCTTACCTGCAAAGATAATGGAAAGTGGCATAAATACCTGATGAGTTCTCACTGTGTAAAATGCACTTATTATGTACGCATTGGGAGTACCTGATCAAGTAGTTAACTTTTAATTAAGTTTACCATGGTGAATAGAACTCAGGAGGTGGGTAGTGGTACCCCTAGTAATTACAAACAAAGGGATTTTGCAAGGGAGTATGATCAAAAGACAACTGTACATGTGTTTTCTAAACAAACTATACATAACATGCTGCTGAGATTTTTGATTGTAATCATGAAGCATGCCACTTAGGCCAGTGACACACTGTAATTTGCATAACAATACTGCAGTGGACAACTAGTTACTTTAAATAGATTACCTCACATTACATGCCATGCAGTGACTGGCATCTGGTGTCCACACTAGAAACTAAGCTCAACACAACCTGAGCTCAGGGTTAAAGTCGGGGTGTTCAAGGTATGCATTCTTGGCTTTTATTAATTTTGGCTCTTCAAGATGGAGAGCCAAAATAGGCCAAAATTAGACTACCTCCAAAAAACCCAGATATACGGTAGAGGAGGACTGGAGATGACCATGCATACTCTAGATGGATTGATATTTTTACACATTAAAAATAAGTTTACTTTTTTAACAAATTGCACATATTGAAGTGTTCTGGCATGCATGGGAATAAAGGGTGCGTGTCTATTTCAATTACTAGTATTAGATTTAATTATGATCTTATGTTGTCTTATTAGAGAAAAGGATAAAATTGCATCAGGCAATTTCCAAAGGAGATGAAGTTGGCCAGCTTACAAATCGTGGGACCCTGTAGGACGCTCAAAGGAAAATGAACTTCACACTCAATCTACAGATTATGGAGAAAATAGGTTTCTTTGGCGGCATCTTAGCATGTCTGTATGGACGGATGGGTACTTTTAATCGGTCACAAAAAATGCCCTTATCCGTAACGGAAGAAAAATCAGTTTCCTTGGGGCCTATATATCACTAATACTACTGCAAGGTGAAGCTTACCGATCAGAAAGGGTTCCCTGCACAATTGCGCCAATTACCATCCCCGCTGGGTAGAGTGATTCAATAATGGTCTTTATGTAGGTGCGGTCACAAACAAGGTTCCACTGAAAGAAGAAATAATGATAAAGTTTAGAATGGTTAAGTAACTACTAATGCAGCTTCTACTTAAGTACTAATAATGATAATAAAAATAATAATAATAATATTAAAAATAATAAAAGAAACAATTATCATTGTTATTATTGTTATTATTAATAATGCCTATATTATTTCTAGTATTATCATTATCGTTTTTATTAGTAATATTGTAATTATTATCATTATTATTATTAATTTTATTATTATTATCCTTATTATTATTATTATTATTATTATTATTATAATTATTGCTATTTTTATTATTATACTATCATTATTATTATTACTTTAATTATTATAATAATTATTATCATTATTATCACATATCAGTTTTTATTACTGTTCCTACTACTACTACTACTACGAGAGAGAGAGAGAGAGCGAGAGAGAGAGAGAGAGAGAGAGAGAGAGAGAGAGAGAGAGAGAGAGCATCACTATCTTACATCACTGACAATGGATGAGGTGTACAGAGACCTGTCGTAGACAAATTTATCACAAGTTATTGGGGTCCTAGTCTGGTTTGTGTTTGGCATTGAAAGGTTTATGTCATATCTCTGGCACTGGCTGTAGCTAGACGTCTCGGCATCCCAAGGTATGGTGAGGTTCCTAATGAAAGTCTCGTTATCTGAAGAGATGAAGGAATCCCCTGTATCCCAACCAGGGATGAAACACCTGCAAAAAATGAATATATATATATATATATATATATATATATATATATATATATATATATATATATATATATATATATATATATATATATATATATATATATATATATATATATATATATATATATATATATATATATATATATATATATATATATATATATAAACTTAGCCGCAATGTGACAGTAAAAGTGAAATTAAAATTCCAGTTGCTTGCACGTCTGCCTGTGGCTGGTTGTAAGAAACACCAATGGATAACATGTCAAGAAAAAAGCCAAGCATATCAATTATCCACATACCTTGCAAATCAGAGCTACGTTCGGTTGGGAGGTCATCCATGCATTCGTAGCCAGGAAACTGGATGACAACGGGTGTGCAGTATTGTTTTATACCAGAGCCGTTCACGCATTTAGTGCAGGAATTAAATGTTTGCACTGTATGAACTGCTGTCTTATGCCCCTGGGGAGAGTACTTTGGCAACAACAACAACAAATATATTGTAAAGATAAAATTAATATTTATAAGACAGTAAATAGAAGCAATTCTTTTCTGACCTGTGATCCGGGATTCCAGCAATGAAGATTGTAAGGATTGTGTGTCCCATGGCAATAATCGCTGGGAGAAACGCAATTATCGCTATTCTGATTTGGTAGATGCCAAAGTCACCAATGTGTTGAAACACGTCATTATATGCCATATTCTGGAAAAGAAAATAGAAGCATATGAAAGTGAAATGCATATAAATAAGGATATTATACCATGTGGGGATGTCTTGCTGACTTAAGCCCCTCTCACACAAGACCATGAAGTCTACACGACTGTACACGAAGTTGGGGTTTTTCACTCCGTGTAGACTTCGCGGAGGTTTGTGTAGGCTTCACGATAAAACGGGTACACTTCCTGGAACTTCGTATTCACTTCGGGATAAACTTTGTTCACTTCATGTCCGCGCTGAAATCTTTTGGCTGTTTAAAAATTTTCATGAACTCCATATGAAGTTTGACCTAGATATATATCATGTCAACTTCATGTTACCTTCATGTACACTTCGCAGAATACTGGTTGACTACTGGTTGACATCGTGCTACTTCGTGTTCACTTCATATCCAAATTCAAACACGAAGTGAACGTGAAGCCAACACGACGTACCATGAAGTACCGCGAAGCCAACAAGAAGTCAACAAGTAGATCATGTGACGCTCAACATCCAACCAGAATGCGCTAATTGAGGAGAATAAAGCATTCAAATTCTGTCTTTATTTCAACTACCAAAGACTCATTTAGCGTATCAATTCTTTTCATTCCTCACATCCTTCTGATCCTTGCCCGTGTACACGCTTTAACGTCTCTAATAGTTATAATAGATCGACTTGGGGTCCTATAAAACCACATCGGAGACAATACTAGATAACACATAACAAACAATATACACCCTTTAATTTGCACTAAGGTAAATACATAACAATAATATGGTCTAGCATAAATACAGAACGACCCAATATAAGGCACTTAATTTCCTTTATTTAACATTATACCCAGCAAACACAAAACATTTGTGCTATGTATATAAAATTCCAACATCTGTGAAATGTTACTGAAAATATTTATTAATGTTTAAACGTTTGGTTATTACTTAAATTTGAAGTATTATTGTCACAACACTTTAAAATACATTTACACAATAATGCAAAAATTATTCATCAAATATTTCTGGGAAACATCTTTACATTGTATATATATATATATATATATATATATATATATTTATATATATATATATATATATATATATATATATATATATATATATATATATATATATATATATATATATATATATATATATATATATATATATATATAAATATATATATATATATATATATGTATATATATATATATATATGTATATATATATATATATATATATATATATATATATATATATATATATATATATATAAATATATATATATATATATATATATATATATATATATATATATATATATATAAATGTATAATATATATATATAAATATAAATGTATATATATATATATATATATATATATATATATATATATATATATATATATATATATATGCATATATATATATATATATATATATATATATATATATATATATATATATATATATATATATATATATATATATATATGAATCATATAGGTTCATGTGCATTCACTTCGTGTTATATACGTGTTGTGTTCGTGTATAGACATATTCAATCTTGTTGGCTTTGTGTTGTCTTTGTGTACGCTTCATGTTGTATGGTCGAGTGGTTACAAAACCTAAACTTTTTCGCGAAGTCTACATGAAGTGGAAGTCAGCACCTTCATGTACAGTCGTGTAGACTTCGTGCTCTTGTGTGAGAGGGGCTTTAGAGGACTTATCATTTCAAGAGTGCAGCCAGAGCCATCTATTGGGTACTTGGTTTGCAAAGTGTATACCTTGACCCACTTGCAGGTATATTTTAGAAGGAAGCTGGACAGAAGAGAGGGAATTTTCCACTACTAGGAGAGATATGTTCTCATACTGACATGTTTTTGTTTTTGAATTCTTAGTCTTTTTATTTCCCAAGCTGGACAACTACGACTTGGCCCTCCTTTATAGGCACAGCATAAAGTGGAAGTTTGTCAGGGTTCCACCCTCGTTTTCTCCTCATAGAAGTATGATAAAAACAAATGTTTTAAACTACGTTAGAGCCATTGTCTGATTGTCCTTTCTATTATGGTACCATGATACCATGGTTTCTATCCATGGTACACTTTTGGCTCTGCTAGATGTTGGTTATGTTAATACCTCTGATGACATTTAACTTTAAAAATTCAGATTTTCTGGATAGTGTATCTCAATACTTTTGTTATCAGTTTGTTCTTTTTCCCCTGCTCCATTTGTAAACTTTAGTCATTTGTGTATAGGTAGTGCCACGTGTCTAGAACGTTTCTTAAGTTTATTGTATTCATTTGCACTTTACAGACAAACAAGATCGAACACTAACGTACACTAAAGTGACTCCTTCATCAAAGTATGGATGTGTTGATTAAGGTAAACAAGAGCATGTAGCTTGTGACGTCACCCTTAAGCATGGGTGTCTTGATAAAGGTAAGCAGGAGCGTGTAGCTTGTGACGTCACCATTAAGCATGGATGTCTTGATAAAGGTAAGCAGGAGCGTGTAGCTTGTGACGTCACCATTAAGCATGGATGTGTTGATATAGGTAGGCTAGAGTGTGTAGCTTGTGACGTCACCTTTAAGCACGGATGTGTTGATAAAGGTAAGCAAGAGCGTGTAGCTTGTGACGTCACCATTAAGCATGGATGGTCGATAAAGGTAGGCTAGAGTGTGTAGCTTGTGACGTCACCACTAAGCATGGATGTGTCGATAAAGGTAGGCTAGAGCGTGTAGCTTGTGACGTCACCACTAAGCATGGATGTATTGATAAAGGTCAGCAAGAGCGTGTAGCTTGTGACGTCACCACTAAGCAAGGATGTGTCGATAAAGGTCAGCAAGAGCGTGTAGCTTGTGACGTCACCACTAAGTACGGATGTGTTGATAAAGGTCAGCAAGAGCGTGTAGCTTGTGACGTCACCACTAAGTACGGATGTGTTGATAAAGGTCAGCAAGAGCGTGTAGCTTGTGACGTCACCACTAAGTACGGATGTGTTGATAAAGGTCAGCAAGAGCGTGTAGCTTGTGACGTCACCTTTAAGCATGGGTGTGTCGATAATACTAGTTAGTAGTTAGTAAGTATTCGTGATGTGAACTTTTGGGAAAAGCAAACATCGATCAACGGATATATAGTTCCGGTTTTAGTTTCCGTTTTGCATAGAGAGTACTAGGGATTATTCATATTGCTGCACGGCTCAACACTAATTCCCTTTTGCAGGTGGAGCGAGAGTCCAAGTTTCAATGGGCTGTCCAAGTAAAGTAGATGGAAAATAGTGCAGATTGTTATTACGAAGCTCTGTCCTCTGGCTTGCAATCTTTATATATGGATGTACATAGCTAGCTATGGAAGAAGTTATTTTGGTAGTTTGAGTAGCTAAAGTTATTTTGACAAATTGATCCTGAGTTTTTACCTCTCTATGTTCTATTTGTATAATTCTATTTTGTAGCTTCGTTAGAACCAATAAAAATACATACACGTTGGCCTGAAGCCAGTCCTTCACTATAGGGCATATAGTAAGTGGTCTCTCGTTACACATCCATTCTGTTATTCATCTGAGATAAACACAGAATAACTGTCGGACTCACAGTCATATATCTATTAAAATATTGCTTGATTTTGAAACTAGTTTCATACTTGTCTCATACCCTGATTATGCCCCCAGATGTGGAAGTGTTAAGTACTGTATTAACCCTTATGCTGCTGGTGGCCAATATGGCCATTAAAATGGTGCAAAGATCCTGCAAAATGGCCTAAACAGTGACATATAGGTACTCGTCTGGGAGTAGTTAGCAAGAGCTATCCAATAAATACCAATATGACAGGGTTTAGATGGTTTTCAAAAACCGTTGTTCTTGTGCTTTGGACGATCGGTTTCCTCAGCATTGGAAGGGTTATTCACAATAAATTGCAATCATGACTCGCAGAGACCCAATTGCCTGATGCAAACATATGGTCAGAAATATCTTAATTACTAATCATTGAAATATTAACTGAGTGTTGTTGTTTACGTTGGATTAAACTATCCCTCTTCTAAGAGTTTTTTTTATCAAATACTTTCTTGGCTGATAGGTTGTTTTTTGCCGGACAAGGAGTTTCAGTGGTTGGCTGAAAGAGTTGTCTGTGTTCGCCATAAAAGCGTACAGTACGGCTGTGTGATCAAAGATCATCATCACCATGATCATCATCATCATTATCATCATCATCGTCGCCGTCGTCGTCGTCATCATCGTCGTTGTCGTCATCATCATCTTCATCATCATCATCACCATCATCATCATCATCATGTTTTTTAAGAGCGTGTACCAGTGACAGGGTGTGATGCCTCGGCCACGAGGAGCCCCGGTCAATTCAGAGAACTATTTTAAACAGTCGTACATGCATCGTCGTCGTCATCACCTTTTTGTCTTCGTCAGCATCAGCATCATCATCACTATCATTACCGTGCTCACCACCCTTCTCCTCCTCCTCATAATCATAAACATCATCTTCATCACCACCACAATCATCGTCGCCGTCGCCATACCACAAACACACAGGCATTGCTTTAAGGCACTACTAGTAATTGCTATGTAAATGCACAATGGTTGTTTCGATGTGTGTATGCATTGTAGTACTTAGTCTACTTACCAATAAATCTCTGGTCTGGGTCTTTGTGGACCAGTCTATAAACCTTCTATTCCTCTTGAGCTCCGTAGCCAGACTGAGCTAGGACTTTAATACACGTATAGTCAGCGGTGGTTTCGTAGTGCGGGCGGGGAGCACTCGGCCAATTATGCCTGAGGTGTGCCCTTTTCTTCCTCGGACATTAATTTTGCTCGGCAATTTTTTATTGGTGTATTTCTTTTTATTATTTTGATTATTATCATTAGTATCATTAGTATAGTAGTAGTAGTAGTAGTAGTAGTAGTAGTAGTAGTAGTAGTAGTAGTAGTAGTAGTAGTAGTGTTATTATTATTATCATATTATTATTATTATTATTATTATTATTATTATTATTATTATTTTCAATTTTTGCTTTGCTCTGTCATTTATCAACTGTAGTAGTAGTAGTAGTAGTTGTGTTATTATTATTATCATATTATTATTATTATTATTATTATTATTATTATTACTATTATTATTATTATTTTTATTATTATTATTATTATTATTATTATTATTATTATTATTATCATTATTATTATTATTATTATTATTATTATTTTCAATTTTTGCTTTGCTCGGTTATTTATCAACTGAGGTGTTTCTTTGCTTTTCTTTTCATTTTTATTTATTTTCAATTCCTTAAATGTCTCCTGTCTTATCTCTCGGTCCATAGGCATGTCGGTAGTTACCCCATTATGGACGCTCTAGCACAACATCACAACACTAGGGTCAGAAAATCGGTGCACTACATTGGTAACATTCCCTGAATATACACCCGAAAACATAAACATATTATATATAATAATAACTGTATATAACGAAATCAAGTGAAAATATAGTCACGGTTTGGTACACATACCCCCTCTACACTATAACCCCCAATCTGCCCCATCCATACATGAAGGTCCCTGAAATAACAACATATATACAGTGCAGACATTTAATTCCTCCACCCGGCAACCGGACGTCTGCAAGCGCTTGGTCGTACAAACACACATGACCAACATGTCAACAATGTCGATGACCGGCGTACTTGTACCTTGCCAATCAAATCTACGTTCTGTTGTGAGGTCATCCATGCATGCACCCATGCCCCGGAAACTGAATGGCGATCGGGCGTACGGTCGTGTATTATATCCGGGCTGCCCATCCAAGCATTTAGTGCATGAATTAAAGTTCAGCACTGTAGATATTTAGAAATATGTTGATAATAAAGCATTGACATGTGGGGGTGATTTGTGAATATATGGTCATTTTGTGGTTTGTAATTAGGTTAAAGCCTACACCGTTTTCCTCATAATTAGATCAATTGGGAATGTATTGCCCATCACCGAGAAGAGTGAGAGACCATCTACTGCAGTCCCATAAGCTTGTACACAAACAGAAAATGTTTGGTCCTTTTCTCTACATCAAACTTCAACTAATGTGTGTGTGTGTGTGTGTGTGTGTGTGTGTGTGTGTGTGTGTGTGTGCATAAGTAAATACATTCACAAGATTATATGCATGAGTAAATAAAACACCCTAAGAGTCGGCTGAAACAATATCCTCAGGTTGTCACTAAACCTTTACATGATAGTATCGCCAAGGAAATTGGACATCCGGCATTTAGGAACCGACTCGGCAGAATATCCAGTACAGCGCAGTGCCAAGCCATCAGTGCTCGCTGCGGCCAGAGGTAGTCTGACAAACTTGGTGAATTCTTTCACATCAAAGTATAATTTGGAAAATATTCTATGAAGAAATATTAATCAGTACATTAATAGCAACTTTCTTTCAAATGTTTTGTAAAGTCATTCTGTATTCCTATGTTATAGCTAAAAGTATCAAGCACCCAGACGACAGTTTTAATGGAAATTTCAAGTATGATTGAATTAGGCATTTTGGCTTGGAATAAGGTGTGAGATTTGAGGTAAGATCCGAGGCTTATATAAAAAAAATCAAGTCATTAGGGAAAGGTGTTCCTTTTGATAATGAAAAGCTTTCCATATTACTTTATGCTGATGATGTGGTTCTACTGGCTGAAACAGAGGCAGACCTACAGATTATGCTCAAGGTGTTATACAAATGGTGTACAAAATGGCGGCTAGAGATTAATGATACAAAAACTCAGATTATACACTTCCGAAACTCATCCAAGCCGAGGACGAGTTTCCAATTTTATTGTGGTGACCAGTTGCTGAAAACGGTCCCTCAGTATAAGTATCTGGGCCTTGTTTTCAATGAGTTTCATGATCTGTCACAAATTGCCAAATCTGTGGCTGCCTCCGCTAGTAGGGCTTTAGGTCTTATAATTTCAAAATTTTATGCAAACGGTGGTATGCCCTATAAGGTGTTTACAAAAGTGTACGAGTCCCTTGGTGCACCTGTTATTGACTATGGATCATCCATATGGGGTACAAGGGAATTCAGTTGTATAAATGCAGTTCAAAATAGGGCATGCCGTGTATTCTTGGGTCTTGGTCGTTATGCACCAAATGCTGGGGTTCAGGGTGAGATGGGCTGGTTCTTACCTATCCATAAGCAATGGATGAGCATCTCTAGGTTTCGCTGTCGTCTTTCTCAAATGAGTGAGGATAGACTCCCTAGGAAAATCTTTAAATGGGCATTAGCTCAGAATGTCAGAAACACTTGGCCCATTAAGGTGGGAAAACAATTTGAGTTTTTGGGTCTTCATAGGCTGAATGACTTAAACGATGTTGTTGAATTCTCAGAAATTGGGCAAGAGCTAAGTGATAAGCTCCTTAATGACTGCAATCTCAAATGGCAGGCATCTTTAAATAGAGAAACTAACAACAAGTTCGAGAACATATAGGCTTATGAAGACCGAATTTATATCAGAACCTTATCTCGAGATGCCCATCACTAGAAAGGAGAGGAAAGCGCTGGCTCAAGTCAGGTGTGGAGTGGCCCCTTTAAGACTAGAAACGGGTCGCTGGGAGAAACGTAATAATATACAGGTACCTTGGGAAGAAAGAGTGTGTTTAAATTGTTCCAAAAAAGGTTTTATAGAAACAGAAACTGAAGAACACTTTCTATTGCGCTGTCTGCACCCTGATCTTAAAGTCCATAGAGATAATCTTCTGCTTAAGGCCTGCACAGTCTTGCCATCTTTTAATTATTTAAATGACACTGATAAGTTGGTGTTCCTTCTGTCCAACTGTGATATTATCTTTTTTAGTGCCAAAACCTGTTCTAAAATGCTAAACATCAGAACAGATGTCTCGAACTGATTTTATATGACATTTTCATTTTAACATTGTTTATTATTCTTTGTTCATATTGTATGGTCTCTCGTAGGTCAAAGTTGACCGTCCATAGTTTTATCTTGTCATGTATGTATTATATAATATGGGTGAGACTTTAATAAAATCTTCTTATCTTATCTTATCTTATCTTATATATTAGAACGACAAGTAGGGTACTGCCAGCATAACCCCCCCCCCCCCCCCCCCCCCCCCGGGAGGGGGGGGGCACTCAGGTACAGAGGGGGCCCGCACCCGCGTTACGTATTTCGCGGAAGAAGGGGCCTTTTTTAAGACCTCCGCATGACCGCGATTTGTAAAAGAAGGGTATTTTTTTGTACCCTGGTACGAAGTATGGGGGGGGGGGGGGGGGTGAAAATCCCCTTACAATCCACGAAATATACGCTGCTCTGACGCCGAGTGAATCCCGAAGTGACACTGGGCTTCCGAGTTTGCTGCAGCCACTTGCTGCCGCTAAACATGTAGAGGATTATAAAATCTAAGGTTAAATACGTGTTCCCGTTCATCCAATGTCAGTGTTTTGATAAAAGAAGGGGTGTTTATTTACTGGAAAAGGTCAGCGTTTTTATTAAAATAAGGGTGCTTTTTTGGCCAGAAATCAGTGCTTTAGGGGTATTTTTCAATTTTGATAACGAGTGTATGCGCCACCCTTAATACTAAAGTGCCCCCCCCCCCCCCCCCGGGAGCATAACTGACTTGTGGTATTTATCGTGTATTTTTTTATTTTTAGAAATTGTGTCTCAGTGTCGGATGGCGACATCTATTTCAAAAAGTTTTCAACTTTGGTTGGCGTGGCAATGTTAATGTCGGGGAAGGAGTATGATTTTAAACTAAAACCCTTGCTGTGCTGGGGGCCGACTAGTAACATTTAAATTTCATTTGCGATCTACTAAATCACCAGCTGACCTATAGGTTTGGCGTGGTATTTCAATTCATATGTACTTGGTGACCGCTCCTTACTTGGATTAAGTATATCGCTTTGCAATGCTGTACCTTATTTTTGAAAAAAAGTGTCTCGGGGTTCTGGTGGCGACATCTATTTTAAGAAGTCCTCAACTTTGGTTCACCGTGTTTGGTTGGCGTGGCAATATGAATATGGGGGAAGGGGTATGATTTTTAACTAAACCCCTTGCTGTGCACGGAGGTCGGCTAGTAACTTTTTAGATTCCATTGATGAACTTCTAAATCGCCAGCTGACCTAGTTGGCGTGGTATTTCAATCCGGATGTACTTGGCGACCGCTATTGGCGTCGGCGAACATTTGGATTAAAGACTTCTTTACTGGGATTAAGAATATCGCTTATAGCGATGCCTTAGATGACCAAACACAAGTGGATTCGAAATCAGTCGGTCAACCTGAACATGCTAGCCTCAACCAGTGTCAACTAATAGCCGCTAATAGGCCAAAAATTGGTGCTCTGGTGCATCCCCAGCTGGTGGTGGAGATAAGGTTTCTCAGTAATGTAATCGATGCGAGAGCCCTGATTGGTCCTTGTTCCCACGTGACCTCGCGCTGATGGCTTATCTGGTACTCCTGGCATGAGTCCAGCACTTAACTATATAGGGCATATAGTAATTGGTCTCTCGCTACATATCCATTCTTTTCTTCATCCAAGGCGATGCTGACCAGCACCGGACATACAGCCGGACTTCAAGAACAATGAAGGAATAAGTAGAATGAGAGTAAAATGGCATCCGCATGTGTGTTCGATCTAAACAGAGACTTATAATGATTAGTCCGTATCTCTGATCTAAGCAAGGAAATTGCCGTAGTGGGAATGATCAATATAGAAGCAGTCGCATTAACTCGTGATTTACATATTGGTCGTTCATGTTTGAAGATATCTAAAAAAAAGAATAGTTTTGAGAAATATTTGACTGAAAGTCGTTCGCCGTTTTGGTTTTACAACCAATCTTCAAAGATGTATTAGAAATCAGTTAAATGGTTGAGATATGGTGAAAGTGGTCATACCTGATGTGGAATCCGTGTGGAAATTTGTTAAATGCGGCCAGCCGCACCTGCCGAGGATTTGACAATTGGCAGGATGTATCAGAAGCATTTATATTGGATTTATGACTGGTTTAACCTATATCAGCAAAACAAAGGGCATTTTGGTGTTATTTCCACTTCAGTATGCATTACTGAGAGAGAGAGAGAGAGAGAGAGAGAGAGAGAGAGAGAGAGAGAGAGAGAGAGAGAGAGAGAGAGAGAGAGAATATATCAAATTACTAGTTTTTTTAAAAAGTGCAATTTCTGCAAGCAAATTAGTCTTTATTTAGTTGTGTCAACACGAAATCATATCGAGCAGGATTAGAACCTTAGGAAGATAAAAGCATGGATTAGTATACACCAGTCTTGACCATGCGAACGACTATGTGCTGCTACATGTGTGCCGTGCAGTGTAACAATTCTAAGTGACCCCTGAGATGTGCATCTATGTGTGCTGTGCGGTGTAACAGATATGAGTGACCCTTTAGATGTGCCGCTGTGTGCTGTGCGGTGTAACAGTTATGAGTGACCCCTGAGATGTGCTGCTATGTGTGCTGTATGGTGTAACAATTCTGAGTGACCCCTGAGATGTGCTGCTATGTGTGCTGTGCGGTGTAACAGTTCTGAGTGACCCCCTGAGATGTGCATCTATGTGGGCTGTGTGGTGTAACAGTTCTGAGTGACCCCCTGATATGTGCTGCTATGTGTGCTGTGCGGTGTAACAGTTCTGAGTGACCCCCAGAAATGTGCTGCTATGTGTGCTGTGCGGTTAAACAGTTCTGAGTGATCCCCTGCGATGTGCTGCTATGTGTGCTGTGCAGTGTAATAGTTCTGAGTGACCCCTGAGATGTGCTGCTATGTGTGATGTGCGGTGTAACAGTTCTGAGTGATCCCCTGAGATGTGCTGCTATGTGTGCTGTGCAGTGTAATAGTTCTGAGTGACCCCTGAGATGTGCTGCTATGTGTGCTGTGCGGTGTAACAGTTCTGAGTGATCCCCTGAGATGTGCTGCTATGTGTGCTGTGCAGTGTAATAGTTCTGAGTGACCCCTTGAGATGTGCTGCTATGAGTGCTGTGCAGTGTAACAGTTCTGAGTGACCCCTTGAGATGTGCTGCTATGAGTGCTGTGCGGTGTAACAGTTCTGAGTGACCCCTTGAGATGTGCTGCTATGTGTGCTGTGCGGTGTAACAGTTCTGAGTGACCCCTTGAGATGTGCTGCTATGAGTGCTGTGCAGTGTAACAGTTCTGAGTGACCCCTTGAGATGTGCTCCTATGAGTGATGTGCGGTGTAACAGTTCTGAGTGACCCCTTGAGATGTGCTGCTATGTGTGCTGTGCGGTGTAACAGTTCTGAGTGACCCCTTGAGATGTGCTGCTATGAGTGCTGTGCAGTGTAACAGTTCTGAGTGACCCCTTGAGATGTGCTCCTATGAGTGATGTGCGGTGTAACAGTTCTGAGTGACCCCTTGAGATGTGCTGCTATGTGTGCTGTGCGGTGTAACAGTTCTGAGTGACCCCAGAAATGTGCTGCTATGTGTGCTGTGTGGTGTAACAGTTCTGAGTGACCCCCTGAGATGTGCTGCTATGCGTGCTGTTCTGTGTAATAATTCTGAGAGACCCCCAAAAATGTGCTGCTATGTGTGCTGTGCGGTGTAACAGTTCTGAGTGACCCCCTGAGATGTGCTGCTAAGAGTGCTGTGCAGTGTAACAGTTCTGAGTGACCCCCTGAGATGTGCTGCTATGCGTGCTGTTCTGTGTAATAATTCTGAGAGACCCCCAGAAATGTGCTGCTATGTGTGCTGTGCGGTGTAACAATTCTGAATGACCCCTGAGATGTTCTGCTATGAGTGCTGTGCGGTGTAACAATTCTGAGTGACCCCTGAGATGTGCTGCTATGCGTGCTGCGCGTTGTGTGCTGTGCGGTGTAACAGTTCTGAGTGACCCCTGAGATGTGCTGCTCTGTGTAATAGTTCTGAGAGACCCCCAGAAATGTGCTGCTGTGTGTCCTGTGCAGATTAACAATTCTGAGTGACCCCTTGAGATGTGCTGCTATGAGTGCTGTGCGGTGTAACATTTCTGAGTGACCCCCAGAAATGTGCTGCTATGAGTGCTGTGCAGTGTAACAGTTCTGAGTGACCCTTTGAGATGTGCTGCTATGAGTGCTGTGCGGTGTAACAATTCTGAGTGACCCCCAGAAATGTGCTACTATGAGTGCTGTGCAGTGTAACAGTTCTGAGTGACCCCTTGAGATGTGCTGCTATGTGTGCAGTTCGGTGTAATAGTTCTGAGTGACCCCCAGAAATGTGCTACTATGTGTGCTGTGCGGTGTAACAGTTCTGAGTGACCCCCCGAGATGTGCTGCTTTATGTACTGTGCTGTGTAACAGTTCTGAGTGACCCCAAGAAATGTGCTATTATGTGTGCTGTGCAGTATAACAATTCTGAGTGACCCCTGAGATGTGCTGCTATGTGTGCTGTGCGGTGTAACAATTCTGAGTGACCCCTGAGATGTGTTGCTATGTGTGCTGTGCGGTGTAACAATTCTGAGAGACCCCCATAAATGTGCTGCTATGTGTGCTGTGCAGTGTAACAGTTCTGAGTGACCCCTGAGATGTGCTGCTATGAGTGCTGTGCGGTGTAACAATTCTGAGTGACCCCCTCAGATGTGCTGCTATGTGTGCTGTGCGGTGTAACAGTTCTGAGTGACCCCTAAGATGTGCTGCTATGTGTGCTGTGCGGTGTAACAATTCTGAGTGACCCCTTGAAATGTGTTGCTATGTGTGCTGTGCGGTGTAACAATTCTGAGTGACTCCTGAGGTTGGGGACAAAGTAGCTCAGTTGGTCAGGTGTCAGACTAATAATCAGATGGTTGCAGGTTCAATTCCCGGCCAGGGCACTTTGGTCTGTCCTTGGGCAAGACAGTTTATCCATATTGCTTCTGTCTACCCAGCTGCAAAATGGGTACCTAGTATAAATAAGGCAGTGCTTAGAGTGTGTGCGCTATATGCTGCCAGTTGCTCTGGAATATCCCCCGGGGGATTGAAATGGTTTCCGTGTGTACAGGCCTGCTAGGGGAGGATTGCGTGTGAGCGCTTCGGTGGATACAAGACTGTAAACCAAATACCGCTACCTTTACCCCTGAGATGTGCTGCGATGTGTGCTGTGCGGTGGGACAATTCTGAGTGACCCCCTGAGATGTGCTGCTATGTGTGCTGTGCGGTGTAACAGAGTTGAGTGCAGTGAGGGTCTACTCCTTAGACTCATAGAAACGATTCTAGATAGGATACTGCTGAAATTCTTAGTAATAAATTGTTATATACTAACCTGCTTGTGTCCATTTTTTGTTGAATGTTTAAATGATATTGCAAATATAGATATGCCTTTTTTTAAATCAGTCCTGCGTGACAAATATGTCAGTTATTCAAGTGTATGTGTTCATTTTATTGTGTTGTGACTAATTCAGTGGTCTGTTACTTTACTAACTCTTTTTCTGTCTCTCTCGTCGTTAAAGTCAAGCCTGATAATTTACTTTATTTGGTTATTAGGTTGCGAGGCTCACTATTCTCGAGGATTGTTATGTATGTGACTTAGGGATTGGAGGTGTCATCAGCATCATTCATAGCCAATACTGGTTAAAATTTACAATAATTCGTGATCGGCAAAAATATGACAGATTTATAAATCAAGTAAACAAATTCCTCGGGTACGACGTCTTCGTATCTGAAATGTTCCCCTTGGGGAGTTGTACCATTAACACATCTAATGTCATACTCTTAATACAAAGTGCATGATTTTTCTCTAATCTGCTAGACTATGATAGTATGTATAGAAGATCCCCCAGTAAATACCCGTACCTATATCTAAAGGTATTTCGGGAGGAAGAGTACCGCGGTTTCTCCAATTTAGACTTCTTTTAAAGGTCCCTGACACCCATTATACGTAGGAGCTGCGTTTCTCATAAATCCTATATCCTGCTGTGAGGCCACAATGTATTTATCATCATCAGACCTTTCACGCAATAATTACTTTGTATCGGATAAATTGTCAAAATGTAGTACTACTTGTTTCACCTTTCTCGGTTCGCAGTGTCATTTTTTCTATTTGATATAAAGATAACACCCCGTACCAATAGGAAAATGAGCCAGGCAACCAGTCATTGCTTGAAATATATTTTCTTTCCATTTCTAAAGTGGTCGGAAAAAATAAATTCAAATTTATTTTCTATCGCCAATAAACGGGAGTGAAAATGAATTTAAATTTATTTTCTCTCGCCAATAAACGGGAGTGAAAATGAATTTAAATTTATTTTCTCTCGCCAATAAACAGGAGTGAAAATAAATATGAATTTATATTCTCTCCCCAATAAACGGGAGTGAAAATATTTTTTAATTTATTTTCTCTTTCACACTTGGTCCATCGTATATATATATATATATATATATATATATATATATATATATATATATATATATATATATATATATATATATATATATATATATATATATATATATATATATATATATATATATATATATATATATATATATATATATATATATATATATATATATATATATATATTTATATATATATATATATATATATATATATATATATATATATATATATATATATATATATATATATATATATATATATATATATATATATATATAAATGTATATATATGTATATATATATATATATATATAAATGTATATATATATATATATATATATATATATATATATATATATATATATATATATATATATATATATATATATATATATATATATATATATATATATATATATATATATATATTAAAAGTAAAACAATGTAGCGCCTAGTATCAAGACGAAAGTACACCACCGTGATCTATCAGTCTATGCCAAACACTTCTTAGTTCTAATTGCTTGCTTGATGAACAGCTATTTGAACCCCGCGCCAACACGCATGACTGCTTGCTAAATGAACAGCTACTGGAGCCGGTGGCTAGCCAATGGCCGTAGCCCTTACAAGCAAACTCGGTCTTGAACTACGACGAATCTGATTGGTTATATCAAGAAGACGCCATTGTTACCGTAGTTCTAGCAATCAGAGGAAATCGGCGTGAAGTCTTGTTTCTTTCACAATGATTTGATGCCGGTATCGTCAATTAAACCCACTGGAATTGTTGATGAGAGTTCGACATTCAAATTAACGGCAAATTAGCGAAATGGAGGTTGACGATTCAGGTTTGTTATAGCATTCATAGTAGACAAACTCATAAAGTGCGAATGAAGTCAAATTGGAACATTCTGCTAACTTGACTTTGTTTGTGCCCATGTGTTGCTGATTCAGTCATGATAAGTTAGTGGTTAGAATCACTATCATTTACTTAATCAGTCTTCTTGAGTCAGGGTTTTGAAGCTATCGTGAAACATTGGAGGCAACTAGGTAGTGCTATTACTCCTTGAATTGCACATTATTTTATAGACTGGTCAATATGTTTTTCTAAAAATGGCAAATCGTGTTTTGAAATAAAAGTACTCACAATTAACAATGCATGGAATAGCCCTATGGCAGAGGAAAAAAGACCATCATGGGCGAACAAAATAATAGTAATTAACAGAATAGGTGGGACTAGACGGCTACAGATATGTCAAAGGAAGTGAAAGCTCAGGAGATGGAAAAAGGGGGGTACCAATAGGGGTACCAGTGGCAAGAGGGGATGAAGAATAAGAGTACACTAGAAAAACACTGGGCCTGCAGAATAGAACCGGCAGGACAGCACAGGATATCATATGCCAAAGATAATCAGGGGGCTATTGAAATGAACAACATATGGTGCAGGCTATTGAAAATGAACAACATATGGTGCAAAAGTGTCCAGCATACAGAGTAGAATGGAGCAGAATGCTGGGGAAGGTAAGAAGAATAGGGGGGGGGGGGAAAGGGGGTAAGAGAGATGGGCTGTTTGAATAAGCAAAGAGGAGGGGGAGCAGCTCAGGGAGATAGTAGGTTTGGTTCCAAGGGAACCTTTAGAGGTACTGGACAGAACAGTGGGAGATATGGTGAAGATAATGATGAAGAAGAGAGAAGGGTTAAAGGGGGAAAGGAGTCATAGGGGGTGTTTGTTTGTATGTTAATTTCACTGGCAACACAGAACTTTGACTTTTGTTGAATACTAAACAATAAAGAGGAAGGGAGCCATATACCAAAGTAAGGGGCGCTTGAAGGGTACATACAGGGAGCTGTTTGGAGTTACACTGTCTGTGCATTCTTGTTGGAAATAAAAAAAACTAACACAGTTTATATTTGGGGCAGGGGCTTAGCCGCAATGCGTCCAGCGTGTCATTTGGACACGCAGAACACTGTTTTTTGACAGTTTGGACACCCAAAAGTTTATGTCAGAATTTGCTGAAGATGACTTTTCTTAGAAGATATAAGATGTAGAAGCTGTAGTGTCACTTTTATAAGACACACAAAGCAGTATCTGGCCTAAAAAAGCAAAATCTTTAAAGGTATAGGGTCTATCTTATTAGTGGTATGTATTTTGTACCACACTTTGGACACGCAAAAGTCTATGAAACCTCTATTTGGACACCCTGTTTCCAAATATCGGCTAAGACCCTGATTTGGGGTTTGAAGATTTGAGGGGTTCATACATGTGGGGTTTTATATATGTGATGGAAAGACAAGGAAGGATACTTTGTAGGATAAGTGTACTTGTATACAGGACAGGGGAGGGTATGGACCTGATGCAGGATGCATGAAGAAAGTGCGGGGGTATAGGGAACATGAAGGGAGTCAAGGCCCGGGGGTGACAAGTGGTAGGGGAGCCAGGGTCTTAGCCGATATTTGGAAACAGGGTGTCCAAATAGAGGTTTCATAGACTTTTGCGTGTCCAAAGTGTGGTACAAAATACGTACTACTAATAAGATAGACCCTATACCTTTACAGATTTTGCTTTTTTAGGCCAGATACTGCTTTGTGTGTGTTATAAAAGTGACACTACAGCTTCTACATCTATCTTCTAAGAAAAGTCATCTTCAGCAAATTCTGATATAAACTTTTGGGTGTCAAAACTGTCAAAAAACAGTGTTCTGCGTGTCCAAATGACACGCTGGACGCATTGCGGCTAAGCCTCTGAGGGGAGCTTTCCGTAGGAGTTGAATCCATGGGTCAAATGCGGTTACAGATCCAAAACAAACATTACCAATATAATTACCTATATAGCCTGTTACGCCCCTTGTCCACCTTCCCCCAACTTTAGTCTTCTTACTTTCTTCTAGATCTCTTTTTCTCTCTTGGGTATATTGGGTTCAGGTCCTGATGGGATTTGGGCGTATTGGGTTACTGAACTCACTGTGTTCATCCAGACGGCTAAGTACTTTGTTGTACTTGTAACTTGGGATTTAAGAAACTACCTCATCAAAGTAAAAGTGATGAATAAAACAATAAAAATATTTGCTTTTATGGTAAATTTCATGAGGAAATGGATGTGTCACATGAGCCTGAAAAGATTTAGAAACTTGTTAGAAATGTGTATATTTTTGATTATTGTGATAAATTCAAGAAAAGCATTGATCCAAATTGTAAGCCAGGGTACCATTTTCAATTTTTCATGAGGAAAAATTTAGAAACTTTCAATAAAGGAAATTTTTTGGGGTGGAAAAACTTCAATTACATGCTGAAAATTAACATTTTCAGAAATCACTCAAATTTTTTAGCTGTCCCACGGGGGTGATTTTTGAGGTTTTTGTGTCCAAGTCACGCCCTTCTGGCTGATACTATATGCACTCAGTGTACTATTTTCAAATTGGATTTTTCTTGTTGCTTCCAGCCAGTGGAGGCGGCACTCCTCTCCAGGACGAGCACGAGTATGAAGGGAGTGAACAGGTGAGTGAGTCTTGCTGAAGGGCAGGGTCTTGGCCGGCAAGGTGTCTGGGTGTCTTTTGGACTCCCTGGTTCATGGAAAACACCTGATTTTAGGTAAAAAGACTAGGACCGTCATTGATATGACAAGTATCGATCGATCGAAATAATTTTTCCAATTAATCGAAAAAATATTATGTCAATTAATGTCAATTAATAGAAACACATTTTTTCAGCCTTTTACACCATTTTTTGCCATTTTTAGCCAACACTAATACGAATTTTGAAGAGAAACTCAAGTATTCAATCAAAAAGTGTTGAGTCAACCTTCATTGTGTTTACATTGTGAGAATCTTAGGATCCTGCCACAAAAATAGTGTGGAACATGTGAAAATATTCTATCAGTGCAGTTCTTCAAAATCGAATCGAAATAATCGGAATCGAAAAATAAAATGTCAATGATCGAATCGACAAAAAATGGATGTCAATGACAGTCCTAAAAAAGACACCAGGGCTCGAAATTAGTTTTTTTAAGGGAGCCGGATTGCATCTTCAACAGCTACCTAAAGGTGTTGTGTATAGAAACAAGTAAATTTTTCGGCTCCCTGCAGATATTTGAGGGAGCCGTAGGAGAATTCAAGGGTGCCCTCGGCTCCTGGCACCCCCTTATTTCGAGCCCTGGACCCCCTAGATTTTGGTATACATGTGTTTTTTTATGAATACTAATTTCAAGCTCACTTTCCAAAATGTTTAACTTCAAAATGATAACAAAGACATTTCCTGAAGAATTAAGCATATAATTACTTTATTTGTTAATGTACACTACATATTCGGTGCAATGATTTTTACTTTTTCAATCAGGGATTTTAGGCACCCTCAATTCTTGAAATCCCAATTTGGACACCCTGTTATGAAAATCCTGGCTAAGTCCCTGCTGAAGGGTTCCTCCATGAATTGTCGTCTGGATTTCTGATACTTCTGACTACAATTTTGAAATTAACTCTGCTCCTGCCAGGTCTGGATAAAGTCGGACCGTAAGATCTGGGGCTCAGCTGCCAGGTCTGACTTTATCCTGACCTCCCACAGAAACACTGGAAAAGACCGGCTTACCAGTCTAAATTACCCTCTTCCCCCCCCCCCCCCCCCCCCCCCCCACAATCTACGTGCCACTAGTCTATTTTGAAAGCCCCCTCTTCTAGCTTTATTTTGATACCAGACATGCGGGGATAGCCCGAAGTTTTGTTAGAGTATGGCGTCATTGAAATATAAGGTACTTAACCACCAGGCATTCTGCTGAATGTGCTGGTTTCAGGGGAATATAGAGCTAGCAGGGCGTCTGGCAGGACTAAAGTTAAGAATAATTTTACCAAAAAATCTGCATATTTTTCAATTATTTTGGTAATAGTAGCCAACTTTTTTCTTAACAAACCTAAGACATAACTGAAGTGCAAATTAAGAGGAAATGTGGAAGACTAACAATCAAGGTTGTGCTTAAGTGTGTATTCTGTTACGGAGAGTAATTATCTGTTTGTTGTGTTTTCAGGGGGAGGTGCGATCGGGTGCGGAGGAGGACAGCGATGGGGAGATCCACAGTGAGGCTGAGGACATGGAGCAGGGCTCGGGTGCCGAGAGCGGAGGCCAGGAGGGCCAGGAAGACGGAGAAGTACAGAGTGACAATGAGGGCGAGCGCGCCTCTGAGCACAGTGGCGGCAGTGGTTCGGACAATGAGGGCAGTGACGATGGCGAGTTAGCAGACTCGGACAATGAACGTGACGGCGGTGGTTCTGGTGACGAGGGTGGCTCGAATGCAGAGCAGGAGCATGCCTTTGAGGAGGGAGTAGATGGGCCGTATTCACCCCCTGCCAGCCCGCCCGAGTCCCCGCGGAGTGGACGCAGTGGCTCGGGTTCGCCACGCAGTGGACGGGACTCCCCAATGGAGGGGCCGGACTCACCGCAGCAGCAGGACGGGCCCGCATCCCCCGATAGCCCAGTGGGATCCCCTTTAAGTGGTGGCCCCCAATCTCCACAGAGTGGTCCCGCATCTCCTGATGGTTCGGGTCCTGCGTCCCCAGACGGATCTGGCCCAGCGTCACCTACAAGTGCACCCGCATCTCCCGATGGGTCTGGCCCAGCCTCGCCCGTGGGATCAGGCCCGGCGTCTCCCGACAGTAGTCCTGAGTCTCCGATGCAGGACACTCCCGCTTCACCCACAGGGTCTGCCCCAGGCTCACCCATCGCTGACACCCCGGCATCACCTACTGGCTCAGCACCTGGCTCTCCCACATGGGACACTCCAGCATCCCCTACAGGATCCGGACCTGCATCCCCAACAGGATCCGGACCTGCATCCCCAACAGGATCTGGACCTGCTTCACCCTCTGGCTCTGGCCCAGCATCTCCAGATGGTTCTGGAATAGCATCCCCAACCGGATCTGGACCTGCATCTCCTACAGGATCTGGACCTGCATCTCCTACAGGATCTGGACCTGCATCTCCTACAGGATCTGGACCTGCATCCCCTACAGGATCTGGACCTGCATCCCCTACAGGATCTGGACCTGCTTCACCAACAGGATCGGGACCCGCTTCACCTTCAGGATCTGGACCCGCTTCACCTTCAGGATCTGGTCCAGCTTCACCTACAGGATCTGGACCTGCTTCACCTACGGGATCTGGACCTGCTTCCCCAACAGGATCCGGTCCAGCTTCTCCAATGGGATCTGGACCAGCATCCCCTACAGGATCGGGACCTGCTTCCCCAACAGGATCCGGTCCAGCTTCTCCAATGGGATCTGGACCAGCATCCCCAACAGGATCCGGTCCTGCATCCCCTACAGGATCGGGACCTGCTTCCCCAACAGGATCCGGACCTGCTTCTCCAACTGGATCTGGACGTAGCCGTTCAGGATCACCCGCAGGCTCACACAGGAGTCGATCTGCTTCCAGGAGTCGATCAAGATCAAGAAGCCGCTCTGGTTCAGCGCGCAGTCGCTCTGGATCCCCGGCCGGTAGCGATGCCGGATCACACAGAAGCCGCTCAAGGTCCGGCAGCCCTGCTCGGTCGCGAGACGGGTCCGCTTCTCCTAACAGAGCTCGCTCCAGGTCAAAGAGCAGGTCCCGCTCGCGAAGCCGGTCGGGATCGCCGAAAAGTCGCTCCGGCTCGCCTCCTGCACGCGGCAGAGTGATTCTGTCGGATAGTGAAGACGAGGGAGAGGAGAAGAGGAACGAAGAGTGAGTATTAGATAATGCTTGAAGATACCAATACAGTGCCAATGTCGATATTGTTTTTGGGATATAGTATTGTATCGAAAAGGTTAAGTATCGTATAATTTTCAAAAATATAGAAAATTGAATTAATTGCCACCTGGACCTCACTGTACGAAGGTATTTCCGCTATTTATTGGCAAATTTCTTAAAGCTTGCGTTGCTTGATTTAACAAAATTAGGTTCCTGAAAGGCAGACAGTATCGTAAAAAATGTTGTATCTAGAGATATTGTATCATTAAGGAACTATCAATGTTGTACCAGTGTGAAAATTAGGTGCCAAACTTTATTCATATAGTGTAACTGCATGTTTCTATTTTTGTCTCGCAGTAATGCTGATAAGAAAGCTGGAAAAGACAGTGATGATGAGAGTGACAAGGAGTGAGTACATTTCATCCTTATTCTAAACCCTTATGCTGCGGGTGGCTAATTTGGTCAATATAATTTTCAATGATGCAAAAAAACCTGAAAAAAGACCGAGACCCTGTCATATGGGTACTCATCTAAAAGAGAGCTCAGCAAGGTCTATCCAATGTATACCAACATGACAGGGTTTAGATGGTTTTCAAATATCTTTGCGTCCTTGTGCTTTTGATGAAATGAGCATCAGCATTGGAAGGGATAGGTCCTAAAAATTGTATTAATTAAGGACCATTGCCACTTGACTTTTCTGGACTCCCCCTAAAATTCCCAGGCCCTCAAAGAACATCCAGCACCTAATTTGATGAGATGGTGACTCAAGCAATTCTAAACTCCTCTAAGACTGCCTGCCCCTTAATAAGAGTAAAGAATTTGATGACCATTTTTTAAAATGAAACGATTGTTTTTAATCAGCACTAATTAAATGTACTGTAGAATAGGAAATTAATCTGGGGTGCAAATATACCGAATTTGACCAAAAATGACCTTACTGAATTTAATTTTACCGAACAGTCAGTTCACACAGCACAGATGGGGGCAGGGACTTAGCCAGGACCTGTCCTACCTGTCTTTTGGACAGGTAGTTTCCTAAAAACCTCATGTTTTGAACAGGCAGAAATTCCTATGGTGATTTTTCAATTTTGACTTTTGGGGTGTAATAACCAAATATTTTCCTAACAAACCATCTTCTAGGACAAAGCTGAAAGGTAAATTGCCCTTTTTGACACACTAGGCTATTACATGTACCTGGTATAAGGATTTGAAGTAGATAAGTAGGTAAATGTGGATGGGCAAAATCTTTGAAATTGCTGTTTTGGACAGGCATTTTTGAAATCCTGGCTAAGACCCTGGATTGGGGGGGGGGGGGGGGGGGGGGGGGGGGGGGGGGGGGGGCGGGGGGCAGGTCTTAGGAGATATTCTAATTCGATAAATTTGGATCAATTACCTGCTCGGAATTATTTCCTATTCTACAGTTTCTTAAGTACATGTAATATCTTTTTATCTTTTATTTACAGATCAAATGTTGGAGAGCTTATTGCTGACATTTTCGGTTCTAGTGATGAAGAAGAAGAATTTGAGGTAACTTGTCTTTTCATATGCTCAAATAGCACATACTTTAATAGTACAATTTAAGGGTTAGTGGTAAAATTGTTTGAAAAGTAAAGATTCCTTCATCTTGCTTGTTTATTCAGCTACCATTGTATTTGAATAACTGATATCACTGAATCTGGTTTCACAATGAAAGGCTCAATAGTGATAGGAATGAAGTTCTTTATATAATGGTAGACATCCTCCTTATGTTCAAAAGTAGAGAGCTAGAAAGAGATAACTACGATTTATGAATTTTATATAGATCATGTGGAACATCCCATTCCTCAGTTTCAATCCACATAGATACTAGTGTTTGTTTTGAATCGGTCTGGGTAGACTACCAAACGTACACCTTTTTTTGAATGGAATTTTTCATACATTTTCGTTTTTTTTTGTTCGAACATGGAAAATTGTGTTCGATCATCATAATCGGAGGCACAAATGTAATATTTTCAATTAGTTGTAAGTCATAATTGTTTGTGTTATATTTCAGGGTTTTGGAGAAGCTGATGTGGAAACTCCTTCCAAGAAGGAGAAAAAGAAGACAGGTATGTGTAATGAACCAGCATGCAACATAACCACTTGCCTCATAGCAAGTTAACCCATTAATGCTCACAGCGGCCAAAACCAGCCTGACACTTTTGATGAAATCTTTCAGGCTAAAGCAGAATTGGCAAAGTTTTTGGAGGAGAAATGTTCATCGGAATATTATCCACAACTCTTCTTCAAATATTCTGTGAAATTGTTCTTAATTCAAAAGTTATTGCCAAAAGTTATTGCCAAAAGTATCGTCGATCCAGACGACAATTTCTGGAGGAACTTTTAAGTGTTAATGGGATAAGATTAGACCTACCATATATTCTCTGAAAATTATCCTTTACCGTAAATTCTCTGAAGTTTAGACCACCCTAGGAATTTGAGCCACTATAATTATCATTCAAATATGTGCTTAAAATTGATATGGTTTATTGTATGATACATGTATATGCATGTTGTCTCATGTAGCGATGCTGTCCGATAGTGAAGATGAGGGTGCTGAGGGTCTGCCCACTGTACCCGAGGAGAGAGAAGAGGGCGAGGGAGCAGAGGGCGACGCCCAACAGGTGCTGCCCGACATGTCTGGCGATGAAAACGATGACGAAGTACGCAACGATACCGGGTACGTCTTTCATACAAGGTCTCAGTGTTAGCGATAGGGTCCAAAAAAGTTGCTTCCACACTAATATCAAGGTCCAGAAAATCCTGCGTCCTGATCATTGGCCACAAATGAGTGTGACTATCTATGCCAACAAATGTGGTCACTTAGGGGGGGGTAAAGGGTTAAATGGGTAGATTTCTTTATCCAGCTTGTGAAGTTGAGTTGACTGTGCTACTGCTTACAGCTCAAAGAACTGTTGTGAACAGGAAATTTATGGGTTCTTAATGGGAATTTTATGCGTCAAAAGGATATGTGGACGGCGTCCTCGCGATCCCTGAGGTCTGATTGGGCCCAAGATATTGTATCATTAAAGGACACTTCCTCCATAAATAAAACATAGGTCCAAAGATTTTCTTAGAGTATTCTCTACTTAAACCCAAGTGTCCACCACAAGATGTGTATTGCTATAAATAGCTTATCCGACCTGCTGGTACATATATGAATAAGGTAGCTGCTATTGCAAGCTAATGTTACCTTAGATGTTTTATGCTACCAGGTCCAGCCATTTTCCCAAGTTACAAAATTCTTATAATTTGAAATAGTTTCAATTTATTTTTGATGGATTATATGTTGTTTGTTTTTGCAGTGATTTTGTCTCGGACTTTGAGTTGATGCTGGCACGTAAGAAAGAGGAACAAGGAAATAAGCGGCGGAAAAGAAAAGATGGAGACATTATCAGTGACAACGATGACCTCATCGCTGGACTCATAGGCCAGATGAAACAAGCTGCAGAGGTAAGCTTTATTTTTGAAAGGTATCCCAAAACTTCAAGCTGAAAATATTGCTTTTTCGAAAGGAGTTTATTTGACTATATGGGCCATAAACATCTGTCCACTGACTATTCTTTATGAAGCGCTTTTGAAAATTACAAGTGAAAAGGGCGCTATCTCAAATATTATTATTATTATTATTATCATTAAATTGCTCTGGTATCGTAGAGCTATATCAATTATCATAATGGGTTAGATCAAACCTTCTTTTGTTATTAAATTATGTTATTATATGAGCCTAACCTCAAACACCCTTTGTTTGAGGATTAAATATGAAATTTTGCAGCAAATAGTGAATGTTGTTTACTGTCTTGCAGGAGGATCGAGAGTTGAACTCACGGCGCCAAGCAGCGACAAAGAAAATGAAGATGCTACCCAGAATTATGCAACAATTAAAAAAGTAAGCAAGACAATTTCGGGAAAATGTGAATTATTAATAAATGAAACCTTGTTAGCTAAACCCAGTGAAAAAGCAAAAAAAAATTGAGTCTCTGGGAGGCAAGAAGAATTGTCAAGAAAATATGTTCAGAAAATATCAATGTTGTATAGTATCGCAAACATTTTAAAGGTGTAAGCGATGGCAGTGAAAGGAAATATTCTTGACAGAAACCTGTTGCTTCTTACTATGATCAACATGTGATATCTAGTGGAAGAAGTCTGCTCAGTCTTGTTTTATGAGATGAGTGACCTTTTGAAAGCGTGTTTAAGAGAGGTTGACACTGTTGTGGTATCTAACCTTATGTAATGTCTGCAGCCAGGGTCTTGGCTATGATTTGGAAACTGGGTGCCAAAAATTGACAATCCTAACATTTCAGGGTGTTTTATTATAAAGGGAGTCCACAATATACATATATTACAACCATAGATATGTATTTATGTATCGGAATAAGGCAGAAAATATTGTTCAATATCATGACATTTATAATAGATTTAAATAAGTTTCAATTATAAGTTTGAAAATGACATTTTACATAATTACTCCCCCATAAGGTTGGGTGTACTGAAAGGTGATTTTTGAGGGTTTTGGGTATCCAAATGACACCCAGATGCCCTGCTTGGCAAGACTGTCTACAGCCACATATTATCTCTGTTGGTTTGACCATTTGTCTGGTAGTTTGTCCTCCAGTATTTTGTTATTTGGTCCTATCTACCTCTGACTAACACATGGTTGTTGTTTTTCAGAGCTGATCTCCAGATGGCCTTCTTAGACTGCGGTATACTTAGTGCTCTCACGGTAAGAAGTCATGCATTCATTGTACAAGTTATTAGTTAAGCCATACCTGCGAGTAGAAAATGCTTATTCGTGTACCACATATTTACTAATCAATACGCCTCTGAATACCTAGTACAAATTTGTTTTGCTCTTTCGATTTATATTGGTTTTATGTTGACACACACAAATATATATACATTTATATATATATATATATATATATATATATATATATATATATATATATATATATATATATATATATATATATATATATATATATATATATATATATATACACATTTTGAGCTTATGTGGATGTGTCTGTATGTATATATTGAGATGTCTACTGCCCCCCCCCCCCCACCCTGAACTGTAGACACTAAGGAATGGTTGTGATGAATTGTTTAATATTTTTCTGTTGTGATTTATTCCAGGAATGGCTAGCTCCCTTACCGGATAAAAGTCTACCCCATCTCCACATCAGAGTAGAGATCCTAAAAACACTCTGTGCTGTAAGTACTTTGTTCACCATATGATCAGAAACTTCTAATACGGTGCCGACATTTAACTCCTGCACCAAATGCTTGGGCAGCCGGACATGATACGCAATCACACGCCTGATTGTCACCCAGTTTCCTGGGCATGGATGACCTCACATCTGAACGTAGCTTTGATTTGCAAGCTATGTGTGTCATTGATGTGCTTGGCTTGTTTTTCTGACATCTTACTTTCGATGAACAATTTTTTAGTTGTGAATTTTGGAGGTGATAGCCAAATATTTTTCTAACAAACCATCTTTTAAGACAGGGCTTTATTGTATCTGCTCTTTTGAAACATTAGGCTATTGAATGAGGGTGGTATGAATACTCAGAGCAGCTAAGTAGCCAAATCTAGATCGCAGAAAATCTTGTGATCATTGCTGTTTCAGACAGGCACTTTTAACCCTTCCAATGTTGAGGCTACTTTCCCAATGTTGAGGCTAATTTCGTCCAAAGCACACTGACGCAAAGATTTTTGAAAACCACCTTCACCCTGTCATGTTGATATTCATTGGAAAGCTATCGCAAAATACTCTCAGATGCGTACCCACATGCCAGGTTTTCAAGCATTTTCATGGTTTTTATGCATCATTTTGTATTGGCCAAATTAGCCACCAGCAGCGTAAGGGATAGGGCATCAGTGTATCTGCCCTTTTGAAATATTAGGTTATTAAACAAAGGTGGTATAAGTATTCAAAGTCGCTAAGTGGCTAAATCTAGATTTTTGTCATTTTAAAAATCCTGTCTGAGACACTGCAGTAAGTCTATAAAAATGGTTGTACATAGTAAATTATTCCCTGTATCTTCATTACAGTTCCCACCGATGAGCTCTGAATCTCTGAAGATGAGTGGCATTGGAAAGGCAGTCATGTATTTATATAAACATCCCAAGGAGATTCGAACTAACAAGGAGCTAGCTGGGAAATTAATAAGTGAGTACGCAGTGAGTGGAGAGTGCGCTATAAACTTGTACTTACTTATTGAAATAAGGCATATCCTTATATAATGTCATGATATTTGTATTGGGACGAAAACAATTTTTGGATAGCTCTTGCTGAGAACCTTTAGATGAGTGTGTTAGGGTTTCAGTAAATCTCTCTTCATTTAGTACTGGCCAAATTAGCCACCAGCAGCATAAGGGTTGATATTGTTACTACATGAGGTATGTAATTACATGTTCTGAAAAATATATGATATCCTTTTGCTATGTCGTAGGAATCATATTTAGGTGAATATATTTAACTTATTTGCTTGAAAAAAGACATTTTTAGAAATTTCGCACAAATTTCTTTTGGTGTACTAATGTGCGATTTTTGAGGGTTTTTGGTGTCCAAATGATGCCCCGGCACCCTGCTGGCTAAGATCCTAACATGCGGTGACTTTGTTTCCCCAGATGAGTGGGCGCGGCCGATATTTAACCTGACAGCCAATCACAAGCTGTTAACTAAGGAAGAAAGAGAACAGCGGGACTACGAGCAGCTACCCAAAAAACGCAGAATAAGGTAAGAATGAAAAAAATATATTATGGGCAGAAGAAATTAGGAAGTTGAGAGGTTTACGGCATTGCCACTGATCGAAATAATCAATATTCTGTACCCCAATAATGGCGTATGATTATTAATGAAAAATACACTTTTCCCAGACATTTTCCTGTTAAACTAAGGCAAAGTGAAACTCTGACTAAATATTGAAGTATTTTCTATGGCTTTTGTAAGAGAAATTGGAAGGAATGGTATACTTAACTCAGGCATATGGTCAAGACACAGGGTATAGAACCAAATAGAATCAAATTGATATGTCGGAAAGAGTATTGCAATTAATCAAATAGAAAATAAAGGGATATCAATGACATCCCTGTAAATAATTGTCCCCTACGAGCACATTACGGTGTATCGAATCGAATCGTATCAAATCGAAAAATATATCAATTAATCGATCGATAAAATTTCATATCAATGACATCACTATCTAAGACAATGCAGTGCCTTTCCCCGTTTGCTATCGGTAGTTGTTATCATACAGAGTGTGGAATCCTATTAACCCTTCCAAAGACTGCTAAGGCTACTTTCATGAAAAGCACAATGACACAAGGATTTTGAAAATTAATAAAATCTAATCCCTGTCATGATGCTATTCATTAGATAGCTCATGCTGAGAAATGTCAAATGAGTACCCATGTGTCAGGATTGAGTAATTTTTTTCAGGTTGATTTCATCATTTTGTATTGGCCAAATTAGCTACCAGCAGCATAAGGGTTGATAAGCAGGACTGGTTTAATTACAGATCTATTAACCCATTGGCACCCAGAGCGGCCAAAACAGGCCTGACTATTTTGTTGATATTTTCCTCACAAAAGCATTTTTATCAAAAATATTTGAAGGAGAAATGTTTATCAGAATATTACCAACAACTCTCCTTCAAATATTTTGTGAGAATTTGCTTTATTTCCAAGTTATTTTCAAAAGTGTGAAAATAGCAGACGATACCTTCTAGAGAAACTCTTGAGTGTTAATGGGTTAAAGACAACCCATTGTTTTCCCCCATTTGCTCATGGTATTTGTTATCATAGGGAGTATGCTGCGCAATCACCTAAATTCACTATTGTGTTTTCTGTTGTAGCTCTGATGGAGGGGCGACTCCGAGACGAGACATAGACAAGGCTCTGGCTGATGGAACACAGTAAGTCAATTGCCAATCATAAAATATTCATTTCAGGGCTAGAAATTAACTAGGTCTGAGCACAGGGCCCCCTCGAACTCTCCTGTGGCTCCCGCAATTTTCTGCTTGGAGCCCAAAGAAATCATGGTTGATATACACAATGAAGCTGAAGGAGAATCTTTTGGGTTCCCTGGAAAAAATCTAAATTTTGCGCCCTGCTTTTCATATTGCGGAACTCAAAATGATAAAAGTCCTTTAGGTTCTGGGGTAGTTCATGTAACTTTGAGGTATAATCACATTATTCAAAATTTCCTGCAGAAACCATTGTTGGTTTTGATATCCACATTTTGTTGTCAACGCGTACAAATGCATGACCACTTTTCTCTTATCAAAATGGACAAAAAACAAATAAAAACGAAAAATGTCACCAAATTTATTTTGATCTGTAAGCTTGTATTTCTGGAACCACACATTTACCTCACCACATCAGCAGAATACAAGTAAGGTGGCGTATTTGTCCTTGCATAATGTCACATTTCATTTTTTGATTAACATACGTTAGGCATCATAAATATGTTTATAAAGGTTTTCAGGAATATTATGCCTGGTGGTGGGGGAGGACCCTTTGTCATGCAGACCTAAAAGATTATTAGTAATATATATATATATATATATATATATATATATATATATACATACATATAATGTATGTAACCCTTAGTAATATGTTGTATGTAATGATATTAATATGATGTATTTGATAATATTAGGGATTTTTCCTTGGATGATGTATGAATATATCTGTGGTTGTTTCAGGAATGCTAAGCCCGGTGAGAAGGGCTTTGTGATGTATGCTCCTTCTCATTCCTTTGAGAGACTATTAGTAATATGATAATATTAGGGATTTTGGATAATTTGTAAATATATCTGTGATTGTTTCCAGGAATGCTAAGCCCGGTGAGAAGGGTTTTGTGATGCGTGCTCGCGTTCCCATGCCCTCGCACAGAGATTACGTCATTCGGCCAAAATGGAAGGTGGACGAACCTCCGGTTAACCGGGTAAGAACAATACAGATATTCAATTCCTGCACCAGGCGAACGGACGTTTGCCAATGCCTGATTGTTCAGACACAAATTAGGGGCCCAAGAATATTTGAAAACCCTAGAGTTACTTAGATTTTTTTTCTTGAAAATGCTATTTCAACCATTCTTGCCTGTAGTGCATGATTATCTCTCTAATAAAAGCTATTTGATAAGTGTCGGAAGGAGAAATTTATGAGTTGAATTTATGATTATTCCCAAAGTTATTTTCACAACTATCAAAAGTCCAGACAAGACCTGTCAAGAAGCAATTTTCTTTTTCATTATAGATTTTGGATAAAATTTTAGGGGTTTTCTCATATGTGCTTGTATTGGGATAAAACCAAATCTTATAGAGACCTAAAGTTTGAAGTAAACCAAGGCCAAGCAAACCATACAATCTGATTAACATGTTGACGCCATTGGCATTCCACTTGTTCTGACATTGGCAGGAATGACAATTTCTATTGTTCTTTGCAGGGAAGTGGTAAAAAGGAGTTGACGCGCTACGAAAAGATGTCCAGGCAACTCGCGGAAAAGAAGAAACAGAAGAAACAGCAGCGGGCTGTTACGATCAGTATTGAAGGCCGGCAGATGACCTTATAGAGCGAAAACCCTGTCAGTACAAACATTTGGCGCTTGAATTGAAGAGTTCCGGAAATTGTGGGACTCGGGAAATCATGCTGTGAAAAAGGCTTGGATGAGTGAAAATCCAGTCAGAACAAACATTTGACTATTGAATGAGAGTTATGGAAACTGTGGGAATCAACTCAAGGGAGTTAACACACTGCGAAAAAGCTTAGATGAATAGAACATGGATTGGTTGGCATAGACCAATTACCATAAGGCTCATTACAAAGCCCTGGACACATCTCATCTCGCCAAATCTAGTGTCAGTGTGAGGTCACTAGAAGAAAATGACCAATAAGGGCTCTTATATCATTTACATAAAAGTAAGTTGGTCACGCACATGCGCAGAGCGCACCTCTTGAGTGGTTCTTGTCAACATAAGGGCTATGAGTTGTGTCCAGGCTGTTAATTGAGACTGTATGTTTGCGTATCTGGTGATTGACATTCATGGAAAAAGCAACTAATGGGAAAGGCATTAAACCCATTCATTCATGAAATGGACATAAATTGTCCGGTTATTTTTGGGGTGTCTTCCTTATTTAGGCATGTTATAGAAAAGATTTGAAGGGGAAGTGTTATTCAACACCGAACCCGCATCTCTTCTTCAAATATTTTGCAAGATATTGCCTACTGTGGAATTCACTTTCATTAGTATCCCAGATGACAGATTTCAGGGGAAAAGCATGAATGAATGAAACAGACTCCGCTTAACCCTTCCAATGCTGAGGCTACTTTTGTTCAAAGCACAAGGACCCAAATATTTTTTAAACCATCTAAACCCTGTCATGTTGGTATTCATTGGATAGCTCTCGATGAGTACTCGCGGATGAGTACCCGTGTGCCAGGTTTTCACTCACTTTCCCAGGTTTTCACATTATTTTGTTTTGGCAAAATAAGCCACCAGCAGCATTAGAGTTGGGCTCACAGAAGTTCTCACGAGTTCCTGTGTCCAGATTTTTAACTTCATATGTAGCAAGTGATAGTAAGGTTGCTCGCAATCAGGTCTACTATGTCGCACAAGATGTTAACCCATTAAATTAATGCTCAAAGCGGTCATAACCGACCTGACATTTTTGATGAAATCTTGCATGCAAAAGCACACTTAGAGGGCAAAAATATTTGAACGAATTTTTTTTATTCAAAACATTACCAACAACACTTGAAATAGCATGCCCAATACCCCAATTCCTAAATTATTGCCATAAGTATCATAGATCCAGAAGCACTTCCTAGATAAACACTGAAGTACTAATGGCCAATGGGTGAACATGAATTTCATGCACAAAAAGCTAACATGAACCTGTTTATGGGGAAATTTCTACCGAATGCAGAGTTATAAATAGACAGGCCTTGTTACACCACTGCTGATCAATCAGGTAATCGACGAAGAAGTCGGTGGTGAACAGACGTCTTTAACCCATTGATGCTCAAGCGTTGTTTCAGAAATTTTCGTCTGGAATTTTGATACTTTTGGCAATTATTTTGTTATTGAGAATTATTTTACAAAATATTTGAAGGAGAGTTGTTGGTAATGTCCTGATGAACATTTCTACATCAAACATTTTCCTTACTATGCTTTTGCCTGCAAGATTTTATCAAAATTGTCAGACTGCTTTTGGCCACTGTGAGCATTAATGGATTAATAACAAGGTCATCTGATGATATGGATAGGTTTGTTTAACCCATTAATGCTCACCGCTGCCAGAGCCAGCCGGACAATTTTCATGATATCTTTCAGGCTAGAGCACAATTGGCAAAATATCTGAAGGAATAATGTTGATCAGAACATTATCAACAAGTCTCCTTCAGATACTTTGTTAAATTATTCTCAATTCAAAAGTTGTCGTCAAAAGTATCATCGATCCAGACGAAAATTTCTGAAGGAACTCTTTAAGCATTGATAGGTTGGATAACTGTAGTATCTGGTTCATAAAAAAGTTCTTGACATAAGTGAGCTGTAAGTTACATTTCCAACTTTGCCCTGGTCTCATATTTATATTTTAGGATTGGTGAAATCTCTGCTAGGGAAACATTCCTTTGTTGTACTGACTTTGTTGCTTGGCAACAGAGAAATGATCCTCTGGTAAGTCTAAAGTGTGGAAGTACTTTGCAAAAATAAAAATAAAAGAATGAAAAATATTGCGTGAAGGTTCTTGACATTTCCTTTCGAAGGCGTTGGGTTAAATGTTTATCATTTACATGTTCCCATGAATAAAAGGATAATCACGTACCTGCCATACGATAAACATGGCATTAAACGGATAGAATGAAACCTTGTTATGGCGGTGTATTTCAGCGGCAACTCCAGTGTCATCCACCATTACAACTTGCTAGTCACGAGTTAGCCACAATATGGCAGAGAAAGTGACGAAAAATCAAAATTCCTATACCATCTAGGGGGGGGGGGGGGGGGGGGGGTGGGGACACATTATCTGAAAAATGTAGAAACACCTTGATAACCAAGCTTTATTTTGTGAAATTTGCTTTGAAAGGTATTTGACTGAGGAAAGGAAGCTCCTGCTTCATTGCAAATCCCTCAGATATTTTGGAAATATTATATTAACCCTTATGCTGCTGGTGGCTTAATATACCAATACAAAATGATGCAAAAGAGCTGAAAAATGACTGAAACCCTGGCACATGGGTACTCATCTGAGCGTACTTAGCACGAGCTTACCAATGAATACCAACATGACAGGGTCTAAATGGTTATCAAAAATCTTTGCATCCTTGTGGTTTGGATGAAGGGGGATCTTTGGGGTTAAACGAGGAATACAGTATTTGGCATTCATTTTCTGACATTTATGTACTGAATTATTGAGGTGAATATTTATTTCCATGACAAATCTGTTAGACCATCTGGATTCTTAGAATTTGCACAAACACATGCACTATGTATGAGAGCTAATGTTTGTCACAAATCATGAAAAGTGATGACATTTTGAATGAGATTTTCAATTGTTAGTCATTAAATGCAATGTGAGTGAGGCAGTGTTTTGCATTGCATGATCTTCATTGCCTAAGAGCTTCTCTTAAAAAGTGACAACTGGGTATTTGTTACTAATGAATATAACTGGGTAATACAGTTATAACCTTAATTTAGTCTTATGGAGAAATGAAGATAAAATTCTGATATTTTCTTCAATTGTTTTCTAAAAGATAATTTAGGGAGAAAACAGCACTAAATTTACGATGACCTTTTTGGTTGCTATAGGCATGAATGACTTAGTTCCTAACCTGAACTCCATTAACCCTTCAGATACTGCTGGCTTAATTAGGTTGGTACAAAATGATGCAAATGACCCCCAAAAATGCCTGAAACCCCAACACATGGGTACTCATCTGAGAGTACGTAGTAAGAGCTATCCAATGAATACCGACATGACAGGGTTTAGATGGTTTTCAAAAATCTTTGCGTCCTTTTGCTTAGGAGGTAAGTAGCCTCAGAATTGGAAGGGTTAACCCTTTAGATGCTGATGCTGCTTTGGTTCAAGGCACTAGCCTGCAAAATTGTTTAAACACTATCTAAACCACGCCACTTTTGGTATTCATTTGAAAGCTCTTGGGCAAACCTATTATATGAATACCAATATGCCAGTGTTCCTGTCATTTCTCTGTCAATTTTCTTTATTTTATTTTGAATAAATTAGCCACTAGAAGCAGAAAGGTCAAAATGGAGATGTGTTGTCAATACAAAATGATGAAAAAAACACAAGAAATGCCTGAAACATGGGTACTCATCTGAATTGACAGAAATGTGTGCTAATTATTTTTGTACAACTTTCAACCATGAAGTAAGACACTTCGGAATGAGAAGATCCTCCTAGTCTTAATCGGTGAGTGACTCAGTGGGATCCTTCAATAGAAAATTTCAGGAGTGGCAAGTCAAAGATGTACAGTTTCAAATGTATAATAAAAGATACAAACAACAGATTCTTGTATGGTTTTATTTCTTACAACGCATTTTCCATCACTAAATAGCATATGCTCTAGGATTATGTTAGAAAGTTTTCCATCATGATTTAGCATTCTCTAGGATTATGCTACAAAGTCTTCCAACACTAAATACCACATTCTTTAGCATTGTTATAAAATGTTATTCATCAATATCCTACGATCGAAATATTTTTCATCACGAAATAGCACATTCTTTTGGATTATGTTACAACATAGATTCTATCACTAAATAGCACATTCTTTAGGATTATGGTACAACATAGATTCTATCGCTAAATAGCACATTCTATAGGATTATGCTACAAAATATTTCCTTCAGGTAGAATTTCTATATACATGTGAAGGTGGTGGGAGTCAAATATCAATTGTCTTAACCTATTAATGCTTGCTAATCTCCTTCTGGACCATAGATATTTAAGTGAAATAACAATGGAATTAATCATAAATTCAAAGAAATTGAAATTGAGTTGTAGGTTAGATTTTAATCACCATTTCTCCCTCAAATGCTTGGACTTCGTTGATAGTAATATTACGCAGACTTTGACGGGCTGGATATATTTTTTGCAATTCCCTGTGACTGACCGAGTAGCTCGGTCTTTTTCAGGTGTTTTTATATAGGGTAGTAATTATTACACAATATCGAACTATCTTAGTTTTCTGAATTTTCGTATAAGAGTACATATTCAAGAGCTCTGTGTGTGTGTGTGTGTATCTATATATATATATATATATATATACATATATATATATATATATATGTATATATATATATATATATACATATATATATATATATATATCATATATATATATATATATTTATATACATATATATATATACATATATATATATATATATATATATATATATATATATATATATATATATATAATTTTGAATTTTGTTTATAGTCACTTTTTATGCCGATATAGGCTAAATCGTGACTAGCCAGTTGAGGGAACCGGACTAAATCAGCTCCAACCGCCAGGCCTTGAATGAATGACCAACACCTCAAGTCCGCTCGGCCAATTGGGCGAAAGTCTTACTTTTTTTTAGAAATTTATGTTTATTCAAAAATTAGCAATAAGTAAAATATACAAATATCTCTTAGTTTGTCAATGACTGACATGTAAATATTTGTTGACATTAAAATCTCAAGCAACAAAGTGGGTTACAGGAATGGACCACCTCCTTTAATCAGTCAATCAAATTAGTTGTACCATTGTCCGCCAGGCTGAGAATTTGCAGTTGGAGAAGTCGCCGCTGATGGTGCACAACCTTTATTTAGTATCGCCCACCGCCTACCCCATGCACAGCCAATCAAAATTAACTTAATAATGATCCAAATAATGTAAATATTAAAATTAAGTCGCGTGTTTCCCTCAAGTTAGCAGCTAATGCAATTAATCTTGCCAAATTTCGTTCAAGATTGTAGCTATGAAGCATGTGTTTGAAAGTCGAAGCTTCGTTCGCTTCGAAAGTTGAAGGCTGGTTCAGGATTTTAGAATTTTAAAAAAATCCGTAAAAATCGAAAAATTCCAACTTTCAAAGCAGAATTTGATTTTTAAAAGTTTGTAAAAATCCCAACTTTTCAAATTTCAAAACACAGTTTAGAAATTTGGAAATTTAGATTTTTGCTAAAGTTTTAAATATTTAGTATTCAAAGCACAGTTTGAAATTTGAATTATTAAACGATACACTGACCGGTCATAACCCTTTTCAGTGCCGAAAGGTCCAATGGTTCGTTGTACGTATGTCCTCAAGTGTGGCGCCGACGCCGGACAAAAAGAGGTCGGCTATAGGTTAAAAAATTATTTAGAATATTCACATGTGAGCACATGTTATAAATGCAATGAACCTGTTCACCTATTGCGACATCTGCAATGTAAGTACACGGGCACGAAAATATCCATAAAATTTTCCCATACATTATGTCAATACACACTATCGATCTCACGCATAACTCTGATTTTTGGCCGCTATGTTTCATAGATTAATTCGCTGCCAAAAACAGGCTGTTTGCAACATTTGATTTGGCGAGCGGCCGGCAGTTTGTAGCAGTGATTTCTGTGTAGTGTACCCGAAGCCCTGGTGGATTGGACCAAAACTAATGATAACCTCTTGGTTATAAAACAGGGAGGTGCCCTTCAGAAAAGCCGTCAACGTCTAGCTTGTGTATCAGTTCAGACAAGATGGAACTTATAATCAGTTTTTCTCACAAACGCCCCAATTGATTTTCACATATTTTGACCACAAATGACAATTTATTAAGATAAGATACACAATACCCAAGCCCTTCATGGCCTACTCATTCAAAGGAGAACAGGTGGCAGGACTACTAAATGTCGAGGACTACTGGTCCATCATTGTTTACTGTAATATTTTGGTAATTTAGCCAAGAGTGATAGGAGGCCAATTTCCAGAAGAAAGGAGTTAAAGGCCTAAAGATTGTGGACGTCTTGAAATGTATGTATCTATTATGAATAGCAAATGACCTGCAAATTGAACGACTTTATTTCTCACCCTTTCTCCCATTTTCCCTTGTCACCTTTCCTCTCTTCCCTCCTTATTCTATCACTTCCTAGTCATTAGGTCAACAGTACCCTATTTAACCTATCATTCTAAAATAATGCTGTCCTCTATAAGACATCCCGAAAATGAAAAATTGTACATGTAAATCTCAAGGCCTTGCCATTCAAACGTTAAGCTCTCGAAGTCAATAAGTGAATTATACGCAGTGGTATCGCTTCTTCACTACAATCGCCATAGTGGCATGTTCAGTTTCGCAACCTTTTATACAAACCAGGAAAAAAGATGGTGAAAAGTAAACGAGAAAAGGGAACGATACGGCTGTATAACATGATGGTTAACAAAAACAACTTATTTCACCTTTGAAAATACTTGTCGTCAAGAAGGCCAGGATATATGGAAACTTTTTTATTTGTTTGTGTGTTTATTTACTATAGAACTCCCAATGAGAACTGCAAAGGATTACGTGACGTCAGCTCATGAATATTAACTAACCCGAGCACGCGTATAGACCAAGTAAGATACAATGTTGCAAAACTGACCAAGTAAGATACAATGTTGCAGAACTGAACGTGCCACTATGGCGATTGTAGTGAAGAAGACTAGTGACGTCAGCTCATGAATATCAATTAAACGGAGCAGGGGTATAGCCAAGCGACACCACCATTGAGTCAACTAATTGATTAATCGTCCCAGCACTACCAATCACCCATACTAACAGATAAAAAGTTTCCTAGATAGCCACTAGACAGCTCCGCTTTTGCCGCCAAAACCTCTTGCATCTGTCAACGGCCATCTCTGACATGCGTGTTCTGCTCTTTGCTAATGTAGAGTGTCCTACTTGCAAGAGTCATTCTCTTTTTGGCCAGTTGTGCCACTCCAGAGATAAGTGGACTTGTGATAACGTGGATTCCTTATCTCAAGGGCTGGTTCGGACAAGCAGTCTTGACTGCTACGATTCCTTGAACTCTACCACATAAGACCACTGCAGATGGTGGTACTCTGCTTCAATACATGAACAGGTAAGGTACTTCGATAGAATGGTTGGCCAAAAGCTTACTAATTTGCATATGTGAAACACTCAAAAAATATATCTTCTAACTCTAGGCCTACCTATTTTCTATAGATAAAATTTTAGCCTAAACATTTTCATGCTTATATTAAGGAATGCATCCTTTAAACTACAGAATGTTTGTTAGGTTCTCACAAAATAATGTTCAGGCAGTTACTTTTCTGGAAGTTTTTCTGGGCTCGACATAACTGATAGTCTTGACTATCAAAATATAAAAAAAATAATGGATCTTGGGCAAGGGAAACATGAACCAACCTTGCCTGAGTTGACTACATGGTTATAGTCACAGTGATGGAAAAAATAAATGCCTAGTGCTCCGTCTCCCTGGATGATTTAAATACAGAAGTTAGATTACCCTGTAGGAATCAAATTAGTATGCAAGGTATATGTGCAGATAATTCATACCGAACGATAAAAGTTGCGAGCTTTCCAGATATTTCCTACTATGGTTCACACCATGGATGCCCACTTAATATACCGATTTGTGAGGTAATTCGAAAGTAAGCTGTTGCCATGCATTTTAGAATCTCTTACTGGTTTTAAGTACTAAGTTAACCGGGTTGAAGTTTAAAGGTTCGAAAATGTTCCTCCAAAAATCACGAAACTCAGTCATCACTAGTAAAGTAGGTCACAACTGCCAATTGACCATGGCTGTTAGGGCTTATCACATAAAATCCCCCAGTAGAAATCACATTGCCTGGAGTTAATTACTTTATTCTTATATATTTTTGTCTTTGCATATTCCTTGTTTATTGGTATTGCATTGAAAAAAAAATGAATGCATGTTGAAAAATCAACCACTAAAATTCCAGGGATGAAGTTTTTTGACCTTTTTTGGCCTCTTTCAAGGTTGAATAAAATACCTCAAATTTAGTTTCTGTTTTTACACATATTTGAGAACTGATTTTTTTCCTTTACTTCGTCAGCTATAATTTTTTAAACTGATTTCTAGGCTGAAATTTTCATCAATCGTCCAGATTTTGTACAATTGATATTTTTATAAATGAGAAATGCTTCAATACCAGGTCATATGATCCAACATAATCCCTAACATCATAAAATTTACATCGCTGTTTCGAGTGAGGTAAGGAGTTCTGAGAGGGGAAAATTTAACTGCTGTTCAGGGTTTATTTCTGGCATCTTTAGAGCTGACATATTTTTCTCCAATCCTAGGTCCATTTTGACATATTTTAGAGCTGATTTCCTTTCTTTGCTTTCATAACTGGAACCTTTTTTTACTTAATCTCAGGGTGGCAAAGTAACCATTGCCTACTCCTGGATATATAATGGTCACTGCCTGTTGCAATCTAAAAGCATACTGGACAACCTATACCGTAATTTTGCGTGTACAGGATGCACTGACGTATAGGAGGCAGGGTGACTTCACAAGGCTCTCTGCATGTATAGTGCCTAATTTGTATATAGGACGCATGGTGACGCATGACGTCTCTTGCGATTCATTTGTAACAAATATTCTTCTTGTTGCTGCCATTTACGAATGTTGCTCTCAATAGTTCCAATTTCTCAGCCAGCAGCCCTGTTGCCAATAGTTTTAGCCCACTTTATGGCTGCCAATTTATCATTGACAGTGTACAAGGCTCTTCTGGATGGACTGTCCATGATAAAGATAAAACTTTAAAAACCTGTTGCTACGGCATCGCCTATGTTGTGTCTGGGACCAGCCCAAAGACTGATGTAGAAGACATGATTCTAGATTCCTGTATAGGAGTTGTTTTTGTTTCAATAACAAGTTTTGGTTGCATTTCACCGGTGTTTTTGCGGCAGTTGATGAAGAACTGCATTTTAGGAGGACAGGTTTGTATATCTTATAAATTGTATAATTAGGTCTAATTATTAACCTCTGGGTGAAATAAGCTGATATTGAGTCTAACTGAAGATTTTGACTCTTGCCTCGTAAATCTGGCAGTGTCTGGAATGTTGCGATTAATGGTCTTTTCAATTCAATGTTGTCTCAGGCTAGTTTGCCTGCATAATTATGATGGAATGTTATAATCTTGTTAGCGAAACCCAATTAAAGGAAGCTGATTATCTTGAGAAATGCATTGTTGTTGTTTTTGTCTCAAAATTACCACTTCAAGCATACCATTGCATGTGATATGGTGATACACTATTGATATATGATGTTGATCCTAGAAAAACATGTTGGTGGCTGCTTATTAGCAAAGTGTAGACCCAATGGTTCCATCAATATTACATTGTATGCAGAATAATAGGCCAAATTGAATGTTGGAACTACTGCAAAATATTGTTGGAACCAACATTAGAAAACGAGCCAACGAGCAGCCATCCATTAATTTGCAGTTGTATTAACGTTTAGGCATCGTACTTCCTTACGTTGGGCCAACATTTTTTTCTTATGTTGGTCCAACGTAATATTGCTATTTGGGAGGGTGTTATATATGCATGCTTAGGGCTGTCTGCTATAAAAGGTATTGCCACCATCATAAACGATGGAAAATCCCTAGACAAACTCAAAAAAGACTTAGAGAGCTCCTCCAAAAAAGAGGGGATAAGATCTGCAGAAAATAACCTTCCTACAATGACTATTGAGAGCCCAGATAAAGAACAAAAAGAGTTAGATAACTCCCAGACTATGCCTCCAAATAAAATAACCCCAATAAAGATAAAAAGAGAACCTCTTAAGGAAAGAAAGGAAGACCCATCCCTTATCAAAACCAGTACAAAGATCACTCCAAAAGAGGAACCAAATCTTGATAATGATCGCAAAATAGAGACTTCCTCCAAGAGAAAAAAAGAAACATCCCCGACTATTAAGAGGAAAATATTTTTCTCAAACACCACTTTGAAAATGGAAACTATAGAGATAAGCAGTGATGAAGAAGAAACTCCAAATTTTTGGCATACCTATGAGTACCCGACAAGTGATTGCTCAAAAAGTAACACACCCAGTGTCTCTTGTGCGATAACACATTCTAAAGGTAAAGCTGGTTCAAATTTTGAAAATTGTGATTTGACTTATAACAAGTCAGTGATTGAATCCAGAAGCTCAGTACAAAAAGAAACTGAAACAGAACCTGAAAACACAAATTTTGATCTTAGAAATGTTATCACCAAGAGACTCAGGGAGGCGAAAATAGAATCAATGAAGGGTAACAAAAACACCAGAGGGCAAAGAGAAAGAGAGGGACAGCTTTTATATCGATCAATTTAAAAACAAGACAGGGTTTCTAGTACATGCTCAGCCAGGAAAGCCTACTAATTATTGCAGAGTCTTTGAGATATGCAATAAACGTTACAAAGACATGAAACAACATACTATAACTTGTCATGTCACAAACAACTGGTGGGGCACTTTTGGGTATTCAATATGCTGGAACTGTCAGGAGTACCAGTTTGTTGGCGAAATAAAAAACCAGTGCAATGGCGAGTTCAATAGTGCACTTCATAAAGAGGCTTTCCTTTTTAGGTTCAACTGTTTTGAACTATATATCAAAGAAGAATTAGGCTGTAAAACTGACCACGAAGTGGTTTCTATCATCAGGAGGGAGGGGATGTATGTGTGATAGAAGTTACTCAGGATTCACTCCCTATGAAACTCCCTTCCTAACTCTGATAGACCTATCAACGAATCTTATTCCTAAAAAGATATATGATGCGGGTAACCCCACTAGATTGAGTGAGACCATACATTGGAGAACAGTCTCAGAGCTAATCAAGTATAATGAGATAAGAGGCCTAATTTCAGGAGAGATAATACCTCAGCACAAAATTGGAATAGTCGACTCAGTCTGCGACCTGACAAGAGACTATATAAGCTGTCCGGAATGGGGTAAATAGGCAGATATACCTATATGAGAAACCCCTGCTCAACTGAAATCACCTCAGTAATATCAGAGGTGAATATCACAAAATTATCCAATTATTATAATCTGATTGGAGATATACTATTTGAGAATGAGATAAAAATCAGCTTGGGGTTGAATCCAATGGATTCCCTATTTTGCAACTCCTTGCACCTGCAGAGCATGGAAAGAAACCTGTCTAATCCAAAAGTAGTAGCATTGGGAAATGTGGGTCAAGACACAACAATAAACACTCCTATGTCAAGTCAGGTGTCTGTTCTCAAAACCTTTCCACAAAGGGTGTCATTCACAATTATTGGACATACTCAAAGAAAATTTGGAAGAGGATCACAAGATCCACTACACAAACACAGACTTGAACATGGGAGAAGCTTTAGAACTATTGATTCATTTTAACAACTCATTTATTGGAATTTCGAGAAACTGCATGAATGCAGGCAATCCAGTTGTGGAAATGATCAAAAGGCTGTCCCTCTCAAAAATGATACCCTCATCATATGCCTTCACAAATATCGATGGTGTAGGGAAAAAAGAGTTTGACATAGGAATAGTGGTTCAAAACATGGCCAGACTCAGGAATGAATCAAGAAACACTATTGCCAAACAAGTCAGAAAAAACATTATTTTCCTATACCAATTCTAAGCAAAGATAGTATATGATAACAAACTGCTACCCAAATCTAACAATGACCTTATACCTCAGCCTGAGAGGGGAGGAACCCTGAAGTGTGTCTGCAATCATCAATATCTAAAAATACTTTACAATCCCCTGTAGCCTCTGTAGCAGTAATTAGACATAACCTGCCTTCAGGACCAGATTCTGTAATGCCACACATTAAGGGTCAAGGATATTGCTGTGCAGTTGAGTGTATTTAATCTCCACGTGCAACCCCCTCCCACGTCAATTTAATGCATAAAATAACCAGACAAAATGCCTGTAATCAGGCTTGAATATTATGGCATTATTACACGGTAGAATACGGGAATGTGTATCCTCATGCTCATGCTGAGTCAGATAAGTATGATTACTCTTGTAACTCCCCTAGCTACTACTTCTACTACTACTGCTATTGCTACTCTGCTACTCCCTTTTCCATACAGTTTATGCGCTAGTAAAAACCAATAGACCCATGAGAGACTCCACTTGGCAGTGTGAGTTGGATGAAGCAAAGTGCATTTCCCTTGGTGACACCTGCAGAAATAGGATTTCTGCAGCCAACTTTATGGCTTTTACTGCTTTGAAAGCTTATAATGACATTTCCGAAAATCTATCAGAATGCATACTTCATTCCATTATGGGTGACGATTAAACAGACATTTCATCTGCAGAACAAAGTATGTGCAGGTTTGTGCAGAGCTGCAGTGGGGGCAAAATTCAGGTTAACCACACTGCCAACTCTACATTAGAAAAGCAAATGTAGAAGGTACCATTGAAAGAACTTGTAGACAAGAATCTTCATACAAACTTCGATGATTTCAAGTAGTAGCAGCTACAACTGATGGTGCTAGTGTGATGGTGTCAGGAGTTGCAGTAGAGGAAATGTAGACTGTATGTGGTCTCGAGAACAGAAATCTAAAATCCCTTCTAGCCCAAGAACATTTGGGATTAGCCTGGTTGGGGGTCCTGGGAGACCTAACCTGATGGCGCTCTCAACGTTCCATAACCCAGGAGAAATCTTATACAGCGAACTCCCTCTGTGCCTCTGTTACACAAAGATATGTTCATTGCCAGACACAAAGATTTTGTACCAAACCTTAAAGAGAATTTTGGAGTTGCCCCAACATATGGAGCTACAATAGGCTGAGTAAGCTAGGACTACACTGTTAAAGCGTTTCTGCTTTCTCAGAAAAGGAGACCCTACTTAAATGAGTTGGACACAATATATTATCTCCTTAGGAAACTCCCGTCACTCAGCAAAAATCACACATTAGAATTTCCAAACTGTTTCATTGGAAAACTTTAACAGAAATAATGTTTTATCTAGCAGAGGTTGGAAACTTGTCAGGAACAAGAGAAATATGGCAGATCGCTTCCATAGTGGATGCACAGAGCAACATAGAAAGTCTATATTAGCTCGACTTCTACGGAGGAGAGCTGAGACTGTTCCAACCCTTGCAAAAAGAACTGCAGACTATGTGCTCTACTGTGTTTTGAGAGAATTTACAGATCCCAAGGCATCACTGGAGTCAATAGACACAGCCTTAAATGATCCCATAATCAGGGCTACACTGGGTGTTAGATCAGAGGAATCCAATGAGGTCAGTCAGGAATAATATGATTTCTGCTATGAAAACATCCGCAGCAATGAAGTGGCAGCAAGAGGAGGACTAGGACTAGACAGCAGCATCCATGGAATAAGCCTGGCTCAACATAAGCAAGTCATGAATGACTATGTGGACTTGTATGGAAGGCCAAAGTGGACCAAAAGGGCATTCATTAATATTAATAAATGATTTATAATATTAATAAATGATTTATTAATATTAATAAATGATTTATTAATATTAATAAATGATTTATTAATATTAATAAATGGCATGATTATTAATACTAATAAATGATTTATTAATATTAATAAAGCATTTATTAATATTAATAAATCCTCAGCATTTATTAATATTAATAAATGATTTTCTAATATTAATAAATGATTTATTAATATTAATAAATGATTTATTAATATCAATAAATCATTTTATATTAATAAATGGCATGATTTTCTAATATTAATAAATTATTTATTAATATTAGAAAATCATTTATTTATATTAATAAATCATTTATTAATGTTGATAAATGTTGAGAATTTATTAATATTAATAAATGATTTGCTAATATTAATAAATCATTTATTAATATTAATAAATCAGCATTTATTAATATTAGTAAACGAGCTCCATCTTTTGATCGCACACTTTATTTGAAAAATAATGTCGTATTGAATACCCCCTCCACGTGCTTACGATAGGTGGGAAAATTTAACCCAGTCGTTTGACACTGCTTTTTTGTGAGAATGGCTGCAGCCATTCTACGTGTGGCGAGGGAGGCCAGACGGGCATTAAATGTGGATAGGCCTGACGATGAATCAGCTGACGATTTATTTAGGCGAACGTCACTCATTTTCAGGCCTAGCCGATCCACGGCCAGATCTGGTACGTTTTACGTTGACGTCTTCAGGGACTTTTTTACATTTTAAATGTTGTAAGGGGCCCTACAATCAGATGCGCATGCGTTGTATCTGTCTTTTTCATTTCTGATTTCCGTTAATAACATTTGGCCGTTCCCTACGATTGTTAAATGTTTGAACTCAAAGTCTATGCTTCACAAATGCCGAGATGGGTGGGTAATTCATAATGATATCATGTACTAGTCTTATGTTATAAATAGCTAGATAGATAATCTTTATTTCAAGTACGTACGGTGATAATCTTTTACAGAGAAAACACTAGCTGCCTGAGTACTCAACAAGTGGTAACCAAGGACTACCAACATGACAGGTGGTGTTTAGATGGTTTTTCCATCCTTCCCAATTAGAGTTGTCTTAATGATACTCATTAATAGTACTTTCAAAATGAAAAATTTGTTGGAACTTCCAACTTCCAAGTCTAGATTTCTGGGCTGTCATATGTATTTTTTGTCTTTTTTATTCTGTAACCAGACACCAAATGGTCTAGGTGGCCATAGTGGCCGATTTCACTTTTCTCACCAGGGGAATAGAGGATTCAGTTTGATTATGAAAAAAGTTAGGGATGTGGGGAGTGGTCTAGGTAGTTAGCTGCCCTGGCAGGTCGTGTTTACTATGTCAAGTTATTAACATAGTAAAATGTACAATATATTACCTACCTGTCCTCTAGGATATAAAGAAGAGAGAGAAAAGTTTTAGACCCACGTGGTTGTTTTTGACCCACGTGGTTGATAGGCGGTGTAGGAACTACGGGCCGGTGTGGCGTGAATAATCGGAACCCATGAGACAGAGTTACCTTTGAGAGTGCGCATGACCGGAAGTCACTCATTCTCACACGTAGTGGGCATGATTTGTGTTTCCCATGGAGATTATAGGAACCATACATCATGATTGACAGAAGGGTCACAGGTCACGGAAAACATGGCAGCACTGGAAATCTCGACTTTGGAGGGGGATATTTGAAAAGGGAAAGGGTATGTTTATTAGGTTTTAAAAATGTAATTGAACCGCACTAGGAACAGGATGAAGGGAGTGGACTCCCAAATTTCAATCTTCTGAGTAGCAGTAGGCCTACCTAAAGTGGCTAAACCATTACTAACGATCGTAATTGACATTTTGCGCCATGAGGCTCAATCGATTGAACAGTGCCCAGTACCCGTTTTGCAGTCAGTTAGTTTTTCCAGAGACCACCATTAAGATAGAACCTCCCTGTTTTTTCAAGTCAGCAGGCAGCTTGGCTGAGACCCAAGAACTATATGAGAGACTGAATTTTATTCATTTACAATGATTTTAAGTATTCACCCTGTTAATGAACTCATTTATAACATTTTCTTGGGTCTCATTGTGATATTTTCACAAATGTCTAAACATTCTTAATAGTTATTACCCAATGACTCACATTTAGCAAAATGAATTTGCCTAGGACTGGGAGGCCAACTGTTTGATTTTGCCAATAAGGTCCATGACCGAAATTGCGCACACTGAACTAAAGGAAGTCAATAAATGCCACTTTCTGACTACTAAAGGGCCCTAGAACTCCTACATCAAGTTTCTAACTATTGGCTCCATGCTTGAAGGAAAGACATGTCACATGCTATTACTCATTTTTAAACTGGTTCATTATTGTGAGCGCTGTACATGCTGTAATAAAGCATTGCATCAGAGCACTGTCCAATGAAATATATATTATCTGTCAATCATTATGCATTTCATCAGGTATTTTCTATCAAATCCTCATTTCATTTAATAATCAAGGATGCCGTCATGTTTTTGGTGAAATAGATGAATAAATATTTGACAAGACAACATTTTTACTTCATTGCATTCATTTTGAAAGGAATAGATTGTGCTTTAAATTCGATTGGTTTTACAGACCCCCCATTCACACAAACATACGACACCAAAGACATGTGTTGCACACTACAGGCTTTTAAATTTCTAAGCTTTGATTTCTCAATACTGGGTTTTGAGTGCCGAAAATTCGATTGGTTTTACATACCCCCACACGCACCCACACTCTCAGGGACATGTGTTGCACGCTACTTGATGATGTGTAAATTCTAGTGGTTTTACAGACTCTCACACGCACCCACACACACACAGACATGTGTTGCACACAACAGGCTGGGGTGTCTTCTCCCAACATATGTATTTGTTAAGGAAAGGAGGCACTGAGAGGATTTTACATACCACACACACTCAACAATGTTGCTTTAGTGTATTGATTCTAATTATATATACTTTTTTTCTAGCAGATCTGTTATCAGGCTTATCTTCTGATACTGGCGTTGTCAGATAAGTACTCTACAACCTATTTATTATGCTACAGTTAAGTCCCTTAATTGTATTGTAAAATTCTGCTGTATTAGGATCAGCGTAATGGATTAAAATGTAACATGGTAATGGAGTCTCTCCATGACAGTCTTATTATACACCCATTTACCATACCTTTAGTCCAGTTCTGCACTTATATATTCATATTTCCATTATTCTCATTTACCGTACCTATAGTCTATTTCTGAACTTATAAATTACTGTTTCTGAACTTATATATTCCTATTTCCTTCTCGTTTCGTTTTGGCTGGATATTTAGTATTCTATATTGTCACTACAATATATACATAAATACATAAATGTATTAAAGGTATTACATTATCTTGGATAATAATCTCATTCATAGGTATCATTAATCTTCCTTGACAAAGTATCACGATTTTTCACTTATATGAATAATCGTTACTCCTGACTCAAGACTGAGACTCCTTGTAGGTCTATGGTGTCTTATGGAGTCACTTGCAATGAATTACACTTACGCGTTCTGTTAGACTGCTCGTTTGGAGCCGGTCATTCGTAATTGACAGGCTGATATTAATTTTTGTTTTTATTTACCGCTCTAGTTGTGGTTTACTACTAACCAACTCACATCTGAAACGGAGACAAGTATACTGTCACATACCTAGCGGGGTCTAGGGTAAAAAACACAGCATATCATAATATGTAATATGCTGAATAGAAACAGTCATTTAACCTTAGGATGTTCCTTTTTGATTGGAGGGTCAGAGGTATTTGTACTAACCCCACTGTTGTATTAATTAAGGGCGCATAATCTGTTCGCATGATATGATCCAGCAGTTTATTATAAAGGGTTTGTCGTCTTCATTTATGAGTTACCCTTTAAACGGAGTCAAGTGTACTGAGTCTGCAAGGTCTTGTGTGATATAGATCAGGTTATCAAATTATGAAGAAAATTTTTTTGTCGATATTTGGAGCAGTTAGTAATAAAGAGCAATGTACACTGTAAACTGTCTGTGAATAGTCAGGCACATATCTGTTCTCAGTTCTGCATGCTATGATCCAGCAGTTTATTTCAAAGGGTTTGTCGTCTTCATGTATAAGTTACCCTTTAAACGGAGTCAAGTGTACTGAGTCTGTGTGGTCTTGGGTGATATAGATCACCCAAATTATGAAGAAATATTTGTAGTCGATATTTGGAGCAGTTAGTAATTAGGAGCAATGTACCAAGATAACTGTCGGTGAATAGTCAGTATGAGACTTGTGCTATATAGTGTAAGAGATATTTGTACTAACTAATTTCCTGCATCACCTAGGGCGCATGCAAGTGTTTTCTTACTGCAGTTGTGCATGATATGTTCCTTCGCAGTATACTTCGCTAATCAACAGTTCATTTTGGGGGTATGTTTTGCCAATTAAAAGAAAATACAGTTATCCTGCTTTGATTTCTATAATAGATATCATCTCTTGGCATTTATTCACCCCTATGTACCCATCTTGCTTCCTGTCTCGTTTCAGATTCTAGATGTGTCACGATGACGCGGCTGTAGAATGTTTTTGGTGAGATTGTGTTATACTCTACCAGGACTAAGCCACATTCATCAACGGCTCCCCGACATGGTTATAAATTTGGGAATGTTTTGTAGCATGGACGAAAGATTTTTTGTCAGCACAGTTGAATTGACCATTATGGGACGTTAAATTTATTTCGATCAACGATTACTGGTACTCTACAGCTGAGTACTGTAAAATTCTGAGAAAGAACATGTCGGTAAGCAGATGCCAGTACGTATCGAGATCATTAGCAGTGGAAATAAAACTGTCATAGACGTAATACACCCGTGTTTCAATGCCACATCAGTGTTCCAGCTCAGCAGGATGTTCTACAGCACCAAAGAATTTTCCGTCAGCCACCTTAGTCATTGTCAAAGAATGGCCGGTTGTAAGATCTGGGCATACATCCTTGATCTATTTACCACCCGGAGTGCGACTGCTACTCGCATCGTACTGCTGAATGCTCTTTTGAGCGTGATTAATTAACGCAGCAAGGTCACCAGATTGTTAGCGCCCTCCTCACTATTATCGCTCATGGGTGAAATTTTCAGTTCTTTGACATCCGAGCTGATGGAACACGATATATCTGAAGGGCTACCATCCCTGTTGCATGAAAACAAGAAACAGCTAGTACACCTGGTTACAAGTCATATCAGGTATATCCGTCTGCGTTGGCCCTAGTCCCAAAACATGCCAGAAAATGGCGATAATTGAATCACGTAGATGAGAGTATTGGGGGATGGTCGGACATAGCTGGGTAGCGGTGGGATAGACGGTGCCTGCCTGAGCGCGTTAATGGTTGAGATATGGAGGATAGGACTTAGTGGGGGCGACATTATGTGGAGTACATTACTCGGATACTCTAAAATATTCTAGCCTTTTATTCTAGCATCCTAAATTGAGTACTAACAAGTACTGCCGGTCATCTGCCCCGGTTATTGTCAAAGAATGGCCGTCTGCTTGTTTTGGCATCACTTCATTGATCAATCAAGTACCCGCGGCGCGCCTGATATTCGCACTGTACTGATGATTGCTATTTTGAGCGGGGTCGCATTACGCAGCGAGGGCTCCAGATTATGATCGCAGTCCTAATTGATAGCTATCATGGGTTTCATTAACGGTATTCTATCTGTTAGGATCATGCTTGATCTGTAGCCCCCCGTGTTATGACAATAGGAATCACCTAGTGCTATAGACTAATCAAGGAAAACTTGCCTGGTTTGGAAATAAAACTCAAAATAAATTCCTTTTTCCTTAGATTCCCTCATATACTCTTACTCGATCTCTCACATTAAATCTGTCACACCCACCGCCCTCTGTCATACCTGGATGCTGTTTCTGTTTTTTCTCCTATATCCTTCACCAACGCTTCATCACACTGTCTCTCTCCTACTACTCCTGGATCTTTTACCTTCTTACTAATTTGTCACTATCGCACCCATTCTCTTTCTCTCTCACTCTCTCCCTCTTTCTCCATCATGCTTCATCTGTAGCCCCGTGTTATGGCAATAAAATCACCTAGTGCTATTGATTCATCAAGGAAAACTTGCCTGTTTTGGAAGGAAAGACGGCAAACAGATCCTTTTTCCTGACTTTCTCTCTAATTCGCTTACTCTGTCGGATTATCTTTCTAACACAGTAAATCTCTCACACCTACCGCCCTCTGTCCTACCTGGGTTTTCGTTCTCGTTCTTACTTTTCTCTCACAATCGCGCTCATTCTCTCTCTTTCTCTGTCTCTCTCTTTTTCTCTCTCTCTCTCACCCCCTTCTCTCTCTCTCTATCTCACACATTCTCGCTCACTCTTTCTCTCTCCTACTTAAACACACAGCACTCTGTCTTTTTCTCTCGGCCTTTTTTCCCCCTTTTCTTCTCACTCAGTCTCTCTCTCTCTCTCCCCCACTCTCTCGCTGGGTTACGGCTCCTTTCTGGGAGGAGTTCTTCATTGCCAGGGTTGTAAGTCAACCACCATATCTAATACAATCGCATTATAATTAAAGCATTTATGTATTTATGTGTATATTGTAGTAACAACTTTAACCAAGTGTTTCTTTCCACAAAGTCGCCCCCAACTTGCTGATTGTCCCCCTTTTTATCATCAGCATGTCTTCAACTCAATCATATTAAACAGCCATGCACATAGACCGTCCCCCCGATTAATTGAATTCCTTTTTCCTTAGATTCCCTCATATACTCTTACTCAATCTCTCACATTAAATCTGTCACACCCACTGCCCTCTGTCATACCTGGATGCTGTTTCTGTTTTTTCTCCTTTATCCTTCACCATCGATTCATCACACTGTCTCTCTCCTACTACTCCTGGATCTTTAACCTTCTTACTAATTTGTCACTATCGCACCCATTCTCTTTCTCTCTCACTCTCTCCCTCTTTCTCCATCATGCTTCATCTGTAGCCCCGTATGACAATAAAATCACCTAGTGCTATTGATTCATCAAGGAAAACTTGCCTGTTTTGGAAGAAAATACGGCAAGCAAATCCCTTTTCCTGACTTTCTCTCTAATTCGCTTACTCTGTCAGATTATCTTTCTAACACAATAAATCTCTCACACCTACCGCCCTCTGTCCTTCCTGGGTTTTCGTTCTCGTTCTTACTTTTCTCTCACAATCGCGCTCATTCTCTCTCTATCTCTGTCTCTCTCTCTCTCACCCCCTTCTCTCTCTCTCTCTATCTCACACATTCTCGCTCACTCTCTCTCTCTCCTACTTAAACACACAGCACTCTGTCTTTTTCTCTCGCTCTTTTTTTCTCCCTCTCTTTCTCACTCAGTCTCTCTCTCTCTCTCCCCCACTCTCTCGCTGGGTTACGGCTCCTTTCTGGGAGGAGTTCTTCATTGCCAGGGTTGTAAGTCAACCAACATATCTAATACAATCGCATTATAATTAAAGCATTCATGTATTTATGTTTATATTGTAGTAACAACTTGAATCTAGTGTTTCTATCCACGAAGTCGCCCCCAACTTGCTGATTGTCCCCCTTTTTATCATCAGCATGTCTTCAACTTAATCATATTAAACAGCCATGCACATAGACCGTTCCCCCGATTAATTGACATTAAAGGCCCTACAAAAACCTTGACGTAAAAACTGGTAGAAACTGGTGTCGGATTTTGAAGTGCAAGTGTCATCAGTTTCGTTTGTCGTTACATATTGCCTGGGCCTAATTTTATTGAGAAACATTGACGTGGTGAGGATAATGTATGCTGCCTTTTACATGAACCTGTGCCACTAGCAATCCGAGCGTAAGAGGCTAATTCTAAAATGATTAGCCCTAATCATGAGCACATCTCTTTTGAGTACTAAACAAGACGAAACAACACCCTGGAAATTTCTATCATAGTAGCTTAAACAAATACAAAACATTAATTCCTATCTATAAACGTCTGTAGACCCATTGTATGATAGATGAGTACGTTGAGGTGGATGGTGCCTATCACAATTAATCCCTCGCACCTTCCCCCCCCCCCCCCCCTCGATGTCCTACGTGAATTATACTTCTTTCCCTCTGTCCTACTTTTTCCCTCGCACTCACACTCTCTTTGACACACCTGTCCTGTTACTTTATCCTTATTTCCTAATCCCCCTCTATCGCATTTTTTTCTCTCACTAATCTCTGTTACTCTCCCACTTGCACTCACATTCTCTCTCTCTCCTCCTCCCACTGGCTCATCCTCCTACATAATTTTCCCTCTGTCCACTTATTCTCGATCCCACTCCTACTGACTCTCTCTCTCTAAGTGGTAGGGCGACAGCCGAATGGATTATTAAGCCGTCGTTGTAGAAGCATTTTGTTTTGAGTATTAAACAAGTCGGAAACATCACCCTGGAAATATGCATCTTCATATCTTTACAGACCAAAAAATATACAACAGTACTGGCTCACAAGGGGGGGCTATCTTACCTTTAATCAGTTCACCCCTCACTCACCAAGCATAAGCATATAAAGCTTACAACAACTGGAGCCAGACAGAGCGCGTCAGGTGAAACACTTAATTCCCCAAATACCGGTCCTGATTGAAATATATTACAGTGACAAGCATAATTAAACTGAAAACGAATATGTGTTAAGGAAAAAGTCCGATGTTGTAATTCTAAGCTAGTGTCTGGATAAGTGTTGATGGAGGCGGTGGTAATGGCGGCGCTGTCACACTCAGGCCGAGATATGGGCACTCAGAACTAAAAAAAAAATGGCATCACATCATGAACCTTCTTAAGCTGAAAACTAAACATAACCCAGGTTTTAACTGTCATTAAAATATTATGATTGACTACCCTGATTGCCATTCCCAAGTCTCAGGGAAATCACAATATTATCCCGCAACTTTTACTAGATACAGGTCGCACAATTGAACGTTTTCTTACTTTAACCTGGTGTTTGCGAAAGGAGTTAAACGGTTTAAAGTATTGACCACTAGCATAAAATCAAATCAGACATATGTGTACGTCCCTCTGCCTTATCTCTTAAACTGTTTGCTAAAATCGCCGGCAGACCTTTAACAAATTCCAATCATGACTGCCATTCACCTCGGCCAACTTTTACTACAGTGCATTCCATAGACTCCCATTAGAAACAAGCATCATTATTGCAATTTATATCATTAATGGCCAGATGAACTCGTTTAGGTTAACAATTCAATACGGATATAAAACAAAGGTTGCGTTTTAGAGTGAAGTGACTGCCATTCACCTCGGCCAACTTTTACTACGGTGCATTCCATAGACTCCCATTAGAAACAAGCATCATTATTGCAATTTATATCATTGATGGCCAGATGAACTCGTTTAGGTTAACAATTCAATATGGATATAAAAAAAAAGGTTGCGTTTTAGAGTGAACTGAAATTGACATACGTTGTAAGGTTTCTTTTTGGAGTAAGTGGTTAGCCTTCAATAAGGCTGTTGGGGTGGAACAAAGTACCGGGTGGGTTTTCACTTAATCCTATTGACCTCCATGGGGCGGAGGAGGCTGCTGAGCGCCTCCTTGCGGCGGCGGTGGCTGCGGAGCGTAGGGTACCTGGTAGGCGTCGATGATTTCCAGCGCGAGCAATCCAAGCTGGGAGGCGTAATTCAGCAAAATTGCCCTGTGGATGTCCTGCTGCTGATGAAGGCTTGTGTGGTAGGCTATCAGCATTCCTTCGGTGCCTGATGTCGGGTAGTCGTCCATACGAGCCTGCTGTTCAGGGGTAACCTGAATCTCCTCCTCCAAGGACAGAATCCTCCGTACTTGGCTTCTCATGATGTCCCAGATGGTCGCTGCTCGAGCCTCAAGATATCCGATGTCGTTCATCCTGCTGTGCTTGGTGTTGTATAACGGTCTATTGTATTTCAAACAATGGTATCGAGTTACCCCATCCAGGGCATTTATACCAACGGGTTTCAACATCCGGTACCTTCTGATTGCATAACGTCTGAGGGTGCACATGAATAATTATTAGGGTCCCATATGACCCCATATGACCTTGACCCGTGGACTGGTCTCGTTGGGGTCAAGCATAAGATGTCTTCATTGGGTCTGTAACCCAAAGAAAAGAGGGGGGGGAGGCTGATACAGGGCCGACAGTACCTGGTTATCGCCATAGCAACCGCACTTACTTTAATGAGTGAGAGGGGGGACTACACTGTGATGTTGGTAGGATGATGCTTCATGTTGATGAATTCATAGTAAACCTTAAATTCCCCCCTAAAGTAAGGTGCCAGCCAAACTGTCAGATAACTTTAATGCAAAGTTTAGAAATCGAACTACGCCTCACAACTGCTTGGCAAAGCGTCAGTGGGTGTTATGATAAATTTTTAGTTCTTTGACCCATGCATTGGTCGGGATTATGATGATCTCTCTTTACACGTACCTGTTCTGATATGATACATAGTTGAAAATAAATATATAATGCAAAACATCACAAACATTGATAAGCTTAAAACATCTTGGAAAAGGGCGGCGGGCGTCATGATAATTCTAGGTAAAGGTACAGGATACATCATTAGACATCCCAGTAAGTTTGTGACCCAGGATGATGAGCATCAGTCTTAAGGTGTGACGATTCAAATCTGATGATGACATACCCCCTATATATTAGTTGCCCTGTATTTTACTCTCCCGTCACCTGCTTGGCAAAACGTCAGTGGGTGTTTTAATAATTTTTTAGTTCATTATGAGCCATACACTGGTCGGGATTATGATGATCTCTCTTTACACATACCCTTTCTGATATGATATATAGTTAAAAATAAATAAATAATGCAAAACATCACAAACATTGATAAGCTTAAAACATCTTGGAAAAGGGCGGCGGGCGTCATGATAATTCTAGGTAAAGGTACAGGGTACATCATTGGACATCCCAGTAAGTTTGTGACCCAGGATGATGAGCATCAGTCTATAGGTGTGACGATTCAGATCTGATGATGACATACCCCCTATATATTAGTTGCCCTGTATTTTACTCTCCCGTCACCTGCTTGGCAAAACGTCAGTAGGTGTTATAATCATTTATTTAGTTTTTTATGACTTTGAACCATGCACTGGTTGGGATTATGAAGATTTCGCTTTACACATAGCCAATAAGCTTAAAACTGCTTGGAAAGGGGCGGCGGGCGTCATGATAATTCTAGGTAAAGGTACAGGGTACATCAGTAGACATCCCAGTAAGAATGTGACTCAAGGTGACGGGCTATAGGTGTGACAATTCAGATCTGATGATGACATTTTACCGCAGATATTAGTTGCCCTGTATTTTACACATCCGTCAACTGCTTGGCAAAACGTCAGAGGGTGTTATAATAAATTCTCAGTTCATCAAGACTTTGAACCATGCACTGGTCAGGCGTCATGAGAATTCTAGGTAAAGGTACAGGGTACATCATTAGATATCCCAGTAGGATTGTGACCCAGGTTGATGAGCATCAGTTTTTAGGTGTGACGATTCAGATCTGATGATGACATACACCCTAGATTTTGGTACCTGCATCTACTCTCCCGTCGACTGTACCACTAACAATGCCCAGTATCCCTAGTTCTGGGGTACCCGTTATGATAGATACATAGTTAAAAATAAATAAAAATTGCAAAACATCACAAACATTGACAATATAATGTTGGCTACCGTCCGACCTGAATGTTAGTTCTGGACGTCAACATTGGAATGGTATAGATTATAATCACTGAGAAACATAAATAAAAGGTTATTAAGGTTTTTATCTAATCAAGGGTCCCCCACATTTCTAATATATTTGTTAACCTCCCCTACCACACGGTGACCATAAAATATTCTGTTAAATCTTTCATAAATTAACAGGCCAAACTTGGCCACACCCCAGGTCTCTCCAATAATTCATATGTTATCTGTGTACGGACTGTTATGTAAGATATAGATTGCACCAATTGCGCTTACATATGAGGGGTGGGGCTCAAAACGAAAACGAGGCAGATGTCAGGCCTTTAACCCCAAGCGCCCTGTAGAACTTTCACATGTATTCTCAACCTCAGAAGAATCACATTAAACCACTCACTCGTATTGACACTCGATCATACTACAACAATGTCTGTTGCTTTCATTAAAGTTCTGACAGAGGTGAAAAAATATAAGACTCGCAGGGGTGATAAGCTCCTCCGTGCTATGGTAGCCTACAAGGGAGAAGATATTCCTGTCCCCATGGTCGCACCCGAAAGTTTTGAGAGCCACATCGCCAAGGACAGGTGCTTGACTATCTCTAAGGTTAAGAAGGGAACGGACACCTTAACCGTCGTGTGTAAGTATTCTATGGTTATTTCTATGCTTTTTTTTCAAACACCATCATGGTACCAGATGTTTCAGCGATGTATAAGTTGTTTATGACATGAAACTTGTCAGAATACGCACCTTAACAATCGGATGCCTGGTGTTAGTGTGTGAATTTACGTTTAAATTGAACACCATCAAACATAAGATTGTATTCCAATAATTGAGGGTGATTCAGAATCATAGTCGCTCATCAACCAGATTCGTATCTGTGACGTCAGTCATCCCATGCATAATTTCTCTCTAAACGCTGTATTTAACTTATTCTGAGATATGTTATTTCTTTGCCGGTAGTTTGTTAATAACTCTTTTTTGACAATAAAGCATTCAGCAAAACATGCATTCTCATTGTGAGACAACACAAGTAACCTGTCTGTTTCTCCTATTTCAGATTTTTGAAATGGCGCCATTCGATCCGACCCAAGCTGCTATCGACGCTGCGTTCAATGCTCCGGAGGTAACACCCCAGTTCTTGCTGGACCTTAAGCAAGACACATCCGGGGTGAAGTTCTCCAGGTTCGCATATTCTTTAAATGACACTCAATATTTTCGGTACGTCCATCATCGTTATCATTAGGGGTTCATGTTCAGGTGGTAACGAACTTTCAGTACTCTCTTTTCGCTTCCTACACACATTTATTTACTATCACTGCGCTGTGACAGCAAGTGGGAAAAAAATAAGAACAAGTGTGTAAGCATTTTAAAGTTTTATCGGAAATTGACAATCATCGTACCTCCAACTCTAGGGCTTACTAATGATAAAACATTCAAATACAGTGTGCAGTTATATTTGTGTGTGCCATACAATTGGCGATCATTAAGTTAAAAGCAGCCAGGCTCAGACATTACTATATCATAGGCGAATAACTGTAAAGTGTCATTAAGACTTCTCACTCTCGCCAATTCCAAATCGTTCCTTCCTTCCACTTTATCGTCTCTTAATCTATCTATCACACGCGCATTCTATCTCTCTCACCCCCCCCCCCCCCCAATAATATATGTCACCCTCTGATAAATGTCTCTGGTTTCCAGGTCGATGACGTTTTGTTGTCGCCAGTTAAGGGAGAATGGCAGAGGAAAGAGTTCCTGGTGGGAGATTAAACGTGCTTTGTGAAAGTGAAGTTGTGGGACGAGTCTGTTGACAAGATCAACACGGGCCAAATTGTTCTTGTAAAGAACATTGTTCTAGACCTGTTCGGCGGACGAAACACGATGGCCGCGACCCCTGAGACAGAGATCATTGTAAGTTGAATTACTATATGTGTATTTTCAGATGCTTTCATTGATATCAGGGTAACCGCTTTAGACATGAATAGAAGGCGCTACAGACTCAAAAAAACAAGGCAAGGGGTAATTGTGTACCTCTAACTGGTTGTTGATTGAGTTAATGTCACGTTCCAACGCGCAAATTTCATTTCTTAGTGACTCCACAGAATCTAGCGTACGGTCCGCATATTCTATGAACATTGCACGGACGCCAGACAAGGTAGTCATCCTCTGGCGAAGGAAATGAGCAAATCTTTGGTTATCATTAGCCAGTGCACGCCTAAGACGCACACGTGTGTCTCCAATACGTCTGCTCAGGTGCGTTTGCTGAGTGCACGCAACATTATATTTAGCCAAGCATAGCGTTAGCTGGGTTCTTTTTGAAGCAGATTGAAACATGGCCTCGATTCGTCGGGCTTGAAGAGCTTTGGCATCATTAGCATCAGCGTTACCGGGGACTAACCCATTGGGGGGGCTCATTTGTGGTGGTGGGGTAGTATCATCGTCACCAGATATATCTTCATCTGCTGTGTCCATGCTTGTGTCTGGCGATGGAATCAGGTCTGGGAGACTAGCAGGGCTCGATGGACCTTCACCCGAGAAGGATTCATCTGTGTCACTTCCATCAGCTGGGAAAAAGCAAGGTTCTAAGCAAGGCAGACTACTTGGGTCTTGCGACGGAATGACGGGCACTCCTCTTTCAAATGTTAAGCTTGGACTACTTGGCGTCGATATGTCGCCATCCCCCTCTCTATGACTGTCATCGATATCGTGATGGATTTCGTGTCTTTCCATTATTAACGTGATAAATGTTTACCTATGTGCATTCGCCTGTAATGCCAGACCTGTACTGCCTTAAAATGTACAAGGGTGGGCTTATATATCCCTTATATATCCCACAAAGCAAATAGTTGATGGAAGATCGAATTTTGGCACTACACACTACCTCCAGACGGTTTCAGACCTCACAAATTAGGGTTTCCTACAACTGCATGTTTGGGGGAAGGATTAAGGCTCCCCTGTCACCCGACTACATAATAATTAATGAATTTACATTTACGTGCTATTTATCATGCCTTGAATCAATTAAAGATATCATTTCCTAATCTTTGCCTTCAACTTTCGAGAAATACCAGGATAAAATACCTACACCTACATTTAGGTCACCATCACCATGATTTAAACATGTTCCATCTTTTGCAGGTTATCAACGCTGAAACTACTGAGATGACTGTCCAGATGTTGGCTGTATCATACAGCGAACCATTGTAAGTATTCAACCTGCCCAACCGTAACACTATGCTGATTCCCAGCGACAATGGTGATGATTTCTAAAGAGCTAATTGTCAAGATGTTCCAGCCTCCTTCCCCCCCGCCCCCACTCCCCCCCTCTCGACTGATTAGAATTGACGCTATGATGAAACACCTAGTTAACTACCGCCCTAACTACCCAATAAAACTGACTAACATTATTTGGCCATTAAATGCTTTTAACTTAGACCGAGTCCCACACAGCATCATTGACATTTCTCAGGAGTGTACCTTTATAGGCCAATACTTTGAAACATTAGACAAGCAATTATCATAAACAACGCTCTCTCGAGAATATTTAGGGCTGTAAAAGCGCTGCTGCGTCAACATTGAGTAATTGCATCAAACAGTATATCTAAGACAGATTTTCAGACGACTATTCTGTGCCGATGGATCCCAGCATGGACTGAGCGTGGACTTCACCAGGGCAAGCATCCAACCCCATCTTGGGCATACAGTGCAGTTGACGATCCGTGGTCAAGTGGTTCAACGTATCTCTGTAGGAGTCAGCATACATCGCCTACCGAATGGAGGTGATGATGACAGCGCCTCTAGAGGCGCTTGTGGAAATGCTAGTGACCTCCTGCTGCAGGCTCCTCAAACCCCACCAGGTGGCAATGCTAGGAAGCGCCTTCGGTTGTCAGACGGTGGAGCTAGTGATGATGCCCTGCCTGCCAAGGCAGCTAAGTTGGATGAGGACAGTGACGAGGTGTCTTTCGATCTCCCAGAAGTTGAGACCCCCAAGCGTTCAGGCAAACGCAAGGTTATTCGGGGTAAAAGGAACTCTCGCTCTGCCAGGACACGTAACATGGTTGTGGACGATGGTGACAATGATGATAAGGATGAGGCAGATGAGGATGCTAGTGCTGATGAGTGATTAATGTCGCAACAGTCATGTGCTATCATAGAGTGTGCGGTGTGATGTTGTTGTGTATTTGATGTTTATTTCTGACTGGTATATGTGTTATGAAAATAAATGTATCAAATAAAAACTGAATATCTTCTCGTTTTTCTGGATGAAACTATTCCCCCTTTTGTAAACACCAATCCTATGGCCACTTACTTATCAATGTTAGTTTCCTGTTATATAGTCACATTCATTATATTCTATTCATTTCCTGCCTCTATCTATGATTCTGGTAAGTATTACAGTACTTGCAAATGCATGGCAGGGACTGAGTTAACACTTGTCAGTGTCGCCCCTACCTTGGGTCTTGACGAGTGATGTCAACAACCAGTCACTCGTCTGTATCAATTACAATTTACCCCCACAAGTCTCTTCTATCCCTAATCTAGAGTCCAGTGTGTGCATTTATTGTGTTGTAGCCCCTAGCTTTGAGAACGGGGGAGATGTCTAGTTTGTCCATTTAAAATTTTTGCACCCCTTTTACCAATAAGATGAAATTCACTAATTCATTTGTCTAACTTTAAGTATTTAGATATTTGTATTGGTGAAGGATTGCTACCTGCCCCTGCAGATAAATGATGCAGTAATCCAGACACAAAACTGTGCCCTAACACAAAGACTTTGACCGGCATACTAACTTGCACAAAAAGGCTCAGGCTGCTGGTTGAGATTGTCCTATCTATCCTATAATTACGCAGTTTTGAAATTTTAAATCGACAACTCCTCTGAACTTAGGCGATGCCGGGCTGAACTGCCCCTGTGGATCTTTTGCCAGGGGTGTCCGATTGGTGCAGCCACTTTTATTTTTTTGAATTTTTGGCATTTAATGCCTTTATTCTTGAAAAATGTTCCGGTTGCCAATGGCAATGCCTGATACAATGTATTTCATACACTGTGGTAAACTGTATCTATGAAAATTATACAATGTTGCTCTCCCCCACTTTCAACTCTGCCTATAAAATTATACAATGTTGCAAAAAACTCTACACCATACTGCACTTAAATGAGTGCATGCGTACTCAGACCTGTGCTGTTACAATTAACTCTCCACTTTCTCGCCCTCCATCTGTCTGTCTTTCTGTCTGTCTATATCTCCTACCTCTCTCTTTACTTCAATACTCTCTTCTCTGTCCCTGTCTCTCTCTTGCTTTAGTCTTTTAGATTGCCACAGCATTTGTCATCAATCTTTATAATATGTTTTCTGATTGAATACTTAAATTTGTATGGTTTGGGCGATTGAATGGGCCCACCACAATATAAGATATTGTTTCACGCTGGCTGTGTCAAAACATTTTTTTCTCTCATTGTGCACTCTGTATCTTTCTGTATAGGCTATTTCCCTTTAACTCTGTTGATTTTTCTTTTCTTCTTCGGAAGAAATGAAAATATCACTACTAATGATGATATCACTACCTTTTCCAAAATTTATAGCATTCACTACTTTAATGAAAACACTACCTTTTTCTAAAATTGCTACCTTTAGGCAATCCCTACATTATAATATTCAATACTTTAATGAAATCACTACCTTTTCCCAAATCGCTACCTTTAGGCGATCCCTACATTTTTGTATTCACTACTTTGATGAAATCACTACCTTTTCCCAAATCGCTACCTTTAGACAATTCCTGTATTTTAGTATTCACTACTTTAAGGAAATCACTACCTTTTCCAAAATTGCTATACCTTTAGGCAATCCCTAACTTATAGGATTCACTACTTTAATAAAATCGCTACCTTTTCCAAAATCGCTACCTTTAGGCAATCCCTACCTTATAGGATTCACTATGTTAATAAAATCACTACCTTTTCCAAAATCGCTACCTTTAGGCAATCCCTACATCATATTATTCACTACTTCAATAAAATCACTACCTTTTCCAAAATCGCTACCTTTAGGCAATCCCTACATTATAATATTCAATACTTTAATGGAATCACTACCTTTTCCAAAATCGCTACCTTTAGGCAATCCCTACATTTTAGTATTTACTTCTTTGATGAAATCCCTGCCTTTTCCAAAATCGCTACCTTTAGGCAATCCCTACATTATAGTATTCATTACTTTAATATAATCACTACCTTTTTCAAAATCGTTACCCTTAGGCAATCCATGCCTTAAAGAATGGGATTGCTTAAAGGTAGCAATTTTGGAAACGGTAGTGATTTTATTAAAGTAGTGAATACTGTAAGGTATAGGGATTGCCTAAAGGTAGCGATTTTAAAAAAGGTAGTGATTTCATTAAAGTAGTGAATACTATGAGGTAGGGATTGCCTAAAGCTAGCGATTTTGGAAGAGGTAGCGATTTTATAAAGTAGTGAATTCTATAAGGTAGGGATTGCCTAAAGGTAGCGAATTTGGGAAAGGTAGTGATTTTATTAAAGTAGCGAATATTATAAGGTAGTGATTTCCTAGAAAAGGTAGCGCTACCTTTTCTGCTACCCCCGATTTTCAGCCCCTTGACGCAAATGTTGAGTGTTGACACAGAATGGCTCCGTGTCAACACTCAAGAGTAAACAAATCTATTGCGAAAGTTCTAATGTTTTTGTCAGTTTTGGCCGCATAATTTCATTTTTTTTTTCAGAAATTTCACATTTGAAATAATCGATTATTTCAAATGCCGTACGAACGGGTCAAGTCAGCCTCAGCTCAACCGAATTTTGGAGTTCTCACCTAAGCGTCCGACCACTAATAACCATGCCCCCAATACGATTTTCCTCATGTCATGGGGTACCACAACTTGACTACATGACATACAGATGTGTTTTGAAGCGGTACCTTATCTTGAAAATTGTGATCGATTCTGCATTCTATTTTTTGGAGACACTTGCTGTTGGTATCTCACTCATAACATGGGGGGGGGGGGGGGGTGATTGATTACATCCTATGTCTCCTCTTTTCCTTTTCTCTCCCCTGTAAATTCTTTTTTGCATCTCTTTGCAACATTTTGTTCTTTGCAACATTCTGAACACTACTTATTTATTATGCATTCTATTTTTTGACACTTGCTGTTGGACTCCCACTGATATCATGGGGGGATCATTGATTACATCCTATGTCTGCAGTGTAATCAATGCGGCGTCATAAAAACTAAAGCATGCATATTTTTGCAAGCAGGGGGCCTGCTACAAGGTGGGCCTTAACTTTTCATATTTTTTTCTGATTGATGCTGGTGATTAATCATAACTGAGAACTAGAAACTAAAAAAAAGGAAGGAAGGAAGGAATTGGGTTTTACGTCGTTTTCAACAGCTTAGGTCATATCACGACGAGATAGAAACCTGGAAAAACAACAAGAGTAGCGCCAATGGTTCCGTAGGTGGTTAGGGTAGTTTGATTGTGATTTTTATCTATTTACTTAATTTTTTATATTCTTTGCCTCTAAACCTCCTGCACATCATTGAGTATGACTTAGAATCCAAACCCGTGCTGTGCACGGGGGGCCTGCTAGTCTATATCTTAATTCGGAGTTTGGGCCGGCCTATGTTCACCGAGCCTGAGGCACATACGCGATGCCGAGCTGGTCTGCCGTCCTGGATCGTTTGCCAGGGGTGTAAGGAGGCGGGGAAAACACATATTGTTTTCGATATATATATACTTATCTTTTAATCTTGAGAAATGTGCCTTTTTATGCCCCTCCCCCCTTCATGGGCAGCGCCATTTTTTGTGCCACTTTCTGGCTTGCTGTGCACATTACTGCGCAGAATAGTCATCAGCGCCATCTACTTTGCTATTGAAGCGGTGTGACGTCTGAAGTTGGAGAATCACAAGATTATACACCGCATCAAGAGGATCCCCGAGAGTGTATTTATCCCTTTGTCATTGAACGATGTTTTCTTCTGTTGAATTAGACGTATTGCATATAGTATTTACGTCTACGGCTGATTGAGTGAATGGCATGATTCACTCAATCACGGAACTCGGCACATCTTACACTTACGTTACCAGCCATTAACCATCCTGTTAACAGTTCAGCCGAGTATAATTTGCAGCAGCCTGTAACATTTACTGTGCACACTATGTCACGAAACAGGTAGAGGAAAACTATGTTTATTCACTTCTATTGTATAACTTACAGTGGATGTTTTGAACAGCAGTCACAGAGCCTTTTGACTGAAGGTAAGTGAATGGGCGATAATAAGTGAATATCGCTATTGACACGAGAATCTGCTATTTTAATGCATGTTTTTTCTTGACTGTATTTGTATTTATTTGATAACTCGGCCTATATATATGAAGTGTTTATTGCCTGAAGTCTCCTGATAAAGAATAAGGTAGCTTTACAAAAGTACCCTCCCTGCAGGGTGTAAGAAATGAGTCGTATTATCATGTCATAGTATTCCAGTATGAATTTCAAGTGGTTGCAGGAGATTTCGTAACCAAACATCTTCGTCACCAAACTCGTTCGTACCCAAGAGATTTCGTCACCACATTTTCGTACCCAAAGTAAATTGTTTGAATTAGATAATGGCCAATAAATCACGTATTTTATAATTGAAGTCAGGTATAGATAGGTGGAAAATAAGGAATTTGTTGGGGTTGGGGAAAATTGTGTTCTTTACTTCTTGACAATCTTGTGTACGAAGTTAGCGGTCGATTTTCCATTCTTTCCATCTAGCTTTCGTTTCAATTGATAATATCGGCGAATTTCAGCCACGGTGTGTCTTGAATTAAGAGGGTGTGTGAGTTTTGATCGCTATTTTCGGAAGATTTCGGCAACCATCAGCCAACGAAAATCGTAATTAATAAAAAAGTGTCCGATATTTGCGAGACTTTGATAGATGGTTTTATTATGCAATGGTAACGAAATCTCTTGGGTGCGAAGCTACTTGGGTACGAACCAGTTTGGGTACGAACCAGTTTGGTTACGAACGTGTTTGGTTACGAAGTCTCCTGATTTCATTTCAAGTACATATACATGTAGTATAGAACTCTACATGTATTTCTATTTGTCTATAGAAACCATAGGTTCATATGAGTGTCGAATCAACAAATTTCTTTAAACAGTCACATCCCTACCTTTTCCTTCTGATCTACTGATTTCCTATTCTTGCCACTATGACTATACATAATTGTCATACTCTATTCTTTGTTGTATTTAAGTGTCTATTTGATTTATACAGCTTCTCATTTTTTGTTTTGTTTCTTATTGAGTTGGGTTTAAAATTGGTTTCTTAATTCTTTTATTTTCTCTGTCTTACTCAGATTTTTTGCATTCTCTATTCGTTCATTTTCAGTTCTCTCCTGTATTGAATCTATGTTATGCTTAATATTTCATCCTTTTTGTAGCCTGTCTTCCTTCCTTTCATTTATGCATTTTCTCATTTTATTGCGATTTCATTTAGGCCTATCCGTGTCTCTCTGCTTCTCTTTGTGCATCTCCATTTTCCTACAAGCTGTTGCACCTCTCCTAACTTCTGTGGCAGCATTTTGTTTTCAATTGTCCAATCTTCTTATTGTCTAAATTGAGCCATTACTCAGGTACAGAGGGGTGCCGCACCTGCGTTACGTATTTCGCGAAAGAAGGGGTCTTTTTTAAGACCTCCGCATATCTGCGATTTTGTAAAAGAAGGGCACTTTTTTGTACCCAGGTACGAAGTATGGGGGTCAAAATACCCTTACAATCCACATAATATCCGCGGCACTGACGCCGAGTGACTCCCGAAGTGACTGGGCTTCCGAGTTTGCTGCCGCCACTTGCTGCCGCTAAACACGCAGTGGATTATTAAATCTTAAGTTAAAATATACATGTGTTCCCGTTCATCCAATGTCAGTGTTTTGATAAAAGAAGGGGTGTTTATTTAGCGGAAAAAATCAGCGTCTTATTAAAATAAGGGTGCTTTTTTGGCCAAAAATCAGTGCTTTAGGGGTATTTTTTCATTTTAATAACGAACGTATGCACACCCATAAATACCCAAGTGGCAACTTTCTCACATACCCTGGCAGAGATTTGAACATGGTTAGTGGTGAGAGACAGAGAGATGTCAGTGTGTGATTACATTACGCCCAGTCTGCAGTGGTCATATAGTGTGTTGCCCAGTGTGACCAACAAGTCTACAATGTAATTAATGTAGCACTAGCAAAATTTTAGCATACCTATTGGCTGCAAGCACTGCCAAGCAGGGTATGTTAGTGGATCCCCTACAGGTTATGACCCATACTCTGGGGCCCAGGTCAGGTGGCGAGTCCATTTTATATTTCACTAAGACTTCTGTTACTTTTTAGAGTAATCAGTATTTGCTGGTGATTTTTTCCTTATTCATTCAAAAGCCCTCTCTGATATCAAGGCCGAGCAATGTTTTGAGTCTTAACTTCCGGCACATATAATTCAATATTGCTTAAAACCAAATCCTGTACTATGCTCGGGGGATGCTAGAGGGTGACCCTTAACTTTTCCATTTTTTTATTGATGCATTTTAGACTAATTTATAATAATTTTGTCTCACAGTTCCTGGTTATGACTGAAAATTAGAAACTAAAAAAACAAGAGCGACGCCAATGGTTCAGTAAGGGTTCTTATGTGTTGAGTGGTAAAGGTAGTTTGATTGTGTTTTTTTAATCTCAGCCCCTGACCTTCCTGGACATCATTGAGTATGACTTAGAAATCAAACCCGTGCTGTGCACGGGGGCCTGCTAGTCTATATTTTAATACGCAGTTTTTGAGACCTATGGTAAAGGATTCAAGAAATCCTGGGGCCTGTGGAGTTCTGCTGCTGCGATGGGTTGTTCCATTGTGGTCTCTAGATGGCCCGAAAGGTTTCTGCTTTTTCAAATTTGTGCATTTAGAGTACATTTTTGCAAAAGAAGTGTTTCACTGGTCATGTTGCCAATGGCAATGACAAGTGTCTGCAGCCAGTCCAGGTCACATCAATGACATATGTCTGCAGCCACCCGATATAATACAATGTATTTCATACAATGTTGTACAACTGTATCTATGAAATTATACAATGTTGCAAAAAGGTTCTCTTCTCTGTCTCTCTCTCTCTACTCTTACAATTACTAATTCCTGTTCGGGGGTGATGGGGGGGGGGGGGGGGGGGGGGGGAGGGATATGGAAGGCCAAAGTGGACAAAAAGGGCATTTATTAATATTAATAAATGATTTATTAATATTAATAAATGATTTATTAATATTAATAAATGGCATGATTTATTATTATTAATAAATCATTTATTAGAATTATAAAAGTATTTATTAATATTAATAAATCTTTAATTAATATTAATAAATCCTCAGCATTTATTAATATTAATAAATGATTTATTAATATCAATGAATCATTTAATAATATTAATGATTTATTAATATTAATAAATCATTTATTAATATTGAGGAATGGCATGATTTTCTAATATTAATAAATCATTTATTAACATTAGAAAATCATTAATATTAATAAATCATTTATTAATATTAATAAATGTTGAGCATTTACTGATATTAATAAATGATTTTCTAATATTAATAAATCATTTATTAATATTAATAAATAGTGTCATTTATTAATATTAGAAAATCAGCATTTATTAATATTAATAAAGGAGCGCCATCTTCTGATCGCACACTTTATTTGATAAATTTGAAAAATAATGAATACCCCCTCCACGTGCTTACGATAGGCGGGAAAATTTGACCCAGTCGTTTGCCACTGCTTTTACGTGTGCGAGGGAGGCCAGACGGGCATTAAATGTGGATAGGCCTGACGATGAATCAGCTGACGATCTATTTAAGCGAACGTCACTCATTTTCAGGCCTAGCCGATCCACGGCCAGATCTGGTACGTTTTACGTTGACGTCTTCAGGGACGTTTTTACATTTTAATTGTTGTAAGGGGCCCTGCAATCAGATGCGCATGCGTTGTATCTGTCTTTTTCATTTCCGATTTCCGTTAATAACATTTGGCCGTTCCCTACGACTGTCAAATGCTCCAACTCAAAGTCGACGCTTCACAAATGCCGAGATAGGTGGGTAATTCATAATGATATCATGTACTTATTTAATGTTATAGATAGCTAGATAGATAATCTTTATTTCAAGTAAGTACGGTGATAATCTTTTACAGAGAAAACACGAGCTGCCAGAGTACTCAACAATTTAAGTGCTAACCAAGGATTACCAACATGACAGTCAGTGTTTAGATGTTTTTTCCCTCCTTCCCAATTAGAGTTGTCTTAATCATTAAAACAACTCTAATCTGATACTCATTAATAGTACTTTCAAAATGAAAAATTCGCTGGAAGTTGTTGCACAACTTCCATTTTTTTTAACGATAATTGCTCTCCCATTGATTACCTATTAGCTTAGCCTAGTAGATTTCTGGGCTGTCATATGTATTTTTGTCTTTTTTATTCTGTCACTAGACACCAAATGGACTAGGTAGCCATAGTGGCCGATTTAGTTTACACTTTTCACACCAGGGGAATAGGGGATTCAGTTTGATTATGAAAAAAGTTAGGGGTGTGGGGAGTGGTCTAGGTAGTTAGCTGCCCTGGCAGGTCGTGTTTACTATGTTAAGTTATTAACATAGTAAAATGTACAATATAGTACTTACGAATAGGGCTGGAATAGGATAATACTTTAAACCTAAGACAAATGGCGGTACCAAAGCAGACGTAGAAGGACATATTTTTCAAATCCAATTAATTACCAAAACGTTCATTTGTTTAGTATATATGTTCCCTATCAGTTTCACTCCTGTTATATAATGTTATATCTTATGTTATATTTTTTGTTATATTTTATATTATTTATCCTCCTATTCAAATATCTTTTCATGCGCTCTCTCTCTCTCTCAAACTACATTAATTCCAGGTATCTATATGTATATGTACCTCATAGTTAAAATGCCACACTCATCAACTTTGGAAAAGGTTGGAAATGATCCTTACTGGCTCCGCCCCACTTGAAAACAAAGTTCCTGCTCTCAGTATTCCTGTCAACCCACCCCTTTATATGGACACTACCACTACTACAATTAATTAACTTATCATGAAGAACAAGCCCTACTAGACTCACTGGCATTGGAAGTTTGAGATGTCATCACCTAAAGCCACTTATTTACCTTCTGACTTTTGCTAGGAAATACGAGGTTCCTGCATGCCATCAGAAAATTATTTGGCCTTCCTATCATCATTACACTTAAGTGCTTATCACATCACAATTCTCTCAGCGCCATGCACTGACCAGACAGTGGTCACTCTGCTGGCTGCCCTTACCTTAATAAGTCAAGAGCCCTAATTTATGACCCAATCACTCACTTGGTTGAAACTGTACTTGAGAATGGGGCCTTTCAACAGCAGGCATTTCATCAACCCATTCACCTATACATTAGCCTATATTCTAGGCTGCCAAATCTCTCTCTCTCTCTCTCTCTCTAGGGGTCAAAAACAAGGACCGACTTATCAAGAAAATCAGAGAGTGCATGGTAACTTTGATCAATGTCCTTCAATACATATTAGAAGAATTTGCTTGAATTAGGTACATCAGAAAACCCTGACCAAAACCATGTGGATATCATGCAGTGTAATTTTCTAGGGGGCTATCTATTCTTTCATCACATATTGAATCGTCATCAAGTGATTCCCCATTCTAAGATAGGTAATAGAATCCTAGAAATTCCCAGCTACATTTCGCAACAAAGGTATTTCTGTAGAGTTTTAACTATGATTAAAGCACCCTAATGCAAATTTACAAACAATAAATATCTTACATGGCATTGCACTCACTTGTTTAATTACATTATATAACTCTATCCAGTATTTTGAGGCGGGCCTAGGTCCCCGGTAGAGATTTTAACTGGGCTTGCAGATTTCAGAAAAACCAGACCTCATATGGCTATAGGGCTCTCACGAATACAGTAGGTGGTGAATACGAATATATTCACGAATATAGGGTCACGAATACGAATACTAATATTCGTAGAACGATCTGAAAACCAGAGCGCCGTTTTACCTTTGAAGGACAGGAATGGTCCCCAAGCTCAACCGGTATCAACCAGTATAAGAAATCGTGCGCCCACCGGCATAAGTAATCGTGCGCCCACAACGTAAAATGGAGGCACTCAGCGCTGCTGATTTGAAGTGATTTCCTCAACTTCTATGGCCGCAAACAGGTAGGGCGTTTCATTTTTAAGTATATTCGTCAGTATTCGAATATACAAATGCGTATATTCGAATACTATTCGTATCGCGGCAATCCGCGGTGCAGCGAGTATACGAGTGCATCGCGGGAGCCCTATATGGCTAAGATACAATATTGACCATTATCAAGCCCTGAGTCAGTGTATACCCATTTTACAATAATCATCATAGCTAGGACTTGACATTACAGTAAATGTTTTCAATAAGATAATGTAATCAGGTATCTAGTGTTTCCTCATGTAGAGATAAGGCATTTCATCAACCCATTCACCTATACATTAGCCTAGATTCTAGGCTGCCAAATCTCTCTCTCTCATGGGTTGCATTGCCCACTTAATATTTAATATCTATATTGTACTAGTATCCCGTATGTGTTATTAACACTCCTTAGAAAGAGTGAAAGTGCACCAAATAAGCTCTTACGATCTGCTCCAGCTTGCATCCCCAACATGCATAATTTGGATCGGTACCTGAATACCAGTATATGATTCGTAAAACCAATAATCTTTTTACATTTTGGAACACTTTTACTACCTTTTCACGTGTTTTGGAGCTTCAGTTTTATTGCGAGAAAGCTGAAAACTTGCCGTTTTTTAGTTTCATGTTTCGCCGCTAGGTGTCATATTTTCCGATTATTATCGATAACCAGTTTCATTATCGATAAATCATTATGAAAGAGGCAACCGAGTAAGCGTCGATTATAATCGATGATCGTCCCAACACTACTAACAGCTGCGTGATTTTCAGAGTAAATTCAGCTTTAAAAGTAAAAGGGTACATATTGTCTTTAAAATGCTTGCATATTTCCAAATTTGAAAAGCTTATCACATTAATGACCTTGTCCATTGTTATCTCTAAAAATTCTTAGTTGTATGGACATTTCTTATTCTCTTTTGTAGGAGGGAGAGCATGTATAGACAACATCCATTCTTATCTTTAAAAAAATCCTATCTTAGTTGTATGGACATTTCTTGTTCTCTTCTGTAGGAGGGAGAGCGTGTATGGACAACGTGCAATTGACAGCTGCAGATGTTCTAGTGTGGCTGACAGGTGCGGACAGAATCCCAGCGGTTGGGTTTCCAAACCCAAAAATAAAGATAAATTTTGATCCCATGAAACTTGTACCAAAAGATATCAGTGGCAGGAAGTGACTGCCAGCCCTGCTTCTGATTGGTCGAGAGATATCAGTGGCAGGAAGTGACTGCCACTGGTATCTCTCGACCAATCAAAATTGGGCTTAAATTTGTGCCCTGCCCTGTAATGTCAGCCTCTATGCCCAGACCCAGGCCAGTTTTTTACTCACTTTCATAAGCCATATCTGAGGAGTGCTGAGGAGGACAGACTTGGGGATGGTCTTATTTGAAAGGTGACACGTATAGGCACATTTTGAACCTAAATCATCATTTGCCCTTTAAATAACCAGACAAAATGCCCGTAATCAGGCTTGAATATCACAGCATTATTATACGGTAGAATACAGGAATGTGTATCCTCATATGAGGATACACATTCCTGGATTCTACTGAGTCAGATAAGTATGATTACTCTTGTAACTCCCCAAGCTACAACTACTACTACTGCTATTGCTACTCTGCTACTACGCTGTGAACTTGGTTACTCCCCTGTTCCATACAGTTCATGCGCTAGTGAAAACCAATAGGCCTATGAGTGACTCCACTTGGCAGTGTGAGTTGGATGAAGCAAAGTGCATTTCCCTTGGTGACACCTACAGAAATAGGATTTCTGCAGCCAACTTTATGGCTTTTACTGCTTTGAAAGCATATGACATTTCCGAAAATCTATCAGAATGCATATTTCATTCCATTATATGGGTGACGATTAAACAGACATTTCCTCTGCAGAACAGAGTATGTGCGGAGCTGCAGTGGGAGCAAAATTCAGGTTAACCACATTGCCAACTCTACATTAGAAAAAGCAAATGTAGAAGGTACCATTGAAAGAACTTGTTGACAAAAATCTTCATACGAACTTGGATGATTTCAAGTAGTAGCAGCTACAACTGATGGTGCTAGCGTGATGGTGTCAGGAGTTGCAGTACAGGAAATGTAGACTATGTGGTCTCGAGAACAGACATTTAAAATCCCATCTAGCCCAAGAACATTTGGATTTGGCCTGGTTGGGGGTCCTGGGACACCAAACATGATGGCGCTCTCAATGTTACCATAACCCAGGAGAAATCTTACACTGCAAACTTCTGTGCCTCTGTTAAGCCTCGGTTACATGTCCAAGGTTTTCTGCCATGTGTGCAGATTGTCAGCGATTGATACAATCGCCACATGAAATTGATTTTCTTTCATGTTTCGTGGCAGCAGGAAGGTTCCCGGCGTCTTCGCTGAGGAAAATCACGACTGCTGTGAGGCAGCCGTGAGGTTCCTGGCGGAAGTACGCCCTGCTGCCGCGAAAACAGGCAGCGGAAGATGACGTTCGTTGGCAATTTACCGCCCTACTACCGCCAGTGTTCGCGGAAATAGTGCGGCAGTGCCGCGGATGTTCACCACCCCACTATGGTAGCACTGCGGTTACTGGCGATCGCACGCCACCGCGTGTGCCTTAATTGGCCTAGTTGTTCCCACGATGTCCTGGGAAACTATCCCATGATGCATCGCTTCGGGATCACTTTCGGCCAGACTTTCTAGACACTATCCCATGATGCATCGCTTCGGGATAACTTTCGGCCGGACTTTCTAGACACAAGTGTGTATTTCTAGCTCCTGAAAATTTTCACCATTTCAGATACTTTTGGACCCATCACACCATACCATGAACCTTTTCTGACAGCGAAATCTCACTGCACAACATTTAGACTTCAAAACCAACAATAGTTATACTGGAATTCGAAATTTAGAAGAATGCCTGCAAAGTAGAAGAAGAAGAAGGCGAAGCCAGCTGCATCACCCTCTCCAGAACATGAGCCAGACGGCCCATGTGGTCCCAAGCCACCCGGCTTCAGCGACATCAGCGATGAGGACAAAGATGGGATTATACCTGAAACACAGGTACAGCAGCCTCCAGAAGAAAAAGAAGGGGAAGAAGATGTTTCCTCCCAGAAGAAAAGAAAACCAAATCTTTAAATGGATGAGGCCATGGAAGAAGAGGTCATCGATTGGCTGATTGACAACCGTATTCTTTATGCCAAGGGGCTTAGGGAGTACAAGGACTCTGCGGATGTGGGAGATATGTTGATTGCCAGACACAAAGATTTTGTAACATACCTTAAAGAGAATTTTGGAGTTGCCCCAACATATGGAGCTACAATAGGGTGAGGGAGCTAGGACTACACTGTTAAAGCGTTTCTGCTTTCTCAGAAAAGGAGACCTTAAATGAGTTGGACGCAATATATTATCTCCTTAGGAAAGCCCGTCACTCAACAAAAAACACATTAGAATTTCCGAACTGTTTCATTGGAAAACTTTAACAGAAATAATGTTTTATCTAGCAGAGGCTGGTAACTTGTCAGGAACCAGAGAAATATGGCAGATCGCTTCCAGTAGATACACAGAGCAACATAGAAAGTCTATATTAGCTCGACTTCTATGGAGGAGAGCTGAGACTGTTCCAACCCTTGCAGAGAGAACTGCAGACTGCAGACTACTGTGTTTTGGGAAAATTTACTGATCCCAATAGACACAGCCTTAAATGATCCCATGTTCAGAGCTATTGTCAATTGTCCCCTGTTTTTATACATATGGTAGATAACTGTGCTACCCTTACCAAAAAGGTTTCTGACAACACACTGACAACATACTGACAATAGACTGACAACACAACCTCACATCTGACAACACACTGACAATAGACTGACAACAGGCTGACAAGAAAATCTCCCTTTCTGACGATACACTGGCAATATTGTCAGCATCTGACAATACACTGACAACAGACTGGCAACACACTGACATTATTTTTCCGCTGGTCGGCATAACTGACAATACACTGGCAAGAATATTTTTCATTCTCCACCCGAAAAATGAGTCCTCGTTTATTATCATCATCTGACAATACACTGACAATAAACTGAAACATTTAAAACCATGAATCATAGCACGTATGGTTCTCTCTCTCACTTCTCACTCTGGAACAGATCTTTCTTTCCTTTTAAATTGACTCTTTTCTTCAGGAAACTAGCAAAACAGGTTTAAAATATTTATTGATAATTATCACGGAAAATTATATACAATATGAATTTTGTCCTCCATCCTCCATGTTCAATGCGAAACAATAGTGATACAGAGTACCGAGTTTTGAATAGTCACAGACAGTTTGAGCGGGAAAACTTGATCCTGACCAACATTGGCAAAAAGAGGTGAGTAATTTTACCCTTATAGATCAAATAAATATCTACTATTTAATTTGCACTGCCAGCATGAGAAGAATATGTAGAGTATGTAGAACATGTAGGGTGTCAAATAATACGAGCAAATCTAAGAACTGGTGCCACACCATTCTTGTGACAGATTTTGAACACTGTGATAGACTGACAGACTCAACAGTTCACACAGCTTTGTCTATAGGGCCAACTTATTAAAACTGGAATTTTCTGCCCAGTGCCTGTAATAATTGTAGCCACCCAGCTGGTTCCAGGATGAAGTTTTGTAGACATCTGATTCTGAGAGGATTCTGACTGGTTCTGAGAGCCCTACTTGTTTCACTATGAGTATTCTAGTGGAAAATCCCCTAATACCGCTCACGTTGCTAATTATTGTCAGTGTGTTGTCAGGTGATCTGACAATACACTGACAATTCAGACTGTATCAGTGAGTGTGCCAATTCGTCTGAATTTGTCAGTCCTAATATATCGTCAGTTGGATCTATTATTGCCAGTCTATTGTCAGAGTGTTATCAGGTGATCTGACAATACACTGACAAGACTAACAATACACTGACATCAGACGGGATGTGGCCAATTCCAGTCTGATGTCAGTCTATCGTCAGTTGGACTATATTGCCAGTCTATTGTCAGTTGAGAATCTATGTTGTCAGTGTATTGTCAGTGTGTTGTCAGGTGATCTGACAATACACTGACATCAGACTGGATGTGGCCAATTCCAGTCTGATGTCAGTCTATTGTCATTCTATCGTCAGTTAAATCAGCGCTGCTACTCTATTGTCAGTCTATTGTCAGGTGAAGCTGTGTTGTCAGTTTAAGCAAGTAGTTAATATATTGTAAGTGCAGCAGTAATATTATGATGCAGTACAGACTGACTGTCTGTCAGCAGAATGTATATTTAAATTAGTGATTTACTGAATGGATTCCTAATGAGGAAATAAAGTCCTATTAAATGTTAATCTAAACAGCAAAAAAATCCTGGTGAATTATTCTCAATTATGATTTAATTATCGATGAAGAAAAAAGAAAATAATCAGTTGATAATTTGACATAAATTTATTTGGACTGTCAGTTAATAATTTTAAGTGAATTTAAGACCATTTGGGTCAGTCAGTCAGTCAATATTTTAGGGCATTGAGACATTGACATTTGAGGTGTCTGCCGGAGTGACTGCGAGTGTGACAAATTTATTATTAAAAATCAGCAGTGTGCCCGGACTCAGAGACGCCGCTTCATTTTTCATTTAGTCATGTCATAATTGACCACTGACAATAAGCTGATAATAGACTGATAATGCACTGGTTTCATATTGCCAGCCTATTGCCAGGTCTTACAATAGACGACCAACACACTGACATCACACTAACAATACACTGACATTACACTGACAATACACTGACAACACATGATAATTTCGTAAGGGTAATTACGAAACCAATTGAAATGCAGCAAACATATCTGACCTAGCAGAGATAAGGCTGTTCACACCATAGTCACCTGCTATTGGCTAACACAAAGTGTAGTTATATGTGCCGGGTGGCGTCCCAAACATAGGTTTCGCCCTGTTTCGCCCACTGTTAATAAATCACTCTATTATTTTCATTTTTGTTCTTTATGAGCCTGTTGGTTTCTTCTGTCTTTCTATCAGTTTAGTTTCTGTCGGGTTCCTCCAATGCCACTTGTCTATCTCACCCAATTCGTTTTGACCTTTCTACCTTCATCTCCCTCTTTCTCTCTCTCTCTCTCAATAAAGCACCCTAAATTTATTAAAAACCCTCAATTTTTCCAGTAAATAAACACCCCTCCTTTTTTTATTAAAACACTGACATTGGACGAACGGGACCACATATTTTAAATACTATTTCATATAAGGTTTTATAATCCCCTGCCTGTTTAGCAGCAGGAAGTGGCGGCAGCAAACTCGGAAGCCCAGTCACTTCAGGAGTTATTTGGCGACAGAGCTGAGTATGATTCGTTGTTTGTGGTTTCTTTTTCACCCCCCATACTTCGTACCTGGGTACAAAGAAGTACCCTTCTTTTATAAAATCCCGGACATGCGGTGGTCTTAAAAGAGAGGCCTACGGCGTTATACGTAACGCGTGTGCGGCCCCACTCTGTACCTAAGTGAAACGAACTGATCAGTCAAGAATGTTTTACATCAGATTAGTAATTGATATCTTTACTATATGACATTAATTGAAAGTTTTAAAATTGCTCCTGTAACTGGTGAAGCGAAATGTTCCGCCCAGAAACTTTTACATCAGTAATAGGCGTGTCCTAGGAGTAGGGCCACAATTTTTCAGTCTTATGAGTGGAGTACTTCGTTTAAGTATATTATCGCATGTTGAAGACACTTTAAAGACCTTGTCATCTGACAACTTGATGTACACCCTTTACATTTTTCCTAAATAATTATGTGTTTTGATTTAATTCCCTTCCACTTATGTTCCAGATTATGTATCTAAATGTACTGTTAATATATGTCTTGCTGTTTTTACTACAATTTCTAACTTTTTACCGATTTACCTATTTCACTCTCATACCCATCCTCCCCTCGAACACATTTTACGTCTTGACCCTTATCTTTTACCATCTTAGTAAATACTGTAATCTTTATTTTCTAGTACTGTTCCCACAGTTTATGTATAGATATAGCTAAGAAGAAGCCATGCAAGTACGCCGGATGTGGACTTACCAACGCATACTCTTGGATTTATGATCACCCTTTCTGATAACACTTTACCTCTTGCAGTAGGTCGCATCTTATGATCAGATAATAGTAGCTCCTCCACGGGTGATTCAGATTTTAGAACGATATTACCTTGCTGAGATCTTTCCAAAATGTCACATGTGTATGTGTATGGTCTCAACGCCATCGCAATGTTGTTGTTGTCATTTTCTAAATACATCGCCCCTTTTTCGCTACGATGTCGTTATACTATCGTCTCACTCGCAACGTAATCGTACATCTATCGTAACCCTAACCGATCTGGTCGCTACAAACATTAATCGGGTCAATTTGTAGAGACATCGTAGCGACCTATGGAATATTCCTAGAACGCTATAGTCGCAACACAAGATCACAGATGTGGGAAACGGGCTTTAGTTCAAAATTAAATGTTGAGTTTTCAGCCGACCCCGGGCTAGTTAGCTTCTGATGAAAAAAATACATATGAATATCAGGGTATGGGCATCGCTGTGGGTTAATACCTTCATTGCGAAACATACAAGTCTTGAGATTACCTAGGTACTAATTCACATATTTTTATAATATTTTCAGTGACAACAGTAGTGATGATGCAGCCTGACGAACCACAATTCCATACATGTATATAGTGAACACTTCAACACAGACCTCGATTCCACATATTTAAATAGTGACCAGATCAGCGCACAACATGCTTTTTCTTAGCGTATTATCTTGTCATATTATCTTTGTGATGATGACTTAAATAATTTCTTTAATAAAACTGACCAAACATTTCAAATTTCTTTTTCAGGTGTCACTTTATATGTCGGGATTAGTTAATTCAAGTATAGCGACCAGATCAGGACAAACATCGATTCCCTATTAACATAGCAACTATGGCAAGCCCAAGTGCCCGAAAGTAAGCATTTATGGAATTCCATAAATCATTCATGGAATTCCATTAATCATTTATGGAATTCCATAAATACCATTAGTTTATGGAATTCCATAAATGATTTATGGTATTCCATTAATGGTTTATGGAATTCCATAAATCATTTAAGGAACTCCATAAATTCTCACATTTATGGAATTTCATAATTCTTTGTTTTGCCCAACACCAAAAGAAAAACAAGGAAAATTCTGCTCTAAAAAGTTTTTTAACTGATGTACTTGTAACATGTAGAAACCACATTGAGCGATAATTTATGGCAAGCCGAACTGCCCTAAAGTAGGCATTTATGGAATTCCATAAATCATTTATGGAATTCCATAAATGTATGCAATTATGGAATTCCATAAATCATTTATGGAATTCTATAAATGATTTATGGAATTCCATAAATCATTTATGGAATTCCATAAATGATTATGGAATTCCATAAATATATGGTATAAATCATTTATGGAATTCCATTATTGCACACATTTATGTAATTCCATAAATCATTTATGGAATTCCATAAACCGTTTTTGGAATTCCATATATGTGAGCATTTATGGAATTCCATAAATGATTTATGGAATTCCATAATTGATTTATGGAATTCCATAAATGCTACACATTTATGGAATACCATAAATCATTTATGGAACTCCATAAATAAATGGCATTTATGGAATTCCTTTAATATGTGTCTGCTCAACTCCAAAGGAGCTCCAAACAAATAATGAATACTCCCCTTCCCGCCTAAAAGTCATCGTCTGCTTTCCCGCTATTTTATAGACACGTGCTAGATTTGAAAAATCTGGTCTACCGAGTAGGGCATTTTGATTCGCTGCGGCACATCTGGCGGGAACAATCGGTTGCCCTTCATCTCGGCGACACTCTTTGATGGTAAGCATCGTCATTAGCCTTAAGCAAGTTAATTCAATTATTTTCTCAATAAATTGAATAAAGTTTTATGAATCGATACACATTTGCTAACTGTTTTTTATTTCAACCATTTTCTCATTGAAATTTGTATTTCATTTAATGTGCCAAGTATTTATTTTGAACAATATTGTATGACGGCCGCCACGAGTCTGTTGATTGTTCACCAGTTATTAAAATAATTTAAACCGCATGGGGACATAGGTGAGTTTTGATATTCTTCATTCAGATACTATGTATTTCCTCCTTAAGGTGACACCCTACTCGATTCAAGGGTCACTTTTAATTATTTTTTTATTTGAATATATGAAAACCGAGTTTAATGATGACAACGGCACTTGCATTATTGAAAAGGTTACATCTCATAGTTGCAGAATAATGGTAAGCTTATCAATAAGTGCCTATTTTTTGGTAATATGGCACCCTTAAAGAACATCTCAATGTGTTTTGGAGACCCAAAGGGCACTGCCTTTCGTTCTCTTGATCTTACCAAAATAGAAAGTTGCTAGGTCGAGATTTGTGGCTAGTAATCACTACTCATATGTAATCTTTTGTTTTGATGTCCATTCTTGGGGGCCTGCCAAGGACACCACCTAGTGGTGATAAATTAGGTGCACTAAATTATCACCTTAAAATAATTTCCTGCTAAAAGTGTTATATTAACTATGTTTTTCCGCCCTATCCCGAAGTGTCTAGTGGCATTAATTTGGATTATCTTACTTTTTTGGCACTTAAACTTTTTTTTCGGTCTGTTACCCTTTCTTATTACAGGAAAACCAGTTAAAGTTTCTATTGATAGAGATGGTTCTCTATCAATGTTGGAACAACAGGTCATACACTTTTAATCAGCACCCACTTGCCCTTGTCGGTTACGGGTACTTCAAGTGCCACAAAGGTGCAAAACATGCGCTGTCTCAACTCGAACCATCATCTGTGATTGATCTGAATAAGAAACTCAAGAGGGGGAGAATTTTTCATAATTCTGACTAGGAATCTCCCTTCTACGGAGGTAAGTAATGAGGTGAAATTTTGCATTGCGGGTGTAATAGTCTGGCACGACACATGTGTAAAGCAGTTGAATTGAAAGGGTATTGGTGTAGTCAAGTGACGTCTCCCCTGAAATTTTTAACTAGTTCAAGTCTTGATTAAGGAAACGCTATATCTTAGCATAGATCATCAACCCCTTGGCTGAAGATGTATTCTTACTTATACTCCAATTATACACATAACAAGTATTATTTCTGTCATGATTTAATTAGGTTTATGTTTATTAAGACAATTGAATCTTGACCAAAAAGATCCAAAGGAATGGCATATTTTATAACATATTTAGGTAATAAAGTGGGTTGAATTTAAGTCACTATTTGATATTTTAAGGTGTGGCAAGTACAGGTAATTGGTTATAAAGGGCTAGTATATTCCCGCCTGTTGTAGACTGTCACATCCAGTTATTAGCCTTTGAATCTATATGTGTAAGGATGAAAAATTTCACAAAAATATCAGTAGTCATTGATTATGTTTGCGAAATATGAACAATTTATGGGAAAAAATAATAACAATAACTGCTATTCTTTGAGATATACATGTCTTAATAGATGTCTGTATTCACTTCAGAATATTGATGAGTTCACTGGCCAAGGAGACACTCTCGAATATATTCCCTTTTATTTATTCATTTCCGCATATGCATTCAAAAATAAATTCTAATTAGGTCAAATAAGTTTTTAGCTCTGAATAAGCCACATTCCACTTTCACTTGCTGTCGGAAATCTTACCATTATAGGGCTCGACATTAAGGGCAGCCTTACGGGCCCGGGCAGTTACACATTTTGAAAATGGCTCGTCGAGAGAAACAAGTATCAGGGTAAGGCTATCAAAGAACAAATACTAATTGCTAGACTGGTGAACAAAACACTTGTCATTCACGCAAGAGGTTAGAGTCTGAGAGACGAACAGTATAGTCTGAGATGTACGACATGCTCAAAGAAATGCAAATGCAGGAACATCCGATTCACAGACACAGCTTCGTTGGAACCGTCCAGGAGCTCTGACGTTGGATGACATTCCCTTATTGCAAATTTGGCATTAATGCCAAAGCAACAGAGGAACCCATCCAAAAGGTGGCTATACCAGCTGACAGATTGTTGTAGTTTGATTCCCTCAAACTAATACAGAAAGATGGGGATAGCAAAGAATGAATGATTGCTTAAAGGCACAACGGCAAACAAAGGCCATTTAGTGCCATAACATTTGAATAAAACATTGGTCCTTTGTTATTGTTGAAAACAATAACAAAGCAATAAATAAGTAAAATATTCACAAAACAATGAACAATTTCAGATTATAAGTAGTGCATACAAACTTGTTTCAAAAGAAACCAAATTCTTAAAATATTTTATAATCTGTAAAACAGACCAATCTCATGTAAGTAGGATAAAATGCTGTCTGGAAGAACCTTTTCAAACAGTTCCTTAAAGCATGAAATCCTACTATAGGAAGTCTGCCTGTACAACATTCAGATGATGTCACCTCACAATGCATGTAACAATAATGTATTCATGATTATGAAGCTTTCTTTTGCAATCTGGTAAATCACTGTTTGTTTTTCATTTTAGGACCACCTGGTTTACTCGATGGCTCACCTGATCTAGATGTCTCGCCTGGTCTGGATAGATCGACTGTATATGATTCAGAATTATAGAGGTTGACATATCTGATATTATACCAGATATGTTCCAACTTAGTTTGAGGGAAGCGGACAGCAATGCTAGTGAATGTGACACATTGGAGTTGGAAGATTCTGCCAGTAATGTAGCAAAGGGACATGTTGGCAATGAAACTGACCACGAAAAGGATTTTGATTCTACACTATCTGCAGTTGTCAAGGAGAGCAGTCGTATCACAGTGGCAAAAACTCATAACAAGGGAAATACTCGGACATATGATAAATTACAGTAAACATCCTCAAAAAAAGATAGCCCGTCACCTACAGACCATGCATAAGAATGAGCAGGAGGTTGAGGATTATGTGGCCGAAGAAGATAAGACAAAGAAGTCAGAAATGTTGAGCAAATTGAGAAACATCTGGAACCATCTACATAATGTTGAGGTCATAAGGAAACAAGAAGGAGAATTGGTTGTGAAATATCGGCCAGACGAAGATGCTCCATACACCGACTTCATGCCGTGCATTTTTGCTTTGCATATTTTGGAAAATCTTCTTTATGGAAGCATTCTTGCAACCTCGCACCTGAAGGAGGGAAAAGAATCAGCAAAAGAGGAAAAATCCGCATGCCGGTGATGCCAAGCCTATCCAAGGATGAAGATATTATGAATGCAGCTCTATTGCAAAGTATGAGGATGGATGCTGTTGGAGTTCTCCTATCCAAAGAAGGCCTAATCTTGAAATTTGGAAAACATCTGATTAAAAAGTTGGGCATGGCCAATGATGTCGTTGGTTATATTCGTTCAAAGATGAGACAGCTAGGGTAGCTGTTGATGGAACTGCGAAAAGGGAATGGCAAAAACAGAGACACTATGTTTGATTTCCTGCAACCCAGAAAATTCCAAGATGTTGCGAAGGCTGCACAAGCCTGTGCAGGGTTTGATGAAATTAATCATTCTTATTCAAAGCCATCAAGTGCTATTCGTCAGGTCATCAAAAATCTCGCCGAAATTAAACTACAGCAAGCTTTGGAGGACGGTGATTCTCTTTCTGCAGAGGAAAGTAGAGAGTTCATGAGTTTGTGTGAAATGCGATGGACCGAACTATCTACAACTGCACGCCGAAATCTCTCAGAGCGAAAAAGAAATGCTGTCTCGCTGATTCCACTATCTGATGATGTCAAAAAATTCAGTTTGTACTTAACAGCAGAAGGAGAGAGAAACGCAAGCATTCTAAAAAGTGACAAGAAAAACTTTCAAGCTTTTTCTACGCTGAACTCAATCGCACTGTCAAAATTGATCTTGTTTAACAGAAAGCGGCAAGGAGAAGCATCAAAGATTTTGCTAAAAGATTGGCAATTCAATAAAAAGGCGAACATCACAAGCGAAATGGCTGGCTGCTTTAGTGAGGTTGAGAATGGTCTGGAGGCTGGGGTGCCCGGGGTGCGGATGGAGGGACAAGGAGGTCCAGGCGCTACTTTCTCTCTCTCGCTTACTTATATCTTATTTATATCTTATAACCTTTTTTTTTTTATTCAGGCGCGTCATGTTAGAGGACGGAATTGCTTATCCATGTGCGAAGCATACATGCATAGCAGCATCAGCCCTTTTCTGAATAAGATGGTGACCATATCTATGAGGGGCCAAGATATCCAGCGAATTCGACATGCGGGGTTAGACATTCCAATTGTTGCCGACTCAAGTGACGAGGAGTCAACCTCAGCTGAAACATGTTCTGCTCTTGAGCAGCTCCTCCGCGACGTGAGAACTGTCACTTTAAGGCATGACGCAATGCAGTATAAAATAGCTATCCTGGAGAGCCAGAAGAAACACTTGCAAGGAGAGTTAGCAAAAGCAGATAGCGAAAACAAGTGTTTCCAAACGAGTATTTCGGAGCTTTACTTTAGTGGAGACAGTACCCAGGTTAGTGGACCCAGTGCTGAGCAGTTGCAACCAGAAGAATGAATTTTTTGTTTTATATGTGTTCTTTGTAAAAGTTTCAAGTTCAATTCCAGATATGCCAAAGGGTAGCACTGCCAATCTCATCAGTTTTCCTTTAAGCAACCAAGCAGTTTATATGTTTGTTTTCTTTGATAGCCCTCATTTCTTATAGGATATCATGGACATGGTTAGACATTCCAATTGTTGCCGACTCAAGTGACGAGGAGATGGTAGTTACTGATGGAGAAGACCCATGTGGAACTAACGCTGACCTAGCTCCAAAAGTGCGTACTCCTCCACCAACAAAATCCAGGAAGCGACTCCGTCTCTTTGATGGGGCCCATGCTAAAAGATTGGCAATTCAATAAAAAGGCGAACATCACAAGCGAAATGGCTGGCTGCTTTAGTGAGGTTGAGAAAGGTCTGGAGGCTGGGGTGCCTGGGGTGCGGATGGAGGGACAAGGAGATCCAAGCGCTACTGTTGAGGGTCAAGAGATTAGAGGAAGGCAATCGCCGCCTTACGGAGTGCCTGGGTGGGCTCCTGGGTGCGAGCTCTTAGGAGACTCGTTCCAGGATGCCATGTATATAGGTGTAGATAGATAGTAGAGGCAGGGGGATCACAGTGATTTTTTGGATACCCCTCCGTATATTTTGTAAGACCATGTTTTTGTAGGTGTAGGCTGAATGGTCCAGTGGACCATTGACAGCATGTTTTGAAAATTTTGCATGTAACAATAATCTATTCATGATTATGAAGCTTTCTTTTGCAATCTGGTAAATCACTGTTTGTTTTTCATTTTAGAACCACCTGGTTTACTCGATGGCTCACCTGATCTAGATGTCTCGCCTGGTCTGGATGGATCTATTGTATATGATTCAGAATTAGAGGTTGACATATCTGATATTATACCAGATATGTTCCAACTTAGTTCGAGGGAAGCGGACAGCAATGCTAGTGAATGTGACACATTGGAGTTGGAAGATTCTGCCAGTAATGTAGCAAAGGGACATGTTGGCAATGAAACTGACCAGGAAAAGGATTTTGATCCTACACTTTCTGCAGTTGTCAAGGAGAGCAGTCGTATCACAGTGGCAAAAACTCATAACGAGGGAAATACTCGGACGTACGATAAATTACAGTATTTCCTCTTCTGTAAACATCCTCAAAAAAAGATAGCCCGTCACCTACAGACCATGCATAAGAATGAGCAGGAGGTTGAGGATTATGTGGCCGAGGAAGATAAGACAAAGAAGTCAGAAATGTTGAGCAAATTGAGAAACACTCATCTCACTGTATCTCTCTCTCTCTTTAATTTTCTCTCTCTCTTTAATTTTCTCTCTCTCGCTTACTTATCTTATTTATATCTTATAACCTGTTTTTTTTTTATTCAGGCGCGTCATGTTAGAGGACGGAACTGCTTATCCATGTGCGAAGCATACATGCATAGCAGCATCAGCCCTTTTCTGAATAAGATGGTGACCATATCTATGAGGGGCCAAGAAATCCAGCGAATTCGACATGCGGGGTTAGACGTTCCAATTGTTGCCGACTCAAGTGACGAGGAGTCAACCTCAGCTGAAACATGTTCTGCTCTTGAGCAGCTCCTCCGCGACGTGAGAACTGTCACAAAGAGGCATGACGCAATGCAGTATAAAATAGCTATCCTGGAGAGCCAGAAGAAACACTTGCAAGGAGAATTAGCAAAAGCAGATAGCGAAAACAAGTGTTTCCAAACGAGTATTTCAGAGCTTTACTTTAGTGGAGACAGTACCCAGCTTAGTGGAGACAGTGCTGAGCAGTTGCAACCAGAAGAATGAATTTTTTGTTTTATATGCGTTGCCATCTGCACCCCAGCATTGCGAACTACAGGGGATCATAACAAATATAGCCAAAACCGCCAGCTCTTTAGAATTGCAGTTGGCTGCCATTTTGACATACACAGCTGAAGGAGATCGTGGGAAGGTCTTCAAATGTATACGAGATATAAGAACAGAGGTTCAGTCAACCTCAGCTGAAACATGTTCTGCTCTTGGGCAGCTCCTCCGTGACGTGAGAACTGTCACAAAAAGGCATGACGCAATGCAGTAAAAGAAAATAGCTATCCTGGAGAGCCAGAAGAAACACTTGCAAGGAGAGTTAGCCAAAGCAGATAGCGAAAACAAGCGTTTCCAAACGAGTATTTCGGAGCTTTACTTTAGTGGAGACAGTACCCAGCTTAGTGGACCCAGTGCTGAGCAGTCGCAACCAGAAGAATGAATTTTTTGTTTTATATGTGTTCTTTGTAAAAGTTTCAAGTTCAATTCCAGATATGCCAAAGGGTAGCACTGCCAATCTCATCAGTTTTCCTTTAAGCAACCAAGCAGTTTATATGTTTGTTTTCTTTGATAGCCCTCATTTCTTATAGGATATCATGGACATGGTTAGACATTCCAATTGTTGCCGACTCAAGTGACGAGGAGATGGTAGTTACTGATGGAGAAGACCCATGTGGAACTAACGCTGACCTAGCTCCAAAAGTGCGTACTCCTCCACCAACAAAATCCAGGAAGCGACTCCGTCTCTTTGATGGGGCCCATGCTAAAAGATTGGCAATTCAATAAAAAGGCGAACATCACAAGCGAAATGGCTGGCTGCTTTAGTGAGGTTGAGAAAGGTCTGGAGGCTGGGGTGCCTGGGGTGCGGATGGAGGGACAAGGAGATCCAGGCGCTACTGTTGAGGGTCAAGAGATTAGAGGAAGGCAATCGCCGCCTTACGGAGTGCCTGGGTGGGCTCCTGGGTGCGAGCTCTTAGGAGACTCGTTCCAGGATGCCATGTATATAGGTGTAGATAGATAGTAGAGGGAGGGGGATCACAGTGATTTTTTGGATACCCCTCCGTTTATTTTGTAAGACCATGTTTTTGTAGGTGTAGGCTGGCCGGTCCAGTGGACCATTGACAGCATGTTTTGAAAATTTTGCATGTAACAATAATGTATTCATGATTATGAAGCTTTCTTTTGCAATCTGGTAAATCACTGTTTGTTTTTCATTTTAGAACCACCTGGTTTACTCGATGGCTCACCTGATCTAGATGTCTCGCCTGGTCTGGATGGATCTATTGTATATGATTCAGAATTAGAGGTTGACATATCTGATATTATACCAGATATGTTCCAACTTAGTTCGAGGGAAGCGGACAGCAATGCTAGTGAATGTGACACATTGGAGTTGGAAGATTCTGCCAGTAATGTAGCAAAGGGACATGTTGGCAATGAAACTGACCAGGAAAAGGATTTTGATCCTACACTATCTGCAGTTGTCAAGGAGAGCAGTCGTATCACAGTGGCAAAAACTCATAACGAGGGAAATACTCGGACGTACGATAAATTACAGTATTGCCTCTTCTGTAAACATCCTCAAAAAAAGATAGCCCGTCACCTACAGACCATGCATAAGAATGAGCAGGAGGTTGAGGATTATGTGGCCGAGGAAGATAAGACAAAGAAGTCAGAAATGTTGAGCAAATTGAGAAACACTCATCTCACTGTATCTCTCCCTCTCTTTAATTTTCTCTCTCTCGCTTACTTATATCTTATTTATATCTTATAACCTGTTTTTTTTTTATTCAGGCGCGTCATGTTAGAGGACGGAACTGCTTATCCATGTGCGAAGCATACATGCATAGCAGCATCAGCCCTTTTCTGAATGAGATGGTGACCATATCTATGAGGGGCCAAGAAATCCAGCGAATTCGACATGCGGGGTTAGACATTCCAATTGTTGCCGACTCAAGTGACGAGGAGTCAACCTCAGCTGAAACATGTTCTGCTCTTGAGCAGCTCCTCCGCGAAGTGAGAACTGTCACAAAGAGGCATGACGCAATGCAGTATAAAATAGCTATCCTGGAGAGCCAGAAGAAACACTTGCAAGGAGAGTTAGCAAAAGCAGATAGCGAAAACAAGCGTTTCCAAACGAGTATTTCGGAGCTTTACTTTAGTGGAGACAGTACCCAGCTTAGTGGACCCAGTGCTGAGCAGTCGCAACCAGAAGAATGATTTTTTTGTTTTATATGTTCTTTGTAAAAGTTTCAAGTTCAATTCCAGATATGCCAAAGGGTAGCACTGCCAATCTCATCAGTTTTCCTTTAAGCAACCAAGCAGTTTATATGTTTGTTTTCTTTGATAGCCCTCATTTCTTATAGGATATCATGGACATGGTTAGACATTCCAATTGTTGCCGACTCAAGTGACGAGGAGATGGTAGTTACTGATGGAGAAGACCCATGTGGAACTAACGCTGACCTAGCTCCAAAAGTGCGTACTCCTCCACCAACAAAATCCAGGAAGTGACTCCGTCTCTTTGATGGGGCCCATGCTAAAAGATTGGCAATTCAATAAAAAGGCGAACATCACAAGCGAAATGGCTGGCTGCTTTAGTGAGGTTGAGAAAGGTCTGGAGGCTGGGGTGCCTGGGGTGCGGATGGAGGGACAAGGAGATCCAAGCGCTACTGTTGAGGGTCAAGAGATTAGAGGAAGGCAATCGCCGCCTTACGGAGTGCCTGAGTGGGCTCCTGGGTGCGAGCTCTTAGGAGACTCGTTCCAGGATGCCATGTATATAGGTGTAGATAGATAGTAGAGGGAGGGGGATCACAGTGATTTTTTGGATACCCCTCCGTATATTTTGTAAGACCATGTTTTTGTAGGTGTAGGCTGGCCGGTCCAGTGGACCATTGACAGCATGTTTTGAAAATTTTGCATGTAACAATAATGTATTCATGATTATGAAGCTTTCTTTTGCAATCTGGTAAATCACTGTTTGTTTTTCATTTTAGAACCACCTGGTTTACTCGATGGCTCACCTGATCTAGATGTCTCGCCTGGTCTGGATGGATCTATTGTATATGATTCAGAATTAGAGGTTGACATATCTGATATTATACCAGATATGTTCCAACTTAGTTCGAGGGAAGCGGACAGCAATGCTAGTGAATGTGACACATTGGAGTTGGAAGATTCTGCCAGTAATGTAGCAAAGGGACATGTTGGCAATGAAACTGACCAGGAAAAGGATTTTGATCCTACACTATCTGCAGTTGTCAAGGAGAGCAGTCGTATCACAGTGGCAAAAACTCATAACGAGGGAAATACTCGGACGTACGATAAATTACAGTATTGCCTCTTCTGTAAACATCCTCAAAAAAAGATAGCCCGTCACCTACAGACCATGCATAAGAATGAGCAGGAGGTTGAGGATTATGTGGCCGAGGAAGATAAGACAAAGAAGTCAGAAATGTTGAGCAAATTGAGAAACACTCATCTCACTGTATCTCTCTCTCTCTTTAATTTTCTCTCTCTCGCTTACTTATATCTTATTTATATCTTATAACCTGTTTTTTTTTTATTCAGGCGCGTCATGTTAGAGGACGGAACTGCTTATCCATGTGCGAAGCATACATGCATAGCAGCATCAGCCCTTTTCTGAATAAGATGGTGACCATATCTATGAGGGGCCAAGAAATCCAGCGAATTCGACATGCGGGGTTAGACGTTCCAATTGTTGCCGACTCAAGTGACGAGGAGTCAACCTCAGCTGAAACATGTTCTGCTCTTGAGCAGCTCCTCCGCGACGTGAGAACTGTCACAAAGAGGCATGACGCAATGCAGTATAAAATAGCTATCCTGGAGAGCCAGAAGAAACACTTGCAAGGAGAATTAGCAAAAGCAGATAGCGAAAACAAGTGTTTCCAAACGAGTATTTCGGAGCTTTACTTTAGTGGAGACAGTACCCAGCTTAGTGGACCCAGTGCTGAGCAGTTGCAACCAGAAGAATGATTTTTTTGTTTTATATGCGTTGCCATCTGCACCCCAGCATTGCGAACTACAGGGGATCATAACAAATATAGCCAAAACCGCCAGCTCTTTAGAATTGCAGTTGGCTGCCATTTTGACATACACAGCTGAAGGAGATCGTGGGAAGGTCTTCAAATGTATACGAGATATAAGAACAGAGGTTCAGTCAACCTCAGCTGAAACATGTTCTGCTCTTGGGCAGCTCCTCCGTGACGTGAGAACTGTCACAAAAAGGCATGACGCAATGCAGTAAAAAAAAATAGCTATCCTGGAGAGCCAGAAGAAACACTTGCAAGGAGAGTTAGCCAAAGCAGATAGCGAAAACAAGCGTTTCCAAACGAGTATTTCGGAGCTTTACTTTAGTGGAGACAGTACCCAGCTTAGTGGACCCAGTGCTGAGCAGTCGCAACCAGAAGAATGAATTTTTTGTTTTATATGTGTTCTTTGTAAAAGTTTCAAGTTCAATTCCAGATATGCCAAAGGGTAGCACTGCCAATCTCATCAGTTTTCCTTTAAGCAACCAAGCAGTTTATATGTTTGTTTTCTTTGATAGCCCTCATTTCTTATAGGATATCATGGACATGGTTAGACATTCCAATTGTTGCCGACTCAAGTGACGAGGAGATGGTAGTTACTGATGGAGAAGACCCATGTGGAACTAACGCTGACCCTCCAAAAGTGCGTACTCCTCCACCAACAAAATCCAGGAAGCGACTCCGTCTCTTTGATGGGGCCCATGCTAAAAGATTGGCAATTCAATAAAAAGGCGAACATCACAAGCGAAATGGCTGGCTGCTTTAGTGAGGTTGAGAAAGGTCTGGAGGCTGGGGTGCCTGGGGTGCGGATGGAGGGACAAGGAGATCCAGGCGCTACTGTTGAGGGTCAAGAGATTAGAGGAAGGCAATCGCCGCCTTACGGAGTGCCTGGGTGGGCTCCTGGGTGCGAGCTCTTAGGAGACTCGTTCCAGGATGCCATGTATATAGGTGTAGATAGATAGTAGAGGGAGGGGGATCACAGTGATTTTTTGGATACCCCTCCGTTTATTTTGTAAGACCATGTTTTTGTAGGTGTAGGCTGGCCGGTCCAGTGGACCATTGACAGCATGTTTTGAAAATTTTGCATGTAACAATAATGTATTCATGATTATGAAGCTTTCTTTTGCAATCTGGTAAATCACTGTTTGTTTTTCATTTTAGAACCACCTGGTTTACTCGATGGCTCACCTGATCTAGATGTCTCGCCTGGTCTGGATGGATCTATTGTATATGATTCAGAATTAGAGGTTGACATATCTGATATTATACCAGATATGTTCCAACTTAGTTCGAGGGAAGCGGACAGCAATGCTAGTGAATGTGACACATTGGAGTTGGAAGATTCTGCCAGTAATGTAGCAAAGGGACATGTTGGCAATGAAACTGACCAGGAAAAGGATTTTGATCCTACACTATCTGCAGTTGTCAAGGAGAGCAGTCGTATCACAGTGGCAAAAACTCATAACGAGGGAAATACTCGGACGTACGATAAATTACAGTATTGCCTCTTCTGTAAACATCCTCAAAAAAAGATAGCCCGTCACCTACAGACCATGCATAAGAATGAGCAGGAGGTTGAGGATTATGTGGCCGAGGAAGATAAGACAAAGAAGTCAGAAATGTTGAGCAAATTGAGAAACACTCATCTCACTGTATCTCTCTCTCTCTTTAATTTTCTCTCTCTCGCTTACTTATATCTTATTTATATCTTATAACCTGTTTTTTTTTTATTCAGGCGCGTCATGTTAGAGGACGGAACTGCTTATCCATGTGCGAAGCATACATGCATAGCAGCATCAGCCCTTTTCTGAATGAGATGGTGACCATATCTATGAGGGGCCAAGAAATCCAGCGAATTCGACATGCGGGGTTAGACATTCCAATTGTTGCCGACTCAAGTGACGAGGAGTCAACCTCAGCTGAAACATGTTCTGCTCTTGAGCAGCTCCTCCGCGAAGTGAGAACTGTCACAAAGAGGCATGACGCAATGCAGTATAAAATAGCTATCCTGGAGAGCCAGAAGAAACACTTGCAAGGAGAGTTAGCAAAAGCAGATAGCGAAAACAAGCGTTTCCAAACGAGTATTTCGGAGCTTTACTTTAGTGGAGACAGTACCCAGCTTAGTGGACCCAGTGCTGAGCAGTCGCAACCAGAAGAATGATTTTTTTGTTTTATATGTTCTTTGTAAAAGTTTCAAGTTCAATTCCAGATATGCCAAAGGGTAGCACTGCCAATCTCATCAGTTTTCCTTTAAGCAACCAAGCAGTTTATATGTTTGTTTTCTTTGATAGCCCTCATTTCTTATAGGATATCATGGACATGGTTAGACATTCCAATTGTTGCCGACTCAAGTGACGAGGAGATGGTAGTTACTGATGGAGAAGACCCATGTGGAACTAACGCTGACCTAGCTCCAAAAGTGCGTACTCCTCCACCAACAAAATCCAGGAAGCGACTCCGTCTCTTTGATGGGGCCCATGCTAAAAGATTGGCAATTCAATAAAAAGGCGAACATCACAAGCGAAATGGCTGGCTGCTTTAGTGAGGTTGAGAAAGGTCTGGAGGCTGGGGTGCCTGGGGTGCGGATGGAGGGACAAGGAGATCCAAGCGCTACTGTTGAGGGTCAAGAGATTAGAGGAAGGCAATCGCCGCCTTACGGAGTGCCTGGGTGGGCTCCTGGGTGCGAGCTCTTAGGAGACTCGTTCCAGGATGCCATGTATATAGGTGTAGATAGATAGTAGAGGGAGGGGGATCACAGTGATTTTTTGGATACCCCTCCGTATATTTTGTAAGACCATGTTTTTGTAGGTGTAGGCTGGCCGGTCCAGTGGACCATTGACAGCATGTTTTGAAAATTTTGCATGTAACAATAATGTATTCATGATTATGAAGCTTTCTTTTGCAATCTGGTAAATCACTGTTTGTTTTTCATTTTAGAACCACCTGGTTTACTCGATGGCTCACCTGATCTAGATGTCTCGCCTGGTCTGGATGGATCTATTGTATATGATTCAGAATTAGAGGTTGACATATCTGATATTATACCAGATATGTTCCAACTTAGTTCGAGGGAAGCGGACAGCAATGCTAGTGAATGTGACACATTGGAGTTGGAAGATTCTGCCAGTAATGTAGCAAAGGGACATGTTGGCAATGAAACTGACCAGGAAAAGGATTTTGATCCTACACTTTCTGCAGTTGTCAAGGAGAGCAGTCGTATCACAGTGGCAAAAACTCATAACGAGGGAAATACTCGGACGTACGATAAATTACAGTATTTCCTCTTCTGTAAACATCCTCAAAAAAAGATAGCCCGTCACCCACAGACCATGCATAAGAATGAGCAGGAGGTTGAGGATTATGTGGCCGAGGAAAATAAGACAAAGAAGTCAGAAATGTTGAGCAAATTGAGAAACACTCATCTCACTGTATCTCTCTCTCTCTTTAATTTTCTCTCTCTCTTTAATTTTCTCTCTCTCTTTAATTTTCTCTCTCTCGCTTACTTATATCTTATTTATATCTTATAACCTGTTTTTTTTTTATTCAGGCGCGTCATGTTAGAGGACGGAACTGCTTATCCATGTGCGAAGCATACATGCATAGCAGCATCAGCCCTTTTCTGAATAAGATGGTGACCATATCTATGAGGGGCCAAGAAATCCAGCGAATTCGACATGCGGGGTTAGACGTTCCAATTGTTGCCGACTCAAGTGACGAGGAGTCAACCTCAGCTGAAACATGTTCTGCTCTTGAGCAGCTCCTCCGCGACGTGAGAACTGTCACAAAGAGGCATGACGCAATGCAGTATAAAATAGCTATCCTGGAGAGCCAGAAGAAACACTTGCAAGGAGAATTAGCAAAAGCAGATAGCGAAAACAAGTGTTTCCAAACGAGTATTTCGGAGCTTTACTTTAGTGGAGACAGTACCCAGCTTAGTGGACCCAGTGCTGAGCAGTTGCAACCAGAAGAATGATTTTTTTGTTTTATATGCGTTGCCATCTGCACCCCAGCATTGCGAACTACAGGGGATCATAACAAATATAGCCAAAACCGCCAGCTCTTTAGAATTGCAGTTGGCTGCCATTTTGACATACACAGCTGAAGGAGATCGTGGGAAGGTCTTCAAATGTATACGAGATATAAGAACAGAGGTTCAGTCAACCTCAGCTGAAACATGTTCTGCTCTTGGGCAGCTCCTCCGTGACGTGAGAACTGTCACAAAAAGGCATGACGCAATGCAGTAAAAAAAAATAGCTATCCTGGAGAGCCAGAAGAAACACTTGCAAGGAGAGTTAGCCAAAGCAGATAGCGAAAACAAGCGTTTCCAAACGAGTATTTCGGAGCTTTACTTTAGTGGAGACAGTACCCAGCTTAGTGGACCCAGTGCTGAGCAGTCGCAACCAGAAGAATGAATTTTTTGTTTTATATGTGTTCTTTGTAAAAGTTTCAAGTTCAATTCCAGATATGCCAAAGGGTAGCACTGCCAATCTCATCAGTTTTCCTTTAAGCAACCAAGCAGTTTATATGTTTGTTTTCTTTGATAGCCCTCATTTCTTATAGGATATCATGGACATGGTTAGACATTCCAATTGTTGCCGACTCAAGTGACGAGGAGATGGTAGTTACTGATGGAGAAGACCCATGTGGAACTAACGCTGACCCTCCAAAAGTGCGTACTCCTCCACCAACAAAATCCAGGAAGCGACTCCGTCTCTTTGATGGGGCCCATGCTAAAAGATTGGCAATTCAATAAAAAGGCGAACATCACAAGCGAAATGGCTGGCTGCTTTAGTGAGGTTGAGAAAGGTCTGGAGGCTGGGGTGCCTGGGGTGCGGATGGAGGGACAAGGAGATCCAGGCGCTACTGTTGAGGGTCAAGAGATTAGAGGAAGGCAATCGCCGCCTTACGGAGTGCCTGGGTGGGCTCCTGGGTGCGAGCTCTTAGGAGACTCGTTCCAGGATGCCATGTATATAGGTGTAGATAGATAGTAGAGGGAGGGGGATCACAGTGATTTTTTGGATACCCCTCCGTTTATTTTGTAAGACCATGTTTTTGTAGGTGTAGGCTGGCCGGTCCAGTGGACCATTGACAGCATGTTTTGAAAATTTTGCATGTAACAATAATGTATTCATGATTATGAAGCTTTCTTTTGCAATCTGGTAAATCACTGTTTGTTTTTCATTTTAGAACCACCTGGTTTACTCGATGGCTCACCTGATCTAGATGTCTCGCCTGGTCTGGATGGATCTATTGTATATGATTCAGAATTAGAGGTTGACATATCTGATATTATACCAGATATGTTCCAACTTAGTTCGAGGGAAGCGGACAGCAATGCTAGTGAATGTGACACATTGGAGTTGGAAGATTCTGCCAGTAATGTAGCAAAGGGACATGTTGGCAATGAAACTGACCAGGAAAAGGATTTTGATCCTACACTATCTGCAGTTGTCAAGGAGAGCAGTCGTATCACAGTGGCAAAAACTCATAACGAGGGAAATACTCGGACGTACGATAAATTACAGTATTGCCTCTTCTGTAAACATCCTCAAAAAAAGATAGCCCGTCACCTACAGACCATGCATAAGAATGAGCAGGAGGTTGAGGATTATGTGGCCGAGGAAGATAAGACAAAGAAGTCAGAAATGTTGAGCAAATTGAGAAACACTCATCTCACTGTATCTCTCTCTCTCTTTAATTTTCTCTCTCTCGCTTACTTATATCTTATTTATATCTTATAACCTGTTTTTTTTTTATTCAGGCGCGTCATGTTAGAGGACGGAACTGCTTATCCATGTGCGAAGCATACATGCATAGCAGCATCAGCCCTTTTCTGAATGAGATGGTGACCATATCTATGAGGGGCCAAGAAATCCAGCGAATTCGACATGCGGGGTTAGACATTCCAATTGTTGCCGACTCAAGTGACGAGGAGTCAACCTCAGCTGAAACATGTTCTGCTCTTGAGCAGCTCCTCCGCGAAGTGAGAACTGTCACAAAGAGGCATGACGCAATGCAGTATAAAATAGCTATCCTGGAGAGCCAGAAGAAACACTTGCAAGGAGAGTTAGCAAAAGCAGATAGCGAAAACAAGCGTTTCCAAACGAGTATTTCGGAGCTTTACTTTAGTGGAGACAGTACCCAGCTTAGTGGACCCAGTGCTGAGCAGTCGCAACCAGAAGAATGATTTTTTTGTTTTATATGTTCTTTGTAAAAGTTTCAAGTTCAATTCCAGATATGCCAAAGGGTAGCACTGCCAATCTCATCAGTTTTCCTTTAAGCAACCAAGCAGTTTATATGTTTGTTTTCTTTGATAGCCCTCATTTCTTATAGGATATCATGGACATGGTTAGACATTCCAATTGTTGCCGACTCAAGTGACGAGGAGATGGTAGTTACTGATGGAGAAGACCCATGTGGAACTAACGCTGACCTAGCTCCAAAAGTGCGTACTCCTCCACCAACAAAATCCAGGAAGCGACTCCGTCTCTTTGATGGGGCCCATGCTAAAAGATTGGCAATTCAATAAAAAGGCGAACATCACAAGCGAAATGGCTGGCTGCTTTAGTGAGGTTGAGAAAGGTCTGGAGGCTGGGGTGCCTGGGGTGCGGATGGAGGGACAAGGAGATCCAAGCGCTACTGTTGAGGGTCAAGAGATTAGAGGAAGGCAATCGCCGCCTTACGGAGTGCCTGGGTGGGCTCCTGGGTGCGAGCTCTTAGGAGACTCGTTCCAGGATGCCATGTATATAGGTGTAGATAGATAGTAGAGGGAGGGGGATCACAGTGATTTTTTGGATACCCCTCCGTATATTTTGTAAGACCATGTTTTTGTAGGTGTAGGCTGGCCGGTCCAGTGGACCATTGACAGCATGTTTTGAAAATTTTGCATGTAACAATAATGTATTCATGATTATGAAGCTTTCTTTTGCAATCTGGTAAATCACTGTTTGTTTTTCATTTTAGAACCACCTGGTTTACTCGATGGCTCACCTGATCTAGATGTCTCGCCTGGTCTGGATGGATCTATTGTATATGATTCAGAATTAGAGGTTGACATATCTGATATTATACCAGATATGTTCCAACTTAGTTCGAGGGAAGCGGACAGCAATGCTAGTGAATGTGACACATTGGAGTTGGAAGATTCTGCCAGTAATGTAGCAAAGGGACATGTTGGCAATGAAACTGACCAGGAAAAGGATTTTGATCCTACACTTTCTGCAGTTGTCAAGGAGAGCAGTCGTATCACAGTGGCAAAAACTCATAACGAGGGAAATACTCGGACGTACGATAAATTACAGTATTTCCTCTTCTGTAAACATCCTCAAAAAAAGATAGCCCGTCACCCACAGACCATGCATAAGAATGAGCAGGAGGTTGAGGATTATGTGGCCGAGGAAAATAAGACAAAGAAGTCAGAAATGTTGAGCAAATTGAGAAACACTCATCTCACTGTATCTCTCTCTCTCTTTAATTTTCTCTCTCTCTTTAATTTTCTCTCTCTCTTTAATTTTCTCTCTCTCGCTTACTTATATCTTATTTATATCTTATAACCTGTTTTTTTTTTATTCAGGCGCGTCATGTTAGAGGACGGAACTGCTTATCCATGTGCGAAGCATACATGCATAGCAGCATCAGCCCTTTTCTGAATAAGATGGTGACCATATCTATGAGGGGCCAAGAAATCCAGCGAATTCGACATGCGGGGTTAGACGTTCCAATTGTTGCCGACTCAAGTGACGAGGAGTCAACCTCAGCTGAAACATGTTCTGCTCTTGAGCAGCTCCTCCGCGACGTGAGAACTGTCACAAAGAGGCATGACGCAATGCAGTATAAAATAGCTATCCTGGAGAGCCAGAAGAAACACTTGCAAGGAGAATTAGCAAAAGCAGATAGCGAAAACAAGTGTTTCCAAACGAGTATTTCGGAGCTTTACTTTAGTGGAGACAGTACCCAGCTTAGTGGACCCAGTGCTGAGCAGTTGCAACCAGAAGAATGATTTTTTTGTTTTATATGCGTTGCCATCTGCACCCCAGCATTGCGAACTACAGGGGATCATAACAAATATAGCCAAAACCGCCAGCTCTTTAGAATTGCAGTTGGCTGCCATTTTGACATACACAGCTGAAGGAGATCGTGGGAAGGTCTTCAAATGTATACGAGATATAAGAACAGAGGTTCAGTCAACCTCAGCTGAAACATGTTCTGCTCTTGGGCAGCTCCTCCGTGACGTGAGAACTGTCACAAAAAGGCATGACGCAATGCAGTAAAAAAAAATAGCTATCCTGGAGAGCCAGAAGAAACACTTGCAAGGAGAGTTAGCCAAAGCAGATAGCGAAAACAAGCGTTTCCAAACGAGTATTTCGGAGCTTTACTTTAGTGGAGACAGTACCCAGCTTAGTGGACCCAGTGCTGAGCAGTCGCAACCAGAAGAATGAATTTTTTGTTTTATATGTGTTCTTTGTAAAGGTTTCAAGTTCAATTCCAGATATGCCAAAGGGTAGCACTGCCAATCTCATCAGTTTTCCTTTAAGCAACCAAGCAGTTTATATGTTTGTTTTCTTTGATAGCCCTCATTTCTTATAGGATATCATGGACATGGTTAGACATTCCAATTGTTGCCGACTCAAGTGACGAGGAGATGGTAGTTACTGATGGAGAAGACCCATGTGGAACTAACGCTGACCCTCCAAAAGTGCGTACTCCTCCACCAACAAAATCCAGGGAGCGACTCCGTCTCTTTGATGGGGCCCATGCTAAAAGATTGGCAATTCAATAAAAAGGCGAACATCACAAGCGAAATGGCTGGCTGCTTTAGTGAGGTTGAGAAAGGTCTGGAGGCTGGGGTGCCTGGGGTGCGGATGGAGGGACAAGGAGATCCAGGCGCTACTGTTGAGGGTCAAGAGATTAGAGGAAGGCAATCGCCGCCTTACGGAGTGCCTGGGTGGGCTCCTGGGTGCGAGCTCTTAGGAGACTCGTTCCAGGATGCCATGTATATAGGTGTAGATAGATAGTAGAGGGAGGGGGATCACAGTGATTTTTTGGATACCCCTCCGTTTATTTTGTAAGACCATGTTTTTGTAGGTGTAGGCTGGCCGGTCCAGTGGACCATTGACAGCATGTTTTGAAAATTTTGCATGTAACAATAATGTATTCATGATTATGAAGCTTTCTTTTGCAATCTGGTAAATCACTGTTTGTTTTTCATTTTAGAACCACCTGGTTTACTCGATGGCTCACCTGATCTAGATGTCTCGCCTGGTCTGGATGGATCTATTGTATATGATTCAGAATTAGAGGTTGACATATCTGATATTATACCAGATATGTTCCAACTTAGTTCGAGGGAAGCGGACAGCAATGCTAGTGAATGTGACACATTGGAGTTGGAAGATTCTGCCAGTAATGTAGCAAAGGGACATGTTGGCAATGAAACTGACCAGGAAAAGGATTTTGATCCTACACTATCTGCAGTTGTCAAGGAGAGCAGTCGTATCACAGTGGCAAAAACTCATAACGAGGGAAATACTCGGACGTACGATAAATTACAGTATTGCCTCTTCTGTAAACATCCTCAAAAAAAGATAGCCCGTCACCTACAGACCATGCATAAGAATGAGCAGGAGGTTGAGGATTATGTGGCCGAGGAAGATAAGACAAAGAAGTCAGAAATGTTGAGCAAATTGAGAAACACTCATCTCACTGTATCTCTCTCTCTCTTTAATTTTCTCTCTCTCGCTTACTTATATCTTATTTATATCTTATAACCTGTTTTTTTTTTATTCAGGCGCGTCATGTTAGAGGACGGAACTGCTTATCCATGTGCGAAGCATACATGCATAGCAGCATCAGCCCTTTTCTGAATGAGATGGTGACCATATCTATGAGGGGCCAAGAAATCCAGCGAATTCGACATGCGGGGTTAGACATTCCAATTGTTGCCGACTCAAGTGACGAGGAGTCAACCTCAGCTGAAACATGTTCTGCTCTTGAGCAGCTCCTCCGCGAAGTGAGAACTGTCACAAAGAGGCATGACGCAATGCAGTATAAAATAGCTATCCTGGAGAGCCAGAAGAAACACTTGCAAGGAGAGTTAGCAAAAGCAGATAGCGAAAACAAGCGTTTCCAAACGAGTATTTCGGAGCTTTACTTTAGTGGAGACAGTACCCAGCTTAGTGGACCCAGTGCTGAGCAGTCGCAACCAGAAGAATGATTTTTTTGTTTTATATGTTCTTTGTAAAAGTTTCAAGTTCAATTCCAGATATGCCAAAGGGTAGCACTGCCAATCTCATCAGTTTTCCTTTAAGCAACCAAGCAGTTTATATGTTTGTTTTCTTTGATAGCCCTCATTTCTTATAGGATATCATGGACATGGTTAGACATTCCAATTGTTGCCGACTCAAGTGACGAGGAGATGGTAGTTACTGATGGAGAAGACCCATGTGGAACTAACGCTGACCCTCCAAAAGTGCGTACTCCTCCACCAACAAAATCCAGGAAGCGACTCCGTCTCTTTGATGGGGCCCATGCTAAAAGATTGGCAATTCAATAAAAAGGCGAACATCACAAGCGAAATGGCTGGCTGCTTTAGTGAGGTTGAGAAAGGTCTGGAGGCTGGGGTGCCTGGGGTGCGGATGGAGGGACAAGGAGATCCAGGCGCTACTGTTGAGGGTCAAGAGATTAGAGGAAGGCAATCGCCGCCTTACGGAGTGCCTGGGTGGGCTCCTGGGTGCGAGCTCTTAGGAGACTCGTTCCAGGATGCCATGTATATAGGTGTAGATAGATAGTAGAGGGAGGGGGATCACAGTGATTTTTTGGATACCCCTCCGTTTATTTTGTAAGACCATGTTTTTGTAGGTGTAGGCTGGCCGGTCCAGTGGACCATTGACAGCATGTTTTGAAAATTTTGCATGTAACAATAATGTATTCATGATTATGAAGCTTTCTTTTGCAATCTGGTAAATCACTGTTTGTTTTTCATTTTAGAACCACCTGGTTTACTCGATGGCTCATCTGATCTAGATGTCTCGCCTGGTCTGGATGGATCTATTGTATATGATTCAGAATTAGAGGTTGACATATCTGATATCATACCAGATATGTTCCAACTTAGTTCGAGGGAAGCGGACAGCAATGCTAGTGAATGTGACACATTGGAGTTGGAAGATTCTGCCAGTAATGTAGCAAAGGGACATGTTGGCAATGAAACTGACCAGGAAAAGGATTTTGATCCTACACTATCTGCAGTTGTCAAGGAGAGCAGTCGTATCACAGTGGCAAAAACTCATAACGAGGGAAATACTCGGACGTACGATAAATTACAGTATTGCCTCTTCTGTAAACATCCTCAAAAAAAGATAGCCCGTCACCTACAGACCATGCATAAGAATGAGCAGGAGGTTGAGGATTATGTGGCCGAGGAAGATAAGACAAAGAAGTCAGAAATGTTGAGCAAATTGAGAAACACTCATCTCACTGTATCTCTCTCTCTCTTTAATTTTCTCTCTCTCGCTTACTTATATCTTATTTATATCTTATAACCTGTTTTTTTTTTATTCAGGCGCGTCATGTTAGAGGACGGAACTGCTTATCCATGTGCGAAGCATACATGCATAGCAGCATCAGCCCTTTTCTGAATAAGATGGTGACCATATCTATGAGGGGCCAAGAAATCCAGCAAATTCGACATGCGGGGTTAGACGTTCCAATTGTTGCCGACTCAAGTGACGAGGAGTCAACCTCAGCTGAAACATGTTCTGCTCTTGAGCAGCTCCTCCGCGACGTGAGAACTGTCACAAAGAGGCATGACGCAATGCAGTATAAAATAGCTATCCTGGAGAGCCAGAAGAAACACTTGCAAGGAGAATTAGCAAAAGCAGATAGCGAAAACAAGTGTTTCCAAACGAGTATTTCGGAGCTTTACTTTAGTGGAGACAGTACCCAGCTTAGTGGACCCAGTGCTGAGCAGTTGCAACCAGAAGAATGATTTTTTTGTTTTATATGCGTTGCCATCTGCACCCCAGCATTGCGAACTACAGGGGATCATAACAAATATAGCCAAAACCGCCAGCTCTTTAGAATTGCAGTTGGCTGCCATTTTGACATACACAGCTGAAGGAGATCGTGGGAAGGTCTTCAAATGTATACGAGATATAAGAACAGAGGTTCAGTCAACCTCAGCTGAAACATGTTCTGCTCTTGGGCAGCTCCTCCGTGACGTGAGAACTGTCACAAAAAGGCATGACGCAATGCAGTAAAAAAAAATAGCTATCCTGGAGAGCCAGAAGAAACACTTGCAAGGAGAGTTAGCCAAAGCAGATAGCGAAAACAAGCGTTTCCAAACGAGTATTTCGGAGCTTTACTTTAGTGGAGACAGTACCCAGCTTAGTGGACCCAGTGCTGAGCAGTCGCAACCAGAAGAATGAATTTTTTGTTTTATATGTGTTCTTTGTAAAAGTTTCAAGTTCAATTCCAGATATGCCAAAGGGTAGCACTGCCAATCTCATCAGTTTTCCTTTAAGCAACCAAGCAGTTTATATGTTTGTTTTCTTTGATAGCCCTCATTTCTTATAGGATATCATGGACATGGTTAGACATTCCAATTGTTGCTGACTCAAGTGACGAGGAGATGGTAGTTACTGATGGAGAAGACCCATGTGGAACTAACGCTGACCCTCCAAAAGTGCGTACTCCTCCACCAACAAAATCCAGGAAGCGACTCCGTCTCTTTGATGGGGCCCATGCTAAAAGATTGGCAATTCAATAAAAAGGCGAACATCACAAGCGAAATGGCTGGCTGCTTTAGTGAGGTTGAGAAAGGTCTGGAGGCTGGGGTGCCTGGGGTGCGGATGGAGGGACAAGGAGATCCAGGCGCTACTGTTGAGGGTCAAGAGATTAGAGGAAGGCAATCGCCGCCTTACGGAGTGCCTGGGTGGGCTCCTGGGTGCGAGCTCTTAGGAGACTCGTTCCAGGATGCCATGTATATAGGTGTAGATAGATAGTAGAGGGAGGGGGATCACAGTGATTTTTTGGATACCCCTCCGTTTATTTTGTAAGACCATGTTTTTGTAGGTGTAGGCTGGCCGGTCCAGTGGACCATTGACAGCATGTTTTGAAAATTTTGCATGTAACAATAATGTATTCATGATTATGAAGCTTTCTTTTGCAATCTGGTAAATCACTGTTTGTTTTTCATTTTAGAACCACCTGGTTTACTCGATGGCTCACCTGATCTAGATGTCTCGCCTGGTCTGGATGGATCTATTGTATATGATTCAGAATTAGAGGTTGACATATCTGATATTATACCAGATATGTTCCAACTTAGTTCGAGGGAAGCGGACAGCAATGCTAGTGAATGTGACACATTGGAGTTGGAAGATTCTGCCAGTAATGTAGCAAAGGGACATGTTGGCAATGAAACTGACCAGGAAAAGGATTTTGATCCTACACTATCTGCAGTTGTCAAGGAGAGCAGTCGTATCACAGTGGCAAAAACTCATAACGAGGGAAATACTCGGACGTACGATAAATTACAGTATTGCCTCTTCTGTAAACATCCTCAAAAAAAGATAGCCCGTCACCTACAGACCATGCATAAGAATGAGCAGGAGGTTGAGGATTATGTGGCCGAGGAAGATAAGACAAAGAAGTCAGAAATGTTGAGCAAATTGAGAAACACTCATCTCACTGTATCTCTCTCTCTCTTTAATTTTCTCTCTCTCGCTTACTTATATCTTATTTATATCTTATAACCTGTTTTTTTTTTATTCAGGCGCGTCATGTTAGAGGACGGAACTGCTTATCCATGTGCGAAGCATACATGCATAGCAGCATCAGCCCTTTTCTGAATGAGATGGTGACCATATCTATGAGGGGCCAAGAAATCCAGCGAATTCGACATGCGGGGTTAGACATTCCAATTGTTGCCGACTCAAGTGACGAGGAGTCAACCTCAGCTGAAACATGTTCTGCTCTTGAGCAGCTCCTCCGCGAAGTGAGAACTGTCACAAAGAGGCATGACGCAATGCAGTATAAAATAGCTATCCTGGAGAGCCAGAAGAAACACTTGCAAGGAGAGTTAGCAAAAGCAGATAGCGAAAACAAGCGTTTCCAAACGAGTATTTCGGAGCTTTACTTTAGTGGAGACAGTACCCAGCTTAGTGGACCCAGTGCTGAGCAGTCGCAACCAGAAGAATGATTTTTTTGTTTTATATGTTCTTTGTAAAAGTTTCAAGTTCAATTCCAGATATGCCAAAGGGTAGCACTGCCAATCTCATCAGTTTTCCTTTAAGCAACCAAGCAGTTTATATGTTTGTTTTCTTTGATAGCCCTCATTTCTTATAGGATATCATGGACATGGTTAGACATTCCAATTGTTGCCGACTCAAGTGACGAGGAGATGGTAGTTACTGATGGAGAAGACCCATGTGGAACTAACGCTGACCCTCCAAAAGTGCGTACTCCTCCACCAACAAAATCCAGGAAGCGACTCCGTCTCTTTGATGGGGCCCATGCTAAAAGATTGGCAATTCAATAAAAAGGCGAACATCACAAGCGAAATGGCTGGCTGCTTTAGTGAGGTTGAGAAAGGTCTGGAGGCTGGGGTGCCTGGGGTGCGGATGGAGGGACAAGGAGATCCAGGCGCTACTGTTGAGGGTCAAGAGATTAGAGGAAGGCAATCGCCGCCTTACGGAGTGCCTGGGTGGGCTCCTGGGTGCGAGCTCTTAGGAGACTCGTTCCAGGATGCCATGTATATAGGTGTAGATAGATAGTAGAGGGAGGGGGATCACAGTGATTTTTTGGATACCCCTCCGTTTATTTTGTAAGACCATGTTTTTGTAGGTGTAGGCTGGCCGGTCCAGTGGACCATTGACAGCATGTTTTGAAAATTTTGCATGTAACAATAATGTATTCATGATTATGAAGCTTTCTTTTGCAATCTGGTAAATCACTGTTTGTTTTTCATTTTAGAACCACCTGGTTTACTCGATGGCTCACCTGATCTAGATGTCTCGCCTGGTCTGGATGGATCTATTGTATATGATTCAGAATTAGAGGTTGACATATCTGATATTATACCAGATATGTTCCAACTTAGTTCGAGGGAAGCGGACAGCAATGCTAGTGAATGTGACACATTGGAGTTGGAAGATTCTGCCAGTAATGTAGCAAAGGGACATGTTGGCAATGAAACTGACCAGGAAAAGGATTTTGATCCTACACTATCTGCAGTTGTCAAGGAGAGCAGTCGTATCACAGTGGCAAAAACTCATAACGAGGGAAATACTCGGACGTACGATAAATTACAGTATTGCCTCTTCTGTAAACATCCTCAAAAAAAGATAGCCCGTCACCTACAGACCATGCATAAGAATGAGCAGGAGGTTGAGGATTATGTGGCCGAGGAAGATAAGACAAAGAAGTCAGAAATGTTGAGCAAATTGAGAAACACTCATCTCACTGTATCTCTCTCTCTCTTTAATTTTCTCTCTCTCGCTTACTTATATCTTATTTATATCTTATAACCTGTTTTTTTTTTATTCAGGCGCGTCATGTTAGAGGACGGAACTGCTTATCCATGTGCGAAGCATACATGCATAGCAGCATCAGCCCTTTTCTGAATAAGATGGTGACCATATCTATGAGGGGCCAAGAAATCCAGCGAATTCGACATGCGGGGTTAGACGTTCCAATTGTTGCCGACTCAAGTGACGAGGAGTCAACCTCAGCTGAAACATGTTCTGCTCTTGAGCAGCTCCTCCGCGACGTGAGAACTGTCACAAAGAGGCATGACGCAATGCAGTATAAAATAGCTATCCTGGAGAGCCAGAAGAAACACTTGCAAGGAGAATTAGCAAAAGCAGATAGCGAAAACAAGTGTTTCCAAACGAGTATTTCGGAGCTTTACTTTAGTGGAGACAGTACCCAGCTTAGTGGACCCAGTGCTGAGCAGTTGCAACCGGAAGAATGAATTTTTTGTTTTATATGCGTTGCCATCTGCACCCCAGCATTGCGAACTACAGGGGATCATAACAAATATAGCCAAAACCGCCAGCTCTTTAGAATTGCAGTTGGCTGCCATTTTGACATACACAGCTGAAGGAGATCGTGGGAAGGTCTTCAAATGTATACGAGATATAAGAACAGAGGTTCAGTCAACCTCAGCTGAAACATGTTCTGCTCTTGGGCAGCTCCTCCGTGACGTGAGAACTGTCACAAAAAGGCATGACGCAATGCAGTAAAAAAAATAGCTATCCTGGAGAGCCAGAAGAAACACTTGCAAGGAGAGTTAGCCAAAGCAGATAGCGAAAACAAGCGTTTCCAAACGAGTATTTCGGAGCTTTACTTTAGTGGAGACAGTACCCAGCTTAGTGGACCCAGTGCTGAGCAGTCGCAACCAGAAGAGTGAATTTTTTGTTTTATATGTGTTCTTTGTAAAAGTTTCAAGTTCAATTCCAGATATGCCAAAGGGTAGCACTGCCAATCTCATCAGTTTTCCTTTAAGCAACCAAGCAGTTTATATGTTTGTTTTCTTTGATAGCCCTCATTTCTTATAGGATATCATGGACATGGTTAGACATTCCAATTGTTGCCGACTCAAGTGACGAGGAGATGGTAGTTACTGATGGAGAAGACCCATGTGGAACTAACGCTGACCTAGCTCCAAAAGTGCGTACTCCTCCACCAACAAAATCCAGGAAGCGACTCCGTCTCTTTGATGGGGCCCATGCTAAAAGATTGGCAATTCAATAAAAAGGCGAACATCACAAGCGAAATGGCTGGCTGCTTTAGTGAGGTTGAGAAAGGTCTGGAGGCTGGGGTGCCTGGGGTGCGGATGGAGGGACAAGGAGATCCAGGCGCTACTGTTGAGGGTCAAGAGATTAGAGGAAGGCAATCGCCGCCTTACGGAGTGCCTGGGTGGGCTCCTGGGTGCGAGCTCTTAGGAGACTCGTTCCAGGATGCCATGTATATAGGTGTAGATAGATAGTAGAGGGAGGGGGATCACAGTGATTTTTTGGATACCCCTCCGTTTATTTTGTAAGACCATGTTTTTGTAGGTGTAGGCTGGCCGGTCCAGTGGACCATTGACAGCATGTTTTGAAAATTTTGCATGTAACAATAATGTATTCATGATTATGAAGCTTTCTTTTGCAATCTGGTAAATCACTGTTTGTTTTTCATTTTAGAACCACCTGGTTTACTCGATGGCTCACCTGATCTAGATGTCTCGCCTGGTCTGGATGGATCTATTGTATATGATTCAGAATTAGAGGTTGACATATCTGATATTATACCAGATATGTTCCAACTTAGTTCGAGGGAAGCGGACAGCAATGCTAGTGAATGTGACACATTGGAGTTGGAAGATTCTGCCAGTAATGTAGCAAAGGGACATGTTGGCAATGAAACTGACCAGGAAAAGGATTTTGATCCTACACTTTCTGCAGTTGTCAAGGAGAGCAGTCGTATCACAGTGGCAAAAACTCATAACGAGGGAAATACTCGGACGTACGATAAATTACAGTATTTCCTCTTCTGTAAACATCCTCAAAAAAAGATAGCCCGTCACCTACAGACCATGCATAAGAATGAGCAGGAGGTTGAGGATTATGTGGCCGAGGAAGATAAGACAAAGAAGTCAGAAATGTTGAGCAAATTGAGAAACACTCATCTCACTGTATCTCTCTCTCTTTAATTTTCTCTCTCTCTTTAATTTTCTCTCTCTCGCTTACTTATATCTTATTTATATCTTATAACCTGTTGTTTTTTTATTCAGGTGCGTCATGTTAGAGGACGGAACTGCTTATCCATGTGCGAAGCATACATGCATAGCAGCATCAGCCCTTTTCTGAATAAGATGGTGACCATATCTATGAGGGGCCAAGAAATCCAGCGAATTCGACATGCGGGGTTAGACGTTCCAATTGTTGCCGACTCAAGTGACGAGGAGTCAACCTCAGCTGAAACATGTTCTGCTCTTGAGCAGCTCCTCCGCGACGTGAGAACTGTCACAAAGAGGCATGACGCAATGCAGTATAAAATAGCTATCCTGGAGAGCCAGAAGAAACACTTGCAAGGAGAATTAGCAAAAGCAGATAGCGAAAACAAGTGTTTCCAAACGAGTATTTCGGAGCTTTACTTTAGTGGAGACAGTACCCAGCTTAGTGGACCCAGTGCTGAGCAGTTGCAACCAGAAGAATGAATTTTTTGTTTTATATGCGTTGCCATCTGCACCCCAGCATTGCGAACTACAGGGGATCATAACAAATATAGCCAAAACCGCCAGCTCTTTAGAATTGCAGTTGGCTGCCATTTTGACATACACAGCTGAAGGAGATCGTGGGAAGGTCTTCAAATGTATACGAGATATAAGAACAGAGGTTCAGTCAACCTCAGCTGAAACATGTTCTGCTCTTGGGCAGCTCCTCCGTGAAGTGAGAACTGTCACAAAAAGGCATGACGCAATGCAGTAAAAAAAAATAGCTATCCTGGAGAGCCAGAAGAAACACTTGCAAGGAGAGTTAGCCAAAGCAGATAGCGAAAACAAGCGTTTCCAAACGAGTATTTCGGAGCTTTACTTTAGTGGAGACAGTACCCAGCTTAGTGGACCCAGTGCTGAGCAGTCGCAACCAGAAGAATGAATTTTTTGTTTTATATGTGTTCTTTGTAAAAGTTTCAAGTTCAATTCCAGATATGCCAAAGGGTAGCACTGCCAATCTCATCAGTTTTCCTTTAAGCAACCAAGCAGTTTATATGTTTGTTTTCTTTGATAGCCCTCATTTCTTATAGGATATCATGGACATGGTTAGACATTCCAATTGTTGCCGACTCAAGTGACGAGGAGATGGTAGTTACTGATGGAGAAGACCCATGTGGAACTAACGCTGACCTAGCTCCAAAAGTGCGTACTCCTCCACCAACAAAATCCAGGAAGCGACTCCGTCTCTTTGATGGGGCCCATGCTAAAAGATTGGCAATTCAATAAAAAGGCGAACATCACAAGCGAAATGGCTGGCTGCTTTAGTGAGGTTGAGAAAGGTCTGGAGGCTGGGGTGCCTGGGGTGCGGATGGAGGGACAAGGAGATCCAGGCGCTACTGTTGAGGGTCAAGAGATTAGAGGAAGGCAATCGCCGCCTTACGGAGTGCCTGGGTGGGCTCCTGGGTGCGAGCTCTTAGGAGACTCGTTCCAGGATGCCATGTATATAGGTGTAGATAGATAGTAGAGGGAGGGGGATCACAGTGATTTTTTGGATACCCCTCCGTTTATTTTGTAAGACCATGTTTTTGTAGGTGTAGGCTGGCCGGTCCAGTGGACCATTGACAGCATGTTTTGAAAATTTTGCATGTAACAATAATGTATTCATGATTATGAAGCTTTCTTTTGCAATCTGGTAAATCACTGTTTGTTTTTCATTTTAGAACCACCTGGTTTACTCGATGGCTCACCTGATCTAGATGTCTCGCCTGGTCTGGATGGATCTATTGTATATGATTCAGAATTAGAGGTTGACATATCTGATATTATACCAGATATGTTCCAACTTAGTTCGAGGGAAGCGGACAGCAATGCTAGTGAATGTGACACATTGGAGTTGGAAGATTCTGCCAGTAATGTAGCAAAGGGACATGTTGGCAATGAAACTGACCAGGAAAAGGATTTTGATCCTACACTTTCTGCAGTTGTCAAGGAGAGCAGTCGTATCACAGTGGCAAAAACTCATAACGAGGGAAATACTCGGACGTACGATAAATTACAGTATTTCCTCTTCTGTAAACATCCTCAAAAAAAGATAGCCCGTCACCTACAGACCATGCATAAGAATGAGCAGGAGGTTGAGGATTATGTGGCCGAGGAAGATAAGACAAAGAAGTCAGAAATGTTGAGCAAATTGAGAAACACTCATCTCACTGTATCTCTCTCTCTCTTTAATTTTCTCTCTCTCTTTAATTTTCTCTCTCTCTTTAATTTTCTCTCTCTCGCTTACTTATATCTTATTTATATCTTATAACCTGTTTTTTTTTTATTCAGGTGCGTCATGTTAGAGGACGGAACTGCTTATCCATGTGCGAAGCATACATGCATAGCAGCATCAGCCCTTTTCTGAATAAGATGGTGACCATATCTATGAGGGGCCAAGAAATCCAGCGAATTCGACATGCGGGGTTAGACGTTCCAATTGTTGCCGACTCAAGTGACGAGGAGTCAACCTCAGCTGAAACATGTTCTGCTCTTGAGCAGCTCCTCCGCGACGTGAGAACTGTCACAAAGAGGCATGACGCAATGCAGTATAAAATAGCTATCCTGGAGAGCCAGAAGAAACACTTGCAAGGAGAATTAGCAAAAGCAGATAGCGAAAACAAGTGTTTCCAAACGAGTATTTCGGAGCTTTACTTTAGTGGAGACAGTACCCAGCTTAGTGGACCCAGTGCTGAGCAGTTGCAACCAGAAGAATGATTTTTTTGTTTTATATGCGTTGCCATCTGCACCCCAGCATTGCGAACTACAGGGGATCATAACAAATATAGCCAAAACCGCCAGCTCTTTAGAATTGCAGTTGGCTGCCATTTTGACATACACAGCTGAAGGAGATCGTGGGAAGGTCTTCAAATGTATACGAGATATAAGAACAGAGGTTCAGTCAACCTCAGCTGAAACATGTTCTGCTCTTGGGCAGCTCCTCCGTGACGTGAGAACTGTCACAAAAAGGCATGACGCAATGCAGTAAAAAAAAATAGCTATCCTGGAGAGCCAGAAGAAACACTTGCAAGGAGAGTTAGCCAAAGCAGATAGCGAAAACAAGCGTTTCCAAACGAGTATTTCGGAGCTTTACTTTAGTGGAGACAGTACCCAGCTTAGTGGACCCAGTGCTGAGCAGTCGCAACCAGAAGAATGAATTTTTTGTTTTATATGTGTTCTTTGTAAAAGTTTCAAGTTCAATTCCAGATATGCCAAAGGGTAGCACTGCCAATCTCATCAGTTTTCCTTTAAGCAACCAAGCAGTTTATATGTTTGTTTTCTTTGATAGCCCTCATTTCTTATAGGATATCATGGACATGGTTAGACATTCCAATTGTTGCCGACTCAAGTGACGAGGAGATGGTAGTTACTGATGGAGAAGACCCATGTGGAACTAACGCTGACCCTCCAAAAGTGCGTACTCCTCCACCAACAAAATCCAGGAAGCGACTCCGTCTCTTTGATGGGGCCCATGCTAAAAGATTGGCAATTCAATAAAAAGGCGAACATCACAAGCGAAATGGCTGGCTGCTTTAGTGAGGTTGAGAAAGGTCTGGAGGCTGGGGTGCCTGGGGTGCGGATGGAGGGACAAGGAGATCCAGGCGCTACTGTTGAGGGTCAAGAGATTAGAGGAAGGCAATCGCCGCCTTACGGAGTGCCTGGGTGGGCTCCTGGGTGCGAGCTCTTAGGAGACTCGTTCCAGGATGCCATGTATATAGGTGTAGATAGATAGTAGAGGGAGGGGGATCACAGTGATTTTTTGGATACCCCTCCGTTTATTTTGTAAGACCATGTTTTTGTAGGTGTAGGCTGGCCGGTCCAGTGGACCATTGACAGCATGTTTTGAAAATTTTGCATGTAACAATAATGTATTCATGATTATGAAGCTTTCTTTTGCAATCTGGTAAATCACTGTTTGTTTTTCATTTTAGAACCACCTGGTTTACTCGATGGCTCACCTGATCTAGATGTCTCGCCTGGTCTGGATGGATCTATTGTATATGATTCAGAATTAGAGGTTGACATATCTGATATTATACCAGATATGTTCCAACTTAGTTCGAGGGAAGCGGACAGCAATGCTAGTGAATGTGACACATTGGAGTTGGAAGATTCTGCCAGTAATGTAGCAAAGGGACATGTTGGCAATGAAACTGACCAGGAAAAGGATTTTGATCCTACACTATCTGCAGTTGTCAAGGAGAGCAGTCGTATCACAGTGGCAAAAACTCATAACGAGGGAAATACTCGGACGTACGATAAATTACAGTATTGCCTCTTCTGTAAACATCCTCAAAAAAAGATAGCCCGTCACCTACAGACCATGCATAAGAATGAGCAGGAGGTTGAGGATTATGTGGCCGAGGAAGATAAGACAAAGAAGTCAGAAATGTTGAGCAAATTGAGAAACACTCATCTCACTGTATCTCTCTCTCTCTTTAATTTTCTCTCTCTCGCTTACTTATATCTTATTTATATCTTATAACCTGTTTTTTTTTTATTCAGGCGCGTCATGTTAGAGGACGGAACTGCTTATCCATGTGCGAAGCATACATGCATAGCAGCATCAGCCCTTTTCTGAATAAGATGGTGACCATATCTATGAGGGGCCAAGAAATCCAGCGAATTCGACATGCGGGGTTAGACGTTCCAATTGTTGCCGACTCAAGTGACGAGGAGTCAACCTCAGCTGAAACATGTTCTGCTCTTGAGCAGCTCCTCCGCGACGTGAGAACTGTCACAAAGAGGCATGACGCAATGCAGTATAAAATAGCTATCCTGGAGAGCCAGAAGAAACACTTGCAAGGAGAATTAGCAAAAGCAGATAGCGAAAACAAGTGTTTCCAAACGAGTATTTCGGAGCTTTACTTTAGTGGAGACAGTACCCAGCTTAGTGGACCCAGTGCTGAGCAGTTGCAACCAGAAGAATGATTTTTTTGTTTTATATGCGTTGCCATCTGCACCCCAGCATTGCGAACTACAGGGGATCATAACAAATATAGCCAAAACCGCCAGCTCTTTAGAATTGCAGTTGGCTGCCATTTTGACATACACAGCTGAAGGAGATCGTGGGAAGGTCTTCAAATGTATACGAGATATAAGAACAGAGGTTCAGTCAACCTCAGCTGAAACATGTTCTGCTCTTGGGCAGCTCCTCCGTGACGTGAGAACTGTCACAAAAAGGCATGACGCAATGCAGTAAAAAAAAATAGCTATCCTGGAGAGCCAGAAGAAACACTTGCAAGGAGAGTTAGCCAAAGCAGATAGCGAAAACAAGCGTTTCCAAACGAGTATTTCGGAGCTTTACTTTAGTGGAGACAGTACCCAGCTTAGTGGACCCAGTGCTGAGCAGTCGCAACCAGAAGAATGAATTTTTTGTTTTATATGTGTTCTTTGTAAAAGTTTCAAGTTCAATTCCAGATATGCCAAAGGGTAGCACTGCCAATCTCATCAGTTTTCCTTTAAGCAACCAAGCAGTTTATATGTTTGTTTTCTTTGATAGCCCTCATTTCTTATAGGATATCATGGACATGGTTAGACATTCCAATTGTTGCCGACTCAAGTGACGAGGAGATGGTAGTTACTGATGGAGAAGACCCATGTGGAACTAACGCTGACCCTCCAAAAGTGCGTACTCCTCCACCAACAAAATCCAGGAAGCGACTCCGTCTCTTTGATGGGGCCCATGCTAAAAGATTGGCAATTCAATAAAAAGGCGAACATCACAAGCGAAATGGCTGGCTGCTTTAGTGAGGTTGAGAAAGGTCTGGAGGCTGGGGTGCCTGGGGTGCGGATGGAGGGACAAGGAGATCCAGGCGCTACTGTTGAGGGTCAAGAGATTAGAGGAAGGCAATCGCCGCCTTACGGAGTGCCTGGGTGGGCTCCTGGGTGCGAGCTCTTAGGAGACTCGTTCCAGGATGCCATGTATATAGGTGTAGATAGATAGTAGAGGGAGGGGGATCACAGTGATTTTTTGGATACCCCTCCGTTTATTTTGTAAGACCATGTTTTTGTAGGTGTAGGCTGGCCGGTCCAGTGGACCATTGACAGCATGTTTTGAAAATTTTGCATGTAACAATAATGTATTCATGATTATGAAGCTTTCTTTTGCAATCTGGTAAATCACTGTTTGTTTTTCATTTTAGAACCACCTGGTTTACTCGATGGCTCACCTGATCTAGATGTCTCGCCTGGTCTGGATGGATCTATTGTATATGATTCAGAATTAGAGGTTGACATATCTGATATTATACCAGATATGTTCCAACTTAGTTCGAGGGAAGCGGACAGCAATGCTAGTGAATGTGACACATTGGAGTTGGAAGATTCTGCCAGTAATGTAGCAAAGGGACATGTTGGCAATGAAACTGACCAGGAAAAGGATTTTGATCCTACACTATCTGCAGTTGTCAAGGAGAGCAGTCGTATCACAGTGGCAAAAACTCATAACGAGGGAAATACTCGGACGTACGATAAATTACAGTATTGCCTCTTCTGTAAACATCCTCAAAAAAAGATAGCCCGTCACCTACAGACCATGCATAAGAATGAGCAGGAGGTTGAGGATTATGTGGCCGAGGAAGATAAGACAAAGAAGTCAGAAATGTTGAGCAAATTGAGAAACACTCATCTCACTGTATCTCTCTCTCTCTTTAATTTTCTCTCTCTCGCTTACTTATATCTTATTTATATCTTATAACCTGTTTTTTTTTTATTCAGGCGCGTCATGTTAGAGGACGGAACTGCTTATCCATGTGCGAAGCATACATGCATAGCAGCATCAGCCCTTTTCTGAATGAGATGGTGACCATATCTATGAGGGGCCAAGAAATCCAGCGAATTCGACATGCGGGGTTAGACATTCCAATTGTTGCCGACTCAAGTGACGAGGAGTCAACCTCAGCTGAAACATGTTCTGCTCTTGAGCAGCTCCTCCGCGAAGTGAGAACTGTCACAAAGAGGCATGACGCAATGCAGTATAAAATAGCTATCCTGGAGAGCCAGAAGAAACACTTGCAAGGAGAGTTAGCAAAAGCAGATAGCGAAAACAAGCGTTTCCAAACGAGTATTTCGGAGCTTTACTTTAGTGGAGACAGTACCCAGCTTAGTGGACCCAGTGCTGAGCAGTCGCAACCAGAAGAATGATTTTTTTGTTTTATATGTTCTTTGTAAAAGTTTCAAGTTCAATTCCAGATATGCCAAAGGGTAGCACTGCCAATCTCATCAGTTTTCCTTTAAGCAACCAAGCAGTTTATATGTTTGTTTTCTTTGATAGCCCTCATTTCTTATAGGATATCATGGACATGGTTAGACATTCCAATTGTTGCCGACTCAAGTGACGAGGAGATGGTAGTTACTGATGGAGAAGACCCATGTGGAACTAACGCTGACCCTCCAAAAGTGCGTACTCCTCCACCAACAAAATCCAGGAAGCGACTCCGTCTCTTTGATGGGGCCCATGCTAAAAGATTGGCAATTCAATAAAAAGGCGAACATCACAAGCGAAATGGCTGGCTGCTTTAGTGAGGTTGAGAAAGGTCTGGAGGCTGGGGTGCCTGGGGTGCGGATGGAGGGACAAGGAGATCCAGGCGCTACTGTTGAGGGTCAAGAGATTAGAGGAAGGCAATCGCCGCCTTACGGAGTGCCTGGGTGGGCTCCTGGGTGCGAGCTCTTAGGAGACTCGTTCCAGGATGCCATGTATATAGGTGTAGATAGATAGTAGAGGGAGGGGGATCACAGTGATTTTTTGGATACCCCTCCGTTTATTTTGTAAGACCATGTTTTTGTAGGTGTAGGCTGGCCGGTCCAGTGGACCATTGACAGCATGTTTTGAAAATTTTGCATGTAACAATAATGTATTCATGATTATGAAGCTTTCTTTTGCAATCTGGTAAATCACTGTTTGTTTTTCATTTTAGAACCACCTGGTTTACTCGATGGCTCACCTGATCTAGATGTCTCGCCTGGTCTGGATGGATCTATTGTATATGATTCAGAATTAGAGGTTGACATATCTGATATTATACCAGATATGTTCCAACTTAGTTCGAGGGAAGCGGACAGCAATGCTAGTGAATGTGACACATTGGAGTTGGAAGATTCTGCCAGTAATGTAGCAAAGGGACATGTTGGCAATGAAACTGACCAGGAAAAGGATTTTGATCCTACACTATCTGCAGTTGTCAAGGAGAGCAGTCGTATCACAGTGGCAAAAACTCATAACGAGGGAAATACTCGGACGTACGATAAATTACAGTATTGCCTCTTCTGTAAACATCCTCAAAAAAAGATAGCCCGTCACCTACAGACCATGCATAAGAATGAGCAGGAGGTTGAGGATTATGTGGCCGAGGAAGATAAGACAAAGAAGTCAGAAATGTTGAGCAAATTGAGAAACACTCATCTCACTGTATCTCTCTCTCTCTTTAATTTTCTCTCTCTCGCTTACTTATATCTTATTTATATCTTATAACCTGTTTTTTTTTTATTCAGGCGCGTCATGTTAGAGGACGGAACTGCTTATCCATGTGCGAAGCATACATGCATAGCAGCATCAGCCCTTTTCTGAATAAGATGGTGACCATATCTATGAGGGGCCAAGAAATCCAGCGAATTCGACATGCGGGGTTAGACGTTCCAATTGTTGCCGACTCAAGTAACGAGGAGTCAACCTCAGTTGAAACATGTTCTGCTCTTGAGCAGCTCCTCCGCGACGTGAGAACTGTCACAAAGAGGCATGACGCAATGCAGTATAAAATAGCTATCCTGGAGAGCCAGAAGAAACACTTGCAAGGAGAATTAGCAAAAGCAGATAGCGAAAACAAGTGTTTCCAAACGAGTATTTCGGAGCTTTACTTTAGTGGAGACAGTACCCAGCTTAGTGGACCCAGTGCTGAGCAGTTGCAACCAGAAGAATGATTTTTTTGTTTTATATGCGTTGCCATCTGCACCCCAGCATTGCGAACTACAGGGGATCATAACAAATATAGCCAAAACCGCCAGCTCTTTAGAATTGCAGTTGGCTGCCATTTTGACATACACAGCTGAAGGAGATCGTGGGAAGGTCTTCAAATGTATACGAGATATAAGAACAGAGGTTCAGTCAACCTCAGCTGAAACATGTTCTGCTCTTGGGCAGCTCCTCCGTGACGTGAGAACTGTCACAAAAAGGCATGACGCAATGCAGTAAAAAAAAATAGCTATCCTGGAGAGCCAGAAGAAACACTTGCAAGGAGAGTTAGCCAAAGCAGATAGCGAAAACAAGCGTTTCCAAACGAGTATTTCGGAGCTTTACTTTAGTGGAGACAGTACCCAGCTTAGTGGACCCAGTGCTGAGCAGTCGCAACCAGAAGAATGAATTTTTTGTTTTATATGTGTTCTTTGTAAAAGTTTCAAGTTCAATTCCAGATATGCCAAAGGGTAGCACTGCCAATCTCATCAGTTTTCCTTTAAGCAACCAAGCAGTTTATATGTTTGTTTTCTTTGATAGCCCTCATTTCTTATAGGATATCATGGACATGGTTAGACATTCCAATTGTTGCTGACTCAAGTGACGAGGAGATGGTAGTTACTGATGGAGAAGACCCATGTGGAACTAACGCTGACCCTCCAAAAGTGCGTACTCCTCCACCAACAAAATCCAGGAAGCGACTCCGTCTCTTTGATGGGGCCCATGCTAAAAGATTGGCAATTCAATAAAAAGGCGAACATCACAAGCGAAATGGCTGGCTGCTTTAGTGAGGTTGAGAAAGGTCTGGAGGCTGGGGTGCCTGGGGTGCGGATGGAGGGACAAGGAGATCCAGGCGCTACTGTTGAGGGTCAAGAGATTAGAGGAAGGCAATCGCCGCCTTACGGAGTGCCTGGGTGGGCTCCTGGGTGCGAGCTCTTAGGAGACTCGTTCCAGGATGCCATGTATATAGGTGTAGATAGATAGTAGAGGGAGGGGGATCACAGTGATTTTTTGGATACCCCTCCGTTTATTTTGTAAGACCATGTTTTTGTAGGTGTAGGCTGGCCGGTCCAGTGGACCATTGACAGCATGTTTTGAAAATTTTGCATGTAACAATAATGTATTCATGATTATGAAGCTTTCTTTTGCAATCTGGTAAATCACTGTTTGTTTTTCATTTTAGAACCACCTGGTTTACTCGATGGCTCACCTGATCTAGATGTCTCGCCTGGTCTGGATGGATCTATTGTATATGATTCAGAATTAGAGGTTGACATATCTGATATTATACCAGATATGTTCCAACTTAGTTCGAGGGAAGCGGACAGCAATGCTAGTGAATGTGACACATTGGAGTTGGAAGATTCTGCCAGTAATGTAGCAAAGGGACATGTTGGCAATGAAACTGACCAGGAAAAGGATTTTGATCCTACACTATCTGCAGTTGTCAAGGAGAGCAGTCGTATCACAGTGGCAAAAACTCATAACGAGGGAAATACTCGGACGTACGATAAATTACAGTATTGCCTCTTCTGTAAACATCCTCAAAAAAAGATAGCCCGTCACCTACAGACCATGCATAAGAATGAGCAGGAGGTTGAGGATTATGTGGCCGAGGAAGATAAGACAAAGAAGTCAGAAATGTTGAGCAAATTGAGAAACACTCATCTCACTGTATCTCTCTCTCTCTTTAATTTTCTCTCTCTCGCTTACTTATATCTTATTTATATCTTATAACCTGTTTTTTTTTTATTCAGGCGCGTCATGTTAGAGGACGGAACTGCTTATCCATGTGCGAAGCATACATGCATAGCAGCATCAGCCCTTTTCTGAATGAGATGGTGACCATATCTATGAGGGGCCAAGAAATCCAGCGAATTCGACATGCGGGGTTAGACATTCCAATTGTTGCCGACTCAAGTGACGAGGAGTCAACCTCAGCTGAAACATGTTCTGCTCTTGAGCAGCTCCTCCGCGAAGTGAGAACTGTCACAAAGAGGCATGACGCAATGCAGTATAAAATAGCTATCCTGGAGAGCCAGAAGAAACACTTGCAAGGAGAGTTAGCAAAAGCAGATAGCGAAAACAAGCGTTTCCAAACGAGTATTTCGGAGCTTTACTTTAGTGGAGACAGTACCCAGCTTAGTGGACCCAGTGCTGAGCAGTCGCAACCAGAAGAATGATTTTTTTGTTTTATATGTTCTTTGTAAAAGTTTCAAGTTCAATTCCAGATATGCCAAAGGGTAGCACTGCCAATCTCATCAGTTTTCCTTTAAGCAACCAAGCAGTTTATATGTTTGTTTTCTTTGATAGCCCTCATTTCTTATAGGATATCATGGACATGGTTAGACATTCCAATTGTTGCCGACTCAAGTGACGAGGAGATGGTAGTTACTGATGGAGAAGACCCATGTGGAACTAACGCTGACCCTCCAAAAGTGCGTACTCCTCCACCAACAAAATCCAGGAAGCGACTCCGTCTCTTTGATGGGGCCCATGCTAAAAGATTGGCAATTCAATAAAAAGGCGAACATCACAAGCGAAATGGCTGGCTGCTTTAGTGAGGTTGAGAAAGGTCTGGAGGCTGGGGTGCCTGGGGTGCGGATGGAGGGACAAGGAGATCCAGGCGCTACTGTTGAGGGTCAAGAGATTAGAGGAAGGCAATCGCCGCCTTACGGAGTGCCTGGGTGGGCTCCTGGGTGCGAGCTCTTAGGAGACTCGTTCCAGGATGCCATGTATATAGGTGTAGATAGATAGTAGAGGGAGGGGGATCACAGTGATTTTTTGGATACCCCTCCGTTTATTTTGTAAGACCATGTTTTTGTAGGTGTAGGCTGGCCGGTCCAGTGGACCATTGACAGCATGTTTTGAAAATTTTGCATGTAACAATAATGTATTCATGATTATGAAGCTTTCTTTTGCAATCTGGTAAATCACTGTTTGTTTTTCATTTTAGAACCACCTGGTTTACTCGATGGCTCACCTGATCTAGATGTCTCGCCTGGTCTGGATGGATCTATTGTATATGATTCAGAATTAGAGGTTGACATATCTGATATTATACCAGATATGTTCCAACTTAGTTCGAGGGAAGCGGACAGCAATGCTAGTGAATGTGACACATTGGAGTTGGAAGATTCTGCCAGTAATGTAGCAAAGGGACATGTTGGCAATGAAACTGACCAGGAAAAGGATTTTGATCCTACACTATCTGCAGTTGTCAAGGAGAGCAGTCGTATCACAGTGGCAAAAACTCATAACGAGGGAAATACTCGGACGTACGATAAATTACAGTATTGCCTCTTCTGTAAACATCCTCAAAAAAAGATAGCCCGTCACCTACAGACCATGCATAAGAATGAGCAGGAGGTTGAGGATTATGTGGCCGAGGAAGATAAGACAAAGAAGTCAGAAATGTTGAGCAAATTGAGAAACACTCATCTCACTGTATCTCTCTCTCTCTTTAATTTTCTCTCTCTCGCTTACTTATATCTTATTTATATCTTATAACCTGTTTTTTTTTTATTCAGGCGCGTCATGTTAGAGGACGGAACTGCTTATCCATGTGCGAAGCATACATGCATAGCAGCATCAGCCCTTTTCTGAATAAGATGGTGACCATATCTATGAGGGGCCAAGAAATCCAGCGAATTCGACATGCGGGGTTAGACGTTCCAATTGTTGCCGACTCAAGTGACGAGGAGTCAACCTCAGCTGAAACATGTTCTGCTCTTGAGCAGCTCCTCCGCGACGTGAGAACTGTCACAAAGAGGCATGACGCAATGCAGTATAAAATAGCTATCCTGGAGAGCCAGAAGAAACACTTGCAAGGAGAATTAGCAAAAGCAGATAGCGAAAACAAGTGTTTCCAAACGAGTATTTCGGAGCTTTACTTTAGTGGAGACAGTACCCAGCTTAGTGGACCCAGTGCTGAGCAGTTGCAACCGGAAGAATGAATTTTTTGTTTTATATGCGTTGCCATCTGCACCCCAGCATTGCGAACTACAGGGGATCATAACAAATATAGCCAAAACCGCCAGCTCTTTAGAATTGCAGTTGGCTGCCATTTTGACATACACAGCTGAAGGAGATCGTGGGAAGGTCTTCAAATGTATACGAGATATAAGAACAGAGGTTCAGTCAACCTCAGCTGAAACATGTTCTGCTCTTGGGCAGCTCCTCCGTGACGTGAGAACTGTCACAAAAAGGCATGACGCAATGCAGTAAAAAAAATAGCTATCCTGGAGAGCCAGAAGAAACACTTGCAAGGAGAGTTAGCCAAAGCAGATAGCGAAAACAAGCGTTTCCAAACGAGTATTTCGGAGCTTTACTTTAGTGGAGACAGTACCCAGCTTAGTGGACCCAGTGCTGAGCAGTCGCAACCAGAAGAGTGAATTTTTTGTTTTATATGTGTTCTTTGTAAAAGTTTCAAGTTCAATTCCAGATATGCCAAAGGGTAGCACTGCCAATCTCATCAGTTTTCCTTTAAGCAACCAAGCAGTTTATATGTTTGTTTTCTTTGATAGCCCTCATTTCTTATAGGATATCATGGACATGGTTAGACATTCCAATTGTTGCCGACTCAAGTGACGAGGAGATGGTAGTTACTGATGGAGAAGACCCATGTGGAACTAACGCTGACCTAGCTCCAAAAGTGCGTACTCCTCCACCAACAAAATCCAGGAAGCGACTCCGTCTCTTTGATGGGGCCCATGCTAAAAGATTGGCAATTCAATAAAAAGGCGAACATCACAAGCGAAATGGCTGGCTGCTTTAGTGAGGTTGAGAAAGGTCTGGAGGCTGGGGTGCCTGGGGTGCGGATGGAGGGACAAGGAGATCCAGGCGCTACTGTTGAGGGTCAAGAGATTAGAGGAAGGCAATCGCCGCCTTACGGAGTGCCTGGGTGGGCTCCTGGGTGCGAGCTCTTAGGAGACTCGTTCCAGGATGCCATGTATATAGGTGTAGATAGATAGTAGAGGGAGGGGGATCACAGTGATTTTTTGGATACCCCTCCGTTTATTTTGTAAGACCATGTTTTTGTAGGTGTAGGCTGGCCGGTCCAGTGGACCATTGACAGCATGTTTTGAAAATTTTGCATGTAACAATAATGTATTCATGATTATGAAGCTTTCTTTTGCAATCTGGTAAATCACTGTTTGTTTTTCATTTTAGAACCACCTGGTTTACTCGATGGCTCACCTGATCTAGATGTCTCGCCTGGTCTGGATGGATCTATTGTATATGATTCAGAATTAGAGGTTGACATATCTGATATTATACCAGATATGTTCCAACTTAGTTCGAGGGAAGCGGACAGCAATGCTAGTGAATGTGACACATTGGAGTTGGAAGATTCTGCCAGTAATGTAGCAAAGGGACATGTTGGCAATGAAACTGACCAGGAAAAGGATTTTGATCCTACACTTTCTGCAGTTGTCAAGGAGAGCAGTCGTATCACAGTGGCAAAAACTCATAACGAGGGAAATACTCGGACGTACGATAAATTACAGTATTTCCTCTTCTGTAAACATCCTCAAAAAAAGATAGCCCGTCACCTACAGACCATGCATAAGAATGAGCAGGAGGTTGAGGATTATGTGGCCGAGGAAGATAAGACAAAGAAGTCAGAAATGTTGAGCAAATTGAGAAACACTCATCTCACTGTATCTCTCTCTCTTTAATTTTCTCTCTCTCTTTAATTTTCTCTCTCTCGCTTACTTATATCTTATTTATATCTTATAACCTGTTGTTTTTTTATTCAGGTGCGTCATGTTAGAGGACGGAACTGCTTATCCATGTGCGAAGCATACATGCATAGCAGCATCAGCCCTTTTCTGAATAAGATGGTGACCATATCTATGAGGGGCCAAGAAATCCAGCGAATTCGACATGCGGGGTTAGACGTTCCAATTGTTGCCGACTCAAGTGACGAGGAGTCAACCTCAGCTGAAACATGTTCTGCTCTTGAGCAGCTCCTCCGCGACGTGAGAACTGTCACAAAGAGGCATGACGCAATGCAGTATAAAATAGCTATCCTGGAGAGCCAGAAGAAACACTTGCAAGGAGAATTAGCAAAAGCAGATAGCGAAAACAAGTGTTTCCAAACGAGTATTTCGGAGCTTTACTTTAGTGGAGACAGTACCCAGCTTAGTGGACCCAGTGCTGAGCAGTTGCAACCAGAAGAATGAATTTTTTGTTTTATATGCGTTGCCATCTGCACCCCAGCATTGCGAACTACAGGGGATCATAACAAATATAGCCAAAACCGCCAGCTCTTTAGAATTGCAGTTGGCTGCCATTTTGACATACACAGCTGAAGGAGATCGTGGGAAGGTCTTCAAATGTATACGAGATATAAGAACAGAGGTTCAGTCAACCTCAGCTGAAACATGTTCTGCTCTTGGGCAGCTCCTCCGTGACGTGAGAACTGTCACAAAAAGGCATGACGCAATGCAGTAAAAAAAAATAGCTATCCTGGAGAGCCAGAAGAAACACTTGCAAGGAGAGTTAGCCAAAGCAGATAGCGAAAACAAGCGTTTCCAAACGAGTATTTCGGAGCTTTACTTTAGTGGAGACAGTACCCAGCTTAGTGGACCCAGTGCTGAGCAGTCGCAACCAGAAGAATGAATTTTTTGTTTTATATGTGTTCTTTGTAAAAGTTTCAAGTTCAATTCCAGATATGCCAAAGGGTAGCACTGCCAATCTCATCAGTTTTCCTTTAAGCAACCAAGCAGTTTATATGTTTGTTTTCTTTGATAGCCCTCATTTCTTATAGGATATCATGGACATGGTTAGACATTCCAATTGTTGCCGACTCAAGTGACGAGGAGATGGTAGTTACTGATGGAGAAGACCCATGTGGAACTAACGCTGACCCTCCAAAAGTGCGTACTCCTCCACCAACAAAATCCAGGAAGCGACTCCGTCTCTTTGATGGGGCCCATGCTAAAAGATTGGCAATTCAATAAAAAGGCGAACATCACAAGCGAAATGGCTGGCTGCTTTAGTGAGGTTGAGAAAGGTCTGGAGGCTGGGGTGCCTGGGGTGCGGATGGAGGGACAAGGAGATCCAGGCGCTACTGTTGAGGGTCAAGAGATTAGAGGAAGGCAATCGCCGCCTTACGGAGTGCCTGGGTGGGCTCCTGGGTGCGAGCTCTTAGGAGACTCGTTCCAGGATGCCATGTATATAGGTGTAGATAGATAGTAGAGGGAGGGGGATCACAGTGATTTTTTGGATACCCCTCCGTTTATTTTGTAAGACCATGTTTTTGTAGGTGTAGGCTGGCCGGTCCAGTGGACCATTGACAGCATGTTTTGAAAATTTTGCATGTAACAATAATGTATTCATGATTATGAAGCTTTCTTTTGCAATCTGGTAAATCACTGTTTGTTTTTCATTTTAGAACCACCTGGTTTACTCGATGGCTCACCTGATCTAGATGTCTCGCCTGGTCTGGATGGATCTATTGTATATGATTCAGAATTAGAGGTTGACATATCTGATATTATACCAGATATGTTCCAACTTAGTTCGAGGGAAGCGGACAGCAATGCTAGTGAATGTGACACATTGGAGTTGGAAGATTCTGCCAGTAATGTAGCAAAGGGACATGTTGGCAATGAAACTGACCAGGAAAAGGATTTTGATCCTACACTATCTGCAGTTGTCAAGGAGAGCAGTCGTATCACAGTGGCAAAAACTCATAACGAGGGAAATACTCGGACGTACGATAAATTACAGTATTGCCTCTTCTGTAAACATCCTCAAAAAAAGATAGCCCGTCACCTACAGACCATGCATAAGAATGAGCAGGAGGTTGAGGATTATGTGGCCGAGGAAGATAAGACAAAGAAGTCAGAAATGTTGAGCAAATTGAGAAACACTCATCTCACTGTATCTCTCTCTCTCTTTAATTTTCTCTCTCTCGCTTACTTATATCTTATTTATATCTTATAACCTGTTTTTTTTTTATTCAGGCGCGTCATGTTAGAGGACGGAACTGCTTATCCATGTGCGAAGCATACATGCATAGCAGCATCAGCCCTTTTCTGAATGAGATGGTGACCATATCTATGAGGGGCCAAGAAATCCAGCGAATTCGACATGCGGGGTTAGACATTCCAATTGTTGCCGACTCAAGTGACGAGGAGTCAACCTCAGCTGAAACATGTTCTGCTCTTGAGCAGCTCCTCCGCGAAGTGAGAACTGTCACAAAGAGGCATGACGCAATGCAGTATAAAATAGCTATCCTGGAGAGCCAGAAGAAACACTTGCAAGGAGAGTTAGCAAAAGCAGATAGCGAAAACAAGCGTTTCCAAACGAGTATTTCGGAGCTTTACTTTAGTGGAGACAGTACCCAGCTTAGTGGACCCAGTGCTGAGCAGTCGCAACCAGAAGAATGATTTTTTTGTTTTATATGTTCTTTGTAAAAGTTTCAAGTTCAATTCCAGATATGCCAAAGGGTAGCACTGCCAATCTCATCAGTTTTCCTTTAAGCAACCAAGCAGTTTATATGTTTGTTTTCTTTGATAGCCCTCATTTCTTATAGGATATCATGGACATGGTTAGACATTCCAATTGTTGCCGACTCAAGTGACGAGGAGATGGTAGTTACTGATGGAGAAGACCCATGTGGAACTAACGCTGACCCTCCAAAAGTGCGTACTCCTCCACCAACAAAATCCAGGAAGCGACTCCGTCTCTTTGATGGGGCCCATGCTAAAAGATTGGCAATTCAATAAAAAGGCGAACATCACAAGCGAAATGGCTGGCTGCTTTAGTGAGGTTGAGAAAGGTCTGGAGGCTGGGGTGCCTGGGGTGCGGATGGAGGGACAAGGAGATCCAGGCGCTACTGTTGAGGGTCAAGAGATTAGAGGAAGGCAATCGCCGCCTTACGGAGTGCCTGGGTGGGCTCCTGGGTGCGAGCTCTTAGGAGACTCGTTCCAGGATGCCATGTATATAGGTGTAGATAGATAGTAGAGGGAGGGGGATCACAGTGATTTTTTGGATACCCCTCCGTTTATTTTGTAAGACCATGTTTTTGTAGGTGTAGGCTGGCCGGTCCAGTGGACCATTGACAGCATGTTTTGAAAATTTTGCATGTAACAATAATGTATTCATGATTATGAAGCTTTCTTTTGCAATCTGGTAAATCACTGTTTGTTTTTCATTTTAGAACCACCTGGTTTACTCGATGGCTCACCTGATCTAGATGTCTCGCCTGGTCTGGATGGATCTATTGTATATGATTCAGAATTAGAGGTTGACATATCTGATATTATACCAGATATGTTCCAACTTAGTTCGAGGGAAGCGGACAGCAATGCTAGTGAATGTGACACATTGGAGTTGGAAGATTCTGCCAGTAATGTAGCAAAGGGACATGTTGGCAATGAAACTGACCAGGAAAAGGATTTTGATCCTACACTATCTGCAGTTGTCAAGGAGAGCAGTCGTATCACAGTGGCAAAAACTCATAACGAGGGAAATACTCGGACGTACGATAAATTACAGTATTGCCTCTTCTGTAAACATCCTCAAAAAAAGATAGCCCGTCACCTACAGACCATGCATAAGAATGAGCAGGAGGTTGAGGATTATGTGGCCGAGGAAGATAAGACAAAGAAGTCAGAAATGTTGAGCAAATTGAGAAACACTCATCTCACTGTATCTCTCTCTCTCTTTAATTTTCTCTCTCTCGCTTACTTATATCTTATTTATATCTTATAACCTGTTTTTTTTTTATTCAGGCGCGTCATGTTAGAGGACGGAACTGCTTATCCATGTGCGAAGCATACATGCATAGCAGCATCAGCCCTTTTCTGAATGAGATGGTGACCATATCTATGAGGGGCCAAGAAATCCAGCGAATTCGACATGCGGGGTTAGACATTCCAATTGTTGCCGACTCAAGTGACGAGGAGTCAACCTCAGCTGAAACATGTTCTGCTCTTGAGCAGCTCCTCCGCGAAGTGAGAACTGTCACAAAGAGGCATGACGCAATGCAGTATAAAATAGCTATCCTGGAGAGCCAGAAGAAACACTTGCAAGGAGAGTTAGCAAAAGCAGATAGCGAAAACAAGCGTTTCCAAACGAGTATTTCGGAGCTTTACTTTAGTGGAGACAGTACCCAGCTTAGTGGACCCAGTGCTGAGCAGTCGCAACCAGAAGAATGATTTTTTTGTTTTATATGTTCTTTGTAAAAGTTTCAAGTTCAATTCCAGATATGCCAAAGGGTAGCACTGCCAATCTCATCAGTTTTCCTTTAAGCAACCAAGCAGTTTATATGTTTGTTTTCTTTGATAGCCCTCATTTCTTATAGGATATCATGGACATGGTTAGACATTCCAATTGTTGCCGACTCAAGTGACGAGGAGATGGTAGTTACTGATGGAGAAGACCCATGTGGAACTAACGCTGACCCTCCAAAAGTGCGTACTCCTCCACCAACAAAATCCAGGAAGCGACTCCGTCTCTTTGATGGGGCCCATGCTAAAAGATTGGCAATTCAATAAAAAGGCGAACATCACAAGCGAAATGGCTGGCTGCTTTAGTGAGGTTGAGAAAGGTCTGGAGGCTGGGGTGCCTGGGGTGCGGATGGAGGGACAAGGAGATCCAGGCGCTACTGTTGAGGGTCAAGAGATTAGAGGAAGGCAATCGCCGCCTTACGGAGTGCCTGGGTGGGCTCCTGGGTGCGAGCTCTTAGGAGACTCGTTCCAGGATGCCATGTATATAGGTGTAGATAGATAGTAGAGGGAGGGGGATCACAGTGATTTTTTGGATACCCCTCCGTTTATTTTGTAAGACCATGTTTTTGTAGGTGTAGGCTGGCCGGTCCAGTGGACCATTGACAGCATGTTTTGAAAATTTTGCATGTAACAATAATGTATTCATGATTATGAAGCTTTCTTTTGCAATCTGGTAAATCACTGTTTGTTTTTCATTTTAGAACCACCTGGTTTACTCGATGGCTCACCTGATCTAGATGTCTCGCCTGGTCTGGATGGATCTATTGTATATGATTCAGAATTAGAGGTTGACATATCTGATATTATACCAGATATGTTCCAACTTAGTTCGAGGGAAGCGGACAGCAATGCTAGTGAATGTGACACATTGGAGTTGGAAGATTCTGCCAGTAATGTAGCAAAGGGACATGTTGGCAATGAAACTGACCAGGAAAAGGATTTTGATCCTACACTATCTGCAGTTGTCAAGGAGAGCAGTCGTATCACAGTGGCAAAAACTCATAACGAGGGAAATACTCGGACGTACGATAAATTACAGTATTGCCTCTTCTGTAAACATCCTCAAAAAAAGATAGCCCGTCACCTACAGACCATGCATAAGAATGAGCAGGAGGTTGAGGATTATGTGGCCGAGGAAGATAAGACAAAGAAGTCAGAAATGTTGAGCAAATTGAGAAACACTCATCTCACTGTATCTCTCTCTCTCTTTAATTTTCTCTCTCTCGCTTACTTATATCTTATTTATATCTTATAACCTGTTTTTTTTTTATTCAGGCGCGTCATGTTAGAGGACGGAACTGCTTATCCATGTGCGAAGCATACATGCATAGCAGCATCAGCCCTTTTCTGAATAAGATGGTGACCATATCTATGAGGGGCCAAGAAATCCAGCGAATTCGACATGCGGGGTTAGACGTTCCAATTGTTGCCGACTCAAGTGACGAGGAGTCAACCTCAGTTGAAACATGTTCTGCTCTTGAGCAGCTCCTCCGCGACGTGAGAACTGTCACAAAGAGGCATGACGCAATGCAGTATAAAATAGCTATCCTGGAGAGCCAGAAGAAACACTTGCAAGGAGAATTAGCAAAAGCAGATAGCGAAAACAAGTGTTTCCAAACGAGTATTTCGGAGCTTTACTTTAGTGGAGACAGTACCCAGCTTAGTGGACCCAGTGCTGAGCAGTTGCAACCAGAAGAATGATTTTTTTGTTTTATATGCGTTGCCATCTGCACCCCAGCATTGCGAACTACAGGGGATCATAACAAATATAGCCAAAACCGCCAGCTCTTTAGAATTGCAGTTGGCTGCCATTTTGACATACACAGCTGAAGGAGATCGTGGGAAGGTCTTCAAATGTATACGAGATATAAGAACAGAGGTTCAGTCAACCTCAGCTGAAACATGTTCTGCTCTTGGGCAGCTCCTCCGTGACGTGAGAACTGTCACAAAAAGGCATGACGCAATGCAGTAAAAAAAAATAGCTATCCTGGAGAGCCAGAAGAAACACTTGCAAGGAGAGTTAGCCAAAGCAGATAGCGAAAACAAGCGTTTCCAAACGAGTATTTCGGAGCTTTACTTTAGTGGAGACAGTACCCAGCTTAGTGGACCCAGTGCTGAGCAGTCGCAACCAGAAGAATGAATTTTTTGTTTTATATGTGTTCTTTGTAAAAGTTTCAAGTTCAATTCCAGATATGCCAAAGGGTAGCACTGCCAATCTCATCAGTTTTCCTTTAAGCAACCAAGCAGTTTATATGTTTGTTTTCTTTGATAGCCCTCATTTCTTATAGGATATCATGGACATGGTTAGACATTCCAATTGTTGCTGACTCAAGTGACGAGGAGATGGTAGTTACTGATGGAGAAGACCCATGTGGAACTAACGCTGACCCTCCAAAAGTGCGTACTCCTCCACCAACAAAATCCAGGAAGCGACTCCGTCTCTTTGATGGGGCCCATGCTAAAAGATTGGCAATTCAATAAAAAGGCGAACATCACAAGCGAAATGGCTGGCTGCTTTAGTGAGGTTGAGAAAGGTCTGGAGGCTGGGGTGCCTGGGGTGCGGATGGAGGGACAAGGAGATCCAGGCGCTACTGTTGAGGGTCAAGAGATTAGAGGAAGGCAATCGCCGCCTTACGGAGTGCCTGGGTGGGCTCCTGGGTGCGAGCTCTTAGGAGACTCGTTCCAGGATGCCATGTATATAGGTGTAGATAGATAGTAGAGGGAGGGGGATCACAGTGATTTTTTGGATACCCCTCCGTTTATTTTGTAAGACCATGTTTTTGTAGGTGTAGGCTGGCCGGTCCAGTGGACCATTGACAGCATGTTTTGAAAATTTTGCATGTAACAATAATGTATTCATGATTATGAAGCTTTCTTTTGCAATCTGGTAAATCACTGTTTGTTTTTCATTTTAGAACCACCTGGTTTACTCGATGGCTCACCTGATCTAGATGTCTCGCCTGGTCTGGATGGATCTATTGTATATGATTCAGAATTAGAGGTTGACATATCTGATATTATACCAGATATGTTCCAACTTAGTTCGAGGGAAGCGGACAGCAATGCTAGTGAATGTGACACATTGGAGTTGGAAGATTCTGCCAGTAATGTAGCAAAGGGACATGTTGGCAATGAAACTGACCAGGAAAAGGATTTTGATCCTACACTATCTGCAGTTGTCAAGGAGAGCAGTCGTATCACAGTGGCAAAAACTCATAACGAGGGAAATACTCGGACGTACGATAAATTACAGTATTGCCTCTTCTGTAAACATCCTCAAAAAAAGATAGCCCGTCACCTACAGACCATGCATAAGAATGAGCAGGAGGTTGAGGATTATGTGGCCGAGGAAGATAAGACAAAGAAGTCAGAAATGTTGAGCAAATTGAGAAACACTCATCTCACTGTATCTCTCTCTCTCTTTAATTTTCTCTCTCTCGCTTACTTATATCTTATTTATATCTTATAACCTGTTTTTTTTTTATTCAGGCGCGTCATGTTAGAGGACGGAACTGCTTATCCATGTGCGAAGCATACATGCATAGCAGCATCAGCCCTTTTCTGAATGAGATGGTGACCATATCTATGAGGGGCCAAGAAATCCAGCGAATTCGACATGCGGGGTTAGACATTCCAATTGTTGCCGACTCAAGTGACGAGGAGTCAACCTCAGCTGAAACATGTTCTGCTCTTGAGCAGCTCCTCCGCGAAGTGAGAACTGTCACAAAGAGGCATGACGCAATGCAGTATAAAATAGCTATCCTGGAGAGCCAGAAGAAACACTTGCAAGGAGAGTTAGCAAAAGCAGATAGCGAAAACAAGCGTTTCCAAACGAGTATTTCGGAGCTTTACTTTAGTGGAGACAGTACCCAGCTTAGTGGACCCAGTGCTGAGCAGTCGCAACCAGAAGAATGATTTTTTTGTTTTATATGTTCTTTGTAAAAGTTTCAAGTTCAATTCCAGATATGCCAAAGGGTAGCACTGCCAATCTCATCAGTTTTCCTTTAAGCAACCAAGCAGTTTATATGTTTGTTTTCTTTGATAGCCCTCATTTCTTATAGGATATCATGGACATGGTTAGACATTCCAATTGTTGCCGACTCAAGTGACGAGGAGATGGTAGTTACTGATGGAGAAGACCCATGTGGAACTAACGCTGACCCTCCAAAAGTGCGTACTCCTCCACCAACAAAATCCAGGAAGCGACTCCGTCTCTTTGATGGGGCCCATGCTAAAAGATTGGCAATTCAATAAAAAGGCGAACATCACAAGCGAAATGGCTGGCTGCTTTAGTGAGGTTGAGAAAGGTCTGGAGGCTGGGGTGCCTGGGGTGCGGATGGAGGGACAAGGAGATCCAGGCGCTACTGTTGAGGGTCAAGAGATTAGAGGAAGGCAATCGCCGCCTTACGGAGTGCCTGGGTGGGCTCCTGGGTGCGAGCTCTTAGGAGACTCGTTCCAGGATGCCATGTATATAGGTGTAGATAGATAGTAGAGGGAGGGGGATCACAGTGATTTTTTGGATACCCCTCCGTTTATTTTGTAAGACCATGTTTTTGTAGGTGTAGGCTGGCCGGTCCAGTGGACCATTGACAGCATGTTTTGAAAATTTTGCATGTAACAATAATGTATTCATGATTATGAAGCTTTCTTTTGCAATCTGGTAAATCACTGTTTGTTTTTCATTTTAGAACCACCTGGTTTACTCGATGGCTCACCTGATCTAGATGTCTCGCCTGGTCTGGATGGATCTATTGTATATGATTCAGAATTAGAGGTTGACATATCTGATATTATACCAGATATGTTCCAACTTAGTTCGAGGGAAGCGGACAGCAATGCTAGTGAATGTGACACATTGGAGTTGGAAGATTCTGCCAGTAATGTAGCAAAGGGACATGTTGGCAATGAAACTGACCAGGAAAAGGATTTTGATCCTACACTATCTGCAGTTGTCAAGGAGAGCAGTCGTATCACAGTGGCAAAAACTCATAACGAGGGAAATACTCGGACGTACGATAAATTACAGTATTGCCTCTTCTGTAAACATCCTCAAAAAAAGATAGCCCGTCACCTACAGACCATGCATAAGAATGAGCAGGAGGTTGAGGATTATGTGGCCGAGGAAGATAAGACAAAGAAGTCAGAAATGTTGAGCAAATTGAGAAACACTCATCTCACTGTATCTCTCTCTCTCTTTAATTTTCTCTCTCTCGCTTACTTATATCTTATTTATATCTTATAACCTGTTTTTTTTTTATTCAGGCGCGTCATGTTAGAGGACGGAACTGCTTATCCATGTGCGAAGCATACATGCATAGCAGCATCAGCCCTTTTCTGAATAAGATGGTGACCATATCTATGAGGGGCCAAGAAATCCAGCGAATTCGACATGCGGGGTTAGACGTTCCAATTGTTGCCGACTCAAGTGACGAGGAGTCAACCTCAGCTGAAACATGTTCTGCTCTTGAGCAGCTCCTCCGCGACGTGAGAACTGTCACAAAGAGGCATGACGCAATGCAGTATAAAATAGCTATCCTGGAGAGCCAGAAGAAACACTTGCAAGGAGAATTAGCAAAAGCAGATAGCGAAAACAAGTGTTTCCAAACGAGTATTTCGGAGCTTTACTTTAGTGGAGACAGTACCCAGCTTAGTGGACCCAGTGCTGAGCAGTTGCAACCGGAAGAATGAATTTTTTGTTTTATATGCGTTGCCATCTGCACCCCAGCATTGCGAACTACAGGGGATCATAACAAATATAGCCAAAACCGCCAGCTCTTTAGAATTGCAGTTGGCTGCCATTTTGACATACACAGCTGAAGGAGATCGTGGGAAGGTCTTCAAATGTATACGAGATATAAGAACAGAGGTTCAGTCAACCTCAGCTGAAACATGTTCTGCTCTTGGGCAGCTCCTCCGTGACGTGAGAACTGTCACAAAAAGGCATGACGCAATGCAGTAAAAAAAATAGCTATCCTGGAGAGCCAGAAGAAACACTTGCAAGGAGAGTTAGCCAAAGCAGATAGCGAAAACAAGCGTTTCCAAACGAGTATTTCGGAGCTTTACTTTAGTGGAGACAGTACCCAGCTTAGTGGACCCAGTGCTGAGCAGTCGCAACCAGAAGAGTGAATTTTTTGTTTTATATGTGTTCTTTGTAAAAGTTTCAAGTTCAATTCCAGATATGCCAAAGGGTAGCACTGCCAATCTCATCAGTTTTCCTTTAAGCAACCAAGCAGTTTATATGTTTTTTTTCTTGATAGCCCTCATTTCTTATAGGATATCATGGACATGGTTAGACATTCCAATTGTTGCCGACTCAAGTGACGAGGAGATGGTAGTTACTGATGGAGAAGACCCATGTGGAACTAACGCTGACCTAGCTCCAAAAGTGCGTACTCCTCCACCAACAAAATCCAGGAAGCGACTCCGTCTCTTTGATGGGGCCCATGCTAAAAGATTGGCAATTCAATAAAAAGGCGAACATCACAAGCGAAATGGCTGGCTGCTTTAGTGAGGTTGAGAAAGGTCTGGAGGCTGGGGTGCCTGGGGTGCGGATGGAGGGACAAGGAGATCCAGGCGCTACTGTTGAGGGTCAAGAGATTAGAGGAAGGCAATCGCCGCCTTACGGAGTGCCTGGGTGGGCTCCTGGGTGCGAGCTCTTAGGAGACTCGTTCCAGGATGCCATGTATATAGGTGTAGATAGATAGTAGAGGGAGGGGGATCACAGTGATTTTTTGGATACCCCTCCGTTTATTTTGTAAGACCATGTTTTTGTAGGTGTAGGCTGGCCGGTCCAGTGGACCATTGACAGCATGTTTTGAAAATTTTGCATGTAACAATAATGTATTCATGATTATGAAGCTTTCTTTTGCAATCTGGTAAATCACTGTTTGTTTTTCATTTTAGAACCACCTGGTTTACTCGATGGCTCACCTGATCTAGATGTCTCGCCTGGTCTGGATGGATCTATTGTATATGATTCAGAATTAGAGGTTGACATATCTGATATTATACCAGATATGTTCCAACTTAGTTCGAGGGAAGCGGACAGCAATGCTAGTGAATGTGACACATTGGAGTTGGAAGATTCTGCCAGTAATGTAGCAAAGGGACATGTTGGCAATGAAACTGACCAGGAAAAGGATTTTGATCCTACACTTTCTGCAGTTGTCAAGGAGAGCAGTCGTATCACAGTGGCAAAAACTCATAACGAGGGAAATACTCGGACGTACGATAAATTACAGTATTTCCTCTTCTGTAAACATCCTCAAAAAAAGATAGCCCGTCACCTACAGACCATGCATAAGAATGAGCAGGAGGTTGAGGATTATGTGGCCGAGGAAGATAAGACAAAGAAGTCAGAAATGTTGAGCAAATTGAGAAACACTCATCTCACTGTATCTCTCTCTCTTTAATTTTCTCTCTCTCTTTAATTTTCTCTCTCTCGCTTACTTATATCTTATTTATATCTTATAACCTGTTGTTTTTTTATTCAGGTGCGTCATGTTAGAGGACGGAACTGCTTATCCATGTGCGAAGCATACATGCATAGCAGCATCAGCCCTTTTCTGAATAAGATGGTGACCATATCTATGAGGGGCCAAGAAATCCAGCGAATTCGACATGCGGGGTTAGACGTTCCAATTGTTGCCGACTCAAGTGACGAGGAGTCAACCTCAGCTGAAACATGTTCTGCTCTTGAGCAGCTCCTCCGCGACGTGAGAACTGTCACAAAGAGGCATGACGCAATGCAGTATAAAATAGCTATCCTGGAGAGCCAGAAGAAACACTTGCAAGGAGAATTAGCAAAAGCAGATAGCGAAAACAAGTGTTTCCAAACGAGTATTTCGGAGCTTTACTTTAGTGGAGACAGTACCCAGCTTAGTGGACCCAGTGCTGAGCAGTTGCAACCAGAAGAATGAATTTTTTGTTTTATATGCGTTGCCATCTGCACCCCAGCATTGCGAACTACAGGGGATCATAACAAATATAGCCAAAACCGCCAGCTCTTTAGAATTGCAGTTGGCTGCCATTTTGACATACACAGCTGAAGGAGATCGTGGGAAGGTCTTCAAATGTATACGAGATATAAGAACAGAGGTTCAGTCAACCTCAGCTGAAACATGTTCTGCTCTTGGGCAGCTCCTCCGTGAAGTGAGAACTGTCACAAAAAGGCATGACGCAATGCAGTAAAAAAAAATAGCTATCCTGGAGAGCCAGAAGAAACACTTGCAAGGAGAGTTAGCCAAAGCAGATAGCGAAAACAAGCGTTTCCAAACGAGTATTTCGGAGCTTTACTTTAGTGGAGACAGTACCCAGCTTAGTGGACCCAGTGCTGAGCAGTCGCAACCAGAAGAATGAATTTTTTGTTTTATATGTGTTCTTTGTAAAAGTTTCAAGTTCAATTCCAGATATGCCAAAGGGTAGCACTGCCAATCTCATCAGTTTTCCTTTAAGCAACCAAGCAGTTTATATGTTTGTTTTCTTTGATAGCCCTCATTTCTTATAGGATATCATGGACATGGTTAGACATTCCAATTGTTGCCGACTCAAGTGACGAGGAGATGGTAGTTACTGATGGAGAAGACCCATGTGGAACTAACGCTGACCTAGCTCCAAAAGTGCGTACTCCTCCACCAACAAAATCCAGGAAGCGACTCCGTCTCTTTGATGGGGCCCATGCTAAAAGATTGGCAATTCAATAAAAAGGCGAACATCACAAGCGAAATGGCTGGCTGCTTTAGTGAGGTTGAGAAAGGTCTGGAGGCTGGGGTGCCTGGGGTGCGGATGGAGGGACAAGGAGATCCAGGCGCTACTGTTGAGGGTCAAGAGATTAGAGGAAGGCAATCGCCGCCTTACGGAGTGCCTGGGTGGGCTCCTGGGTGCGAGCTCTTAGGAGACTCGTTCCAGGATGCCATGTATATAGGTGTAGATAGATAGTAGAGGGAGGGGGATCACAGTGATTTTTTGGATACCCCTCCGTTTATTTTGTAAGACCATGTTTTTGTAGGTGTAGGCTGGCCGGTCCAGTGGACCATTGACAGCATGTTTTGAAAATTTTGCATGTAACAATAATGTATTCATGATTATGAAGCTTTCTTTTGCAATCTGGTAAATCACTGTTTGTTTTTCATTTTAGAACCACCTGGTTTACTCGATGGCTCACCTGATCTAGATGTCTCGCCTGGTCTGGATGGATCTATTGTATATGATTCAGAATTAGAGGTTGACATATCTGATATTATACCAGATATGTTCCAACTTAGTTCGAGGGAAGCGGACAGCAATGCTAGTGAATGTGACACATTGGAGTTGGAAGATTCTGCCAGTAATGTAGCAAAGGGACATGTTGGCAATGAAACTGACCAGGAAAAGGATTTTGATCCTACACTTTCTGCAGTTGTCAAGGAGAGCAGTCGTATCACAGTGGCAAAAACTCATAACGAGGGAAATACTCGGACGTACGATAAATTACAGTATTTCCTCTTCTGTAAACATCCTCAAAAAAAGATAGCCCGTCACCTACAGACCATGCATAAGAATGAGCAGGAGGTTGAGGATTATGTGGCCGAGGAAGATAAGACAAAGAAGTCAGAAATGTTGAGCAAATTGAGAAACACTCATCTCACTGTATCTCTCTCTCTCTTTAATTTTCTCTCTCTCTTTAATTTTCTCTCTCTCTTTAATTTTCTCTCTCTCGCTTACTTATATCTTATTTATATCTTATAACCTGTTTTTTTTTTATTCAGGTGCGTCATGTTAGAGGACGGAACTGCTTATCCATGTGCGAAGCATACATGCATAGCAGCATCAGCCCTTTTCTGAATAAGATGGTGACCATATCTATGAGGGGCCAAGAAATCCAGCGAATTCGACATGCGGGGTTAGACGTTCCAATTGTTGCCGACTCAAGTGACGAGGAGTCAACCTCAGCTGAAACATGTTCTGCTCTTGAGCAGCTCCTCCGCGACGTGAGAACTGTCACAAAGAGGCATGACGCAATGCAGTATAAAATAGCTATCCTGGAGAGCCAGAAGAAACACTTGCAAGGAGAATTAGCAAAAGCAGATAGCGAAAACAAGTGTTTCCAAACGAGTATTTCGGAGCTTTACTTTAGTGGAGACAGTACCCAGCTTAGTGGACCCAGTGCTGAGCAGTTGCAACCAGAAGAATGATTTTTTTGTTTTATATGCGTTGCCATCTGCACCCCAGCATTGCGAACTACAGGGGATCATAACAAATATAGCCAAAACCGCCAGCTCTTTAGAATTGCAGTTGGCTGCCATTTTGACATACACAGCTGAAGGAGATCGTGGGAAGGTCTTCAAATGTATACGAGATATAAGAACAGAGGTTCAGTCAACCTCAGCTGAAACATGTTCTGCTCTTGGGCAGCTCCTCCGTGACGTGAGAACTGTCACAAAAAGGCATGACGCAATGCAGTAAAAAAAAATAGCTATCCTGGAGAGCCAGAAGAAACACTTGCAAGGAGAGTTAGCCAAAGCAGATAGCGAAAACAAGCGTTTCCAAACGAGTATTTCGGAGCTTTACTTTAGTGGAGACAGTACCCAGCTTAGTGGACCCAGTGCTGAGCAGTCGCAACCAGAAGAATGAATTTTTTGTTTTATATGTGTTCTTTGTAAAAGTTTCAAGTTCAATTCCAGATATGCCAAAGGGTAGCACTGCCAATCTCATCAGTTTTCCTTTAAGCAACCAAGCAGTTTATATGTTTGTTTTCTTTGATAGCCCTCATTTCTTATAGGATATCATGGACATGGTTAGACATTCCAATTGTTGCCGACTCAAGTGACGAGGAGATGGTAGTTACTGATGGAGAAGACCCATGTGGAACTAACGCTGACCCTCCAAAAGTGCGTACTCCTCCACCAACAAAATCCAGGAAGCGACTCCGTCTCTTTGATGGGGCCCATGCTAAAAGATTGGCAATTCAATAAAAAGGCGAACATCACAAGCGAAATGGCTGGCTGCTTTAGTGAGGTTGAGAAAGGTCTGGAGGCTGGGGTGCCTGGGGTGCGGATGGAGGGACAAGGAGATCCAGGCGCTACTGTTGAGGGTCAAGAGATTAGAGGAAGGCAATCGCCGCCTTACGGAGTGCCTGGGTGGGCTCCTGGGTGCGAGCTCTTAGGAGACTCGTTCCAGGATGCCATGTATATAGGTGTAGATAGATAGTAGAGGGAGGGGGATCACAGTGATTTTTTGGATACCCCTCCGTTTATTTTGTAAGACCATGTTTTTGTAGGTGTAGGCTGGCCGGTCCAGTGGACCATTGACAGCATGTTTTGAAAATTTTGCATGTAACAATAATGTATTCATGATTATGAAGCTTTCTTTTGCAATCTGGTAAATCACTGTTTGTTTTTCATTTTAGAACCACCTGGTTTACTCGATGGCTCACCTGATCTAGATGTCTCGCCTGGTCTGGATGGATCTATTGTATATGATTCAGAATTAGAGGTTGACATATCTGATATTATACCAGATATGTTCCAACTTAGTTCGAGGGAAGCGGACAGCAATGCTAGTGAATGTGACACATTGGAGTTGGAAGATTCTGCCAGTAATGTAGCAAAGGGACATGTTGGCAATGAAACTGACCAGGAAAAGGATTTTGATCCTACACTATCTGCAGTTGTCAAGGAGAGCAGTCGTATCACAGTGGCAAAAACTCATAACGAGGGAAATACTCGGACGTACGATAAATTACAGTATTGCCTCTTCTGTAAACATCCTCAAAAAAAGATAGCCCGTCACCTACAGACCATGCATAAGAATGAGCAGGAGGTTGAGGATTATGTGGCCGAGGAAGATAAGACAAAGAAGTCAGAAATGTTGAGCAAATTGAGAAACACTCATCTCACTGTATCTCTCTCTCTCTTTAATTTTCTCTCTCTCGCTTACTTATATCTTATTTATATCTTATAACCTGTTTTTTTTTTATTCAGGCGCGTCATGTTAGAGGACGGAACTGCTTATCCATGTGCGAAGCATACATGCATAGCAGCATCAGCCCTTTTCTGAATAAGATGGTGACCATATCTATGAGGGGCCAAGAAATCCAGCGAATTCGACATGCGGGGTTAGACGTTCCAATTGTTGCCGACTCAAGTGACGAGGAGTCAACCTCAGCTGAAACATGTTCTGCTCTTGAGCAGCTCCTCCGCGACGTGAGAACTGTCACAAAGAGGCATGACGCAATGCAGTATAAAATAGCTATCCTGGAGAGCCAGAAGAAACACTTGCAAGGAGAATTAGCAAAAGCAGATAGCGAAAACAAGTGTTTCCAAACGAGTATTTCGGAGCTTTACTTTAGTGGAGACAGTACCCAGCTTAGTGGACCCAGTGCTGAGCAGTTGCAACCAGAAGAATGAATTTTTTGTTTTATATGCGTTGCCATCTGCACCCCAGCATTGCGAACTACAGGGGATCATAACAAATATAGCCAAAACCGCCAGCTCTTTAGAATTGCAGTTGGCTGCCATTTTGACATACACAGCTGAAGGAGATCGTGGGAAGGTCTTCAAATGTATACGAGATATAAGAACAGAGGTTCAGTCAACCTCAGCTGAAACATGTTCTGCTCTTGGGCAGCTCCTCCGTGACGTGAGAACTGTCACAAAAAGGCATGACGCAATGCAGTAAAAAAAAATAGCTATCCTGGAGAGCCAGAAGAAACACTTGCAAGGAGAGTTAGCCAAAGCAGATAGCGAAAACAAGCGTTTCCAAACGAGTATTTCGGAGCTTTACTTTAGTGGAGACAGTACCCAGCTTAGTGGACCCAGTGCTGAGCAGTCGCAACCAGAAGAGTGAATTTTTTGTTTTATATGTGTTCTTTGTAAAAGTTTCAAGTTCAATTCCAGATATGCCAAAGGGTAGCACTGCCAATCTCATCAGTTTTCCTTTAAGCAACCAAGCAGTTTATATGTTTGTTTTCTTTGATAGCCCTCATTTCTTATAGGATATCATGGACATGGTTAGACATTCCAATTGTTGCCGACTCAAGTGACGAGGAGATGGTAGTTACTGATGGAGAAGACCCATGTGGAACTAACGCTGACCTAGCTCCAAAAGTGCGTACTCCTCCACCAACAAAATCCAGGAAGCGACTCCGTCTCTTTGATGGGGCCCATGCTAAAAGATTGGCAATTCAATAAAAAGGCGAACATCACAAGCGAAATGGCTGGCTGCTTTAGTGAGGTTGAGAAAGGTCTGGAGGCTGGGGTGCCTGGGGTGCGGATGGAGGGACAAGGAGATCCAGGCGCTACTGTTGAGGGTCAAGAGATTAGAGGAAGGCAATCGCCGCCTTACGGAGTGCCTGGGTGGGCTCCTGGGTGCGAGCTCTTAGGAGACTCGTTCCAGGATGCCATGTATATAGGTGTAGATAGATAGTAGAGGGAGGGGGATCACAGTGATTTTTTGGATACCCCTCCGTTTATTTTGTAAGACCATGTTTTTGTAGGTGTAGGCTGGCCGGTCCAGTGGACCATTGACAGCATGTTTTGAAAATTTTGCATGTAACAATAATGTATTCATGATTATGAAGCTTTCTTTTGCAATCTGGTAAATCACTGTTTGTTTTTCATTTTAGAACCACCTGGTTTACTCGATGGCTCACCTGATCTAGATGTCTCGCCTGGTCTGGATGGATCTATTGTATATGATTCAGAATTAGAGGTTGACATATCTGATATTATACCAGATATGTTCCAACTTAGTTCGAGGGAAGCGGACAGCAATGCTAGTGAATGTGACACATTGGAGTTGGAAGATTCTGCCAGTAATGTAGCAAAGGGACATGTTGGCAATGAAACTGACCAGGAAAAGGATTTTGATCCTACACTATCTGCAGTTGTCAAGGAGAGCAGTCGTATCACAGTGGCAAAAACTCATAACGAGGGAAATACTCGGACGTACGATAAATTACAGTATTGCCTCTTCTGTAAACATCCTCAAAAAAAGATAGCCCGTCACCTACAGACCATGCATAAGAATGAGCAGGAGGTTGAGGATTATGTGGCCGAGGAAGATAAGACAAAGAAGTCAGAAATGTTGAGCAAATTGAGAAACACTCATCTCACTGTATCTCTCTCTCTCTTTAATTTTCTCTCTCTCGCTTACTTATATCTTATTTATATCTTATAACCTGTTTTTTTTTTATTCAGGCGCGTCATGTTAGAGGACGGAACTGCTTATCCATGTGCGAAGCATACATGCATAGCAGCATCAGCCCTTTTCTGAATAAGATGGTGACCATATCTATGAGGGGCCAAGAAATCCAGCGAATTCGACATGCGGGGTTAGACGTTCCAATTGTTGCCGACTCAAGTGACGAGGAGTCAACCTCAGCTGAAACATGTTCTGCTCTTGAGCAGCTCCTCCGCGACGTGAGAACTGTCACAAAGAGGCATGACGCAATGCAGTATAAAATAGCTATCCTGGAGAGCCAGAAGAAACACTTGCAAGGAGAATTAGCAAAAGCAGATAGCGAAAACAAGTGTTTCCAAACGAGTATTTCGGAGCTTTACTTTAGTGGAGACAGTACCCAGCTTAGTGGACCCAGTGCTGAGCAGTTGCAACCAGAAGAATGAATTTTTTGTTTTATATGCGTTGCCATCTGCACCCCAGCATTGCGAACTACAGGGGATCATAACAAATATAGCCAAAACCGCCAGCTCTTTAGAATTGCAGTTGGCTGCCATTTTGACATACACAGCTGAAGGAGATCGTGGGAAGGTCTTCAAATGTATACGAGATATAAGAACAGAGGTTCAGTCAACCTCAGCTGAAACATGTTCTGCTCTTGGGCAGCTCCTCCGTGACGTGAGAACTGTCACAAAAAGGCATGACGCAATGCAGTAAAAAAAAATAGCTATCCTGGAGAGCCAGAAGAAACACTTGCAAGGAGAGTTAGCCAAAGCAGATAGCGAAAACAAGCGTTTCCAAACGAGTATTTCGGAGCTTTACTTTAGTGGAGACAGTACCCAGCTTAGTGGACCCAGTGCTGAGCAGTCGCAACCAGAAGAGTGAATTTTTTGTTTTATATGTGTTCTTTGTAAAAGTTTCAAGTTCAATTCCAGATATGCCAAAGGGTAGCACTGCCAATCTCATCAGTTTTCCTTTAAGCAACCAAGCAGTTTATATGTTTGTTTTCTTTGATAGCCCTCATTTCTTATAGGATATCATGGACATGGTTAGACATTCCAATTGTTGCCGACTCAAGTGACGAGGAGATGGTAGTTACTGATGGAGAAGACCCATGTGGAACTAACGCTGACCTAGCTCCAAAAGTGCGTACTCCTCCACCAACAAAATCCAGGAAGCGACTCCGTCTCTTTGATGGGGCCCATGCTAAAAGATTGGCAATTCAATAAAAAGGCGAACATCACAAGCGAAATGGCTGGCTGCTTTAGTGAGGTTGAGAAAGGTCTGGAGGCTGGGGTGCCTGGGGTGCGGATGGAGGGACAAGGAGATCCAGGCGCTACTGTTGAGGGTCAAGAGATTAGAGGAAGGCAATCGCCGCCTTACGGAGTGCCTGGGTGGGCTCCTGGGTGCGAGCTCTTAGGAGACTCGTTCCAGGATGCCATGTATATAGGTGTAGATAGATAGTAGAGGGAGGGGGATCACAGTGATTTTTTGGATACCCCTCCGTTTATTTTGTAAGACCATGTTTTTGTAGGTGTAGGCTGGCCGGTCCAGTGGACCATTGACAGCATGTTTTGAAAATTTTGCATGTAACAATAATGTATTCATGATTATGAAGCTTTCTTTTGCAATCTGGTAAATCACTGTTTGTTTTTCATTTTAGAACCACCTGGTTTACTCGATGGCTCACCTGATCTAGATGTCTCGCCTGGTCTGGATGGATCTATTGTATATGATTCAGAATTAGAGGTTGACATATCTGATATTATACCAGATATGTTCCAACTTAGTTCGAGGGAAGCGGACAGCAATGCTAGTGAATGTGACACATTGGAGTTGGAAGATTCTGCCAGTAATGTAGCAAAGGGACATGTTGGCAATGAAACTGACCAGGAAAAGGATTTTGATCCTACACTATCTGCAGTTGTCAAGGAGAGCAGTCGTATCACAGTGGCAAAAACTCATAACGAGGGAAATACTCGGACGTACGATAAATTACAGTATTGCCTCTTCTGTAAACATCCTCAAAAAAAGATAGCCCGTCACCTACAGACCATGCATAAGAATGAGCAGGAGGTTGAGGATTATGTGGCCGAGGAAGATAAGACAAAGAAGTCAGAAATGTTGAGCAAATTGAGAAACACTCATCTCACTGTATCTCTCTCTCTCTTTAATTTTCTCTCTCTCGCTTACTTATATCTTATTTATATCTTATAACCTGTTTTTTTTTTATTCAGGCGCGTCATGTTAGAGGACGGAACTGCTTATCCATGTGCGAAGCATACATGCATAGCAGCATCAGCCCTTTTCTGAATAAGATGGTGACCATATCTATGAGGGGCCAAGAAATCCAGCGAATTCGACATGCGGGGTTAGACGTTCCAATTGTTGCCGACTCAAGTGACGAGGAGTCAACCTCAGCTGAAACATGTTCTGCTCTTGAGCAGCTCCTCCGCGACGTGAGAACTGTCACAAAGAGGCATGACGCAATGCAGTATAAAATAGCTATCCTGGAGAGCCAGAAGAAACACTTGCAAGGAGAATTAGCAAAAGCAGATAGCGAAAACAAGTGTTTCCAAACGAGTATTTCGGAGCTTTACTTTAGTGGAGACAGTACCCAGCTTAGTGGACCCAGTGCTGAGCAGTTGCAACCAGAAGAATGAATTTTTTGTTTTATATGCGTTGCCATCTGCACCCCAGCATTGCGAACTACAGGGGATCATAACAAATATAGCCAAAACCGCCAGCTCTTTAGAATTGCAGTTGGCTGCCATTTTGACATACACAGCTGAAGGAGATCGTGGGAAGGTCTTCAAATGTATACGAGATATAAGAACAGAGGTTCAGTCAACCTCAGCTGAAACATGTTCTGCTCTTGGGCAGCTCCTCCGTGACGTGAGAACTGTCACAAAAAGGCATGACGCAATGCAGTAAAAAAAAATAGCTATCCTGGAGAGCCAGAAGAAACACTTGCAAGGAGAGTTAGCCAAAGCAGATAGCGAAAACAAGCGTTTCCAAACGAGTATTTCGGAGCTTTACTTTAGTGGAGACAGTACCCAGCTTAGTGGACCCAGTGCTGAGCAGTCGCAACCAGAAGAGTGAATTTTTTGTTTTATATGTGTTCTTTGTAAAAGTTTCAAGTTCAATTCCAGATATGCCAAAGGGTAGCACTGCCAATCTCATCAGTTTTCCTTTAAGCAACCAAGCAGTTTATATGTTTGTTTTCTTTGATAGCCCTCATTTCTTATAGGATATCATGGACATGGTTAGACATTCCAATTGTTGCCGACTCAAGTGACGAGGAGATGGTAGTTACTGATGGAGAAGACCCATGTGGAACTAACGCTGACCTAGCTCCAAAAGTGCGTACTCCTCCACCAACAAAATCCAGGAAGCGACTCCGTCTCTTTGATGGGGCCCATGCTAAAAGATTGGCAATTCAATAAAAAGGCGAACATCACAAGCGAAATGGCTGGCTGCTTTAGTGAGGTTGAGAAAGGTCTGGAGGCTGGGGTGCCTGGGGTGCGGATGGAGGGACAAGGAGATCCAGGCGCTACTGTTGAGGGTCAAGAGATTAGAGGAAGGCAATCGCCGCCTTACGGAGTGCCTGGGTGGGCTCCTGGGTGCGAGCTCTTAGGAGACTCGTTCCAGGATGCCATGTATATAGGTGTAGATAGATAGTAGAGGGAGGGGGATCACAGTGATTTTTTGGATACCCCTCCGTTTATTTTGTAAGACCATGTTTTTGTAGGTGTAGGCTGGCCGGTCCAGTGGACCATTGACAGCATGTTTTGAAAATTTTGCATGTAACAATAATGTATTCATGATTATGAAGCTTTCTTTTGCAATCTGGTAAATCACTGTTTGTTTTTCATTTTAGAACCACCTGGTTTACTCGATGGCTCACCTGATCTAGATGTCTCGCCTGGTCTGGATGGATCTATTGTATATGATTCAGAATTAGAGGTTGACATATCTGATATTATACCAGATATGTTCCAACTTAGTTCGAGGGAAGCGGACAGCAATGCTAGTGAATGTGACACATTGGAGTTGGAAGATTCTGCCAGTAATGTAGCAAAGGGACATGTTGGCAATGAAACTGACCAGGAAAAGGATTTTGATCCTACACTTTCTGCAGTTGTCAAGGAGAGCAGTCGTATCACAGTGGCAAAAACTCATAACGAGGGAAATACTCGGACGTACGATAAATTACAGTATTTCCTCTTCTGTAAACATCCTCAAAAAAAGATAGCCCGTCACCTACAGACCATGCATAAGAATGAGCAGGAGGTTGAGGATTATGTGGCCGAGGAAGATAAGACAAAGAAGTCAGAAATGTTGAGCAAATTGAGAAACACTCATCTCACTGTATCTCTCTCTCTTTAATTTTCTCTCTCTCTTTAATTTTCTCTCTCTCTTTAATTTTCTCTCTCTCGCTTACTTATATCTTATTTATATCTTATAACCTGTTTTTTTTTTATTCAGGTGCGTCATGTTAGAGGACGGAACTGCTTATCCATGTGCGAAGCATACATGCATAGCAGCATCAGCCCTTTTCTGAATAAGATGGTGACCATATCTATGAGGGGCCAAGAAATCCAGCGAATTCGACATGCGGGGTTAGACGTTCCAATTGTTGCCGACTCAAGTGACGAGGAGTCAACCTCAGCTGAAACATGTTCTGCTCTTGAGCAGCTCCTCCGCGACGTGAGAACTGTCACAAAGAGGCATGACGCAATGCAGTATAAAATAGCTATCCTGGAGAGCCAGAAGAAACACTTGCAAGGAGAATTAGCAAAAGCAGATAGCGAAAACAAGTGTTTCCAAACGAGTATTTCGGAGCTTTACTTTAGTGGAGACAGTACCCAGCTTAGTGGACCCAGTGCTGAGCAGTTGCAACCAGAAGAATGAATTTTTTGTTTTATATGCGTTGCCATCTGCACCCCAGCATTGCGAACTACAGGGGATCATAACAAATATAGCCAAAACCGCCAGCTCTTTAGAATTGCAGTTGGCTGCCATTTTGACATACACAGCTGAAGGAGATCGTGGGAAGGTCTTCAAATGTATACGAGATATAAGAACAGAGGTTCAGTCAACCTCAGCTGAAACATGTTCTGCTCTTGGGCAGCTCCTCCGTGAAGTGAGAACTGTCACAAAAAGGCATGACGCAATGCAGTAAAAAAAAATAGCTATCCTGGAGAGCCAGAAGAAACACTTGCAAGGAGAGTTAGCCAAAGCAGATAGCGAAAACAAGCGTTTCCAAACGAGTATTTCGGAGCTTTACTTTAGTGGAGACAGTACCCAGCTTAGTGGACCCAGTGCTGAGCAGTCGCAACCAGAAGAATGAATTTTTTGTTTTATATGTGTTCTTTGTAAAAGTTTCAAGTTCAATTCCAGATATGCCAAAGGGTAGCACTGCCAATCTCATCAGTTTTCCTTTAAGCAACCAAGCAGTTTATATGTTTGTTTTCTTTGATAGCCCTCATTTCTTATAGGATATCATGGACATGGTTAGACATTCCAATTGTTGCCGACTCAAGTGACGAGGAGATGGTAGTTACTGATGGAGAAGACCCATGTGGAACTAACGCTGACCTAGCTCCAAAAGTGCGTACTCCTCCACCAACAAAATCCAGGAAGCGACTCCGTCTCTTTGATGGGGCCCATGCTAAAAGATTGGCAATTCAATAAAAAGGCGAACATCACAAGCGAAATGGCTGGCTGCTTTAGTGAGGTTGAGAAAGGTCTGGAGGCTGGGGTGCCTGGGGTGCGGATGGAGGGACAAGGAGATCCAGGCGCTACTGTTGAGGGTCAAGAGATTAGAGGAAGGCAATCGCCGCCTTACGGAGTGCCTGGGTGGGCTCCTGGGTGCGAGCTCTTAGGAGACTCGTTCCAGGATGCCATGTATATAGGTGTAGATAGATAGTAGAGGGAGGGGGATCACAGTGATTTTTTGGATACCCCTCCGTTTATTTTGTAAGACCATGTTTTTGTAGGTGTAGGCTGGCCGGTCCAGTGGACCATTGACAGCATGTTTTGAAAATTTTGCATGTAACAATAATGTATTCATGATTATGAAGCTTTCTTTTGCAATCTGGTAAATCACTGTTTGTTTTTCATTTTAGAACCACCTGGTTTACTCGATGGCTCACCTGATCTAGATGTCTCGCCTGGTCTGGATGGATCTATTGTATATGATTCAGAATTAGAGGTTGACATATCTGATATTATACCAGATATGTTCCAACTTAGTTCGAGGGAAGCGGACAGCAATGCTAGTGAATGTGACACATTGGAGTTGGAAGATTCTGCCAGTAATGTAGCAAAGGGACATGTTGGCAATGAAACTGACCAGGAAAAGGATTTTGATCCTACACTTTCTGCAGTTGTCAAGGAGAGCAGTCGTATCACAGTGGCAAAAACTCATAACGAGGGAAATACTCGGACGTACGATAAATTACAGTATTTCCTCTTCTGTAAACATCCTCAAAAAAAGATAGCCCGTCACCTACAGACCATGCATAAGAATGAGCAGGAGGTTGAGGATTATGTGGCCGAGGAAGATAAGACAAAGAAGTCAGAAATGTTGAGCAAATTGAGAAACACTCATCTCACTGTATCTCTCTCTCTTTAATTTTCTCTCTCTCTTTAATTTTCTCTCTCTCTTTAATTTTCTCTCTCTCGCTTACTTATATCTTATTTATATCTTATAACCTGTTGTTTTTTTATTCAGGTGCGTCATGTTAGAGGACGGAACTGCTTATCCATGTGCGAAGCATACATGCATAGCAGCATCAGCCCTTTTCTGAATAAGATGGTGACCATATCTATGAGGGGCCAAGAAATCCAGCGAATTCGACATGCGGGGTTAGACGTTCCAATTGTTGCCGACTCAAGTGACGAGGAGTCAACCTCAGCTGAAACATGTTCTGCTCTTGAGCAGCTCCTCCGCGACGTGAGAACTGTCACAAAGAGGCATGACGCAATGCAGTATAAAATAGCTATCCTGGAGAGCCAGAAGAAACACTTGCAAGGAGAATTAGCAAAAGCAGATAGCGAAAACAAGTGTTTCCAAACGAGTATTTCGGAGCTTTACTTTAGTGGAGACAGTACCCAGCTTAGTGGACCCAGTGCTGAGCAGTTGCAACCAGAAGAATGAATTTTTTGTTTTATATGCGTTGCCATCTGCACCCCAGCATTGCGAACTACAGGGGATCATAACAAATATAGCCAAAACCGCCAGCTCTTTAGAATTGCAGTTGGCTGCCATTTTGACATACACAGCTGAAGGAGATCGTGGGAAGGTCTTCAAATGTATACGAGATATAAGAACAGAGGTTCAGTCAACCTCAGCTGAAACATGTTCTGCTCTTGGGCAGCTCCTCCGTGAAGTGAGAACTGTCACAAAAAGGCATGACGCAATGCAGTAAAAAAAAATAGCTATCCTGGAGAGCCAGAAGAAACACTTGCAAGGAGAGTTAGCCAAAGCAGATAGCGAAAACAAGCGTTTCCAAACGAGTATTTCGGAGCTTTACTTTAGTGGAGACAGTACCCAGCTTAGTGGACCCAGTGCTGAGCAGTCGCAACCAGAAGAATGAATTTTTTGTTTTATATGTGTTCTTTGTAAAAGTTTCAAGTTCAATTCCAGATATGCCAAAGGGTAGCACTGCCAATCTCATCAGTTTTCCTTTAAGCAACCAAGCAGTTTATATGTTTGTTTTCTTTGATAGCCCTCATTTCTTATAGGATATCATGGACATGGTTAGACATTCCAATTGTTGCCGACTCAAGTGACGAGGAGATGGTAGTTACTGATGGAGAAGACCCATGTGGAACTAACGCTGACCTAGCTCCAAAAGTGCGTACTCCTCCACCAACAAAATCCAGGAAGCGACTCCGTCTCTTTGATGGGGCCCATGCTAAAAGATTGGCAATTCAATAAAAAGGCGAACATCACAAGCGAAATGGCTGGCTGCTTTAGTGAGGTTGAGAAAGGTCTGGAGGCTGGGGTGCCTGGGGTGCGGATGGAGGGACAAGGAGATCCAGGCGCTACTGTTGAGGGTCAAGAGATTAGAGGAAGGCAATCGCCGCCTTACGGAGTGCCTGGGTGGGCTCCTGGGTGCGAGCTCTTAGGAGACTCGTTCCAGGATGCCATGTATATAGGTGTAGATAGATAGTAGAGGGAGGGGGATCACAGTGATTTTTTGGATACCCCTCCGTTTATTTTGTAAGACCATGTTTTTGTAGGTGTAGGCTGGCCGGTCCAGTGGACCATTGACAGCATGTTTTGAAAATTTTGCATGTAACAATAATGTATTCATGATTATGAAGCTTTCTTTTGCAATCTGGTAAATCACTGTTTGTTTTTCATTTTAGAACCACCTGGTTTACTCGATGGCTCACCTGATCTAGATGTCTCGCCTGGTCTGGATGGATCTATTGTATATGATTCAGAATTAGAGGTTGACATATCTGATATTATACCAGATATGTTCCAACTTAGTTCGAGGGAAGCGGACAGCAATGCTAGTGAATGTGACACATTGGAGTTGGAAGATTCTGCCAGTAATGTAGCAAAGGGACATGTTGGCAATGAAACTGACCAGGAAAAGGATTTTGATCCTACACTTTCTGCAGTTGTCAAGGAGAGCAGTCGTATCACAGTGGCAAAAACTCATAACGAGGGAAATACTCGGACGTACGATAAATTACAGTATTTCCTCTTCTGTAAACATCCTCAAAAAAAGATAGCCCGTCACCTACAGACCATGCATAAGAATGAGCAGGAGGTTGAGGATTATGTGGCCGAGGAAGATAAGACAAAGAAGTCAGAAATGTTGAGCAAATTGAGAAACACTCATCTCACTGTATCTCTCTCTCTCTTTAATTTTCTCTCTCTCTTTAATTTTCTCTCTCTCTTTAATTTTCTCTCTCTCGCTTACTTATATCTTATTTATATCTTATAACCTGTTTTTTTTTTATTCAGGTGCGTCATGTTAGAGGACGGAACTGCTTATCCATGTGCGAAGCATACATGCATAGCAGCATCAGCCCTTTTCTGAATAAGATGGTGACCATATCTATGAGGGGCCAAGAAATCCAGCGAATTCGACATGCGGGGTTAGACGTTCCAATTGTTGCCGACTCAAGTGACGAGGAGTCAACCTCAGCTGAAACATGTTCTGCTCTTGAGCAGCTCCTCCGCGACGTGAGAACTGTCACAAAGAGGCATGACGCAATGCAGTATAAAATAGCTATCCTGGAGAGCCAGAAGAAACACTTGCAAGGAGAATTAGCAAAAGCAGATAGCGAAAACAAGTGTTTCCAAACGAGTATTTCGGAGCTTTACTTTAGTGGAGACAGTACCCAGCTTAGTGGACCCAGTGCTGAGCAGTTGCAACCAGAAGAATGATTTTTTTGTTTTATATGCGTTGCCATCTGCACCCCAGCATTGCAAACTACAGGGGATCATAACAAATATAGCTAAAACCGCCAGCTCTTTAGAATTGCAGTTGGCTGCCATTTTGACATACACAGCTGAAGGAGATCGTGGGAAGGTCTTCAAATGTATACGAGATATAAGAACAGAGGTTCAGTCAACCTCAGCTGAAACATGTTCTGCTCTTGGGCAGCTCCTCCGTGACGTGAGAACTGTCACAAAAAGGCATGACGCAATGCAGTAAAAAAAAATAGCTATCCTGGAGAGCCAGAAGAAACACTTGCAAGGAGAGTTAGCCAAAGCAGATAGCGAAAACAAGCGTTTCCAAACGAGTATTTCGGAGCTTTACTTTAGTGGAGACAGTACCCAGCTTAGTGGACCCAGTGCTGAGCAGTCGCAACCAGAAGAATGAATTTTTTGTTTTATATGTGTTCTTTGTAAAAGTTTCAAGTTCAATTCCAGATATGCCAAAGGGTAGCACTGCCAATCTCATCAGTTTTCCTTTAAGCAACCAAGCAGTTTATATGTTTGTTTTCTTTGATAGCCCTCATTTCTTATAGGATATCATGGACATGGTTAGACATTCCAATTGTTGCCGACTCAAGTGACGAGGAGATGGTAGTTACTGATGGAGAAGACCCATGTGGAACTAACGCTGACCCTCCAAAAGTGCGTACTCCTCCACCAACAAAATCCAGGAAGCGACTCCGTCTCTTTGATGGGGCCCATGCTAAAAGATTGGCAATTCAATAAAAAGGCGAACATCACAAGCGAAATGGCTGGCTGCTTTAGTGAGGTTGAGAAAGGTCTGGAGGCTGGGGTGCCTGGGGTGCGGATGGAGGGACAAGGAGATCCAGGCGCTACTGTTGAGGGTCAAGAGATTAGAGGAAGGCAATCGCCGCCTTACGGAGTGCCTGGGTGGGCTCCTGGGTGCGAGCTCTTAGGAGACTCGTTCCAGGATGCCATGTATATAGGTGTAGATAGATAGTAGAGGGAGGGGGATCACAGTGATTTTTTGGATACCCCTCCGTTTATTTTGTAAGACCATGTTTTTGTAGGTGTAGGCTGGCCGGTCCAGTGGACCATTGACAGCATGTTTTGAAAATTTTGCATGTAACAATAATGTATTCATGATTATGAAGCTTTCTTTTGCAATCTGGTAAATCACTGTTTGTTTTTCATTTTAGAACCACCTGGTTTACTCGATGGCTCACCTGATCTAGATGTCTCGCCTGGTCTGGATGGATCTATTGTATATGATTCAGAATTAGAGGTTGACATATCTGATATTATACCAGATATGTTCCAACTTAGTTCGAGGGAAGCGGACAGCAATGCTAGTGAATGTGACACATTGGAGTTGGAAGATTCTGCCAGTAATGTAGCAAAGGGACATGTTGGCAATGAAACTGACCAGGAAAAGGATTTTGATCCTACACTATCTGCAGTTGTCAAGGAGAGCAGTCGTATCACAGTGGCAAAAACTCATAACGAGGGAAATACTCGGACGTACGATAAATTACAGTATTGCCTCTTCTGTAAACATCCTCAAAAAAAGATAGCCCGTCACCTACAGACCATGCATAAGAATGAGCAGGAGGTTGAGGATTATGTGGCCGAGGAAGATAAGACAAAGAAGTCAGAAATGTTGAGCAAATTGAGAAACACTCATCTCACTGTATCTCTCTCTCTTTAATTTTCTCTCTCTCTTTAATTTTCTCTCTCTCTTTAATTTTCTCTCTCTCGCTTACTTATATCTTATTTATATCTTATAACCTGTTTTTTTTTTATTCAGGTGCGTCATGTTAGAGGACGGAACTGCTTATCCATGTGCGAAGCATACATGCATAGCAGCATCAGCCCTTTTCTGAATAAGATGGTGACCATATCTATGAGGGGCCAAGAAATCCAGCGAATTCGACATGCGGGGTTAGACGTTCCAATTGTTGCCGACTCAAGTGACGAGGAGTCAACCTCAGCTGAAACATGTTCTGCTCTTGAGCAGCTCCTCCGCGACGTGAGAACTGTCACAAAGAGGCATGACGCAATGCAGTATAAAATAGCTATCCTGGAGAGCCAGAAGAAACACTTGCAAGGAGAATTAGCAAAAGCAGATAGCGAAAACAAGTGTTTCCAAACGAGTATTTCGGAGCTTTACTTTAGTGGAGACAGTACCCAGCTTAGTGGACCCAGTGCTGAGCAGTTGCAACCAGAAGAATGAATTTTTTGTTTTATATGCGTTGCCATCTGCACCCCAGCATTGCGAACTACAGGGGATCATAACAAATATAGCCAAAACCGCCAGCTCTTTAGAATTGCAGTTGGCTGCCATTTTGACATACACAGCTGAAGGAGATCGTGGGAAGGTCTTCAAATGTATACGAGATATAAGAACAGAGGTTCAGTCAACCTCAGCTGAAACATGTTCTGCTCTTGGGCAGCTCCTCCGTGAAGTGAGAACTGTCACAAAAAGGCATGACGCAATGCAGTAAAAAAAAATAGCTATCCTGGAGAGCCAGAAGAAACACTTGCAAGGAGAGTTAGCCAAAGCAGATAGCGAAAACAAGCGTTTCCAAACGAGTATTTCGGAGCTTTACTTTAGTGGAGACAGTACCCAGCTTAGTGGACCCAGTGCTGAGCAGTCGCAACCAGAAGAATGAATTTTTTGTTTTATATGTGTTCTTTGTAAAAGTTTCAAGTTCAATTCCAGATATGCCAAAGGGTAGCACTGCCAATCTCATCAGTTTTCCTTTAAGCAACCAAGCAGTTTATATGTTTGTTTTCTTTGATAGCCCTCATTTCTTATAGGATATCATGGACATGGTTAGACATTCCAATTGTTGCCGACTCAAGTGACGAGGAGATGGTAGTTACTGATGGAGAAGACCCATGTGGAACTAACGCTGACCTAGCTCCAAAAGTGCGTACTCCTCCACCAACAAAATCCAGGAAGCGACTCCGTCTCTTTGATGGGGCCCATGCTAAAAGATTGGCAATTCAATAAAAAGGCGAAGATCACAAGCGAAATGGCTGGCTGCTTTAGTGAGGTTGAGAAAGGTCTGGAGGCTGGGGTGCCTGGGGTGCGGATGGAGGGACAAGGAGATCCAGGCGCTACTGTTGAGGGTCAAGAGATTAGAGGAAGGCAATCGCCGCCTTACGGAGTGCCTGGGTGGGCTCCTGGGTGCGAGCTCTTAGGAGACTCGTTCCAGGATGCCATGTATATAGGTGTAGATAGATAGTAGAGGGAGGGGGATCACAGTGATTTTTTGGATACCCCTCCGTTTATTTTGTAAGACCATGTTTTTGTAGGTGTAGGCTGGCCGGTCCAGTGGACCATTGACAGCATGTTTTGAAAATTTTGCATGTAACAATAATGTATTCATGATTATGAAGCTTTCTTTTGCAATCTGGTAAATCACTGTTTGTTTTTCATTTTAGAACCACCTGGTTTACTCGATGGCTCACCTGATCTAGATGTCTCGCCTGGTCTGGATGGATCTATTGTATATGATTCAGAATTAGAGGTTGACATATCTGATATTATACCAGATATGTTCCAACTTAGTTCGAGGGAAGCGGACAGCAATGCTAGTGAATGTGACACATTGGAGTTGGAAGATTCTGCCAGTAATGTAGCAAAGGGACATGTTGGCAATGAAACTGACCAGGAAAAGGATTTTGATCCTACACTTTCTGCAGTTGTCAAGGAGAGCAGTCGTATCACAGTGGCAAAAACTCATAACGAGGGAAATACTCGGACGTACGATAAATTACAGTATTTCCTCTTCTGTAAACATCCTCAAAAAAAGATAGCCCGTCACCTACAGACCATGCATAAGAATGAGCAGGAGGTTGAGGATTATGTGGCCGAGGAAGATAAGACAAAGAAGTCAGAAATGTTGAGCAAATTGAGAAACACTCATCTCACTGTATCTCTCTCTCTTTAATTTTCTCTCTCTCTTTAATTTTCTCTCTCTCTTTAATTTTCTCTCTCTCGCTTACTTATATCTTATTTATATCTTATAACCTGTTTTTTTTTTATTCAGGTGCGTCATGTTAGAGGACGGAACTGCTTATCCATGTGCGAAGCATACATGCATAGCAGCATCAGCCCTTTTCTGAATAAGATGGTGACCATATCTATGAGGGGCCAAGAAATCCAGCGAATTCGACATGCGGGGTTAGACGTTCCAATTGTTGCCGACTCAAGTGACGAGGAGTCAACCTCAGCTGAAACATGTTCTGCTCTTGAGCAGCTCCTCCGCGACGTGAGAACTGTCACAAAGAGGCATGACGCAATGCAGTATAAAATAGCTATCCTGGAGAGCCAGAAGAAACACTTGCAAGGAGAATTAGCAAAAGCAGATAGCGAAAACAAGTGTTTCCAAACGAGTATTTCGGAGCTTTACTTTAGTGGAGACAGTACCCAGCTTAGTGGACCCAGTGCTGAGCAGTTGCAACCAGAAGAATGAATTTTTTGTTTTATATGCGTTGCCATCTGCACCCCAGCATTGCGAACTACAGGGGATCATAACAAATATAGCCAAAACCGCCAGCTCTTTAGAATTGCAGTTGGCTGCCATTTTGACATACACAGCTGAAGGAGATCGTGGGAAGGTCTTCAAATGTATACGAGATATAAGAACAGAGGTTCAGTCAACCTCAGCTGAAACATGTTCTGCTCTTGGGCAGCTCCTCCGTGAAGTGAGAACTGTCACAAAAAGGCATGACGCAATGCAGTAAAAAAAAATAGCTATCCTGGAGAGCCAGAAGAAACACTTGCAAGGAGAGTTAGCCAAAGCAGATAGCGAAAACAAGCGTTTCCAAACGAGTATTTCGGAGCTTTACTTTAGTGGAGACAGTACCCAGCTTAGTGGACCCAGTGCTGAGCAGTCGCAACCAGAAGAATGAATTTTTTGTTTTATATGTGTTCTTTGTAAAAGTTTCAAGTTCAATTCCAGATATGCCAAAGGGTAGCACTGCCAATCTCATCAGTTTTCCTTTAAGCAACCAAGCAGTTTATATGTTTGTTTTCTTTGATAGCCCTCATTTCTTATAGGATATCATGGACATGGTTAGACATTCCAATTGTTGCCGACTCAAGTGACGAGGAGATGGTAGTTACTGATGGAGAAGACCCATGTGGAACTAACGCTGACCTAGCTCCAAAAGTGCGTACTCCTCCACCAACAAAATCCAGGAAGCGACTCCGTCTCTTTGATGGGGCCCATGCTAAAAGATTGGCAATTCAATAAAAAGGCGAACATCACAAGCGAAATGGCTGGCTGCTTTAGTGAGGTTGAGAAAGGTCTGGAGGCTGGGGTGCCTGGGGTGCGGATGGAGGGACAAGGAGATCCAGGCGCTACTGTTGAGGGTCAAGAGATTAGAGGAAGGCAATCGCCGCCTTACGGAGTGCCTGGGTGGGCTCCTGGGTGCGAGCTCTTAGGAGACTCGTTCCAGGATGCCATGTATATAGGTGTAGATAGATAGTAGAGGGAGGGGGATCACAGTGATTTTTTGGATACCCCTCCGTTTATTTTGTAAGACCATGTTTTTGTAGGTGTAGGCTGGCCGGTCCAGTGGACCATTGACAGCATGTTTTGAAAATTTTGCATGTAACAATAATGTATTCATGATTATGAAGCTTTCTTTTGCAATCTGGTAAATCACTGTTTGTTTTTCATTTTAGAACCACCTGGTTTACTCGATGGCTCACCTGATCTAGATGTCTCGCCTGGTCTGGATGGATCTATTGTATATGATTCAGAATTAGAGGTTGACATATCTGATATTATACCAGATATGTTCCAACTTAGTTCGAGGGAAGCGGACAGCAATGCTAGTGAATGTGACACATTGGAGTTGGAAGATTCTGCCAGTAATGTAGCAAAGGGACATGTTGGCAATGAAACTGACCAGGAAAAGGATTTTGATCCTACACTTTCTGCAGTTGTCAAGGAGAGCAGTCGTATCACAGTGGCAAAAACTCATAACGAGGGAAATACTCGGACGTACGATAAATTACAGTATTTCCTCTTCTGTAAACATCCTCAAAAAAAGATAGCCCGTCACCTACAGACCATGCATAAGAATGAGCAGGAGGTTGAGGATTATGTGGCCGAGGAAGATAAGACAAAGAAGTCAGAAATGTTGAGCAAATTGAGAAACACTCATCTCACTGTATCTCTCTCTCTTTAATTTTCTCTCTCTCTTTAATTTTCTCTCTCTCTTTAATTTTCTCTCTCTCGCTTACTTATATCTTATTTATATCTTATAACCTGTTTTTTTTTTATTCAGGTGCGTCATGTTAGAGGACGGAACTGCTTATCCATGTGCGAAGCATACATGCATAGCAGCATCAGCCCTTTTCTGAATAAGATGGTGACCATATCTATGAGGGGCCAAGAAATCCAGCGAATTCGACATGCGGGGTTAGACGTTCCAATTGTTGCCGACTCAAGTGACGAGGAGTCAACCTCAGCTGAAACATGTTCTGCTCTTGAGCAGCTCCTCCGCGACGTGAGAACTGTCACAAAGAGGCATGACGCAATGCAGTATAAAATAGCTATCCTGGAGAGCCAGAAGAAACACTTGCAAGGAGAATTAGCAAAAGCAGATAGCGAAAACAAGTGTTTCCAAACGAGTATTTCGGAGCTTTACTTTAGTGGAGACAGTACCCAGCTTAGTGGACCCAGTGCTGAGCAGTTGCAACCAGAAGAATGAATTTTTTGTTTTATATGCGTTGCCATCTGCACCCCAGCATTGCGAACTACAGGGGATCATAACAAATATAGCCAAAACCGCCAGCTCTTTAGAATTGCAGTTGGCTGCCATTTTGACATACACAGCTGAAGGAGATCGTGGGAAGGTCTTCAAATGTATACGAGATATAAGAACAGAGGTTCAGTCAACCTCAGCTGAAACATGTTCTGCTCTTGGGCAGCTCCTCCGTGAAGTGAGAACTGTCACAAAAAGGCATGACGCAATGCAGTAAAAAAAAATAGCTATCCTGGAGAGCCAGAAGAAACACTTGCAAGGAGAGTTAGCCAAAGCAGATAGCGAAAACAAGCGTTTCCAAACGAGTATTTCGGAGCTTTACTTTAGTGGAGACAGTACCCAGCTTAGTGGACCCAGTGCTGAGCAGTCGCAACCAGAAGAATGAATTTTTTGTTTTATATGTGTTCTTTGTAAAAGTTTCAAGTTCAATTCCAGATATGCCAAAGGGTAGCACTGCCAATCTCATCAGTTTTCCTTTAAGCAACCAAGCAGTTTATATGTTTGTTTTCTTTGATAGCCCTCATTTCTTATAGGATATCATGGACATGGTTAGACATTCCAATTGTTGCCGACTCAAGTGACGAGGAGATGGTAGTTACTGATGGAGAAGACCCATGTGGAACTAACGCTGACCTAGCTCCAAAAGTGCGTACTCCTCCACCAACAAAATCCAGGAAGCGACTCCGTCTCTTTGATGGGGCCCATGCTAAAAGATTGGCAATTCAATAAAAAGGCGAACATCACAAGCGAAATGGCTGGCTGCTTTAGTGAGGTTGAGAAAGGTCTGGAGGCTGGGGTGCCTGGGGTGCGGATGGAGGGACAAGGAGATCCAGGCGCTACTGTTGAGGGTCAAGAGATTAGAGGAAGGCAATCGCCGCCTTACGGAGTGCCTGGGTGGGCTCCTGGGTGCGAGCTCTTAGGAGACTCGTTCCAGGATGCCATGTATATAGGTGTAGATAGATAGTAGAGGGAGGGGGATCACAGTGATTTTTTGGATACCCCTCCGTTTATTTTGTAAGACCATGTTTTTGTAGGTGTAGGCTGGCCGGTCCAGTGGACCATTGACAGCATGTTTTGAAAATTTTGCATGTAACAATAATGTATTCATGATTATGAAGCTTTCTTTTGCAATCTGGTAAATCACTGTTTGTTTTTCATTTTAGAACCACCTGGTTTACTCGATGGCTCACCTGATCTAGATGTCTCGCCTGGTCTGGATGGATCTATTGTATATGATTCAGAATTAGAGGTTGACATATCTGATATTATACCAGATATGTTCCAACTTAGTTCGAGGGAAGCGGACAGCAATGCTAGTGAATGTGACACATTGGAGTTGGAAGATTCTGCCAGTAATGTAGCAAAGGGACATGTTGGCAATGAAACTGACCAGGAAAAGGATTTTGATCCTACACTTTCTGCAGTTGTCAAGGAGAGCAGTCGTATCACAGTGGCAAAAACTCATAACGAGGGAAATACTCGGACGTACGATAAATTACAGTATTTCCTCTTCTGTAAACATCCTCAAAAAAAGATAGCCCGTCACCTACAGACCATGCATAAGAATGAGCAGGAGGTTGAGGATTATGTGGCCGAGGAAGATAAGACAAAGAAGTCAGAAATGTTGAGCAAATTGAGAAACACTCATCTCACTGTATCTCTCTCTCTCTTTAATTTTCTCTCTCTCTTTAATTTTCTCTCTCTCTTTAATTTTCTCTCTCTCGCTTACTTATATCTTATTTATATCTTATAACCTGTTTTTTTTTTATTCAGGTGCGTCATGTTAGAGGACGGAACTGCTTATCCATGTGCGAAGCATACATGCATAGCAGCATCAGCCCTTTTCTGAATAAGATGGTGACCATATCTATGAGGGGCCAAGAAATCCAGCGAATTCGACATGCGGGGTTAGACGTTCCAATTGTTGCCGACTCAAGTGACGAGGAGTCAACCTCAGCTGAAACATGTTCTGCTCTTGAGCAGCTCCTCCGCGACGTGAGAACTGTCACAAAGAGGCATGACGCAATGCAGTATAAAATAGCTATCCTGGAGAGCCAGAAGAAACACTTGCAAGGAGAATTAGCAAAAGCAGATAGCGAAAACAAGTGTTTCCAAACGAGTATTTCGGAGCTTTACTTTAGTGGAGACAGTACCCAGCTTAGTGGACCCAGTGCTGAGCAGTTGCAACCAGAAGAATGAATTTTTTGTTTTATATGCGTTGCCATCTGCACCCCAGCATTGCGAACTACAGGGGATCATAACAAATATAGCCAAAACCGCCAGCTCTTTAGAATTGCAGTTGGCTGCCATTTTGACATACACAGCTGAAGGAGATCGTGGGAAGGTCTTCAAATGTATACGAGATATAAGAACAGAGGTTCAGTCAACCTCAGCTGAAACATGTTCTGCTCTTGGGCAGCTCCTCCGTGAAGTGAGAACTGTCACAAAAAGGCATGACGCAATGCAGTAAAAAAAAATAGCTATCCTGGAGAGCCAGAAGAAACACTTGCAAGGAGAGTTAGCCAAAGCAGATAGCGAAAACAAGCGTTTCCAAACGAGTATTTCGGAGCTTTACTTTAGTGGAGACAGTACCCAGCTTAGTGGACCCAGTGCTGAGCAGTCGCAACCAGAAGAATGAATTTTTTGTTTTATATGTGTTCTTTGTAAAAGTTTCAAGTTCAATTCCAGATATGCCAAAGGGTAGCACTGCCAATCTCATCAGTTTTCCTTTAAGCAACCAAGCAGTTTATATGTTTGTTTTCTTTGATAGCCCTCATTTCTTATAGGATATCATGGACATGGTTAGACATTCCAATTGTTGCCGACTCAAGTGACGAGGAGATGGTAGTTACTGATGGAGAAGACCCATGTGGAACTAACGCTGACCTAGCTCCAAAAGTGCGTACTCCTCCACCAACAAAATCCAGGAAGCGACTCCGTCTCTTTGATGGGGCCCATGCTAAAAGATTGGCAATTCAATAAAAAGGCGAACATCACAAGCGAAATGGCTGGCTGCTTTAGTGAGGTTGAGAAAGGTCTGGAGGCTGGGGTGCCTGGGGTGCGGATGGAGGGACAAGGAGATCCAGGCGCTACTGTTGAGGGTCAAGAGATTAGAGGAAGGCAATCGCCGCCTTACGGAGTGCCTGGGTGGGCTCCTGGGTGCGAGCTCTTAGGAGACTCGTTCCAGGATGCCATGTATATAGGTGTAGATAGATAGTAGAGGGAGGGGGATCACAGTGATTTTTTGGATACCCCTCCGTTTATTTTGTAAGACCATGTTTTTGTAGGTGTAGGCTGGCCGGTCCAGTGGACCATTGACAGCATGTTTTGAAAATTTTGCATGTAACAATAATGTATTCATGATTATGAAGCTTTCTTTTGCAATCTGGTAAATCACTGTTTGTTTTTCATTTTAGAACCACCTGGTTTACTCGATGGCTCACCTGATCTAGATGTCTCGCCTGGTCTGGATGGATCTATTGTATATGATTCAGAATTAGAGGTTGACATATCTGATATTATACCAGATATGTTCCAACTTAGTTCGAGGGAAGCGGACAGCAATGCTAGTGAATGTGACACATTGGAGTTGGAAGATTCTGCCAGTAATGTAGCAAAGGGACATGTTGGCAATGAAACTGACCAGGAAAAGGATTTTGATCCTACACTTTCTGCAGTTGTCAAGGAGAGCAGTCGTATCACAGTGGCAAAAACTCATAACGAGGGAAATACTCGGACGTACGATAAATTACAGTATTTCCTCTTCTGTAAACATCCTCAAAAAAAGATAGCCCGTCACCTACAGACCATGCATAAGAATGAGCAGGAGGTTGAGGATTATGTGGCCGAGGAAGATAAGACAAAGAAGTCAGAAATGTTGAGCAAATTGAGAAACACTCATCTCACTGTATCTCTCTCTCTCTTTAATTTTCTCTCTCTCTTTAATTTTCTCTCTCTCTTTAATTTTCTCTCTCTCGCTTACTTATATCTTATTTATATCTTATAACCTGTTTTTTTTTTATTCAGGTGCGTCATGTTAGAGGACGGAACTGCTTATCCATGTGCGAAGCATACATGCATAGCAGCATCAGCCCTTTTCTGAATAAGATGGTGACCATATCTATGAGGGGCCAAGAAATCCAGCGAATTCGACATGCGGGGTTAGACGTTCCAATTGTTGCCGACTCAAGTGACGAGGAGTCAACCTCAGCTGAAACATGTTCTGCTCTTGAGCAGCTCCTCCGCGACGTGAGAACTGTCACAAAGAGGCATGACGCAATGCAGTATAAAATAGCTATCCTGGAGAGCCAGAAGAAACACTTGCAAGGAGAATTAGCAAAAGCAGATAGCGAAAACAAGTGTTTCCAAACGAGTATTTCGGAGCTTTACTTTAGTGGAGACAGTACCCAGCTTAGTGGACCCAGTGCTGAGCAGTTGCAACCAGAAGAATGATTTTTTTGTTTTATATGCGTTGCCATCTGCACCCCAGCATTGCGAACTACAGGGGATCATAACAAATATAGCCAAAACCGCCAGCTCTTTAGAATTGCAGTTGGCTGCCATTTTGACATACACAGCTGAAGGAGATCGTGGGAAGGTCTTCAAATGTATACGAGATATAAGAACAGAGGTTCAGTCAACCTCAGCTGAAACATGTTCTGCTCTTGGGCAGCTCCTCCGTGACGTGAGAACTGTCACAAAAAGGCATGACGCAATGCAGTAGCTATCCTGGAGAGCCAGAAGAAACACTTGCAAGGAGAGTTAGCCAAAGCAGATAGCGAAAACAAGCGTTTCCAAACGAGTAATTCGGAGCTTTACTTTAGTGGAGACAGTACCCAGCTTAGTGGACCCAGTGCTGAGCAGTCGCAACCAGAAGAATGAATTTTTTGTTTTATATGTGTTCTTTGTAAAAGTTTCAAGTTCAATTCCAGATATGCCAAAGGGTAGCACTGCCAATCTCATCAGTTTTCCTTTAAGCAACCAAGCAGTTTATATGTTTGTTTTCTTTGATAGCCCTCATTTCTTATAGGATATCATGGACATGGTTAGACATTCCAATTGTTGCCGACTCAAGTGACGAGGAGATGGTAGTTACTGATGGAGAAGACCCATGTGGAACTAACGCTGACCCTCCAAAAGTGCGTACTCCTCCACCAACAAAATCCAGGAAGCGACTCCGTCTCTTTGATGGGGCCCATGCTAAAAGATTGGCAATTCAATAAAAAGGCGAACATCACAAGCGAAATGGCTGGCTGCTTTAGTGAGGTTGAGAAAGGTCTGGAGGCTGGGGTGCCTGGGGTGCGGATGGAGGGACAAGGAGATCCAGGCGCTACTGTTGAGGGTCAAGAGATTAGAGGAAGGCAATCGCCGCCTTACGGAGTGCCTGGGTGGGCTCCTGGGTGCGAGCTCTTAGGAGACTCGTTCCAGGATGCCATGTATATAGGTGTAGATAGATAGTAGAGGGAGGGGGATCACAGTGATTTTTTGGATACCCCTCCGTTTATTTTGTAAGACCATGTTTTTGTAGGTGTAGGCTGGCCGGTCCAGTGGACCATTGACAGCATGTTTTGAAAATTTTGCATGTAACAATAATGTATTCATGATTATGAAGCTTTCTTTTGCAATCTGGTAAATCACTGTTTGTTTTTCATTTTAGAACCACCTAGTTTACTCGATGGCTCACCTGATCTAGATGTCTCGCCTGGTCTGGATGGATCTATTGTATATGATTCAGAATTAGAGGTTGACATATCTGATATTATACCAGATATGTTCCAACTTAGTTCGAGGGAAGCGGACAGCAATGCTAGTGAATGTGACACATTGGAGTTGGAAGATTCTGCCAGTAATGTAGCAAAGGGACATGTTGGCAATGAAACTGACCAGGAAAAGGATTTTGATCCTACACTATCTGCAGTTGTCAAGGAGAGCAGTCGTATCACAGTGGCAAAAACTCATAACGAGGGAAATACTCGGACGTACGATAAATTACAGTATTGCCTCTTCTGTAAACATCCTCAAAAAAAGATAGCCCGTCACCTACAGACCATGCATAAGAATGAGCAGGAGGTTGAGGATTATGTGGCCGAGGAAGATAAGACAAAGAAGTCAGAAATGTTGAGCAAATTGAGAAACACTCATCTCACTGTATCTCTCTCTCTCTTTAATTTTCTCTCTCTCGCTTACTTATATCTTATTTATATCTTATAACCTGTTTTTTTTTTATTCAGGCGCGTCATGTTAGAGGACGGAACTGCTTATCCATGTGCGAAGCATACATGCATAGCAGCATCAACCCTTTTCTGAATAAGATGGTGACCATATCTATGAGGGGCCAAGAAATCCAGCGAATTCGACATGCGGGGTTAGACGTTCCAATTGTTGCCGACTCAAGTGACGAGGAGTCAACCTCAGCTGAAACATGTTCTGCTCTTGAGCAGCTCCTCCGCGACGTGAGAACTGTCACAAAGAGGCATGACGCAATGCAGTATAAAATAGCTATCCTGGAGAGCCAGAAGAAACACTTGCAAGGAGAATTAGCAAAAGCAGATAGCGAAAACAAGTGTTTCCAAACGAGTATTTCGGAGCTTTACTTTAGTGGAGACAGTACCCAGCTTAGTGGACCCAGTGCTGAGCAGTTGCAACCAGAAGAATGAATTTTTTGTTTTATATGCGTTGCCATCTGCACCCCAGCATTGCGAACTACAGGGGATCATAACAAATATAGCCAAAACCGCCAGCTCTTTAGAATTGCAGTTGGCTGCCATTTTGACATACACAGCTGAAGGAGATCGTGGGAAGGTCTTCAAATGTATACGAGATATAAGAACAGAGGTTCAGTCAACCTCAGCTGAAACATGTTCTGCTCTTGGGCAGCTCCTCCGTGAAGTGAGAACTGTCACAAAAAGGCATGACGCAATGCAGTAAAAAAAAATAGCTATCCTGGAGAGCCAGAAGAAACACTTGCAAGGAGAGTTAGCCAAAGCAGATAGCGAAAACAAGCGTTTCCAAACGAGTATTTCGGAGCTTTACTTTAGTGGAGACAGTACCCAGCTTAGTGGACCCAGTGCTGAGCAGTCGCAACCAGAAGAATGAATTTTTTGTTTTATATGTGTTCTTTGTAAAAGTTTCAAGTTCAATTCCAGATATGCCAAAGGGTAGCACTGCCAATCTCATCAGTTTTCCTTTAAGCAACCAAGCAGTTTATATGTTTGTTTTCTTTGATAGCCCTCATTTCTTATAGGATATCATGGACATGGTTAGACATTCCAATTGTTGCCGACTCAAGTGACGAGGAGATGGTAGTTACTGATGGAGAAGACCCATGTGGAACTAACGCTGACCTAGCTCCAAAAGTGCGTACTCCTCCACCAACAAAATCCAGGAAGCGACTCCGTCTCTTTGATGGGGCCCATGCTAAAAGATTGGCAATTCAATAAAAAGGCGAACATCACAAGCGAAATGGCTGGCTGCTTTAGTGAGGTTGAGAAAGGTCTGGAGGCTGGGGTGCCTGGGGTGCGGATGGAGGGACAAGGAGATCCAGGCGCTACTGTTGAGGGTCAAGAGATTAGAGGAAGGCAATCGCCGCCTTACGGAGTGCCTGGGTGGGCTCCTGGGTGCGAGCTCTTAGGAGACTCGTTCCAGGATGCCATGTATATAGGTGTAGATAGATAGTAGAGGGAGGGGGATCACAGTGATTTTTTGGATACCCCTCCGTTTATTTTGTAAGACCATGTTTTTGTAGGTGTAGGCTGGCCGGTCCAGTGGACCATTGACAGCATGTTTTGAAAATTTTGCATGTAACAATAATGTATTCATGATTATGAAGCTTTCTTTTGCAATCTGGTAAATCACTGTTTGTTTTTCATTTTAGAACCACCTGGTTTACTCGATGGCTCACCTGATCTAGATGTCTCGCCTGGTCTGGATGGATCTATTGTATATGATTCAGAATTAGAGGTTGACATATCTGATATTATACCAGATATGTTCCAACTTAGTTCGAGGGAAGCGGACAGCAATGCTAGTGAATGTGACACATTGGAGTTGGAAGATTCTGCCAGTAATGTAGCAAAGGGACATGTTGGCAATGAAACTGACCAGGAAAAGGATTTTGATCCTACACTTTCTGCAGTTGTCAAGGAGAGCAGTCGTATCACAGTGGCAAAAACTCATAACGAGGGAAATACTCGGACGTACGATAAATTACAGTATTTCCTCTTCTGTAAACATCCTCAAAAAAAGATAGCCCGTCACCTACAGACCATGCATAAGAATGAGCAGGAGGTTGAGGATTATGTGGCCGAGGAAGATAAGACAAAGAAGTCAGAAATGTTGAGCAAATTGAGAAACACTCATCTCACTGTATCTCTCTCTCTTTAATTTTCTCTCTCTCTTTAATTTTCTCTCTCTCTTTAATTTTCTCTCTCTCGCTTACTTATATCTTATTTATATCTTATAACCTGTTTTTTTTTTATTCAGGTGCGTCATGTTAGAGGACGGAACTGCTTATCCATGTGCGAAGCATACATGCATAGCAGCATCAGCCCTTTTCTGAATAAGATGGTGACCATATCTATGAGGGGCCAAGAAATCCAGCGAATTCGACATGCGGGGTTAGACGTTCCAATTGTTGCCGACTCAAGTGACGAGGAGTCAACCTCAGCTGAAACATGTTCTGCTCTTGAGCAGCTCCTCCGCGACGTGAGAACTGTCACAAAGAGGCATGACGCAATGCAGTATAAAATAGCTATCCTGGAGAGCCAGAAGAAACACTTGCAAGGAGAATTAGCAAAAGCAGATAGCGAAAACAAGTGTTTCCAAACGAGTATTTCGGAGCTTTACTTTAGTGGAGACAGTACCCAGCTTAGTGGACCCAGTGCTGAGCAGTTGCAACCAGAAGAATGAATTTTTTGTTTTATATGCGTTGCCATCTGCACCCCAGCATTGCGAACTACAGGGGATCATAACAAATATAGCCAAAACCGCCAGCTCTTTAGAATTGCAGTTGGCTGCCATTTTGACATACACAGCTGAAGGAGATCGTGGGAAGGTCTTCAAATGTATACGAGATATAAGAACAGAGGTTCAGTCAACCTCAGCTGAAACATGTTCTGCTCTTGGGCAGCTCCTCCGTGAAGTGAGAACTGTCACAAAAAGGCATGACGCAATGCAGTAAAAAAAAATAGCTATCCTGGAGAGCCAGAAGAAACACTTGCAAGGAGAGTTAGCCAAAGCAGATAGCGAAAACAAGCGTTTCCAAACGAGTATTTCGGAGCTTTACTTTAGTGGAGACAGTACCCAGCTTAGTGGACCCAGTGCTGAGCAGTCGCAACCAGAAGAATGAATTTTTTGTTTTATATGTGTTCTTTGTAAAAGTTTCAAGTTCAATTCCAGATATGCCAAAGGGTAGCACTGCCAATCTCATCAGTTTTCCTTTAAGCAACCAAGCAGTTTATATGTTTGTTTTCTTTGATAGCCCTCATTTCTTATAGGATATCATGGACATGGTTAGACATTCCAATTGTTGCCGACTCAAGTGACGAGGAGATGGTAGTTACTGATGGAGAAGACCCATGTGGAACTAACGCTGACCTAGCTCCAAAAGTGCGTACTCCTCCACCAACAAAATCCAGGAAGCGACTCCGTCTCTTTGATGGGGCCCATGCTAAAAGATTGGCAATTCAATAAAAAGGCGAACATCACAAGCGAAATGGCTGGCTGCTTTAGTGAGGTTGAGAAAGGTCTGGAGGCTGGGGTGCCTGGGGTGCGAATGGAGGGACAAGGAGATCCAGGCGCTACTGTTGAGGGTCAAGAGATTAGAGGAAGGCAATCGCCGCCTTACGGAGTGCCTGGGTGGGCTCCTGGGTGCGAGCTCTTAGGAGACTCGTTCCAGGATGCCATGTATATAGGTGTAGATAGATAGTAGAGGGAGGGGGATCACAGTGATTTTTTGGATACCCCTCCGTTTATTTTGTAAGACCATGTTTTTGTAGGTGTAGGCTGGCCGGTCCAGTGGACCATTGACAGCATGTTTTGAAAATTTTGCATGTAACAATAATGTATTCATGATTATGAAGCTTTCTTTTGCAATCTGGTAAATCACTGTTTGTTTTTCATTTTAGAACCACCTGGTTTACTCGATGGCTCACCTGATCTAGATGTCTCGCCTGGTCTGGATGGATCTATTGTATATGATTCAGAATTAGAGGTTGACATATCTGATATTATACCAGATATGTTCCAACTTAGTTCGAGGGAAGCGGACAGCAATGCTAGTGAATGTGACACATTGGAGTTGGAAGATTCTGCCAGTAATGTAGCAAAGGGACATGTTGGCAATGAAACTGACCAGGAAAAGGATTTTGATCCTACACTTTCTGCAGTTGTCAAGGAGAGCAGTCGTATCACAGTGGCAAAAACTCATAACGAGGGAAATACTCGGACGTACGATAAATTACAGTATTTCCTCTTCTGTAAACATCCTCAAAAAAAGATAGCCCGTCACCTACAGACCATGCATAAGAATGAGCAGGAGGTTGAGGATTATGTGGCCGAGGAAGATAAGACAAAGAAGTCAGAAATGTTGAGCAAATTGAGAAACACTCATCTCACTGTATCTCTCTCTCTCTTTAATTTTCTCTCTCTCTTTAATTTTCTCTCTCTCTTTAATTTTCTCTCTCTCGCTTACTTATATCTTATTTATATCTTATAACCTGTTTTTTTTTTATTCAGGTGCGTCATGTTAGAGGACGGAACTGCTTATCCATGTGCGAAGCATACATGCATAGCAGCATCAGCCCTTTTCTGAATAAGATGGTGACCATATCTATGAGGGGCCAAGAAATCCAGCGAATTCGACATGCGGGGTTAGACGTTCCAATTGTTGCCGACTCAAGTGACGAGGAGTCAACCTCAGCTGAAACACGTTCTGCTCTTGAGCAGCTCCTCCGCGACGTGAGAACTGTCACAAAGAGGCATGACGCAATGCAGTATAAAATAGCTATCCTGGAGAGCCAGAAGAAACACTTGCAAGGAGAATTAGCAAAAGCAGATAGCGAAAACAAGTGTTTCCAAACGAGTATTTCGGAGCTTTACTTTAGTGGAGACAGTACCCAGCTTAGTGGACCCAGTGCTGAGCAGTTGCAACCAGAAGAATGAATTTTTTGTTTTATATGCGTTGCCATCTGCACCCCAGCATTGCGAACTACAGGGGATCATAACAAATATAGCCAAAACCGCCAGCTCTTTAGAATTGCAGTTGGCTGCCATTTTGACATACACAGCTGAAGGAGATCGTGGGAAGGTCTTCAAATGTATACGAGATATAAGAACAGAGGTTCAGTCAACCTCAGCTGAAACATGTTCTGCTCTTGGGCAGCTCCTCCGTGAAGTGAGAACTGTCACAAAAAGGCATGACGCAATGCAGTAAAAAAAAATAGCTATCCTGGAGAGCCAGAAGAAACACTTGCAAGGAGAGTTAGCCAAAGCAGATAGCGAAAACAAGCGTTTCCAAACGAGTATTTCGGAGCTTTACTTTAGTGGAGACAGTACCCAGCTTAGTGGACCCAGTGCTGAGCAGTCGCAACCAGAAGAATGAATTTTTTGTTTTATATGTGTTCTTTGTAAAAGTTTCAAGTTCAATTCCAGATATGCCAAAGGGTAGCACTGCCAATCTCATCAGTTTTCCTTTAAGCAACCAAGCAGTTTATATGTTTGTTTTCTTTGATAGCCCTCATTTCTTATAGGATATCATGGACATGGTTAGACATTCCAATTGTTGCCGACTCAAGTGACGAGGAGATGGTAGTTACTGATGGAGAAGACCCATGTGGAACTAACGCTGACCTAGCTCCAAAAGTGCGTACTCCTCCACCAACAAAATCCAGGAAGCGACTCCGTCTCTTTGATGGGGCCCATGCTAAAAGATTGGCAATTCAATAAAAAGGCGAACATCACAAGCGAAATGGCTGGCTGCTTTAGTGAGGTTGAGAAAGGTCTGGAGGCTGGGGTGCCTGGGGTGCGGATGGAGGGACAAGGAGATCCAGGCGCTACTGTTGAGGGTCAAGAGATTAGAGGAAGGCAATCGCCGCCTTACGGAGTGCCTGGGTGGGCTCCTGGGTGCGAGCTCTTAGGAGACTCGTTCCAGGATGCCATGTATATAGGTGTAGATAGATAGTAGAGGGAGGGGGCTCACAGTGATTTTTTGGATACCCCTCCGTTTATTTTGTAAGACCATGTTTTTGTAGGTGTAGGCTGGCCGGTCCAGTGGACCATTGACAGCATGTTTTGAAAATTTTGCATGTAACAATAATGTATTCATGATTATGAAGCTTTCTTTTGCAATCTGGTAAATCACTGTTTGTTTTTCATTTTAGAACCACCTGGTTTACTCGATGGCTCACCTGATCTAGATGTCTCGCCTGGTCTGGATGGATCTATTGTATATGATTCAGAATTAGAGGTTGACATATCTGATATTATACCAGATATGTTCCAACTTAGTTCGAGGGAAGCGGACAGCAATGCTAGTGAATGTGACACATTGGAGTTGGAAGATTCTGCCAGTAATGTAGCAAAGGGACATGTTGGCAATGAAACTGACCAGGAAAAGGATTTTGATCCTACACTATCTGCAGTTGTCAAGGAGAGCAGTCGTATCACAGTGGCAAAAACTCATAACGAGGGAAATACTTGGACGTACGATAAATTACAGTATTGCCTCTTCTGTAAACATCCTCAAAAAAAGATAGCCCGTCACCTACAGACCATGCATAAGAATGAGCAGGAGGTTGAGGATTATGTGGCCGAGGAAGATAAGACAAAGAAGTCAGAAATGTTGAGCAAATTGAGAAACACTCATCTCACTGTATCTCTCTCTCTCTTTAATTTTCTCTCTCTCGCTTACTTATATCTTATTTATATCTTATAACCTGTTTTTTTTTTATTCAGGCGCGTCATGTTAGAGGACGGAACTGCTTATCCATGTGCGAAGCATACATGCATAGCAGCATCAGCCCTTTTCTGAATGAGATGGTGACCATATCTATGAGGGGCCAAGAAATCCAGCGAATTCGACATGCGGGGTTAGACATTCCAATTGTTGCCGACTCAAGTGACGAGGAGTCAACCTCAGCTGAAACATGTTCTGCTCTTGAGCAGCTCCTCCGCGAAGTGAGAACTGTCACAAAGAGGCATGACGCAATGCAGTATAAAATAGCTATCCTGGAGAGCCAGAAGAAACACTTGCAAGGAGAATTAGCAAAAGCAGATAGCGAAAACAAGTGTTTCCAAACGAGTATTTCGGAGCTTTACTTTAGTGGAGACAGTACCCAGCTTAGTGGACCCAGTGCTGAGCAGTTGCAACCAGAAGAATGAATTTTTTGTTTTATATGCGTTGCCATCTGCACCCCAGCATTGCGAACTACAGGGGATCATAACAAATATAGCCAAAACCGCCAGCTCTTTAGAATTGCAGTTGGCTGCCATTTTGACATACACAGCTGAAGGAGATCGTGGGAAGGTCTTCAAATGTATACGAGATATAAGAACAGAGGTTCAGTCAACCTCAGCTGAAACATGTTCTGCTCTTGGGCAGCTCCTCCGTGACGTGAGAACTGTCACAAAAAGGCATGACGCAATGCAGTAAAAAAAATAGCTATCCTGGAGAGCCAGAAGAAACACTTGCAAGGAGAGTTAGCCAAAGCAGATAGCGAAAACAAGCGTTTCCAAACGAGTATTTCGGAGCTTTACTTTAGTGGAGACAGTACCCAGCTTAGTGGACCCAGTGCTGAGCAGTCGCAACCAGAAGAGTGAATTTTTTGTTTTATATGTGTTCTTTGTAAAAGTTTCAAGTTCAATTCCAGATATGCCAAAGGGTAGCACTGCCAATCTCATCAGTTTTCCTTTAAGCAACCAAGCAGTTTATATGTTTGTTTTCTTTGATAGCCCTCATTTCTTATAGGATATCATGGACATGGTTAGACATTCCAATTGTTGCCGACTCAAGTGACGAGGAGATGGTAGCTACTGATGGAGAAGACCCATGTGGAACTAACGCTGACCTAGCTCCAAAAGTGCGTACTCCTCCACCAACAAAATCCAGGAAGCGACTCCGTCTCTTTGATGGGGCCCATGCTAAAAGATTGGCAATTCAATAAAAAGGCGAACATCACAAGCGAAATGGCTGGCTGCTTTAGTGAGGTTGAGAAAGGTCTGGAGGCTGGGGTGCCTGGGGTGCGGATGGAGGGACAAGGAGATCCAGGCGCTACTGTTGAGGGTCAAGAGATTAGAGGAAGGCAATCGCCGCCTTACGGAGTGCCTGGGTGGGCTCCTGGGTGCGAGCTCTTAGGAGACTCGTTCCAGGATGCCATGTATATAGGTGTAGATAGATAGTAGAGGGAGGGGGATCACAGTGATTTTTTGGATACCCCTCCGTTTATTTTGTAAGACCATGTTTTTGTAGGTGTAGGCTGGCCGGTCCAGTGGACCATTGACAGCATGTTTTGAAAATTTTGCATGTAACAATAATGTATTCATGATTATGAAGCTTTCTTTTGCAATCTGGTAAATCACTGTTTGTTTTTCATTTTAGAACCACCTGGTTTACTCGATGGCTCACCTGATCTAGATGTCTCGCCTGGTCTGGATGGATCTATTGTATATGATTCAGAATTAGAGGTTGACATATCTGATATTATACCAGATATGTTCCAACTTAGTTCGAGGGAAGCGGACAGCAATGCTAGTGAATGTGACACATTGGAGTTGGAAGATTCTGCCAGTAATGTAGCAAAGGGACATGTTGGCAATGAAACTGACCAGGAAAAGGATTTTGATCCTACACTTTCTGCAGTTGTCAAGGAGAGCAGTCGTATCACAGTGGCAAAAACTCATAACGAGGGAAATACTCGGACGTACGATAAATTACAGTATTTCCTCTTCTGTAAACATCCTCAAAAAAAGATAGCCCGTCACCTACAGACCATGCATAAGAATGAGCAGGAGGTTGAGGATTATGTGGCCGAGGAAGATAAGACAAAGAAGTCAGAAATGTTGAGCAAATTGAGAAACACTCATCTCACTGTATCTCTCTCTCTCTTTAATTTTCTCTCTCTCTTTAATTTTCTCTCTCTCTTTAATTTTCTCTCTCTCGCTTACTTATATCTTATTTATATCTTATAACCTGTTTTTTTTTTATTCAGGTGCGTCATGTTAGAGGACGGAACTGCTTATCCATGTGCGAAGCATACATGCATAGCAGCATCAGCCCTTTTCTGAATAAGATGGTGACCATATCTATGAGGGGCCAAGAAATCCAGCGAATTCGACATGCGGGGTTAGACGTTCCAATTGTTGCCGACTCAAGTGACGAGGAGTCAACCTCAGCTGAAACATGTTCTGCTCTTGAGCAGCTCCTCCGCGACGTGAGAACTGTCACAAAGAGGCATGACGCAATGCAGTATAAAATAGCTATCCTGGAGAGCCAGAAGAAACACTTGCAAGGAGAATTAGCAAAAGCAGATAGCGAAAACAAGTGTTTCCAAACGAGTATTTCGGAGCTTTACTTTAGTGGAGACAGTACCCAGCTTAGTGGACCCAGTGCTGAGCAGTTGCAACCAGAAGAATGAATTTTTTGTTTTATATGCGTTGCCATCTGCACCCCAGCATTGCGAACTACAGGGGATCATAACAAATATAGCCAAAACCGCCAGCTCTTTAGAATTGCAGTTGGCTGCCATTTTGACATACACAGCTGAAGGAGATCGTGGGAAGGTCTTCAAATGTATACGAGATATAAGAACAGAGGTTCAGTCAACCTCAGCTGAAACATGTTCTGCTCTTGGGCAGCTCCTCCGTGAAGTGAGAACTGTCACAAAAAGGCATGACGCAATGCAGTAAAAAAAAATAGCTATCCTGGAGAGCCAGAAGAAACACTTGCAAGGAGAGTTAGCCAAAGCAGATAGCGAAAACAAGCGTTTCCAAACGAGTATTTCGGAGCTTTACTTTAGTGGAGACAGTACCCAGCTTAGTGGACCCAGTGCTGAGCAGTCGCAACCAGAAGAATGAATTTTTTGTTTTATATGTGTTCTTTGTAAAAGTTTCAAGTTCAATTCCAGATATGCCAAAGGGTAGCACTGCCAATCTCATCAGTTTTCCTTTAAGCAACCAAGCAGTTTATATGTTTGTTTTCTTTGATAGCCCTCATTTCTTATAGGATATCATGGACATGGTTAGACATTCCAATTGTTGCCGACTCAAGTGACGAGGAGATGGTAGTTACTGATGGAGAAGACCCATGTGGAACTAACGCTGACCTAGCTCCAAAAGTGCGTACTCCTCCACCAACAAAATCCAGGAAGCGACTCCGTCTCTTTGATGGGGCCCATGCTAAAAGATTGGCAATTCAATAAAAAGGCGAACATCACAAGCGAAATGGCTGGCTGCTTTAGTGAGGTTGAGAAAGGTCTGGAGGCTGGGGTGCCTGGGGTGCGGATGGAGGGACAAGGAGATCCAGGCGCTACTGTTGAGGGTCAAGAGATTAGAGGAAGGCAATCGCCGCCTTACGGAGTGCCTGGGTGGGCTCCTGGGTGCGAGCTCTTAGGAGACTCGTTCCAGGATGCCATGTATATAGGTGTAGATAGATAGTAGAGGGAGGGGGATCACAGTGATTTTTTGGATACCCCTCCGTTTATTTTGTAAGACCATGTTTTTGTAGGTGTAGGCTGGCCGGTCCAGTGGACCATTGACAGCATGTTTTGAAAATTTTGCATGTAACAATAATGTATTCATGATTATGAAGCTTTCTTTTGCAATCTGGTAAATCACTGTTTGTTTTTCATTTTAGAACCACCTGGTTTACTCGATGGCTCACCTGATCTAGATGTCTCGCCTGGTCTGGATGGATCTATTGTATATGATTCAGAATTAGAGGTTGACATATCTGATATTATACCAGATATGTTCCAACTTAGTTCGAGGGAAGCGGACAGCAATGCTAGTGAATGTGACACATTGGAGTTGGAAGATTCTGCCAGTAATGTAGCAAAGGGACATGTTGGCAATGAAACTGACCAGGAAAAGGATTTTGATCCTACACTTTCTGCAGTTGTCAAGGAGAGCAGTCGTATCACAGTGGCAAAAACTCATAACGAGGGAAATACTCGGACGTACGATAAATTACAGTATTTCCTCTTCTGTAAACATCCTCAAAAAAAGATAGCCCGTCACCTACAGACCATGCATAAGAATGAGCAGGAGGTTGAGGATTATGTGGCCGAGGAAGATAAGACAAAGAAGTCAGAAATGTTGAGCAAATTGAGAAACACTCATCTCACTGTATCTCTCTCTCTCTTTAATTTTCTCTCTCTCTTTAATTTTCTCTCTCTCTTTAATTTTCTCTCTCTCGCTTACTTATATCTTATTTATATCTTATAACCTGTTTTTTTTTTATTCAGGTGCGTCATGTTAGAGGACGGAACTGCTTATCCATGTGCGAAGCATACATGCATAGCAGCATCAGCCCTTTTCTGAATAAGATGGTGACCATATCTATGAGGGGCCAAGAAATCCAGCGAATTCGACATGCGGGGTTAGACGTTCCAATTGTTGCCGACTCAAGTGACGAGGAGTCAACCTCAGCTGAAACATGTTCTGCTCTTGAGCAGCTCCTCCGCGACGTGAGAACTGTCACAAAGAGGCATGACGCAATGCAGTATAAAATAGCTATCCTGGAGAGCCAGAAGAAACACTTGCAAGGAGAATTAGCAAAAGCAGATAGCGAAAACAAGTGTTTCCAAACGAGTATTTCGGAGCTTTACTTTAGTGGAGACAGTACCCAGCTTAGTGGACCCAGTGCTGAGCAGTTGCAACCAGAAGAATGAATTTTTTGTTTTATATGCGTTGCCATCTGCACCCCAGCATTGCGAACTAAAGGGGATCATAACAAATATAGCCAAAACCGCCAGCTCTTTAGAATTGCAGTTGGCTGCCATTTTGACATACACAGCTGAAGGAGATCGTGGGAAGGTCTTCAAATGTATACGAGATATAAGAACAGAGGTTCAGTCAACCTCAGCTGAAACATGTTCTGCTCTTGGGCAGCTCCTCCGTGAAGTGAGAACTGTCACAAAAAGGCATGACGCAATGCAGTAAAAAAAAATAGCTATCCTGGAGAGCCAGAAGAAACACTTGCAAGGAGAGTTAGCCAAAGCAGATAGCGAAAACAAGCGTTTCCAAACGAGTATTTCGGAGCTTTACTTTAGTGGAGACAGTACCCAGCTTAGTGGACCCAGTGCTGAGCAGTCGCAACCAGAAGAATGAATTTTTTGTTTTATATGTGTTCTTTGTAAAAGTTTCAAGTTCAATTCCAGATATGCCAAAGGGTAGCACTGCCAATCTCATCAGTTTTCCTTTAAGCAACCAAGCAGTTTATATGTTTGTTTTCTTTGATAGCCCTCATTTCTTATAGGATATCATGGACATGGTTAGACATTCCAATTGTTGCCGACTCAAGTGACGAGGAGATGGTAGTTACTGATGGAGAAGACCCATGTGGAACTAACGCTGACCTAGCTCCAAAAGTGCGTACTCCTCCACCAACAAAATCCAGGAAGCGACTCCGTCTCTTTGATGGGGCCCATGCTAAAAGATTGGCAATTCAATAAAAAGGCGAACATCACAAGCGAAATGGCTGGCTGCTTTAGTGAGGTTGAGAAAGGTCTGGAGGCTGGGGTGCCTGGGGTGCGGATGGAGGGACAAGGAGATCCAGGCGCTACTGTTGAGGGTCAAGAGATTAGAGGAAGGCAATCGCCGCCTTACGGAGTGCCTGGGTGGGCTCCTGGGTGCGAGCTCTTAGGAGACTCGTTCCAGGATGCCATGTATATAGGTGTAGATAGATAGTAGAGGGAGGGGGATCACAGTGATTTTTTGGATACCCCTCCGTTTATTTTGTAAGACCATGTTTTTGTAGGTGTAGGCTGGCCGGTCCAGTGGACCATTGACAGCATGTTTTGAAAATTTTGCATGTAACAATAATGTATTCATGATTATGAAGCTTTCTTTTGCAATCTGGTAAATCACTGTTTGTTTTTCATTTTAGAACCACCTGGTTTACTCGATGGCTCACCTGATCTAGATGTCTCGCCTGGTCTGGATGGATCTATTGTATATGATTCAGAATTAGAGGTTGACATATCTGATATTATACCAGATATGTTCCAACTTAGTTCGAGGGAAGCGGACAGCAATGCTAGTGAATGTGACACATTGGAGTTGGAAGATTCTGCCAGTAATGTAGCAAAGGGACATGTTGGCAATGAAACTGACCAGGAAAAGGATTTTGATCCTACACTATCTGCAGTTGTCAAGGAGAGCAGTCGTATCACAGTGGCAAAAACTCATAACGAGGGAAATACTCGGACGTACGATAAATTACAGTATTGCCTCTTCTGTAAACATCCTCAAAAAAAGATAGCCCGTCACCTACAGACCATGCATAAGAATGAGCAGGAGGTTGAGGATTATGTGGCCGAGGAAGATAAGACAAAGAAGTCAGAAATGTTGAGCAAATTGAGAAACACTCATCTCACTGTATCTCTCTCTCTCTTTAATTTTCTCTCTCTCTTTAATTTTCTCTCTCTCTTTAATTTTCTCTCTCTCGCTTACTTATATCTTATTTATATCTTATAACCTGTTTTTTTTTATTCAGGTGCGTCATGTTAGAGGACGGAACTGCTTATCCATGTGCGAAGCATACATGCATAGCAGCATCAGCCCTTTTCTGAATAAGATGGTGACCATATCTATGAGGGGCCAAGAAATCCAGCGAATTCGACATGCGGGGTTAGACGTTCCAATTGTTGCCGACTCAAGTGACGAGGAGTCAACCTCAGCTGAAACATGTTCTGCTCTTGAGCAGCTCCTTCGCGACGTGAGAACTGTCACAAAGAGGCATGACGCAATGCAGTATAAAATAGCTATCCTGGAGAGCCAGAAGAAACACTTGCAAGGAGAATTAGCAAAAGCAGATAGCGAAAACAAGTGTTTCCAAACGAGTATTTCGGAGCTTTACTTTAGTGGAGACAGTACCCAGCTTAGTGGACCCAGTGCTGAGCAGTTGCAACCAGAAGAATGAATTTTTTGTTTTATATGCGTTGCCATCTGCACCCCAGCATTGCGAACTAAAGGGGATCATAACAAATATAGCCAAAACCGCCAGCTCTTTAGAATTGCAGTTGGCTGCCATTTTGACATACACAGCTGAAGGAGATCGTGGGAAGGTCTTCAAATGTATACGAGATATAAGAACAGAGGTTCAGTCAACCTCAGCTGAAACATGTTCTGCTCTTGGGCAGCTCCTCCGTGAAGTGAGAACTGTCACAAAAAGGCATGACGCAATGCAGTAAAAAAAAATAGCTATCCTGGAGAGCCAGAAGAAACACTTGCAAGGAGAGTTAGCCAAAGCAGATAGCGAAAACAAGCGTTTCCAAACGAGTATTTCGGAGCTTTACTTTAGTGGAGACAGTACCCAGCTTAGTGGACCCAGTGCTGAGCAGTCGCAACCAGAAGAATGAATTTTTTGTTTTATATGTGTTCTTTGTAAAAGTTTCAAGTTCAATTCCAGATATGCCAAAGGGTAGCACTGCCAATCTCATCAGTTTTCCTTTAAGCAACCAAGCAGTTTATATGTTTGTTTTCTTTGATAGCCCTCATTTCTTATAGGATATCATGGACATGGTTAGACATTCCAATTGTTGCCGACTCAAGTGACGAGGAGATGGTAGTTACTGATGGAGAAGACCCATGTGGAACTAACGCTGACCTAGCTCCAAAAGTGCGTACTCCTCCACCAACAAAATCCAGGAAGCGACTCCGTCTCTTTGATGGGGCCCATGCTAAAAGATTGGCAATTCAATAAAAAGGCGAACATCACAAGCGAAATGGCTGGCTGCTTTAGTGAGGTTGAGAAAGGTCTGGAGGCTGGGGTGCCTGGGGTGCGGATGGAGGGACAAGGAGATCCAGGCGCTACTGTTGAGGGTCAAGAGATTAGAGGAAGGCAATCGCCGCCTTACGGAGTGCCTGGGTGGGCTCCTGGGTGCGAGCTCTTAGGAGACTCGTTCCAGGATGCCATGTATATAGGTGTAGATAGATAGTAGAGGGAGGGGGATCACAGTGATTTTTTGGATACCCCTCCGTTTATTTTGTAAGACCATGTTTTTGTAGGTGTAGGCTGGCCGGTCCAGTGGACCATTGACAGCATGTTTTGAAAATTTTGCATGTAACAATAATGTATTCATGATTATGAAGCTTTCTTTTGCAATCTGGTAAATCACTGTTTGTTTTTCATTTTAGAACCACCTGGTTTACTCGATGGCTCACCTGATCTAGATGTCTCGCCTGGTCTGGATGGATCTATTGTATATGATTCAGAATTAGAGGTTGACATATCTGATATTATACCAGATATGTTCCAACTTAGTTCGAGGGAAGCGGACAGCAATGCTAGTGAATGTGACACATTGGAGTTGGAAGATTCTGCCAGTAATGTAGCAAAGGGACATGTTGGCAATGAAACTGACCAGGAAAAGGATTTTGATCCTACACCATCTGCAGTTGTCAAGGAGAGCAGTCGTATCACAGTGGCAAAAACTCATAACGAGGGAAATACTCGGACGTACGATAAATTACAGTATTGCCTCTTCTGTAAACATCCTCAAAAAAAGATAGCCCGTCACCTACAGACCATGCATAAGAATGAGCAGGAGGTTGAGGATTATGTGGCCGAGGAAGATAAGACAAAGAAGTCAGAAATGTTGAGCAAATTGAGAAACACTCATCTCACTGTATCTCTCTCTCTCTTTAATTTTCTCTCTCTCGCTTACTTATATCTTATTTATATCTTATAACCTGTTTTTTTTTTATTCAGGCGCGTCATGTTAGAGGACGGAACTGCTTATCCATGTGCGAAGCATACATGCATAGCAGCATCAGCCCTTTTCTGAATGAGATGGTGACCATATCTATGAGGGGCCAAGAAATCCAGCGAATTCGACATGCGGGGTTAGACATTCCAATTGTTGCCGACTCAAGTGACGAGGAGTCAACCTCAGCTGAAACATGTTCTGCTCTTGAGCAGCTCCTCCGCGAAGTGAGAACTGTCACAAAGAGGCATGACGCAATGCAGTATAAAATAGCTATCCTGGAGAGCCAGAAGCACACTTGCAAGGAGAATTAGCAAAAGCAGATAGCGAAAACAAGTGTTTCCAAACGAGTATTTCGGAGCTTTACTTTAGTGGAGACAGTACCCAGCTTAGTGGACCCAGTGCTGAGCAGTTGCAACCAGAAGAATGAATTTTTTGTTTTATATGCGTTGCCATCTGCACCCCAGCATTGCGAACTACAGGGGATCATAACAAATATAGCCAAAACCGCCAGCTCTTTAGAATTGCAGTTGGCTGCCATTTTGACATACACAGCTGAAGGAGATCGTGGGAAGGTCTTCAAATGTATACGAGATATAAGAACAGAGGTTCAGTCAACCTCAGCTGAAACATGTTCTGCTCTTGGGCAGCTCCTCCGTGACGTGAGAACTGTCACAAAAAGGCATGACGCAATGCAGTAAAAAAAAATAGCTATCCTGGAGAGCCAGAAGAAACACTTGCAAGGAGAGTTAGCCAAAGCAGATAGCGAAAACAAGCGTTTCCAAACGAGTATTTCGGAGCTTTACTTTAGTGGAGACAGTACCCAGCTTAGTGGACCCAGTGCTGAGCAGTCGCAACCAGAAGAGTGAATTTTTTGTTTTATATGTGTTCTTTGTAAAAGTTTCAAGTTCAATTCCAGATATGCCAAAGGGTAGCACTGCCAATCTCATCAGTTTTCCTTTAAGCAACCAAGCAGTTTATATGTTTGTTTTCTTTGATAGCCCTCATTTCTTATAGGATATCATGGACATGGTTAGACATTCCAATTGTTGCCGACTCAAGTGACGAGGAGATGGTAGTTACTGATGGAGAAGACCCATGTGGAACTAACGCTGACCTAGCTCCAAAAGTGCGTACTCCTCCACCAACAAAATCCAGGAAGCGACTCCGTCTCTTTGATGGGGCCCATGCTAAAAGATTGGCAATTCAATAAAAAGGCGAACATCACAAGCGAAATGGCTGGCTGCTTTAGTGAGGTTGAGAAAGGTCTGGAGGCTGGGGTGCCTGGGGTGCGGATGGAGGGACAAGGAGATCCAGGCGCTACTGTTGAGGGTCAAGAGATTAGAGGAAGGCAATCGCCGCCTTACGGAGTGCCTGGGTGGGCTCCTGGGTGCGAGCTCTTAGGAGACTCGTTCCAGGATGCCATGTATATAGGTGTAGATAGATAGTAGAGGGAGGGGGATCACAGTGATTTTTTGGATACCCCTCCGTTTATTTTGTAAGACCATGTTTTTGTAGGTGTAGGCTGGCCGGTCCAGTGGACCATTGACAGCATGTTTTGAAAATTTTGCATGTAACAATAATGTATTCATGATTATGAAGCTTTCTTTTGCAATCTGGTAAATCACTGTTTGTTTTTCATTTTAGAACCACCTGGTTTACTCGATGGCTCACCTGATCTAGATGTCTCGCCTGGTCTGGATGGATCTATTGTATATGATTCAGAATTAGAGGTTGACATATCTGATATTATACCAGATATGTTCCAACTTAGTTCGAGGGAAGCGGACAGCAATGCTAGTGAATGTGACACATTGGAGTTGGAAGATTCTGCCAGTAATGTAGCAAAGGGACATGTTGGCAATGAAACTGACCAGGAAAAGGATTTTGATCCTACACTATCTGCAGTTGTCAAGGAGAGCAGTCGTATCACAGTGGCAAAAACTCATAACGAGGGAAATACTCGGACGTACGATAAATTACAGTATTGCCTCTTCTGTAAACATCCTCAAAAAAAGATAGCCCGTCACCTACAGACCATGCATAAGAATGAGCAGGAGGTTGAGGATTATGTGGCCGAGGAAGATAAGACAAAGAAGTCAGAAATGTTGAGCAAATTGAGAAACACTCATCTCACTGTATCTCTCTCTCTCTTTAATTTTCTCTCTCTCGCTTACTTATATCTTATTTATATCTTATAACCTGTTTTTTTTTTATTCAGGCGCGTCATGTTAGAGGACGGAACTGCTTATCCATGTGCGAAGCATACATGCATAGCAGCATCAGCCCTTTTCTGAATGAGATGGTGACCATATCTATGAGGGGCCAAGAAATCCAGCGAATTCGACATGCGGGGTTAGACATTCCAATTGTTGCCGACTCAAGTGACGAGGAGTCAACCTCAGCTGAAACATGTTCTGCTCTTGAGCAGCTCCTCCGCGAAGTGAGAACTGTCACAAAGAGGCATGACGCAATGCAGTATAAAATAGCTATCCTGGAGAGCCAGAAGCACACTTGCAAGGAGAATTAGCAAAAGCAGATAGCGAAAACAAGTGTTTCCAAACGAGTATTTCGGAGCTTTACTTTAGTGGAGACAGTACCCAGCTTAGTGGACCCAGTGCTGAGCAGTTGCAACCAGAAGAATGAATTTTTTGTTTTATATGCGTTGCCATCTGCACCCCAGCATTGCGAACTACAGGGGATCATAACAAATATAGCCAAAACCGCCAGCTCTTTAGAATTGCAGTTGGCTGCCATTTTGACATACACAGCTGAAGGAGATCGTGGGAAGGTCTTCAAATGTATACGAGATATAAGAACAGAGGTTCAGTCAACCTCAGCTGAAACATGTTCTGCTCTTGGGCAGCTCCTCCGTGACGTGAGAACTGTCACAAAAAGGCATGACGCAATGCAGTAAAAAAAAATAGCTATCCTGGAGAGCCAGAAGAAACACTTGCAAGGAGAGTTAGCCAAAGCAGATAGCGAAAACAAGCGTTTCCAAACGAGTATTTCGGAGCTTTACTTTAGTGGAGACAGTACCCAGCTTAGTGGACCCAGTGCTGAGCAGTCGCAACCAGAAGAGTGAATTTTTTGTTTTATATGTGTTCTTTGTAAAAGTTTCAAGTTCAATTCCAGATATGCCAAAGGGTAGCACTGCCAATCTCATCAGTTTTCCTTTAAGCAACCAAGCAGTTTATATGTTTGTTTTCTTTGATAGCCCTCATTTCTTATAGGATATCATGGACATGGTTAGACATTCCAATTGTTGCCGACTCAAGTGACGAGGAGATGGTAGTTACTGATGGAGAAGACCCATGTGGAACTAACGCTGACCTAGCTCCAAAAGTGCGTACTCCTCCACCAACAAAATCCAGGAAGCGACTCCGTCTCTTTGATGGGGCCCATGCTAAAAGATTGGCAATTCAATAAAAAGGCGAACATCACAAGCGAAATGGCTGGCTGCTTTAGTGAGGTTGAGAAAGGTCTGGAGGCTGGGGTGCCTGGGGTGCGGATGGAGGGACAAGGAGATCCAGGCGCTACTGTTGAGGGTCAAGAGATTAGAGGAAGGCAATCGCCGCCTTACGGAGTGCCTGGGTGGGCTCCTGGGTGCGAGCTCTTAGGAGACTCGTTCCAGGATGCCATGTATATAGGTGTAGATAGATAGTAGAGGGAGGGGGATCACAGTGATTTTTTGGATACCCCTCCGTTTATTTTGTAAGACCATGTTTTTGTAGGTGTAGGCTGGCCAGTCCAGTGGACCATTGACAGCATGTTTTGAAAATTTTGCATGTAACAATAATGTATTCATGATTATGAAGCTTTCTTTTGCAATCTGGTAAATCACTGTTTGTTTTTCATTTTAGAACCACCTGGTTTACTCGATGGCTCACCTGATCTAGATGTCTCGCCTGGTCTGGATGGATCTATTGTATATGATTCAGAATTAGAGGTTGACATATCTGATATTATACCAGATATGTTCCAACTTAGTTCGAGGGAAGCGGACAGCAATGCTAGTGAATGTGACACATTGGAGTTGGAAGATTCTGCCAGTAATGTAGCAAAGGGACATGTTGGCAATGAAACTGACCAGGAAAAGGATTTTGATCCTACACTTTCTGCAGTTGTCAAGGAGAGCAGTCGTATCACAGTGGCAAAAACTCATAACGAGGGAAATACTTGGACGTACGATAAATTACAGTATTTCCTCTTCTGTAAACATCCTCAAAAAAAGATAGCCCGTCACCTACAGACCATGCATAAGAATGAGCAGGAGGTTGAGGATTATGTGGCCGAGGAAGATAAGACAAAGAAGTCAGAAATGTTGAGCAAATTGAGAAACACTCATCTCACTGTATCTCTCTCTCTCTTTAATTTTCTCTCTCTCTTTAATTTTCTCTCTCTCTTTAATTTTCTCTCTCTCGCTTACTTATATCTTATTTATATCTTATAACCTGTTTTTTTTTTATTCAGGTGCGTCATGTTAGAGGACGGAACTGCTTATCCATGTGCGAAGCATACATGCATAGCAGCATCAGCCCTTTTCTGAATAAGATGGTGACCATATCTATGAGGGGCCAAGAAATCCAGCGAATTCGACATGCGGGGTTAGACGTTCCAATTGTTGCCGACTCAAGTGACGAGGAGTCAACCTCAGCTGAAACATGTTCTGCTCTTGAGCAGCTCCTCCGCGACGTGAGAACTGTCACAAAGAGGCATGACGCAATGCAGTATAAAATAGCTATCCTGGAGAGCCAGAAGAAACACTTGCAAGGAGAATTAGCAAAAGCAGATAGCGAAAACAAGTGTTTCCAAACGAGTATTTCGGAGCTTTACTTTAGTGGAGACAGTACCCAGCTTAGTGGACCCAGTGCTGAGCAGTTGCAACCAGAAGAATGAATTTTTTGTTTTATATGCGTTGCCATCTGCACCCCAGCATTGCGAACTACAGGGGATCATAACAAATATAGCCAAAACCGCCAGCTCTTTAGAATTGCAGTTGGCTGCCATTTTGACATACACAGCTGAAGGAGATCGTGGGAAGGTCTTCAAATGTATACGAGATATAAGAACAGAGGTTCAGTCAACCTCAGCTGAAACATGTTCTGCTCTTGGGCAGCTCCTCCGTGAAGTGAGAACTGTCACAAAAAGGCATGACGCAATGCAGTAAAAAAAAATAGCTATCCTGGAGAGCCAGAAGAAACACTTGCAAGGAGAGTTAGCCAAAGCAGATAGCGAAAACAAGCGTTTCCAAACGAGTATTTCGGAGCTTTACTTTAGTGGAGACAGTACCCAGCTTAGTGGACCCAGTGCTGAGCAGTCGCAACCAGAAGAATGAATTTTTTGTTTTATATGTGTTCTTTGTAAAAGTTTCAAGTTCAATTCCAGATATGCCAAAGGGTAGCACTGCCAATCTCATCAGTTTTCCTTTAAGCAACCAAGCAGTTTATATGTTTGTTTTCTTTGATAGCCCTCATTTCTTATAGGATATCATGGACATGGTTAGACATTCCAATTGTTGCCGACTCAAGTGACGAGGAGATGGTAGTTACTGATGGAGAAGACCCATGTGGAACTAACGCTGACCTAGCTCCAAAAGTGCGTACTCCTCCACCAACAAAATCCAGGAAGCGACTCCGTCTCTTTGATGGGGCCCATGCTAAAAGATTGGCAATTCAATAAAAAGGCGAACATCACAAGCGAAATGGCTGGCTGCTTTAGTGAGGTTGAGAAAGGTCTGGAGGCTGGGGTGCCTGGGGTGGGGATGGACGGACAAGGAGATCCAGGCGCTACTGTTGAGGGTCAAGAGATTAGAGGAAGGCAATCGCCGCCTTACGGAGTGCCTGGGTGGGCTCCTGGGTGCGAGCTCTTAGGAGACTCGTTCCAGGATGCCATGTATATAGGTGTAGATAGATAGTAGAGGGAGGGGGATCACAGTGATTTTTTGGATACCCCTCCGTTTATTTTGTAAGACCATGTTTTTGTAGGTGTAGGCTGGCCGGTCCAGTGGACCATTGACAGCATGTTTTGAAAATTTTGCATGTAACAATAATGTATTCATGATTATGAAGCTTTCTTTTGCAATCTGGTAAATCACTGTTTGTTTTTCATTTTAGAACCACCTGGTTTACTCGATGGCTCACCTGATCTAGATGTCTCGCCTGGTCTGGATGGATCTATTGTATATGATTCAGAATTAGAGGTTGACATATCTGATATTATACCAGATATGTTCCAACTTAGTTCGAGGGAAGCGGACAGCAATGCTAGTGAATGTGACACATTGGAGTTGGAAGATTCTGCCAGTAATGTAGCAAAGGGACATGTTGGCAATGAAACTGACCAGGAAAAGGATTTTGATCCTACACTTTCTGCAGTTGTCAAGGAGAGCAGTCGTATCACAGTGGCAAAAACTCATAACGAGGGAAATACTCGGACGTACGATAAATTACAGTATTTCCTCTTCTGTAAACATCCTCAAAAAAAGATAGCCCGTCACCTACAGACCATGCATAAGAATGAGCAGGAGGTTGAGGATTATGTGGCCGAGGAAGATAAGACAAAGAAGTCAGAAATGTTGAGCAAATTGAGAAACACTCATCTCACTGTATCTCTCTCTCTCTTTAATTTTCTCTCTCTCGCTTACTTATATCTTATTTATATCTTATAACCTGTTTTTTTTTTATTCAGGCGCGTCATGTTAGAGGACGGAACTGCTTATCCATGTGCGAAGCATACATGCATAGCAGCATCAGCCCTTTTCTGAATGAGATGGTGACCATATCTATGAGGGGCCAAGAAATCCAGCGAATTCGACATGCGGGGTTAGACATTCCAATTGTTGCCGACTCAAGTGACGAGGAGTCAACCTCAGCTGAAACATGTTCTGCTCTTGAGCAGCTCCTCCGCGAAGTGAGAACTGTCACAAAGAGGCATGACGCAATGCAGTATAAAATAGCTATCCTGGAGAGCCAGAAGCACACTTGCAAGGAGAATTAGCAAAAGCAGATAGCGAAAACAAGTGTTTCCAAACGAGTATTTCGGAGCTTTACTTTAGTGGAGACAGTACCCAGCTTAGTGGACCCAGTGCTGAGCAGTTGCAACCAGAAGAATGAATTTTTTGTTTTATATGCGTTGCCATCTGCACCCCAGCATTGCGAACTACAGGGGATCATAACAAATATAGCCAAAACCGCCAGCTCTTTAGAATTGCAGTTGGCTGCCATTTTGACATACACAGCTGAAGGAGATCGTGGGAAGGTCTTCAAATGTATACGAGATATAAGAACAGAGGTTCAGTCAACCTCAGCTGAAACATGTTCTGCTCTTGGGCAGCTCCTCCGTGACGTGAGAACTGTCACAAAAAGGCATGACGCAATGCAGTAAAAAAAAATAGCTATCCTGGAGAGCCAGAAGAAACACTTGCAAGGAGAGTTAGCCAAAGCAGATAGCGAAAACAAGCGTTTCCAAACGAGTATTTCGGAGCTTTACTTTAGTGGAGACAGTACCCAGCTTAGTGGACCCAGTGCTGAGCAGTCGCAACCAGAAGAGTGAATTTTTTGTTTTATATGTGTTCTTTGTAAAAGTTTCAAGTTCAATTCCAGATATGCCAAAGGGTAGCACTGCCAATCTCATCAGTTTTCCTTTAAGCAACCAAGCAGTTTATATGTTTGTTTTCTTTGATAGCCCTCATTTCTTATAGGATATCATGGACATGGTTAGACATTCCAATTGTTGCCGACTCAAGTGACGAGGAGATGGTAGTTACTGATGGAGAAGACCCATGTGGAACTAACGCTGACCTAGCTCCAAAAGTGCGTACTCCTCCACCAACAAAATCCAGGAAGCGACTCCGTCTCTTTGATGGGGCCCATGCTAAAAGATTGGCAATTCAATAAAAAGGCGAACATCACAAGCGAAATGGCTGGCTGCTTTAGTGAGGTTGAGAAAGGTCTGGAGGCTGGGGTGCCTGGGGTGCGGATGGAGGGACAAGGAGATCCAGGCGCTACTGTTGAGGGTCAAGAGATTAGAGGAAGGCAATCGCCGCCTTACGGAGTGCCTGGGTGGGCTCCTGGGTGCGAGCTCTTAGGAGACTCGTTCCAGGATGCCATGTATATAGGTGTAGATAGATAGTAGAGGGAGGGGGATCACAGTGATTTTTTGGATACCCCTCCGTTTATTTTGTAAGACCATGTTTTTGTAGGTGTAGGCTGGCCGGTCCAGTGGACCATTGACAGCATGTTTTGAAAATTTTGCATGTAACAATAATGTATTCATGATTATGAAGCTTTCTTTTGCAATCTGGTAAATCACTGTTTGTTTTTCATTTTAGAACCACCTGGTTTACTCGATGGCTCACCTGATCTAGATGTCTCGCCTGGTCTGGATGGATCTATTGTATATGATTCAGAATTAGAGGTTGACATATCTGATATTATACCAGATATGTTCCAACTTAGTTCGAGGGAAGCGGACAGCAATGCTAGTGAATGTGACACATTGGAGTTGGAAGATTCTGCCAGTAATGTAGCAAAGGGACATGTTGGCAATGAAACTGACCAGGAAAAGGATTTTGATCCTACACTATCTGCAGTTGTCAAGGAGAGCAGTCGTATCACAGTGGCAAAAACTCATAACGAGGGAAATACTCGGACGTACGATAAATTACAGTATTGCCTCTTCTGTAAACATCCTCAAAAAAAGATAGCCCGTCACCTACAGACCATGCATAAGAATGAGCAGGAGGTTGAGGATTATGTGGCCGAGGAAGATAAGACAAAGAAGTCAGAAATGTTGAGCAAATTGAGAAACACTCATCTCACTGTATCTCTCTCTCTCTTTAATTTTCTCTCTCTCGCTTACTTATATCTTATTTATATCTTATAACCTGTTTTTTTTTTATTCAGGCGCGTCATGTTAGAGGACGGAACTGCTTATCCATGTGCGAAGCATACATGCATAGCAGCATCAGCCCTTTTCTGAATGAGATGGTGACCATATCTATGAGGGGCCAAGAAATCCAGCGAATTCGACATGCGGGGTTAGACATTCCAATTGTTGCCGACTCAAGTGACGAGGAGTCAACCTCAGCTGAAACATGTTCTGCTCTTGAGCAGCTCCTCCGCGAAGTGAGAACTGTCACAAAGAGGCATGACGCAATGCAGTATAAAATAGCTATCCTGGAGAGCCAGAAGCACACTTGCAAGGAGAATTAGCAAAAGCAGATAGCGAAAACAAGTGTTTCCAAACGAGTATTTCGGAGCTTTACTTTAGTGGAGACAGTACCCAGCTTAGTGGACCCAGTGCTGAGCAGTTGCAACCAGAAGAATGAATTTTTTGTTTTATATGCGTTGCCATCTGCACCCCAGCATTGCGAACTACAGGGGATCATAACAAATATAGCCAAAACCGCCAGCTCTTTAGAATTGCAGTTGGCTGCCATTTTGACATACACAGCTGAAGGAGATCGTGGGAAGGTCTTCAAATGTATACGAGATATAAGAACAGAGGTTCAGTCAACCTCAGCTGAAACATGTTCTGCTCTTGGGCAGCTCCTCCGTGACGTGAGAACTGTCACAAAAAGGCATGACGCAATGCAGTAAAAAAAAATAGCTATCCTGGAGAGCCAGAAGAAACACTTGCAAGGAGAGTTAGCCAAAGCAGATAGCGAAAACAAGCGTTTCCAAACGAGTATTTCGGAGCTTTACTTTAGTGGAGACAGTACCCAGCTTAGTGGACCCAGTGCTGAGCAGTCGCAACCAGAAGAGTGAATTTTTTGTTTTATATGTGTTCTTTGTAAAAGTTTCAAGTTCAATTCCAGATATGCCAAAGGGTAGCACTGCCAATCTCATCAGTTTTCCTTTAAGCAACCAAGCAGTTTATATGTTTGTTTTCTTTGATAGCCCTCATTTCTTATAGGATATCATGGACATGGTTAGACATTCCAATTGTTGCCGACTCAAGTGACGAGGAGATGGTAGTTACTGATGGAGAAGACCCATGTGGAACTAACGCTGACCTAGCTCCAAAAGTGCGTACTCCTCCACCAACAAAATCCAGGAAGCGACTCCGTCTCTTTGATGGGGCCCATGCTAAAAGATTGGCAATTCAATAAAAAGGCGAACATCACAAGCGAAATGGCTGGCTGCTTTAGTGAGGTTGAGAAAGGTCTGGAGGCTGGGGTGCCTGGGGTGCGGATGGAGGGACAAGGAGATCCAGGCGCTACTGTTGAGGGTCAAGAGATTAGAGGAAGGCAATCGCCGCCTTACGGAGTGCCTGGGTGGGCTCCTGGGTGCGAGCTCTTAGGAGACTCGTTCCAGGATGCCATGTATATAGGTGTAGATAGATAGTAGAGGGAGGGGGATCACAGTGATTTTTTGGATACCCCTCCGTTTATTTTGTAAGACCATGTTTTTGTAGGTGTAGGCTGGCCAGTCCAGTGGACCATTGACAGCATGTTTTGAAAATTTTGCATGTAACAATAATGTATTCATGATTATGAAGCTTTCTTTTGCAATCTGGTAAATCACTGTTTGTTTTTCATTTTAGAACCACCTGGTTTACTCGATGGCTCACCTGATCTAGATGTCTCGCCTGGTCTGGATGGATCTATTGTATATGATTCAGAATTAGAGGTTGACATATCTGATATTATACCAGATATGTTCCAACTTAGTTCGAGGGAAGCGGACAGCAATGCTAGTGAATGTGACACATTGGAGTTGGAAGATTCTGCCAGTAATGTAGCAAAGGGACATGTTGGCAATGAAACTGACCAGGAAAAGGATTTTGATCCTACACTTTCTGCAGTTGTCAAGGAGAGCAGTCGTATCACAGTGGCAAAAACTCATAACGAGGGAAATACTTGGACGTACGATAAATTACAGTATTTCCTCTTCTGTAAACATCCTCAAAAAAAGATAGCCCGTCACCTACAGACCATGCATAAGAATGAGCAGGAGGTTGAGGATTATGTGGCCGAGGAAGATAAGACAAAGAAGTCAGAAATGTTGAGCAAATTGAGAAACACTCATCTCACTGTATCTCTCTCTCTCTTTAATTTTCTCTCTCTCTTTAATTTTCTCTCTCTCTTTAATTTTCTCTCTCTCGCTTACTTATATCTTATTTATATCTTATAACCTGTTTTTTTTTTATTCAGGTGCGTCATGTTAGAGGACGGAACTGCTTATCCATGTGCGAAGCATACATGCATAGCAGCATCAGCCCTTTTCTGAATAAGATGGTGACCATATCTATGAGGGGCCAAGAAATCCAGCGAATTCGACATGCGGGGTTAGACGTTCCAATTGTTGCCGACTCAAGTGACGAGGAGTCAACCTCAGCTGAAACATGTTCTGCTCTTGAGCAGCTCCTCCGCGACGTGAGAACTGTCACAAAGAGGCATGACGCAATGCAGTATAAAATAGCTATCCTGGAGAGCCAGAAGAAACACTTGCAAGGAGAATTAGCAAAAGCAGATAGCGAAAACAAGTGTTTCCAAACGAGTATTTCGGAGCTTTACTTTAGTGGAGACAGTACCCAGCTTAGTGGACCCAGTGCTGAGCAGTTGCAACCAGAAGAATGAATTTTTTGTTTTATATGCGTTGCCATCTGCACCCCAGCATTGCGAACTACAGGGGATCATAACAAATATAGCCAAAACCGCCAGCTCTTTAGAATTGCAGTTGGCTGCCATTTTGACATACACAGCTGAAGGAGATCGTGGGAAGGTCTTCAAATGTATACGAGATATAAGAACAGAGGTTCAGTCAACCTCAGCTGAAACATGTTCTGCTCTTGGGCAGCTCCTCCGTGAAGTGAGAACTGTCACAAAAAGGCATGACGCAATGCAGTAAAAAAAAATAGCTATCCTGGAGAGCCAGAAGAAACACTTGCAAGGAGAGTTAGCCAAAGCAGATAGCGAAAACAAGCGTTTCCAAACGAGTATTTCGGAGCTTTACTTTAGTGGAGACAGTACCCAGCTTAGTGGACCCAGTGCTGAGCAGTCGCAACCAGAAGAATGAATTTTTTGTTTTATATGTGTTCTTTGTAAAAGTTTCAAGTTCAATTCCAGATATGCCAAAGGGTAGCACTGCCAATCTCATCAGTTTTCCTTTAAGCAACCAAGCAGTTTATATGTTTGTTTTCTTTGATAGCCCTCATTTCTTATAGGATATCATGGACATGGTTAGACATTCCAATTGTTGCCGACTCAAGTGACGAGGAGATGGTAGTTACTGATGGAGAAGACCCATGTGGAACTAACGCTGACCTAGCTCCAAAAGTGCGTACTCCTCCACCAACAAAATCCAGGAAGCGACTCCGTCTCTTTGATGGGGCCCATGCTAAAAGATTGGCAATTCAATAAAAAGGCGAACATCACAAGCGAAATGGCTGGCTGCTTTAGTGAGGTTGAGAAAGGTCTGGAGGCTGGGGTGCCTGGGGTGGGGATGGACGGACAAGGAGATCCAGGCGCTACTGTTGAGGGTCAAGAGATTAGAGGAAGGCAATCGCCGCCTTACGGAGTGCCTGGGTGGGCTCCTGGGTGCGAGCTCTTAGGAGACTCGTTCCAGGATGCCATGTATATAGGTGTAGATAGATAGTAGAGGGAGGGGGATCACAGTGATTTTTTGGATACCCCTCCGTTTATTTTGTAAGACCATGTTTTTGTAGGTGTAGGCTGGCCGGTCCAGTGGACCATTGACAGCATGTTTTGAAAATTTTGCATGTAACAATAATGTATTCATGATTATGAAGCTTTCTTTTGCAATCTGGTAAATCACTGTTTGTTTTTCATTTTAGAACCACCTGGTTTACTCGATGGCTCACCTGATCTAGATGTCTCGCCTGGTCTGGATGGATCTATTGTATATGATTCAGAATTAGAGGTTGACATATCTGATATTATACCAGATATGTTCCAACTTAGTTCGAGGGAAGCGGACAGCAATGCTAGTGAATGTGACACATTGGAGTTGGAAGATTCTGCCAGTAATGTAGCAAAGGGACATGTTGGCAATGAAACTGACCAGGAAAAGGATTTTGATCCTACACTTTCTGCAGTTGTCAAGGAGAGCAGTCGTATCACAGTGGCAAAAACTCATAACGAGGGAAATACTCGGACGTACGATAAATTACAGTATTTCCTCTTCTGTAAACATCCTCAAAAAAAGATAGCCCGTCACCTACAGACCATGCATAAGAATGAGCAGGAGGTTGAGGATTATGTGGCCGAGGAAGATAAGACAAAGAAGTCAGAAATGTTGAGCAAATTGAGAAACACTCATCTCACTGTATCTCTCTCTCTCTTTAATTTTCTCTCTCTCGCTTACTTATATCTTATTTATATCTTATAACCTGTTTTTTTTTTATTCAGGCGCGTCATGTTAGAGGACGGAACTGCTTATCCATGTGCGAAGCATACATGCATAGCAGCATCAGCCCTTTTCTGAATGAGATGGTGACCATATCTATGAGGGGCCAAGAAATCCAGCGAATTCGACATGCGGGGTTAGACATTCCAATTGTTGCCGACTCAAGTGACGAGGAGTCAACCTCAGCTGAAACATGTTCTGCTCTTGAGCAGCTCCTCCGCGAAGTGAGAACTGTCACAAAGAGGCATGACGCAATGCAGTATAAAATAGCTATCCTGGAGAGCCAGAAGAAACACTTGCAAGGAGAATTAGCAAAAGCAGATAGCGAAAACAAGTGTTTCCAAACGAGTATTTCGGAGCTTTACTTTAGTGGAGACAGTACCCAGCTTAGTGGACCCAGTGCTGAGCAGTTGCAACCAGAAGAATGAATTTTTTGTTTTATATGCGTTGCCATCTGCACCCCAGCATTGCGAACTACAGGGGATCATAACAAATATAGCCAAAACCGCCAGCTCTTTAGAATTGCAGTTGGCTGCCATTTTGACATACACAGCTGAAGGAGATCGTGGGAAGGTCTTCAAATGTATACGAGATATAAGAACAGAGGTTCAGTCAACCTCAGCTGAAACATGTTCTGCTCTTGGGCAGCTCCTCCGTGACGTGAGAACTGTCACAAAAAGGCATGACGCAATGCAGTAAAAAAAAATAGCTATCCTGGAGAGCCAGAAGAAACACTTGCAAGGAGAGTTAGCCAAAGCAGATAGCGAAAACAAGCGTTTCCAAACGAGTATTTCGGAGCTTTACTTTAGTGGAGACAGTACCCAGCTTAGTGGACCCAGTGCTGAGCAGTCGCAACCAGAAGAGTGAATTTTTTGTTTTATATGTGTTCTTTGTAAAAGTTTCAAGTTCAATTCCAGATATGCCAAAGGGTAGCACTGCCAATCTCATCAGTTTTCCTTTAAGCAACCAAGCAGTTTATATGTTTGTTTTCTTTGATAGCCCTCATTTCTTATAGGATATCATGGACATGGTTAGACATTCCAATTGTTGCCGACTCAAGTGACGAGGAGATGGTAGTTACTGATGGAGAAGACCCATGTGGAACTAACGCTGACCTAGCTCCAAAAGTGCGTACTCCTCCACCAACAAAATCCAGGAAGCGACTCCGTCTCTTTGATGGGGCCCATGCTAAAAGATTGGCAATTCAATAAAAAGGCGAACATCACAAGCGAAATGGCTGGCTGCTTTAGTGAGGTTGAGAAAGGTCTGGAGGCTGGGGTGCCTGGGGTGCGGATGGAGGGACAAGGAGATCCAGGCGCTACTGTTGAGGGTCAAGAGATTAGAGGAAGGCAATCGCCGCCTTACGGAGTGCCTGGGTGGGCTCCTGGGTGCGAGCTCTTAGGAGACTCGTTCCAGGATGCCATGTATATAGGTGTAGATAGATAGTAGAGGGAGGGGGATCACAGTGATTTTTTGGATACCCCTCCGTTTATTTTGTAAGACCATGTTTTTGTAGGTGTAGGCTGGCCGGTCCAGTGGACCATTGACAGCATGTTTTGAAAATTTTGCATGTAACAATAATGTATTCATGATTATGAAGCTTTCTTTTGCAATCTGGTAAATCACTGTTTGTTTTTCATTTTAGAACCACCTGGTTTACTCGATGGCTCACCTGATCTAGATGTCTCGCCTGGTCTGGATGGATCTATTGTATATGATTCAGAATTAGAGGTTGACATATCTGATATTATACCAGATATGTTCCAACTTAGTTCGAGGGAAGCGGACAGCAATGCTAGTGAATGTGACACATTGGAGTTGGAAGATTCTGCCAGTAATGTAGCAAAGGGACATGTTGGCAATGAAACTGACCAGGAAAAGGATTTTGATCCTACACTATCTGCAGTTGTCAAGGAGAGCAGTCGTATCACAGTGGCAAAAACTCATAACGAGGGAAATACTCGGACGTACGATAAATTACAGTATTGCCTCTTCTGTAAACATCCTCAAAAAAAGATAGCCCGTCACCTACAGACCATGCATAAGAATGAGCAGGAGGTTGAGGATTATGTGGCCGAGGAAGATAAGACAAAGAAGTCAGAAATGTTGAGCAAATTGAGAAACACTCATCTCACTGTATCTCTCTCTCTCTTTAATTTTCTCTCTCTCGCTTACTTATATCTTATTTATATCTTATAACCTGTTTTTTTTTTATTCAGGCGCGTCATGTTAGAGGACGGAACTGCTTATCCATGTGCGAAGCATACATGCATAGCAGCATCAGCCCTTTTCTGAATAAGATGGTGACCATATCTATGAGGGGCCAAGAAATCCAGCGAATTCGACATGCGGGGTTAGACGTTCCAATTGTTGCCGACTCAAGTGACGAGGAGTCAACCTCAGCTGAAACATGTTCTGCTCTTGAGCAGCTCCTCCGCGACGTGAGAACTGTCACAAAGAGGCATGACGCAATGCAGTATAAAATAGCTATCCTGGAGAGCCAGAAGAAACACTTGCAAGGAGAATTAGCAAAAGCAGATAGCGAAAACAAGTGTTTCCAAACGAGTATTTCGGAGCTTTACTTTAGTGGAGACAGTACCCAGCTTAGTGGACCCAGTGCTGAGCAGTTGCAACCAGAAGAATGAATTTTTTGTTTTATATGCGTTGCCATCTGCACCCCAGCATTGCGAACTACAGGGGATCATAACAAATATAGCCAAAACCGCCAGCTCTTTAGAATTGCAGTTGGCTGCCATTTTGACATACACAGCTGAAGGAGATCGTGGGAAGGTCTTCAAATGTATACGAGATATAAGAACAGAGGTTCAGTCAACCTCAGCTGAAACATGTTCTGCTCTTGGGCAGCTCCTCCGTGACGTGAGAACTGTCACAAAAAGGCATGACGCAATGCAGTAAAAAAAAATAGCTATCCTGGAGAGCCAGAAGAAACACTTGCAAGGAGAGTTAGCCAAAGCAGATAGCGAAAACAAGCGTTTCCAAACGAGTATTTCGGAGCTTTACTTTAGTGGAGACAGTACCCAGCTTAGTGGACCCAGTGCTGAGCAGTCGCAACCAGAAGAGTGAATTTTTTGTTTTATATGTGTTCTTTGTAAAAGTTTCAAGTTCAATTCCAGATATGCCAAAGGGTAGCACTGCCAATCTCATCAGTTTTCCTTTAAGCAACCAAGCAGTTTATATGTTTGTTTTCTTTGATAGCCCTCATTTCTTATAGGATATCATGGACATGGTTAGACATTCCAATTGTTGCCGACTCAAGTGACGAGGAGATGGTAGTTACTGATGGAGAAGACCCATGTGGAACTAACGCTGACCTAGCTCCAAAAGTGCGTACTCCTCCACCAACAAAATCCAGGAAGCGACTCCGTCTCTTTGATGGGGCCCATGCTAAAAGATTGGCAATTCAATAAAAAGGCGAACATCACAAGCGAAATGGCTGGCTGCTTTAGTGAGGTTGAGAAAGGTCTGGAGGCTGGGGTGCCTGGGGTGCGGATGGAGGGACAAGGAGATCCAGGCGCTACTGTTGAGGGTCAAGAGATTAGAGGAAGGCAATCGCCGCCTTACGGAGTGCCTGGGTGGGCTCCTGGGTGCGAGCTCTTAGGAGACTCGTTCCAGGATGCCATGTATATAGGTGTAGATAGATAGTAGAGGGAGGGGGATCACAGTGATTTTTTGGATACCCCTCCGTTTATTTTGTAAGACCATGTTTTTGTAGGTGTAGGCTGGCCGGTCCAGTGGACCATTGACAGCATGTTTTGAAAATTTTGCATGTAACAATAATGTATTCATGATTATGAAGCTTTCTTTTGCAATCTGGTAAATCACTGTTTGTTTTTCATTTTAGAACCACCTGGTTTACTCGATGGCTCACCTGATCTAGATGTCTCGCCTGGTCTGGATGGATCTATTGTATATGATTCAGAATTAGAGGTTGACATATCTGATATTATACCAGATATGTTCCAACTTAGTTCGAGGGAAGCGGACAGCAATGCTAGTGAATGTGACACATTGGAGTTGGAAGATTCTGCCAGTAATGTAGCAAAGGGACATGTTGGCAATGAAACTGACCAGGAAAAGGATTTTGATCCTACACTTTCTGCAGTTGTCAAGGAGAGCAGTCGTATCACAGTGGCAAAAACTCATAACGAGGGAAATACTCGGACGTACGATAAATTACAGTATTTCCTCTTCTGTAAACATCCTCAAAAAAAGATAGCCCGTCACCTACAGACCATGCATAAGAATGAGCAGGAGGTTGAGGATTATGTGGCCGAGGAAGATAAGACAAAGAAGTCAGAAATGTTGAGCAAATTGAGAAACACTCATCTCACTGTATCTCTCTCTCTCTTTAATTTTCTCTCTCTCGCTTACTTATATCTTATTTATATCTTATAACCTGTTTTTTTTTTATTCAGGCGCGTCATGTTAGAGGACGGAACTGCTTATCCATGTGCGAAGCATACATGCATAGCAGCATCAGCCCTTTTCTGAATGAGATGGTGACCATATCTATGAGGGGCCAAGAAATCCAGCGAATTCGACATGCGGGGTTAGACATTCCAATTGTTGCCGACTCAAGTGACGAGGAGTCAACCTCAGCTGAAACATGTTCTGCTCTTGAGCAGCTCCTCCGCGAAGTGAGAACTGTCACAAAGAGGCATGACGCAATGCAGTATAAAATAGCTATCCTGGAGAGCCAGAAGAAACACTTGCAAGGAGAATTAGCAAAAGCAGATAGCGAAAACAAGTGTTTCCAAACGAGTATTTCGGAGCTTTACTTTAGTGGAGACAGTACCCAGCTTAGTGGACCCAGTGCTGAGCAGTTGCAACCAGAAGAATGAATTTTTTGTTTTATATGCGTTGCCATCTGCACCCCAGCATTGCGAACTACAGGGGATCATAACAAATATAGCCAAAACCGCCAGCTCTTTAGAATTGCAGTTGGCTGCCATTTTGACATACACAGCTGAAGGAGATCGTGGGAAGGTCTTCAAATGTATACGAGATATAAGAACAGAGGTTCAGTCAACCTCAGCTGAAACATGTTCTGCTCTTGGGCAGCTCCTCCGTGACGTGAGAACTGTCACAAAAAGGCATGACGCAATGCAGTAAAAAAAAATAGCTATCCTGGAGAGCCAGAAGAAACACTTGCAAGGAGAGTTAGCCAAAGCAGATAGCGAAAACAAGCGTTTCCAAACGAGTATTTCGGAGCTTTACTTTAGTGGAGACAGTACCCAGCTTAGTGGACCCAGTGCTGAGCAGTCGCAACCAGAAGAGTGAATTTTTTGTTTTATATGTGTTCTTTGTAAAAGTTTCAAGTTCAATTCCAGATATGCCAAAGGGTAGCACTGCCAATCTCATCAGTTTTCCTTTAAGCAACCAAGCAGTTTATATGTTTGTTTTCTTTGATAGCCCTCATTTCTTATAGGATATCATGGACATGGTTAGACATTCCAATTGTTGCCGACTCAAGTGACGAGGAGATGGTAGTTACTGATGGAGAAGACCCATGTGGAACTAACGCTGACCTAGCTCCAAAAGTGCGTACTCCTCCACCAACAAAATCCAGGAAGCGACTCCGTCTCTTTGATGGGGCCCATGCTAAAAGATTGGCAATTCAATAAAAAGGCGAACATCACAAGCGAAATGGCTGGCTGCTTTAGTGAGGTTGAGAAAGGTCTGGAGGCTGGGGTGCCTGGGGTGCGGATGGAGGGACAAGGAGATCCAGGCGCTACTGTTGAGGGTCAAGAGATTAGAGGAAGGCAATCGCCGCCTTACGGAGTGCCTGGGTGGGCTCCTGGGTGCGAGCTCTTAGGAGACTCGTTCCAGGATGCCATGTATATAGGTGTAGATAGATAGTAGAGGGAGGGGGATCACAGTGATTTTTTGGATACCCCTCCGTTTATTTTGTAAGACCATGTTTTTGTAGGTGTAGGCTGGCCGGTCCAGTGGACCATTGACAGCATGTTTTGAAAATTTTGCATGTAACAATAATGTATTCATGATTATGAAGCTTTCTTTTGCAATCTGGTAAATCACTGTTTGTTTTTCATTTTAGAACCACCTGGTTTACTCGATGGCTCACCTGATCTAGATGTCTCGCCTGGTCTGGATGGATCTATTGTATATGATTCAGAATTAGAGGTTGACATATCTGATATTATACCAGATATGTTCCAACTTAGTTCGAGGGAAGCGGACAGCAATGCTAGTGAATGTGACACATTGGAGTTGGAAGATTCTGCCAGTAATGTAGCAAAGGGACATGTTGGCAATGAAACTGACCAGGAAAAGGATTTTGATCCTACACTATCTGCAGTTGTCAAGGAGAGCAGTCGTATCACAGTGGCAAAAACTCATAACGAGGGAAATACTCGGACGTACGATAAATTACAGTATTGCCTCTTCTGTAAACATCCTCAAAAAAAGATAGCCCGTCACCTACAGACCATGCATAAGAATGAGCAGGAGGTTGAGGATTATGTGGCCGAGGAAGATAAGACAAAGAAGTCAGAAATGTTGAGCAAATTGAGAAACACTCATCTCACTGTATCTCTCTCTCTCTTTAATTTTCTCTCTCTCGCTTACTTATATCTTATTTATATCTTATAACCTGTTTTTTTTTTATTCAGGCGCGTCATGTTAGAGGACGGAACTGCTTATCCATGTGCGAAGCATACATGCATAGCAGCATCAGCCCTTTTCTGAATAAGATGGTGACCATATCTATGAGGGGCCAAGAAATCCAGCGAATTCGACATGCGGGGTTAGACGTTCCAATTGTTGCCGACTCAAGTGACGAGGAGTCAACCTCAGCTGAAACATGTTCTGCTCTTGAGCAGCTCCTCCGCGACGTGAGAACTGTCACAAAGAGGCATGACGCAATGCAGTATAAAATAGCTATCCTGGAGAGCCAGAAGAAACACTTGCAAGGAGAATTAGCAAAAGCAGATAGCGAAAACAAGTGTTTCCAAACGAGTATTTCGGAGCTTTACTTTAGTGGAGACAGTACCCAGCTTAGTGGACCCAGTGCTGAGCAGTTGCAACCAGAAGAATGAATTTTTTGTTTTATATGCGTTGCCATCTGCACCCCAGCATTGCGAACTACAGGGGATCATAACAAATATAGCCAAAACCGCCAGCTCTTTAGAATTGCAGTTGGCTGCCATTTTGACATACACAGCTGAAGGAGATCGTGGGAAGGTCTTCAAATGTATACGAGATATAAGAACAGAGGTTCAGTCAACCTCAGCTGAAACATGTTCTGCTCTTGGGCAGCTCCTCCGTGAAGTGAGAACTGTCACAAAAAGGCATGACGCAATGCAGTAAAAAAAAATAGCTATCCTGGAGAGCCAGAAGAAACACTTGCAAGGAGAGTTAGCCAAAGCAGATAGCGAAAACAAGCGTTTCCAAACGAGTATTTCGGAGCTTTACTTTAGTGGAGACAGTACCCAGCTTAGTGGACCCAGTGCTGAGCAGTCGCAACCAGAAGAGTGAATTTTTTGTTTTATATGTGTTCTTTGTAAAAGTTTCAAGTTCAATTCCAGATATGCCAAAGGGTAGCACTGCCAATCTCATCAGTTTTCCTTTAAGCAACCAAGCAGTTTATATGTTTGTTTTCTTTGATAGCCCTCATTTCTTATAGGATATCATGGACATGGTTAGACATTCCAATTGTTGCCGACTCAAGTGACGAGGAGATGGTAGTTACTGATGGAGAAGACCCATGTGGAACTAACGCTGACCTAGCTCCAAAAGTGCGTACTCCTCCACCAACAAAATCCAGGAAGCGACTCCGTCTCTTTGATGGGGCCCATGCTAAAAGATTGGCAATTCAATAAAAAGGCGAACATCACAAGCGAAATGGCTGGCTGCTTTAGTGAGGTTGAGAAAGGTCTGGAGGCTGGGGTGCCTGGGGTGCGGATGGAGGGACAAGGAGATCCAGGCGCTACTGTTGAGGGTCAAGAGATTAGAGGAAGGCAATCGCCGCCTTACGGAGTGCCTGGGTGGGCTCCTGGGTGCGAGCTCTTAGGAGACTCGTTCCAGGATGCCATGTATATAGGTGTAGATAGATAGTAGAGGGAGGGGGATCACAGTGATTTTTTGGATACCCCTCCGTTTATTTTGTAAGACCATGTTTTTGTAGGTGTAGGCTGGCCGGTCCAGTGGACCATTGACAGCATGTTTTGAAAATTTTGCATGTAACAATAATGTATTCATGATTATGAAGCTTTCTTTTGCAATCTGGTAAATCACTGTTTGTTTTTCATTTTAGAACCACCTGGTTTACTCGATGGCTCACCTGATCTAGATGTCTCGCCTGGTCTGGATGGATCTATTGTATATGATTCAGAATTAGAGGTTAACATATCTGATATTATACCAGATATGTTCCAACTTAGTTCGAGGGAAGCGGACAGCAATGCTAGTGAATGTGACACATTGGAGTTGGAAGATTCTGCCAGTAATGTAGCAAAGGGACATGTTGGCAATGAAACTGACCAGGAAAAGGATTTTGATCCTACACTTTCTGCAGTTGTCAAGGAGAGCAGTCGTATCACAGTGGCAAAAACTCATAACGAGGGAAATACTCGGACGTACGATAAATTACAGTATTTCCTCTTCTGTAAACATCCTCAAAAAAAGATAGCCCGTCACCTACAGACCATGCATAAGAATGAGCAGGAGGTTGAGGATTATGTGGCCGAGGAAGATAAGACAAAGAAGTCAGAAATGTTGAGCAAATTGAGAAACACTCATCTCACTGTATCTCTCTCTCTCTTTAATTTTCTCTCTCTCTTTAATTTTCTCTCTCTCTTTAATTTTCTCTCTCTCGCTTACTTATATCTTATTTATATCTTATAACCTGTTTTTTTTTTATTCAGGTGCGTCATGTTAGAGGACGGAACTGCTTATCCATGTGCGAAGCATACATGCATAGCAGCATCAGCCCTTTTCTGAATAAGATGGTGACCATATCTATGAGGGGCCAAGAAATCCAGCGAATTCGACATGCGGGGTTAGACGTTCCAATTGTTGCCGACTCAAGTGACGAGGAGTCAACCTCAGCTGAAACATGTTCTGCTCTTGAGCAGCTCCTCTGCGACGTGAGAACTGTCACAAAGAGGCATGACGCAATGCAGTATAAAATAGCTATCCTGGAGAGCCAGAAGAAACACTTGCAAGGAGAATTAGCAAAAGCAGATAGCGAAAACAAGTGTTTCCAAACGAGTATTTCGGAGCTTTACTTTAGTGGAGACAGTACCCAGCTTAGTGGACCCAGTGCTGAGCAGTTGCAACCAGAAGAATGAATTTTTTGTTTTATATGCGTTGCCATCTGCACCCCAGCATTGCGAACTACAGGGGATCATAACAAATATAGCCAAAACCGCCAGCTCTTTAGAATTGCAGTTGGCTGCCATTTTGACATACACAGCTGAAGGAGATCGTGGGAAGGTCTTCAAATGTATACGAGATATAAGAACAGAGGTTCAGTCAACCTCAGCTGAAACATGTTCTGCTCTTGGGCAGCTCCTCCGTGAAGTGAGAACTGTCACAAAAAGGCATGACGCAATGCAGTAAAAAAAAATAGCTATCCTGGAGAGCCAGAAGAAACACTTGCAAGGAGAGTTAGCCAAAGCAGATAGCGAAAACAAGCGTTTCCAAACGAGTATTTCGGAGCTTTACTTTAGTGGAGACAGTACCCAGCTTAGTGGACCCAGTGCTGAGCAGTCGCAACCAGAAGAATGAATTTTTTGTTTTATATGTGTTCTTTGTAAAAGTTTCAAGTTCAATTCCAGATATGCCAAAGGGTAGCACTGCCAATCTCATCAGTTTTCCTTTAAGCAACCAAGCAGTTTATATGTTTGTTTTCTTTGATAGCCCTCATTTCTTATAGGATATCATGGACATGGTTAGACATTCCAATTGTTGCCGACTCAAGTGACGAGGAGATGGTAGTTACTGATGGAGAAGACCCATGTGGAACTAACGCTGACCTAGCTCCAAAAGTGCGTACTCCTCCACCAACAAAATCCAGGAAGCGACTCCGTCTCTTTGATGGGGCCCATGCTAAAAGATTGGCAATTCAATAAAAAGGCGAACATCACAAGCGAAATGGCTGGCTGCTTTAGTGAGGTTGAGAAAGGTCTGGAGGCTGGGGTGCCCGGGGTGCGGATGGAGGGACAAGGAGATCCAGGCGCTACTGTTGAGGGTCAAGAGATTAGAGGAGGGCAATCGCCGCCTTGCGGAGTGCCTGGGTGGGCTCCTGGGTGCGAGCTCTTAGGAGACTCGTTCCAGGATGCCATGTATATAGGTGTAGATAGATAGTAGAGGGAGGGGGATCACAGTGATTTTTTGGATACCCCTCCGTATATTTTGTAAGACCATGTTTTTGTAGGTGTAGGCTGGCCGGTCCAGTGGACCATTGACAGCATGTTTTGAAAATTGTGCATGTAACAATAATGTATTCATGATTATGAAGCTTTCTTTTGCAATCTGGTAAATCACTGTTTGTTTTTCATTTTAGGACCACCTGGTTTACTCGATGGCTCACCTGATCTAGATGTCTCGCCTGGTCTGGATGGATCTATTGTATATGATTCAGAATTAGAGGTTGACATATCTGATATTATACCAAATATGTTCCAACTTAGTTCGAGGGAAGCGGACAGCAATGCTAGTAAATGTGACACATTGGAGTTGGAAGATTCTGCCAGTAATGTGGCAAAGGGACATGTTGGCAATGATATTGACCAGGAAAAGGATTTTGATCCTACACTATCTGCAGTTGTCAAGGAGAGCAGTCGTATCACAGTGGCAAAAACTCATAACGAGGGAAATACTCAGACGTACGATAAATTACAGTATTGCCTCTTCTGTAAACATCCTCAAAAAAAGATAGCCCGTCACCTACAGACCATGCATAAGAATGAGCAGGAGGTTGAGGATTATGTGGCCGAGGAAGATGAGACAAAGAAGTCAGAAATGTTGAGCAAATTGAGAAACATCGGGAACAATCTACATAATGTTGAGGTCATAAGGAAACAAGAAGGAGAATTGGTTGTGAAATATCGGCCAGACGAAGATGTTCCATACACCGACTTCATGCAGTGCAAGATTTGCTTTGCATATTTTGGAAAATCTTCTCTATGGAAGCATTCTTGCAACCTCGCACCTGAAGGAGGGAAAAGAATCAGCAAAAGAGGAAAAATCCTTATGCCGGTGATGCCAAGCCTATCCAAGGACGAAGATATTATGAATGCAACTCTATTGCAAAGTATGAGGATGGATGCTGTTGGAGTTCTCCTATCCAAAGACGGCCTAATCTTGAAATTTGGAAAACACCTGATTAAAAAGCTGGGCATGGCCAATGATGTCGTCGGTTATATTCGTTCAAAGATGAGACAGCAAGGGTAGCTGTTGATGGAACTGCAAAAAGGGAATGGCAAAAACAGAGACACTATGTTTGATTTCCTGCAACCCAGAAAATTCCAAGATGTTGCGAAGGCTGCACAAGCCTGTGCAGGGTTTGATGAAATTAATCATTCTTATTCAAAGCCATCAAGTGCTATTCGTAGCGGGCAGGTCATCAAAAAACTCGCAAAAAATTATACTACAGCAAGCTTTGGAGGACGGTGATTCTCTTTCTGCGGAGGAAAGAAGAGAGTTCATGAGTTTGTGTGAAATGCGATGGACCGAACTATCTACAACTGCGCGCCGAAATCTCTCAGAGCGAAAAAGAAATGCCGTCTCGCTGATTCCACTATCTGATGATGTCAAAAAATTCAGTTTGTACTTGACAGCAGAAGGAGAGAGAAACGCAAGCATTCTAAAAAGTGACAAGAAAAACGTTCAAGCTTTTTCTACGCTGAACTCAATCGCACTGTCAAAATTGATCTTGTTTAACAGAAAGCGGCAAGAAGCATCAAAGATTTTGCTAAAAGATTGGCAATTTAATAAAAAGGCGAACATCACAAGCAAAATGGCTGGCTGCTTTAGTGAGGTTGAGAAAGGTCTGGAGGCTGGGGTGCCCGGGGTGCGGATGGAGGGCTAAGGAGATCCGGGCGCTACTGTTGTGGGTCAAGAGATTAGAGGAGGGCAATCGCCGCCTTACGGAGTGCCTGGGTGGGCTCCTGGGTGCGAGCTCTTAGGAGACTCGTTCCAGGATGCCATGTATATAGGTGTAGATAGATAGTAGAGGCAGGGGGATCACAGTGATTTTTTGGATACCCCTCCGTATATTTTGTAAGACCATGTTTTTGTAGGTGTAGGCTGGCCGGTCCAGTGGACCATTGACAGCATGTTTTGAAAATTTTGCATGTAACAATAATGTATTCATGATTATGAAGCTTTCTTTTGCAATCTGGTAAATCACTGTTTGTTTTTCATTTTATGACCACCTGGTTTACTCGATGGCTCACCTGATCTTGATGTCTCGCCTGGTCTGGATGGATCTAGTGTATATGATTCAGAATTAGAGGTTGACATATCTGATATTATACCAGATATGTTCCAACTTAGTTATCACATTCCAGTATTGTACGGAGTGAGGCGCATGTGATCTCGTCCAAGCGCAGGCGCCAGCATGCTGTAGCGTAGGTGTAGCCAAGCGAACGGTGCTAAGGTTGGCACTCTAGGAGTTTTCGCCGGCCCCTCTGAATGGAGGTCAGCCGGCTTATCTACAGCGTGGATGGAGCTGCATTCCTACGTTGGGATGTAGCGAAAGACACGCTGTGGTAAAACAAATATCAGGCCCCTTTCGATACCCTCTTAAAAACCCTTACTGTTACCTGTCAGGCGGCTTCTTTGTAGTTGTTCTACACTCCTACATAGTTGACGCCGGGCAGGCCACTTCACTGGGAGTTAATGGCTCCTCAAGACGATGGCCGCTGCGCATCTGCGCGTGCGCAGATGCGCAGTGGCGTGGTTCCGTGTTTACATTTTGAAGAAAAACAAGCCTTTTTTGAAAGTTGCCGAGAAAAAGTGCCTACAAAGTCCGAAAATGGGTGAGTCAGTAACTGAGAATAGCACCATTCGTTAGACAAAGGCCTAGGCTCCACTCCGCCTCTTTGTAGGAGTATGTCAGTGTATTATAACAGGATTATTTGATTAGTAAAGATATTTTGTATCATGACCATGCTTGTCTTTGCGTTATGTATATAGGGTGAAAATACCCTCTAACCCAGACTGTTAAATCCGTAAATTAACCCTCAGAGTAGCGGCTCAGTAAGAGCTACGTTACAAATTGGCGCCCAACAATTGGGACTAGTTACTAAATATAACTAGAGTACTCTGTGAGGAAAAATCTGGGTATTTTGGACAAATTTAGGACTGTTAAAAATAAGGAGGTGTAGAGCCAAATTAAAATGGCTGCCACCCCAACTGACGCCCAGACTGGCAGAGGGGGGGAAAAATCAAACCCCCAGAGCCCTGTACTCTTTGGTCCTGCCACAGATAATAAAGCAGTAGTGGCAGTAGACCAAAGTTTGGGCATAGAAGAATTTGAAAGGGAGATTGAGAACTATATTGAGAACTTAGGGAGTTTGGGGGGCCCTGGAGGGAGTAGGCCACCTAAGTCTAATACCATTGGTGCTGGGGCACTGGCTGGGGATATCTATCCTGTTGACAATAAAGATAAAAGAAAACCAGTCAGTGACCCCAAAATAACGACTCGAAGAGTCCCTGTTTTTCCGACTTATGACTATGACAGGGATTATGTAGAACCAACCCCCTCAGCTATGCTGAGGGGGGGGAGGCTGCTGGTGGAGCCAGGAGGAAGGCTCCCAGTATGCGTAGAGAAACGACCAATATTAGCCCCCCCCACCCTGTTGTGGGGGCGGGGCCAAGATCATATCTCCCAGTTTGCGACCCCCAGCGCTTGGAGCCTGGGCGAGGGCGCCACTGGGATGGATAGGACTATGCCTGGTCTGGAGGCTGCCTTCAGACCAGTGAGAGAGGAGGATGAGGTGAGGTTTAGAACCCCTCAGGCCGCCCACGAGGAATCTCTCAGGGAAGAGAGAAGGTATCGCACTTTTATGAGTGCGAACATGCAGGCACCACGCGACGCCCAACCAGGGCGTACAGGCGAAGGGGAACGGCCACGCCTAATCAACCTATCCCCCCCGGGAACTCCCGAGAGGGACTACTGGGTGGCGGATAGCCAGGAGAGCAAACCAAAGAGGGTGTGCCGAACTCCCCGCGAGGAAATATGGCCAAACCCACCGGAGGTCGAGCGGCCCGCGGGCGGCCCAGCGCACTCAACAGAACTCCGCCAACCTGTGGCCACCAGATGGGACCACAGTGCCTTGGCGGCAGCGACAGAAACAGAAGCCGCTTGGGAGCCCAGCCTATTGCCTCCGGCGCGTCTGTTGAGGCAGGAGGAGGCGAGTGGCGAAGCCCTCATGGCCCGTATGGGGCGGGGTACATGGCCAGCGAACGGGCAACCCGACTCGTACGACGGGGGACAGACCTTTGTGGTCACCGCCGGCGCCATCATGGCGTTAAGTGACAGCATGGCCGACGTGCGCGATGCGTTGAGACTGTAGTTGGAGTATTTTAATACCCTGCGGCCGGAGGCGCCTCAAACGCGGCCAGTCCCGCTAGAATCGTACAGCCTGCCCCAAAGGAGGCCGGTTCCACCGGAACCGTACAGCATGCCCCAAATGCGGCCGGTTCCACCGGAACCGTACAGCATGCCCCAAATGCGGCCGGTTCCATCGGAGCCGTACAGCATACCGCACATGCGGCCGGTTCCATCGGAACCGTACAGCATACCGCACATGCGGCCGATTCCACCGGAGCCGTACAGCATGCCCCAAGTGCGGCCGGTTCCACCAGAACCGTACGGCCTGTCCCAAGCGCGGCCGGTCCCGACCGAGCAGCGCATGGAAGAACCATGGGGACCCCTGCCAATGGATGCCGCACCTACGATGGAGGTCGCGCTCCCTACACCGATACCGGCTGCCGCACCTAGAGCCGTAATAACGGAACCCGTCCAAAATAGGAAGCGTTTCGACTACAAAAAGGTGCCTGCTTTCGACAGCAATAAAATGGAATGGCGAGACTTCTTGGGCATCTTCGAAATGGCCGCCCGCTGGAACGAGTGGACAGACACTCAGAAAGCGCAGCAGCTGGCCATGTCCATGACAGGATCGGCACAGAAATATGTGCTGCGATTGCCTGCGGCGACGCTAGAGTCGTACCCCGACCTCGTCGCAGCCGTCACGAGGCGGTATGACCCCGAGGAACGCGAGGCCGCGAACCTAGCAGATTTCCAAAACAGGAAACGGCACGATAAGGAGTCAGTGGAAGACTACGGCCAAGCCCTGCAGAGCTTGGCCGGGAAGGCATTCCCCGAAACGCCCGAACAGGCGTTAGAACGGATGGTCATCTTCCAATTCACGGCAGGAATGGAAGAGGAGGACCTCCGGAGACACATCCATTTCGGCCGAGCGAAGACTATGGATAAAGCCATTAGCCTCGCGGTGGAGTGGGAGTCCTTCAGCAACAAGAAGAAGGACAACGACAAAGATAAGGCGGACACTCCGGTTAAACCGAAAGTGGCGTCCGTGGAGGCCAGCCCGATAGCGGACCAAATGGAGGTTCTTTTGGCGAAACTGGATCGTATCGGCGAAGGGTGGAGAGGTCGCCCGCGCGCCGACAAGTCCAGGGTGACGTGCTATGGGTGCGGAGCACTGGGCCACTTTAGGCGAGAGTGCCCCCACGAGCAAAACCCGCAGGGCAGGCGCCCTCGGGCACCTGCCCAAGGGGCCCCTCCTGTGCAAGCCGCGCCAACGGCGCAGGGCCATTACGCAAGCGGCCCGGTCGCCGCACCGGTGCCGAACGGCCAATACCAGGGTAGTGCGGCGCCGCAGCATGTAAACCCCCAGCCGGCGCAATATGCAAGCGGAAGTCATGGTACAAATGGACCGGCTATGCCCGGACCGTACGTGCCTAATCCGTCCACGCCGGCTTACGAACCAGCGATACGCCCAAGTGCACCCGCCGGAGGCCCAAATGTTGGCCCGGGCGCGCCAAGGGGCAACTGACTAGGCGACCCAGCCGAGGGAGGTGGGGCCAGCGACAACGTAGAACTAGACGACGTAGTACACTTAGCTAATGGTAGACGTTGCTGGCACCTCTCTGCGGAAGTAAGCTCCGTGCCAGTAGATATGTTAGTCGACACGGGAGCAACAGTATCACTAGTCGATAAGAAAGTCTTCGACTTGGTGAGATCGGGACGCGCCCTGCAGAAAGTGAAGAGGCGACTAATTGCAGCGAACGGGGAATCCCTCAAAGTCTACGGCGAGGCCCGTTTGAAGTTTATGTTGCAAGGCCACCTGGTGAAGCACGACGTAATTGTGTGCGACTTACCAGGCGCCGAGGCTATCATGGGGATAGATCTAATCGAGGATTTAGGCGGCGTGCTAGATGTCGCTAACGGGACACTGCACGCTAAGAGTCTGGGAGTGACCCTAAGACTCCACAGAGCAGGCGTGTCCAAGTGCTCAAAAGTGGCACTAGTGGATACCTCCATCATTCCACCCCGGTCCGAAGTGATTTTGGCTGGGCGTAAGATCGGCGGCAGATGGAATGAGAATGAGAAACTGGGATTAGTCGAACCGACTACTCAACTCCCGGAGAACGGGCAGATACTGGTGGCCAAGGCCCTCGTTAACGCCGAGCGAGATTGCGTACCCCTGCGAGTGGCCAACTTAACGAGCGAGCCAGTGGTGCTACGACGCGGCACCGTGGCGGGCCTCCTAAAACCGGTAGAAGAAGTGTGCGAGGAGACACACGAGACCGGAGTAAGACAGGAGACTCCCATCGCCGGCGCCGTTGTCCCCGAGCACCTGAAGAGCATGGTCGAAGATGCTCATGAAGCCCTAAACGACTCGCAGCGCGAGCAAGTCTCGGCGCTGGTCTGTCGTTGGGCCCACGTATTCGCAAAACCAGATGGTAAACTGGGGAAAACACCGCTGGTGGAACACCGCATCGACACAGGGGATGCGCCGCCTATAAAACAGCGCCCGCGTCGCCAGGCGTGGGCCAAACGAGAGGTCATAGACCGGGAAGTTGAGAAAATGCTGGAGGCCGACGTGATCGAGCCTTGCAGCGGGCCATGGGCCTCCCCTATTGTCATCGTCACTAAGAAGGACGGGACACCCAGGGTGTGCATATATTTTCGTAAGGTCAATAATGTCACCCGAAAGGATGCCTTTCCGCTGCCCAGAATGGATGACTGCTTGGACGCTCTGGCGGGGAGCAAACTGTTCAGCACTCTGGATCTGGCGAGCGGATACTGGCAGATTCCAGTGGCGGAAGAGGACCGGGACAAGACGGCTTTCAACACCAGGAACGGTCTTCACAGGTTTAGGGTCATGCCCTTTGGGTTGGCTACGGCACCCGCAACCTTTGAACGGCTCATGGAGTTGGTCCTGAAGGGGTTAACCTTCGACCGCTGTCTCGTATACTTGGACGATGTAATTGTTTTCGGCCGAACCTTCGAGGAGGCCCTCCAGAACTTGGACCGCGTGTTCGAACGAATAGAACAGGCCAGCCTGCTGCTAAAACCGTCCAAGTGTCGACTATTCAAGACCAGCGTAGATTTCCTGGGGCATGTAGTGTCCGCGGATGGCATAAGTTGCGATCCAAAGAAAATATCCGCAGTGCAAAACTGGGCGGCACCCAGTTCCGTGAAAGAAGTACGGTCCTTTGTGGGATTCGCGTCCTATTACCGGAAGTTCATTCCCGGTTTCGCGACCGTGGCGGGGCCACTTCATGCGCTTATGGGCAAGGTGAAATTTGAGTGGTCCAACGCGTGCCAGGAGGCTTTCGACAAGCTGAAGTCTTTGCTAATGAGCACCCCTGTCCTAGCCTACCCGCAGGAGGGGCAGACCTTCTACTTGGACACAGATGCCAGCAATGTGGGAACAGGCGCAGTCCTCTCCCAAGTCAATGACGGGTCAGAGCACCCCGTGGCGCACGCCAGCCGAGCGCTGAGCACTTCTCAGCGGAACTATTGCACCACAATGAGGGAGTTGCTGGCAGTGGTACAATATACCAACCACTTCCTCCTGGGCAATAAGTTCATACTAAGGACAGACCATGCATCCTTGGTGTGGCTGACTAATTTCAAGGAGCCAGAGGGGATGCTGGCGCGATGGCTGGCAGCCTTGGCCGTCTTTGACTTTGAAATACAGCATAGGCCGGGCAAGAAGCACGGGAACGCGGACGGGTTATCCAGAAGGAAATGCGCCAGGTCGCAATGTCCTGATTGCCGGCCCACCTCGGACGATGAGATCGCGGCTCACCTGTCGGAGACTGGGCCGAGCAATGAGAGTGAGAACAGGCCGAAAGTAGACGAGCACAGCGAGCTCGACGACATCGATCGTGAGCAGAGTGAACCTGGCTCTTGGCTACAGGGTTGGACTCTGATGGAGCTAAAGGCAGCCCAGGACGAAGACAAGAATATCGCCAAGTTCACTGCTTGGAAGTTGTCCCGTCTGCCTCGCCCCGAAAGGGCCGCGGCAGGTATATGTGGGCGAGAAGGCTTGTGGTTCTACGCATATTATGACATGCTCGAAGTCCACAATGGCCTCCTCTACGTTGCCGACACCAAAAGGGAGGTTAAGAGCAGCACTGTGCTGCGCCTGGTGGCACCCTTACCAATTAGAAGGCAACTTTTCAAACAGATCCATCAGACGCGAACCGGTGGTCATCAGGGGATCAACAACACCATAGCGGTAGTCAACTGCCACTTCTACTGGCCGGGCCAATACGCCGATGTCAGAAGATGGTGCCAGCAGTGCGAAGGATGTGCACGGGCCAAGACGGGCGAGTCAGGCCATAGAGCAAAACTGGTGCAGGATATCCCCGGGATGCCAATGGAGCGTATGGCGGTGGATCTGATGGGGCCTCTGCCAAAAACAGAGAATGGAAACCTCTACATCGCAGTGGTGGTCGACTACTTCACAAAGTGGGCCGAGGCATTTGCGCTGCCAAACAAGCAGTCGCAGACGGTGGCGGAAGCTTTAGTAACAGGCGTGATATGCCGGTTAGGCGCGCCGCACCGACTGCACTCGGACCAGGGGGGTGAATTTGAGTCCAACCTCTGGGCGGAGGTGTGCGAACTCCTAGACGTGGAGAAAACTCGCACATCCCCATATCGGCCACAGTCCGACGGGCTGGTGGAACGGCTGAATAGAACCATCAAGAAGATGTTGAAGGTGTTCGTCAATGATAACAGGGATGACTGGGACGATCACCTTCCGTACATCATGATGGCCTACAGGGCAACCCCACAGGCCAGCACACAGTGTTCACCTAACCTCCTCATGTATGGACGTGAGGTCAACCTCCCCGTGGAGGTAATGGCACCACCACCGCCGAGCCAGGCGTTCACATGCCCGAACGAGTATGTGGAATGGGTCCGCGCCGTCCTGGAACAGGCTTTCCAGTTTGCCCGGCACCACCTGGCGGCAAGCGCGGAACGCCAGAAGAGGTGTTATGACAACCGCAGCAACCCGTGCAACTTCCAAGCGGGGCATTGGGTATGGTACCTGTACAAGCCTTACTGCCGACTCAAATTCAAGTGCCCGTGGATCGGGCCGTGCCTAGTTCTGAGACAATTGGGGCGGGTAAATGTGGAAATTCAAGCAAGCCCCGAGGACAAACCAAAGGTGGTTCATGTCGACTACCTGAAACCCTATTGGGCGGAAGACAAGGTACCCGAACGCTGGGTCCCACTCCCGGAGAAGGCGACGCGAGAGTGGCCGCCAGAGGACCCGGGCGCATGGGACGAAGATCCGGACTCAGCTGAGAAAGAAGACGAGGCTCCGCGCCCAGCATCACCCGAGGCCGAAGAACCGGTGGAGGCAGAAGATGAGATAGCCCCGCCTCTTAAGGATGTGCGGCCGGAAGCCAGAAGGCGAGTTCGGAAACCCGCGCGGTATCAGGATTACGTGATGACGTAAAGGAAACAATGAGGCGACAACCTACCCGGCATCCTATCTTTTAAATGTAACCTTTTGTTTTATCTGCTATACATAATTGTAAAAACTTATATGTTGATGAATGACTTACTGTAGACAGTAAGTCCCGCCTCCGGGCGGGCTTGTCCGGGGTTTCTGTTTTGTGGTATAGTACAGTAGCAGGGGGGTTCCCGGACAAGGCCATGTCCGGGACGTCCGTGACTCCATATTAAAAATTTATGAATTATATAATCTGGCCATTATGTTGACCCTATCGGATGCGGTGCGTAGAGTACTTAAGTGTGCATAAATACGCCAGCCACGTGACGATAGGGGGATTGTAATTGGTGTATATTTAGGCGTTAGGCACAGGCTCCCCCACCTGGTAGGTGGCTGAGGGTGTTCGCTCGGATGAACACAGTAGTTGACCTTGGATCGGGCCTGGCCCGCCCGTGGTCGCGTAGCCGATAGGTTAGTGCTCTAAAGCGTGGATCCGTAATGAGCGTTGTCCTGTGGTGCGCCAAGGTCGACTCCACTTGGTTGCCAGCCTGGCCCTATCGCCTCCCATCTTATTTTTTTATATAAATTTTGCAGACCGGGTTGGCGTGTAACGCCATGAGTGGGAGGGATGTTTCATTGTTGTTTTCAGCTCTCGTTATCTCGTCTACCAACATGGTGAAGTTAAGGAGAGTAGCCGACCGTTAGCTACGGTGGCGGTCGGCTGTGCTCTCCTCATAGGGCGGGCGGTTTATGTCGTTCTAATGCTGGTATTATCTTTTCCAGCCTGTATACATCGATGTGGAACTGTCGGTGAACCCAGACGAAGCACGGGACTTCGAGGAGAAGGAGGCATCAACCACATCACCGGCGGCAGAGGGTAGATGGAGAATACCGAAAAAGGATCCGGCTAGACCATCTACCAGCAGTGCTGTCGTGGTACCAGACAAGCCAACGGCCCCAAGACGCCCCCGGAGACGTCGCCAAAGAAGAGGCGTCCACTATCAGCAACCGAGTTTTCTGTGGCCCGGCCGTGCTCAAGACCGCAGGATGGAGTACCGCCATTACTCCCCGGTTAGGGTGACCGAACCGAGGACGGAGCGATCATCCAGTACGGTCGTTCGAGATTGCCAGCCCTATAAGAAAGTTCAGAGCGAGTTGGAGACGGCGAAGGATACAGGAGAGAAAATGGCCGCCGTGATGGTGCAACTCAGGAAGGAACTGGTGGACGAGAGAGCGAAAGTGGCTGCGGTCAAAACGGAGTTGGCCACCGCCAAAGCAGCTGGAAGCAGCATGGACCATCGGGAGAGGATGAGCTGGTCCCACCAACTGGTATTGATGCGGTCGGCCATGAGGAACCTGGAAGGTCGGCTAGCCCACAACCAGAAGGTGCAGGGCCTACAAGTGGCCGAAAAGAACATCCTCGAGATGAGAGTCAGGAGCCTGGACGTTGAGCTGCTGCGAACAAGGGACACCTTCCGGAAGACAGTGACCCACGCCGCCCAGTGCACAGGACCTGACCTGACTGTCAGCATGACTGCCACAAACTGAACTGGGGCGAGGATGCGTAATTCCCTCATCTCTCCCCAGGCTATGGCGAAGGTGACAGTGTGGTTGTACGAGCCAGCAGACAGAGACGGAAGAAGTGGAGCTGGCCACGATGGTTGCAGCGAGGTGGGAAGTGGATGCCTCTGTAGACGACTCCACAAGTGTGTACACTGGTCGCTCTACCAGCAGCGACAGTAGAGACACGTCAGTTTTCATCCCGGACCTCCTCTCGAGCCAGCCAACGAGCTGCGACGACTCCGCAGAGACAGAGATGATGGCAGACGTCGACGATGATGGTGCCGCAGGGAGTATTTCGGACCACAACCCCGAAGAGGCAGACGATGGTGCAGCCGCTGCAAACGACGAGAACGCCACCGGTGACGACGCCGCCGCACCCACGGACGCTGCCTCGCCTGATGCCCAGGGTGCCGTAGGAGGAGAGGACTGGGACCAGGAAGTGGCCGACCAGCCACAACGTACGTTCCAGGGACGACTCTTGCGGATGCCCCAGCTACAGGAGATCGGCGTGCGAACCCAGCTGGTGCCGCAGGTGCGCGAGGCGAGGGAGATGGCGCATGTAAAGGAGATCGCCATCACCACCGAGAGGGCGGCGGCCGAAGTTGCTTCTAACTACACAGACGGCCTGGAGATGAACTGCCAGTATTACCGCGAGCTAGCACGGCAGGAGTTCCAGTACTACACTTCGACCGGGGACGAACCATCACAGCGGTTGAGAGATTGGATAGCGGACATGGACGCGGGGCGAGTACACCACACGGACGAACCGCTACAAGAAGCCACCCTGCGAGATGTGATTGCGAACAATGCGATTTTGTATAATCACAAGGAGGATGAGAACGAATCGCTACGCGAGGAGGTCGCGAGGTTACGACGGCTACTCAACCAGACTACGACGGAACTTCACCTGACCAGGCGGGCCCGCGACATGTCGTATGAGATGAGGCGTAGGGAGGCAGACCGGCGGGAGGAGGATCTGGGAGATGACCTTCATTAGAATATATAAAGATTCATCTCACAGGTCGTCCTCCAACTAGTGTTTTAAACCTGGTGGGAGGTCGGAAGGTTGTTCAGGTATCACAGAGTGGGTCATTTCGACCTACTCTTATGCTGTTAAATATAGGGTATTAAAACTAATATTCCGAACATCTTATGTGGTAGTATTACTTTATACACCAAGACACAACGCTACTATTGGAAATACCTCCTCTTCCCACTGTGGTTCCGATGAGGGAATCTGGGCCCGCGCACGAGGTAAGGGAGTGGGTAATTCTTCGTTGATTGGTTCCGTATAGGTCCTAACCTTCGTCGAAGTGCTCACTCACTGTATCTCGTGGAAGGCGGCCCCATAGTCCTTCATCGGCGCGCGATATTACTCAGTCTTGTTGCTACGTGCCAAATATGATATGTGTTCTGATCCGTTGCTTTCTCTTTCAGGTATACCGTTACAGCCGATGTCGCATCAATGGAGGTCGCCACCACTACCGCAATGTATGATGGGTATTATTATACCCGGATGGTCATGGACTGGTGGCGACCCCCATTGTATACGTGGCTATATTATTATTGACCCACTTCTGTGCTGCCTCATGCAACCCACTGTAGTAGCTGCGGCCATCTATTTTTATATTGTAGTTGTTAGAGAACACTTCGCTGGAGCCATTGGGATATTTAGTAATTTATTATGATTCTGTTGTAGGTCCCGGGTAAACTTTCTTTTGAAAAAAACGTAGGGAGGGTGGCAGAATTCGGTTTAAATAAAGCTCTAGAATGGACCCCTATTTGACTGAAAAATAATTCTCAATTCTATTCTTAGTGGGTTAAGGTCGTATTAGACTCTAGTGGTTTGGCTAATTTGTGTGCTCTCCCTATAACTTTAGGTTAAACGGATTGAGCTACAATTTGGCCGGCAGGCTCGATCAGCTAAGTGATCTCTATAAACACGTTGTATTCTGTAGGGCTGTAGCTAATTTTTTATATGCTATTAGCGAATCTCATAAGTTTTATTAATATAAGGTGAGTCGGACCACCGATTAGATACACAGGTATCTTTTAGTAATTTTATATGTTTAGGAGAAACGTCATTAACCATTAGACGTATTCGTCCAGGTTATGTTTTATGCTATGTTTTTATATGGATCCTCACACCGATTATAGAGAGTGTGAATATCTTTGCCATTAGTCGGATGTAGGCCAGGTATTTTTACTGTGGCCAGTCTATGTGATTTTTGATTTTTTGGGAGTGGCATCGCACTGCCATTAGGTGTCACTGCCCTGTTGTTGTTGATAATTACTTTGTATATTTGCCATGGGCACTCACAGACCTTACCTATTTTAACCACAAGTTTTTTTTTAACAACTCTCGAACTTAGCGTCCGGAAACATACCATTAATTTCGGTCTCAGTATTTTAAAATAGAAAAATTAAAGAAAAAAAAAACTAATAAATGAAACGAAGAATATATATTTGTTATTCCCTTAACATAATTCCATTTTAGACACCCATTATATTTTACTACACATTTTGTTATGGTTAAAAGTTTTAACAGAATTTATTGTCAGTGCCAAGCCTACCTCTTTGCCATATTTGAGATTTCATGTAATACTCACACTTTGATATTCCAGTATTATGCATTCCATGATGATATTCCACGACACGTTGTATGTATAAAATTCTAGTCTTGACTACCTCTATTCCAGTATTATATGTGACGGTCGTTTTGTTGCCATGTAAATTTAACCGATAAGTATTATTGTCTTGTACACTCGTGCATGTCCTGCAAATATTTACAGAGCTCATATCTCCGTCCGCCGCTGCAGCCGAATCTTATTATTGTTCTCCGAATTGGAATTTTATTTTATTTTTTATTTTTTTCTTTCTGGTTGATTGTAGACGCGTGTTTTTTTTTAAGTACAAATTGAAATTTTTTTTTTTCGGGTGGGTGGATATTTTAATGCGGAAGAAGTTTTCTGAGACTGGGCTGCAGCGTTACCCCTGCACGCCGCGTGGAGGCAGGAGATAGGTGCAGGATTTTCCGTCCGAAAGGGGTAGAGTCTTATGTTTTTACATAACTTTGACTCTACATATATTTTATTTAATATTTAAGCTTTCATTCCGAAAGTGAGCTGGTCTCCCTTTAAGGGAAATACTCACGGGCGACAGGATGTTATTACATTCTGACTCCGTTCCTTTCGCCAGTGAGTGTTCCCTTGGAGGATACCTTTATGGGTCAGCATGTCGCCTAGTGCCTTATTATTCCATGATTGGAATAGGTTGTGTAGAATAACTTATATTTGTACGAGTACACAAATTCTTCTAAGTCTAAAATTATGCATGTAAAGAGGTATATTCTCACATTTTGTAGTTCAAACAAGACCTGTGGACTGATACTGCGGGTGGGGGTTATGTGCTGGTAACCTCTCCCCCCATATATTACCTCTTATTTCGGCGTTCTTTCATATATAGCGCCTTTTGCGTTACAGAAGGATTTTAGATTCGTGGTAGTATTGACCATGTATTATATTTTTATGCGCTGTACTTTTCATTGTTTTTGATACTATATGGTTGGTTTTTCAGTGATACGAGGGCGTATCACAGTGCGAGAGGGGAGGAGTGTAGCGTAGGTGTAGCCAAGCGAACGGTGCTAAGGTTGGCACTCTAGGAGTTTTCGCCGGCCCCTCTGAATGGAGGTCAGCCGGCTTATCTACAGCGTGGATGGAGCTGCATTCCTACGTTGGGATGTAGCGAAAGACACGCTGTGGTAAAACAAATATCAGGCCCCTTTCGATACCCTCTTAAAAACCCTTACTGTTACCTGTCTGGCGGCTTCTTTGTAGTTGTTCTACACTCCTACATAGTTGACGCCGGGCAGGCCACTTCACTGGGAGTTAATGGCTCCTCAAGAGGATGGCCGCTGCGCATCTGCGCGTGCGCAGATGCGCAGTGGCGTCGTGCCGTGTTTACATTTTGAAGAAAAACAAGCCTTTTTGGAAAGTTGCCGAGAAAAAGTACCTACAAAGTCCGAAAATGGGTGAGTCAGTAACTGAGAATAGCACCATTCGTTAGACAAAGGCCTAGGCTCCACTCCGCCTCTTTGTAGGAGTATGTCAGTGTACTATAACAGGATTGTTTGATTAGTAAAGATATTTTGTATCATGACCATGCTTGTCTTTGCGTTATGTATATAACTATATAGGGTGAAAATACCCTCTAACCCAGACTGTTAAATCTGTAAATTAACCCTCAGAGTAGCGGCTCAGTAAGAGCTACGTTACAGCTGCTTCCCTTTAAACAGACAATAAAGATATATTTCTGTACTATGAGAGTTATGTCTGAAACCTCTGATACCAAATACAGTATGAAACAAACAGTAATTAGATAACACACATCATCGTCAATACACTTGTCAGACAGGTTGATGACGGAATAATTGCACCGTCTGCACGCTTACTACCATACAAATTAGAGAGTAAGCTATGAAATAGCAAAGAGAGGTGGATCTGCATTGGCTCAACATAATTTATTTGAATATTAAATTGGCAGGGTAAACGAAATACACAGGCTGGCATTTAAATGTGCTAGCTGTATAAAGAGAGAGGTTGAGAACAGAATTTCTGCATAACCAATGCATGGCAAGGGTTGTAAAGTTGCAACCTTTTTGCATATTTACTCACTCAGTTGTCACTCAGGGCAAACACAAACACTTTTCACTAGAAAGGCATTGCATGAGTGATCACCTACCGATTAAATAACTGGTTGGTTATAACGCG
>OZ012698.1:10904274-10924274 GCA_963942565.1 Maea johnstoni
ATATATTATATATATATATATATATATTATATATATATATATATATATATATATATATATATATATATATATATTATATATATATATATATTATATATATATATAATATATATATATATAAATGTATATATATATATATATATATATATATATATATATATATATATATATATATATATATATATATATATATATATATATATATATATATAACTTTTGATTTTGCATGAGGCCAAATGTTTTCAAACATATTATAGTCCAACGCTTAGAAGTTCGATAAGCTTTAACCACGAAACGCCGCTCTTTCCGTGGATGTTTAATTGCACTAGGTTAAACTTTCAGGTTCGCATAATTATACCCCAAGGTAAAACCAACAGAGAAAATGCTGATTATAATATATGGGGTTATTGAGTACGGTGTCTCACGTTTAGGGGACAATGATATTTTGCTACTAAAATGCTGTGTGTTCATATATATCCTTTTCAAATTTTACCATTTGATATAAATGTATGTTATTCTTGATTGACGGCTTTTTTCACAAGAAATATAATAGCGTAGATGATAAGATAAATAAGTTGTGATTAGTAAAGGAACACGTTATTATCGTATTAGGACATTGAATGTGATTGGTAAAGCGACCATCTTTTTACTATAGCCTCTACTGTGAAATTGCTCACATCTAATTATTTATTTATAAGTCAATAGTGATAATGATGTTCGGATACCTATTACATATTCATATACACTTCACAGCCTTTTACGCATTTCATTATATTTTCAAATGATACCTTCCCGGTCAAACTATTTGACTGGCCGAGAGGCTCTTTCTTAACTAACCTGATAACTCAGGTTAACTCGCTTATTTCCCCTTCTATTCTCCACCTGAAGCGACCCTCCCAGACCTACACGGTGTGTTTGTTTGGTACTTTCTAGTCTCTAGAGTAATAGAGACTATCTTTATTAAGTATTTCCCTTTTTTGTAGTAATTTCTTCAGCTGGCAAACATGACCTTACGTCTCTCTCCTATCTAAGCATACAAACCTTTCTTTTATTTAAAAAAATCCTTCTAAACGATTTATTTCACTCTCCACTCGCTTTATAATATATAGTGCATATACGGAGCACCTGAATAATAGCTTAATTTATTTTCTTTCTAATCTTAGATAAATCTACCTTATTTACTTAAGTTCCTGTTCTTTATGTTCCTTATGTTTATCCCATATACTTTGTATATGTATATTTTTGTATCATGATGATACAGTCAATAAACTACATACATACTGTACATACTTTGTGGAAATGAGATATTCTAAAATGTTATACAATTCCTATACAACGGTAGGTAGCCAGGCCTGCCACATCCCTAGCTTAGGGGATGACTTAAGGGCTTACACAATACACTATTGGTTCAACTCTTACCCTTCCTGTGAACTCTATCCTAACTGCGTAATAGTAGTACTCAAACATCTGGGGAGATACATATGACTACTAGTTTAAGCCCGTTAGCTTATTTTCAACAGACTTCGGGACATCCATCCTAAAATTTCCCCTACAAAGCACATCTGTAGTCATCGTGTAATAGTAGTATTCTACCATCTGTTCACAGACACGCTGTAGCTCAATTGGATCCATGTTTGTTCAATATCGTATTTCTGTAACTTATTTTTGCAGTTCAATTGGTAAGCAAACACGGCAGCTTATGGATTAATAAGTGGTATAGATTTTTGATCCGTTAAGATCCCAAGGCTATTTTGAAATTTTGGTTATAGCTGCTGGAATAGTTACTTTGCATTTGATTTAGTGATATATAACAAAAGTACCAGATATATCCCTTGAATTTTGTTATTATTGCGATTTTTACATAGAAAGAATAAAACGCAAGAGAATGGGCAGTTCAGGTTTTGTGAAATGTACTTAACATATGAATGATGCAGATATGGAGTGTTAAGTAGTGTTCGCATATAGTTATAAACCTCGTTTTATAGTCGTTAATTGAATGTTAATTGACATGCTCTAGATTCGTTTAACAATAATTAAGGAGCACAATACATTAAGTAGTATTCATGCCACACATATATACAATAAATTTAGTGTATATATATATATATATATATATATATATATATATATATATATATATATATATATATATATATATATATATATATATATATATATATATATATATATATATATATATATATATATATATATATATATATATATATATATATATATGTAAATATATGTATGTATATATATATGTATATATATATATATGTATATATATATATATATATATATATATATATATATATTATATATATATATATATATATATATATATATATATATATATATATATATATATATATATATATATATCTTCCAAATTTCAGGAATTATACGATTAGTTGATAGACTAATCAAATACAATACATATAAAATACATATATATATATATATATATATATATATATATATATATATATATATTATATATATATATATATATATTATATATATATATATATATATATATATATATATATATATATATATATATATATATATATGTATATATATATATATATATATATATATATATATATATATATATATATATATATATATATATATATATATATATATATATATATATATATATATATATATATATATATATATATATATATATATATATATATATATATATATATATATATACTGTCACCGATGCGTTCATGTTAGATATCAGATAAACTTTCAAGTTCCATCGTTATAGACTTAGAAGTCAGGCGCTTGTTAATTGATCTTTACATTTCCTCAATCCTTTATATTTCTATATGCATAAAACATTTAAAAAGTAGCGTACTTTATGTTACGAATATAAGTATAAAATATATAACTATCTAAAAACTCAATTCGTCCGTTGTGATATGTAAATACAGTCACCCCGTGTTTATTTAGTACATCATCTACGTCACCATGACAATAGTTATTTGTGACCATCTGGAAGACAGGAAGTTTGGCATAGGATATCAGAGGGGAATATCTTAGTCCTTCATTCACTCGAGTCCAGCCCGAGCTGGACGGACGACGGAGGATCTCATCTATCCAAGGGCAAGGTACAGTTAAATTGAATCCTATTGATAATTGTTGCTAAACGAAAGTAATTTTAAGTAGTATAATCTGTCTTTAGATTTTCCGGGTTTTATATAAATGTCTAATTAATGTATACATGTATGTAGAATCTTTGACTTGATTTTCACATAGTTTATAGTCTTCCTTTCTAATTTCATAATGTATCCTTATGGATTTCCATAAAGGAACTTGGAAAACACATCACACCAATTCTGGATGTTGTCATCCTTACAGGAATACTATACTAATATAAACGATTATACTGCGCAATAATGGTTTTATTTTACACAAAGATACATAGTAAGCACACGTGCAAATAATCTTTTTTACAATTGTTCCGTATGCCATATCGCTATCGCTTGACAATGGGATGCTGCACCTCATCATTTCTCCCATTTCACTAATCTTAACTCACTGGTCTTTCTAATTCCGCAATTTATCCATTGCTATACATCTATTGTCTAGTCCCCTTATAAAAGTAATTCTAAGTGGCCTGCCTGTTGTTTTCATATCCTTTAATCAACGTTTTGAATGTTCAAAATCACCAATTAAAAAATTACATCTTCTCTAAATATATTGTTTGTATTTTTACAAGGTATTCTAAATGATATTGCCAAAATGATTAAGTTTACATAGATTGCATATTCGTTTGAACAGCCCCACAACCTTTAATCGTTTTAACTGTGAAAGTATGATCGAATAATCAAATACCATAAAATAATTTATTTGAAATATATATATATATATATATATATATATATATATATATATATATATATATATATATATATATATATATATATATATATATATATATATATATATATATATATATATATACGTATATATATATACATATATACACACACACGCACATATATATACTAGTATATATATATATATATATATATATATATATATATATATATATATATATATATATATATATATATATATATATATATATATATATAATATATATATATATATATATATATATATATATATATATATATATATTTATATATATATATATATATATATATATATAAAGACCAATTGAGCACTTGATACTTAAGACGCAGTGAATACAAAGACATTTACATTTTGATTTGGCAAACGTTTTGATTTCCTGTTCATTATTTCAGTTCATCACATAAAGATGATGAGATTAAATTGGTTTCTGCTGATCCTCATATTGGGAGCAGCAGCTCACGGCTCACATGGCGAGACTCTGACTATAGGTAAGTTATTCCAACAGTAACATCTTAGTGTGCACACTTAAAAAATGCATACTTTCCGTAAATAAGTTATGATTGCTGTGCATCATTTGTTGCAGAGCGGAAAGGCAATTGTCTAATGTCACGTTAGTAGAATTGCATGTTGGCAGTAATTGAAAAAGAGTGTACTCGGTAAGATTTTTTTCTTTTCTCTAAATTTCAAATTGTACACGTCCTACAACATGATTTGTACTGTTCAATCTGTTTTCCCAGTCATATATCAAATAGTACATTCATAAAGAGGAGGAGATATAGAGAGTATTGTTATAGATGTATATATCGAGCAGTCGTTTTCCATTTACTTCAATAAAGCTATTATCAAATAACGTTCTATAGTGTGTATTGTATGAGATATGTATATTCGTATGTCATTGTTCCACCTTTGGTAGAACTGACAACATAGCAGTAAGAAACGTACGACTCTGTGGATTATGTTAAAGAACTTTAATAAGTTTAGGAATTGAGGATGTGTACAGCAAAACCGCAAAGTTGGACTCTGATAGCTTAATTTCAAAGTTACACACTTTTTCAATACAAAATTGTTATTAGATTAGATAAGGTTTTAAAGCAACTTTTAGTTTGATATCAATCTTTCGTCTCTTTCTCTAATGGTTTGAAGTATATGGTTTGTAGCGCTTATATTATATTCGTTTCCTTTATAGAGCCAAATATTTGCCTGCCTTTCCATGCCCTTACTTACTTTTTTACCAATGAATGATTCTTTTGTGTATTAGTTATTCGTATCCGTAACAAAGTTGGCGTAATAAATTGCTAACTTTTGGTCATAGACCTGAATATATATACTATAAATGCAAATGAAATTATCATTAACGTATTAAGAATGACAACTACAAATTTTCTACAGAAAAGTACACGTGTACGAGATGTTCAGTTTTCTTTATAATAGTCATTGATTAGAGTTTATATTTCTTACTTTCTCGGAGCGTCAAATTACACGTGTTTGTTTTTCGGATATACTTCCTGCTGTACATTCCTGTTGTAATACAATATCCACCTTCTGCATTAAAATCAATGCAGGTAAAACGTAGTAATTGAACACACGCTATTTGAAAAAACTTTAGTTTTTGCATTGGTAATGCTCAGAAAAAAGTATGCGTGAGGTACAAAAGTTTTCTTTCTTTTTCAAATCTGAGTAGAGGTGTTGAGCGTACAAGGTAGTTTTATCATTTAGGCGGCAAAATGGAAATACCTGTTGGTTTGAAAACCAATGGCAAATAAGTCAAAGCTACAAAACTCTGAATGACTGTTACATCATCATCATCAACATATTATGATAAACCAAACAAATAGAAACCTTACCAAATGTGTCATAAAAGATAATTAAGAGAATGCCAGATTCGATTTTTGTGATGATCCAGAAGTCAATTTGTTACATTCCTACAATAAATGGCGGGCATGCAGTAATGTTATAGTCAAAAGGGAAATTGCCAAACAAAAAATTAAATACTTAAATACATATAAAGATATTAGACATTGGTATGATATTTCTTAGACAAAATCAAGTGAACAATTGACCTATTAAAGACGTAGATAGTGGGTGATGTTGGGAATTCAAACGAAAAATGAGGAGGTATTGGCTACTCAAGCGGGACGAAATCATACATAAAAGAGTTTTTTTGCGGAACAAAATCATACATAAAAGAGGGGTTTTTTGTTTACTAGTATAGAATCTGTGGTACAGAGTTAATCGTCAAATGTAACAAGATTATGGGATACCCAAGGCTGAAATACAATAACATATATGTATCGAGTAATACCCTTTTTAATCGGAAAATGTAAATGAACGAAAAGGGGTGAGAAATAGCGAAAAGTCAGTGGCAACGCTTTAGATCACTTAACTATTGGGGCAGGCCCTCACTGTATATTGATTGAAACATTTTTCAAACATAATTCAACATTGTCTTTTTTCCATTGTCTTTAATTCAGGCTGCAAGGCTAAGGCGGATATTGTGATCGCTCTCGAATCCAGCACTCGCATCAGCAGCAAAGGTTTTGAGAATATGAAAGGCTTTTTAGAGAGATTGGTGGAAGATTTCATCATCGGCCCGGATGACGTTCGTTTTTCTGCCGTGACGTTCAACAATGATTCAACGCTGCAGTTCAACTTCAACGATCACCTGACACCGAGAGATCTAGCGAGGGCCATTATAGACATACCATACGTCAAGGGTGGTTCCAATATGGCCAGTGCCTTGAAACTCATCCGCACTACTTTCAGCAGCGGAGGGAGACAGGGCGCGAAACAGGTCGCATTCATTATCACGAACGGCCCGTTCGATTCACCTGTTGAAACCGCGCAAGAATTATTGAAGGTCAAGGACGCTGGTGTCCAATTGATTTCCCTGGGAATTGGCGGGAAACTGGACATGGACGAACAGAGTGCAACGTCGACAGACCCGAAGAAAGATATGTTCGTCATCAAGCGCTACGCGCAGCTGAAAGATCTCTTTGAACCATTGGCAAACCGCGCATGCGCCGTATCTGGCGGCGAAATTGTAAGAAGCGATACCGGATGCGCACCAAAGGAAAGGTAGATATGCACTGATTTTCATTTTGATATACCAATTTAGATTTTGATAAGCCTTTTCGATTCTAAATAACATTTCTTTTGAGTAACAGATCAGGAGTGTGGTGTTTTATTCAAATAACCATTTCCCATTATAAACTGCATGGTAGACATTATGAATAAGTTTGGTAATTTTTTTATTAATATTCTAATGAGCCATATGTATGGTGTGATGGAGAAAGCCGGAGTACCGGCGAAAACCACCGCTGTGCCCATATTAGTCATACTCCAATATTCCGAGTCAGAATCAAATCCAGAAAGTGATAGGGGCAGCTGGAGCAGTCAGTTGCGACGCCTTAGACTTCTCGGCTCTCGGGGAAGTCGCTGTATACATTTTCTTAAAGCTTTCAATGCTGAGGCTACTTTTGTTCAAACCACAAAGATGCAAAGATTTTTGAAAACCATCTAAACCCTGTTGTGTTGGTATTCATTGGATAGCTCTCGCTAAGTACTCTCAGATGAGTACCCATATGCCAGGGTTTCAGTCATTTTCCGGGATTTTTGCGTCACTTTGTATTGGCGAAAATAGCCACCAGCAGCACAAGGGTTAACGACATAATTGTAATTTGTGCGGAATATAGGCATCCATATACATTTTCACGAAACGTTAGGAAAACTGTATGCCATAAAAGCTTGTAACTCATTTTTTCTTCCTTATATGTTTCAGATTCAACGAAGGTACCAAGCAATGTGAGCCTCTTCCAGAAAGCCCAGGCTTCGGGAGAAGTGAGTATATTGCATTGTCGTATTGTATTGTACTTTATTGACTGATCCGATTGGATACAAAAGTTTTACGAATACATAAATCATAGCAAAAATACAATCGACAAATATGAAAAGGAAAATAATCAACGGTTTCACATCTCAAGTGTAATCTAGATTATTTTATTCCTAATTGTACAACCGTTACTTGTAAATATCATTCCAGATTTTTACCCAAAAGGTTCGTCATTTGAAAAATGATAATTTAAATTACCAAACACTTATTGCATGTTTGTATATATGTATGTACGTACGTATGTATGTATGTATTATTGCGTTAAACGAACTCTATAATCAGTCCCTAAGTTATTTGTCCTTTTGTTTGTTTGCTTGTTAATTTCTTTGTTTCCTTATGTTGTTCACATGGTCAATGAAGATACAATACAAGAATTTACTACTACATTATCACAAAATCGTCTATTCACATAACGAGATGGAAGTATACTAGTGTATATACCAATGTATATATGTAATCTAATAGCATTGAACAGAAGGAAAGACAACACAGATTGTCTCAGCACACCAGTGCTATTAAGTTATACTATTTTGATACACATGTTTTCCGATTTTGAGCCCTTGAAGCAATTTTTTGTTATGTAGTTAGTATTATTATTATTTAGTTATTTTGTTTTGCCATGTTTGGCTCTGTTTTGTTGATATGTTATGTTATTTCAGTTATTTGTATACCCTGTATTGTTTTTTATTATTATGTTTTGTCTTTGCTATGATTTTGTGCCGTAAAAGGACAGTCAATAAACATACAAATACAAAAAAAATAATTAGCAAAACCAAATCACATGTCTTTACGAGCAAAACAAAAGCTCATGGATACTATGTACAATCTCATTTATACGGAAAATAAACATTCTGATTATTTGAAATTGGCTCCTGAACGTTTTTCGCTGGGCAATTTGAGCTGCACATGTTTCTAGAATCATTATTTCACCCAATACCTAACCTTATTCTCCTCCAGCTGACATGTGCTACGCCTCTGGCGACCCTCATTTCTACACCTTTGACAAGCAGCGCATCAGTTTCCAGGGCGCCTGTGACTACACTATGGCCAAACCCTGCAATACCAGCAACCAGGGCACAACCCTACCAGACTTTGAGGTCCAGGTCCAGCACACGTACGGCGGCCGCAGTGCACGCGTCACGTACGTCAAGTACGTCATCGTCAACGTCTACGGCACGTCAATAATGCTGGCCCAAAATGGAAAGGTGTTGGTGAGTATCACTTTTGAATTTTTATATATATATATATATATATATATATATATATATATATATATATATATATATATATATATATATATATATATATATATATATATATATATATATATGTATATATATATATGTATATATATATATGCTTTGTAATTATAACTTGATTTCATATGTGATGGTGAATAAACATTTCAATACAATGCAATACTGATGACGTAACTCATTGACCAATTTGTGTCCCAATTGCACACGATGTCTGAAAACCTTGAAGATAACTCCTTCTCTAGAGTAGTATTTGAAAGGTATTTGACAAGGAACTTTTAGCATTGTATTACAGGTGAAAGTTATCCTTTCAGGTTTCATTTTGAAATTAGATTAAAGAAAAATACATCCCGAGGAAATATGATATTTGCGGCACTAGTAGCGATTCGTATATGTTTATATGATAACAAAGGAACAGACCTTAGTTTCAAATTGCACAATTATTGTGATATGAGAAGGATCATGTAATTTTAAAAATATTTATTTACATTAAGTTATTCTGGTTTCAGGAACACGTAAATAAATACTTTTCTGTTCTTTGTTTGTGATTATATTCCATTTCTAGGTCAATGGTACAGTGTTAACCGCATTTCCATACCAACTTCCTGGCGAGCAATTGGAAATCACAAGACACTACATAACGGTACGTCTGAGAACTGCGATGGGGTTAAAGGTCACGTTCAACGGGCGCCACCGTGCGGAGATTCGCGTACCTAGGTCGTACAGAGGGAATATGTGTGGACTGTGTGGAAACATGAATGGAATCCCAGCTGACGACGATAACGAAGTCAAGAAAAACGATTATTGGAAAGTCGATAAGAAGTATGTTTCCTTTTATGCAAACATTTTTTTCACATTTGATTGCATTGCACATGGTGTTCATTCAAAGATAAAACAACTAATTGAAAGGCAACATGAAGTATGTTTCATTCATTCGTAGTGTGTTTTTATACTTAACTGCATTACACAGCAACAAATTTCGGAGAGCAGACGGATGTTAAACGGACAGCAAACGGACGTCCGATGTTCGGACAGCAAACGGATATAAATCTGCCCACGCAACCGTTTGTGCACTAAAACATCGGACAACCGTTTGCTGTCCAATGTATGGATTTTTTTCTTGTGATAATTGCTTGCATTCTCCTAAAGTGTTATTTTCCTGATTTTCATTGAATTTTCTTTTCTTTTTCGTTCCGCTATATCGGTCAATCGTTTGTGCACAAACGGTCAGCAAACGGTCGGCCAAAATATTCGGGTTATGTTTAGCAGAAGTGATTGCAATTGCATTTGTGTCAGCTTATTTTGAAGATTGAGACGAAGGGATTATCTGAGCTGTGTGGATATGAGTTAGTACGTATACTATGCAGTGAATGCAAGTTTGAAAACAAAGGTTGAATCTTGGATAAGAGAAATTTGAATCGATGAATACACAATAAGTAATGAAAAAAAAATCTCGCAGAGTTAGATGGGTCATATTGGGTAAATGCAATTATCTTGAACACAAAAAAAGTATTTTGACTTCTAAAATAAGAGAAATTAAACCTTCTCTTTCCCAGATAAAAGCAAATGTAAAATACATGTATAATTATGAAAAGTTCAGCTTCCAAATGAAGGATAAAGAAAATATTTTCCTTCGAAGATGGGGTGTTTATACAGACCAATTGGACACTTGATCTATATATATATATATATATATATATATATATATATATATATATATATATATATATATATATATATATATATATATATATATATATATATATAATATATATATATATATATATATATATATATATATATATATATATATATATATATATATATATATATATATATATATGTGTGTGTGTGTGTGTGTGTGTGTGTGCACGCTTTATGTCGTGTCTGTCTTCAAGTCCAACTTTCAAAGCCTCGGAAGTGTGAACACTATATATAAATATATGTATATATATATAGAGATATATATGTATATATATATATATATATATATATATATATATATATAAATATATATATATATAAATATATATATATATATATATATATATATATATATATATATATATATATATATATATATATATATATATATATATATATATATATATATATTTATATATACATACATATAATTTAGCTGTACTGATGACAACCACGATGCTCCGCACTGTGACGAGGCTGCAATCACGGAGTCTGAGAAGATGTGCAATATCTTGTTGTCCAAGAAATCCCCGTTCACACCTTGTCACACTAGTGTAAGTACAAAATGACTCGCGTGTAAGTGCACCGACATCTAGCATACAATAGCTTTACTGTAGTGGCATTGCATCATTTGATAGTGTAAACTATTTGCATCGTATTATTTTATCTAAAGAAACTATTTCCATTTATTGTTTTGGGATTCCAAATTTGCTATTGTAAATTGTTTTGCAACGTTTTATACCTCCATTGGGAGTTTTGGTCTTTTCCATGAGTTTCCATGGACCGACGAGTGTTTTTTGATTCTTTAAAGACTTGAAATATTTTATCATGGACGGAACCATGATGGTGTAAAGTATTTATACGTTATGATATACACCATCGTTGTTATATTGATTCTACACATTCTGTTATTTATATTCCTTGAAAAACTCAATGATGTTTAGGACTATTTCTTTTGATTCGTAGGTGGATCCAGAGGTTGTCTACCAGGACTGCGTGTTTGATCTGTGCGCGGATGAATCTCGGCGTGAGAAGGCTCTGTGTGAGGCGCTCAGTACCTACCAGGATATGTGCTCTAACGAGGGAGTCACCATCAGCTGGAGATCACCACAACTCTGCCGTAAGAAATGAAAATTAATCTCATTTAAACCATCCATTGGATATATTTCTCTTTTTGAAGGTAGAACACAAAACGTTTCATGATATGGAATGAAAAACCTCATTGCCATAAACTGTAAATTCGGAAAAAATTGCGCTACTTTAATTTTTGCGATTTTTAGCGTTTAGCCTCGGACGCAAAATTAAAATTCGCAATGATTAGTGTTGCCACTTTAAGTGTATAGCTGACAATCCATGTTGCGACCAATTCGCTAAGTTAAAAACCGCAAAAATCGATTTTCTGTAAATTCGCAAAATTTACTCAACATAATCTTTTGTGAATCTACAGTATTTCAGATTTAAATGGTATTGCATTGTATCGTTATTGACTTTATCAGTTTATAAAAAATGATACAAATGAATAAACATATTGTAAATAAATTGATATAAGGATGCTAAACTGGTTAACAGAAAGAGTAATATCCATAATTCATATAAAGGTTACAAAAATAAGAACAACGAAGAAGAATGCACCGAAACAATACATAGCTGAATGGCAACAAACATGTATGAATGTGTGTGTGGATAAAAAAGAAAATGAACGAATATACAGTTGAATAAATACTATACTATAGAAAGATAGCAGAATTTGGAAAATAAATGTTTTAATTGATAATCATTCATGTAATCAAACTATCACGACAAAAGGACAAAAGTATAAGAATGAAGAGGGAATCAGTTTCCGTAAAATAAAATACCGAATGTTACGTCCTGGAGGAATGTTTCGTAAATAGTTTACTGCATGTTTCACGGGAAATTATCTTTTTCTCCAGCTGCGTCTCCTTGCCCAGTCAACAGCAAGTTCAGCAGCTGCATGAGCGCGTGCCCGGTCACGTGCTCGGCGGCGCAGGTCACGTGCCACCAGCGATGTGAAGAGGGTTGCGCGTGCGACAAGGGCTATGTCCTGGATGCGGCGGGCCAAAACTGCGTCAAAATGGAAACGTGTCTCTGTGCAGTGAACACCACGCTGAAAAAGGTAAACTACAATGACCTGTCTTAAATAGATTTGTTCATTTCAATCTGCCAATATGGCGTATATTTGGAAGATTAAATGTATTTGAAGTAGATTTGCCTATAAAACCCATAAGTCCAAGTACGAGATCCCTCATTTGAAAGCTTTATGGGGACCGTTTTTTCTCATTGTCTTTCCCGAGGAATAAAATCCTTGTTACATTCAAATAGCGTGCGAGAGTGAAACTGCTATTTGTACTTACACATATATCTGGCAGTTCCTGCATTTAAAATAACCAATCTTTTTCGTTTTCGTTTTTTGCACATTGCTGTCCATATAACTTTGTGGGTAACCTTGTAATCCAACAGCGCGGAGCCTGACTCTGTTTTCCCCTATCTGCTATTCATATATCTGGTCATTATGACACGTTTCAAGTAAAACCATCTCACATTCTATGATAGCATGGGAAATACCTTAGTAAATCTATATCAAATTATAGTATCACACAAAACGTGATTTTTTGCTGCGCTCCCCCTTCATTTCTTGAAATCATTTTTTGAAATACCACTACTAATTTCCAGATTTCCGAGACCTGGCTCAATGACCAGTGCTCATCCAGGTTCACGTGCGTTCAGGAGAGTTCAGGGGTCACGGCCATTCAAAGTCAACCAATCACGTGCGACTCTGCTGATGGTGCAACGTGCCGTGTGCAAAACGGGACAAGCGACTGCTATTGTAGCAATGGAACTCGCGGTTGTTACAGTAAGTCCATGGAATGGAATTTATCCCAATGCACTCTTCTGAACTGAACTCTTCTATTTTCCTTATTCGGCTGGTAATCAACCTAGTTTCAGATACCATTCGTAATTATCATGTAGAGTTGCTTGCAAGATCAAAGTGTAGGGCCAAGGACTTAAAAAGCTCCCTAATAATGTCGATTCTGTCAACTCTTACAGATGGTAATATACGTATGGTTCTCATTTCTTCTTAATAGAACTCTTGTACCCTGTATTGAGGGCCAAAATTGAGACTTCTTTCTTAAAAAAGAGTCACTGCATGACAAACAATAACTCGTATCTTATCATTTCTAGTCTACTTAAAATGGGGCCTACTAGTATTTCAAGAGAATTTGAGAGAACCTTAGTAACGTCATTTTCCAACTCTACAGTGTTCAGTAACGGTTAAAATAGAACGCGTAACTGAATAATACATATTTCCAAAAGGCATTTCATACCCTTTTGGCTAACTACAGAACGATATACTATAGAGAAAGATCAACGTGCCAGTAATACACGTAGATCAAAACAATTGCGTTAACTACTTCGTCTAAAATGAAAGTTGATGTGAATTTGTTCAAAGGTTAGTGTGGTCCCCCTTTTAACTATCTTTAAATGTAAAATACCTCAAATTTGTATCGTACGAAGTGCATTGTCCGTTGCAGTTTGACTTGACAGTACCTACGTTTAATTCCTAATTTCCTACACCAGTAGACCGGACGTCAGCCAGTGCATGGCTGTATAAAACAATGTCAAATAAATAAGCCAAGCACACCAATGGCCGACATAGCTTGCAAATCAAAGCTACGTTCAATTGTAAGGTCCTCCATTCCCAGTAAACTTGGTGGTAAACGGGCATGCAGTCATGTATTATGCCTAGGCTGCCCAGGCATTTAGTGCAACAACTCAATATTGGCACTGTATCTGTAGCTGTGTGTATTCACTGTAGCTAACTGTCCTTCTATTATTACTATTGTTTTAGAAGATGACTCACTTCCTCTGAACCCCTCTACCACTGCTACCCCAGCACAGGAAACTATTCCCCCCTGCCCTAAAGGACGCGTCTACAATCTGCAGACGAAGAAATGCTCCACGCAGCGCTGCAAGAGCGGCTACCGGTATGACACTGTACTGCTTGCGTGCATAAAGCACTGTGCAGGAGGATTCAAATATGACAAGGTTGCGAGAAAATGTTTTGACGATGTTTGCCGTCAAGGGTTTGCTTTTGATGTAGCATCAAGAACATGTGTACGTTCGAAGCGGTGCGAGAAAGGCTTCCATTTTGACACGGTTGTAAGAGACTGCATCCGGGACGCATGCGCACAAGGGTTCATCTTCGATACTACGTCCAATTCATGCATAGAGCCAACAAAAACCACCACCGTCAATCCGGGCAACACAGCCACTGACGTCACAGTAAACGTAGACGAGACAACAACTAATGACGTCACTCCACCTATCGTTGCGCCACCTATGCCACCAATGCCGAACCCTGCACCGAACCCTGTACCGAACCCTGTACCAAACCCTGTACCGCAGCCACCTCCAACTCAACCACCCGTCCAGTGCAACCCTCCCTTGGTTTACAACCCCATCACTAGGACCTGCATGATGTCAATTGGTAACGACGACGTCCCTCGACCACAGCCATCCACTACTACTGCTGCCCCCTGTCCACCACCCCTGGTGTTCAATCCTGTAACTAAAAGGTGCATGTACAATTCTGGTGAGACAACCTTAGGCGGTCCCGATTCCGCAACTACTGCTGCCCCTTGTCCATCACACCTGGTGTTCAACCCACAAACTAACCGCTGTATGTACAATACAGCCACGGAGTCCACCAGTGCACCGGATACTACCCCTAGAGCGACAACACAAATACCCTGTCCTCCACCCCTGGTGTTCAACCCACAAACTAACCGCTGCATGTATAATACAAATGGTGGCTCGGAGACGTCGACTTCCCAAACTGCACAATCTACTTTGCCAACGGTCAACGCAACAACCACTGCTGCAACAGGTACGATCATGGACTAATTATGTTTTTTTTTTAATTTTTGAAATATTTGTGTCTTTATTGTAATGATATTGTCTTTATTATAATAATAATGATAGAAAATGATAGTAATAATAATGATAATAAATAGATTTACAGAAAATTTGATTGCACTGGAGTGTAATGCAAGCTGCTATCATAGATTGATAAGAGATCTTTCGATAAAATATACAATTTCTCTCAAGGTATTAGAATTAATTATTGTATGTAACTCGCCTTTTGTTTCTACCTTTATCAGAAGTCGATGATTCGCTGGACGATTCTTACTTCAGTCTTGTACCCGAAACACTTCCTAAACCCAAACCTCGACCATTGGGAATGGAAAGCGGTAAGCACAAACCACCTATATATATACATATATATATATATATATATATATATATATATATATATATATATATATATATATATATATATATATATATATATATATACATATATATATATATACATATATATATATATATATATATATATATATATATATATATATATATATATATATATATATATATATATATATATATATATATATATATATATATAACACTCAAAACCAGTCTTCACCATAGGTTTGCCTCACAACTTTGACATGGATGATCTGATTTGGTTAAAACTATAACAGGTTATCTCTAAGATATCATTCTCTTTAACGATGCAGTCATTTTTGATGTTACTTAAGCTTGTTTGAAGAAATAATGGGAAAAGGGGAGGATTGCATTTTTTGGGACACCCTGTATGTATGTATGTATGTATGTATGTATGTATGTATATATGTATATATATATATATATATATATATATATATATATATATATATATATATATATATATATATATATATATATACTATCCTGTACTAATGTAATTCATGCAACACACTCTTCAGCTTTGTGTTTCATTTTCTAAGTGTACAATGCAAAGGTCTTTCCTTCTCGTATGTGTCTCCAACTCCATTGTTTATGTTAGTTTACCACTCCATTTTTGCCGTGCAGGTATAATCCAGGATTCATTCGTGAATGCGTCCTCCTACCGGGAGAATAATGAACCAAGCAAAGCACGTGGAAACCGCCCTGGTGGATGGATCCCTCTGTCCAATGACAGCAAGCCTTGGATACAGGTGAGTTTAAACTTGGAATTACATGTAGTTATCTTCTCTTTTTCTATCATATTATGGTTAAAGGTTAATATAATCTAAAATTTCTTTTATCATGATTAGTCTGTGGCAAATTAAGACTAGTCGATGACTAGACAATATTTGATGTTGGAAACCCACCTGTTAATCCTAATTTAAAATTGCAGATCACTTTCCCACATGGTAGATACTGTATAACTGGTTAATTTGGCGTGTACTTAAGTTGGCGTTTTTTACAAAAAAGTATTTTCCCTGTATTTATTTTGGGCGTCTGGAGCAGTCAGAACAACGCCATCTTCATGTAGACATATCTTTTTGCGATCTTTAATTTGGCGTTGATGAGCATCCGCCAAAAAACGCCAAATTAAAAACCACGCCAAATTAACCAGTTATACAGTATACTGTATGAATTAATCACGGGTGGAAGGTGATTGTGGCCATACAGTACCCGGTCCAGTTAGCAGCCAAAACAAACCCGTAGGGCAAGGTTTTGGCTGCTGACTTGGAGGGCACTCAGTATGGCCACAATCACCTGCCACCCGTGAACAATTCCCATTCTATCGCTTGACAAAAAACAACAGCAATTTCATCAACGAATTGAACAAATCATACCCAAATTTCATATTGAAATGCTGCTGCCAAATTCGGAGGGGTGGACTGGAATCATAACCATGCTACAGTGCTGACATTTAATTCTTGCGCTGAACGTGTGGGCAGCCCGGGAATAATACACGACCGCACGCCCGATAGCCACCCAGTTACCTGGGCATGGATGCATGGATGGCTTTACAACTGCACTGAACATTGACTTGCAAGCTATGTGAGTCATTGATGTGCTTGGCTTCTCGTTTGACATGTTATGCATGGGTGTTTGTACGACCAGGCACTGGCAGACGTCCGGTCGACTGGTGCAGGAATTAAATGTCTGTACTGTATAAAGGCGCTGCTAGACAAACCTGCCAAGTTAGACCACGGGATTACCTTGGCCCCTTTAGCACACTTTTGAAATATTGCGCGTAGTTAGAACTCGATCTTAGAAGTTATCCCTCATAGAAGTAGAAGTAAGTAGAAGTATATTTATTGACCATATATGGTGGACTTATGTTAATAAAGAATGCCATGTTTTTCAGATCGACCTCCGCCGTGAGACTGAGATCCACGGTATTGGGACTCAGGGACATTCACTGATCGCCTACTGGGTCGTTACATACACTGTCTGGTTCAGCGATGACGGCATCAACTGGGTACCACTTAAAGACAAACAGAACGAAACCCGGGTATGAACCCTTACTGAAAAACACCCGATTCACTAGCTTAATGCCCCAGCATATCAAATATATGTCAATTATATGCAAAGGAATATGAACGCTTTGATTGTATTTAAAAGATAACCCGTTTTCATTAATCGAAACTGAAAGCCTTTTTGGGAGAAATTGTGAATTGTGAATAAAACACATTCAAATGATGATTTAGATGATATTTCGAAGACAGAAAGATTCTTGTTTCTAGCCGTATGTATGTATGTATGTAAAAAAACTATGTATGTACGTACGTGTGTATGTATGCATGTATGTGTGTTTTTATGTATGTATTTATATATGTATGTATATGTGTATGTACAATTGTATGTATGTATTTATGTATGTATGTATGTAAGTATATACGGATAAACATATGTATGTTTGTATGTATGTGTATGTGTACGTTTGTACATATGTATGGATGTACGTATATTTGTATGTGTGTGTATGTAAGAATGTATGTATATATGTGTGTATATACGAATGTATTTATGTATGTAAGTATGTATGTAAACGCACAAGCACATGAATTAATGATCAACAACCTCATCTTTTGATACAATGTGTCTCTTTGGTTACAGATATTCTCTGGGAATAAGGATCAGGACACGTGGAAGCGTCACTGTCTCCACAAATACTATGGCTATCCCCCCAAGACGCGATACATCAGATTCGTGCCTCAGGTCTACCACGAGTCTATCGCACTGAGGATAGAACTCTATGGCTTCCGTGGTAAGTTATTAGACAACACACAGAAAGTTAATCCTCTTTTGCACATGGTACAAAGGGGACAAAGTAGCTCAGTCGGACTAGTACTCAGTAGGTCGCTGGTTCAATTCCCGGCCATATTGGCATTGGCACTTTGGTCTGTCCTTGGGCAAGGCAGTTATTCCATTTTGCCTCAGTCCACCCAGCAGAAAAATGGATACCTAGCATTTATAAGGCAGTGCTTAGAGCTTGTGCGCTATATGCTGCCAGCTGCTCTGGAATATCCCTTGGGGGATTGAAATGGTTTCCGTGAGTACATGCCTGCTAGGGAAGGAAGCTCCTGTGAACATTTCGGTGGATACAAGACTATAAACCGAATGCCTTTTACCTTTTACCTTTATGGTATACGATAGGCCGTTGTCTTTCATCAACATTGCAAGGGGTGCCTAACTGTCTCATCAGCATGCGACAGAAGCCTCAGGATGTGCGACAGGACGAGCCCTTAAATCACTGTTTCACTAAGGAATCTTTCGGGAGGCACAACCAAATTATTGTGTTAAACATTTCACTTGCATTTTAAACATAGATTGTATTCAGAAAACAGGTAAACTCCATTTATAACATATATAGATACCGCCTTTTTATATACGTCTTCGATATGAAACCGCAAGTCTGATTCTCTTAGCCGTTGGATCCCACATGTACAGACGTGCTCAATGGACTTGCTTTTTTAGGGACACGTGTCTTGAGAATCCTCACTTAAGTGACTTTGTACATTATTCCTGTCATAATTGACCATATATCTAAATATGGTGTTACACATATACGATGGTACCGGGGTGAAACAGACAAAACAAGAAAATACTTTTTTACACAACCGTTTTTTGGGGAGGGTAAATAAAAACGTTTTTACCAGCCCGCAAATGCGACGGAGGGAGGGTAAATACTTTCTTTTATCCAACCACTCAAGAAGGAGGGTAAATAAAGTGATTTTTACCCTACCATTCCAAAGGGAGTGTAAATAACACTTCCCCCCGACCACTCCAACATAAAATGTTGTATTGTGAAAAGCTATATATCGTTTTGTTCATTAACACTCAATATTTTGTTTAACACAGGAGCCGATGATCCAGAACTTGTCACTCGTGAGTATTAGCTTTTACTT
>OZ012698.1:10926644-10939144 GCA_963942565.1 Maea johnstoni
TAATAATAATAATACTACTACTAATAATAATAATAATAATAATAATAATAATAATAATAATAATAATATTTATAGTAATAATAATAATGGACGTAACCATGATGGCATAAAGTATTCATACGTCATGATATACACCAAGTTTGTTATATTGAGTGTTTACATTCTGTTGTTTATAATCCTTGAAATACTCTATGATGTTTAGGACTATTTTTCTTGATTCGTAGGTGGATCCAGAGGTTGTCTACCAGGACTGCGTGTTCGATCTGTGCGCGGATGAATCTCGGCGTGAGAAGGCCCTGTGTGAGGCGCTCAGTACCTACCAGGATATGTGCTCTAACGAGGGAGTCACCATCAGCTGGAGATCACCACAGCTCTGCCGTAAGAAATGAAAATTAATCTCATTAAATCCATCCATTGGATATATTTCTCTTTTAAAATCCACACTTTAAGTGTATAGCTGACAATCCATGTTGCGACCAATTCGCAAAATTAAAAAACGCAAAAATCGATTTTTTGTAAATTCGCAAAATTTACTCTACATAATCTTTTGTGAATCTACAGTATTTCAGATTCAAATTTTATTGCATTGTATCGTTATGACTATATTAGTTTACATAGAATGATACAAATAAATAGACATATTGAAAATAAATTGACATAAGGATGCTAAATTGGTTAACAGAAAGAGTAATATCCATAATCCATATAAGGGTTGCAAAAATAAGAATAACGAAGAAAAATGCACAGAAACAATCAATAGCTGAATGGCAACAAAAATGTATGTATGTGTGTGTGGATAAAAAAGAAAATGAACGAATATACAGTTGAATAAATACTATGCTATAGAAAGATAGCAGAATTTGGAAAATAAATGTTTTAATTGATAATTATTCATGTAATCAAACTATCACGACAAAAGGACAAAAGTATAAGAATGAAGAGGGAATCAGTTTCCGTTAAATAAAATACCGAATGTTACGTCCTGGTGGAATGTTTCGTAAATAGTTTACTGCATGTTTCACGGGAAATTATCTTTTTCTCCAGCTGCGTCTCCATGCCCACTCAACAGCAAGTTCAGCAGCTGCATGAGCGCGTGCCCGGTCACGTGCTCGGCGCCGCAGGTCACGTGTCGCGAGCGCTGTGAAGAGGGTTGCGCGTGCGACAAGGGCTATGTCCTGGATGCGGCGGGCCAAAACTGCGTCAAACTGGAGACGTGTCTCTGCATGGTAAACACCACGCTGAAAAAGGTAAATTCCAATGACCACTTCTACAGACATTTCTCAGCAGCTTGGTCACTTCGTGTGTTGTATTGGGATCCCGGCAATGCTTTTCAAATATGTCATTCTTAGAAGCCCAATATTTATCCTGTAGCGTAGTTGCCATGGCAATGAAGGCAATCTTAGATGGCTGTCGCGTATAAATACCAGTTCGCTTGAAATTATTTAAGTGCTAAAAAGATCATTTGTTTATTTCAATCTGCCAATATGGTATTAATTTGGAGGATTAAATGGCAGAATGTAATGGAGATAGATTTGGCTACCTAACATAGTTCAAGTACAAAACTATTCATTTGAGGGATTTTTCGCATTGTGTTTCGCTTGGAAATAACATTATATTGTTGGTCCTTTCAAATAGCGTGAGGGTGTGACACTGATATCCGTACTTGCTCCCGGTCGGGCAATTCCTGCCTTTAAATTTACAAAATCCATTGCTGTATATATGTTACTTAGTGGGTTTAATATTTAATCCAACTGTGCGGATTTAGGTTTTTTTCTCTTATCTTATTTGCTATTCATTATGACATAGACCATCTTATTGTCTGTGCTATGAAAGATGAAACAACATACCAATTAATGTAGTATCCCAAGTAAATATATATAAAGTTATAGTACCAAGCAAACATGATTATTTGCTGCGCTCCTTCTTGAAGTCATTTCTTGAAATACCACTACTGATTTCCAGATTTCCGAGAACTGGCTCAGCGAGCAATGCTCAGCTAGGTTCACGTGCGTTCAGGAGAGTTCAGGGGTCACAGCCATTCAAAGTCAACCAATCACGTGCGACACTGCGGAGGATGCAACGTGCCGTGTGCAAAATGGGTCCAGCGACTGCTATTGTAGCAATGGAACACGTGGTTGTTACAGTAAGGCCATGAACTTTTATTTATCCCAACACAAGTTTCTCAATTGAACAGTTCTGCAGTACAGATATTTAATTCCTGCCCCAGTCGGCCGGGCGTCTGCCAATGCGTGGTTGTACAACACCAAAGAATAATATGTCAAAAAAGATGAGCCAAGCACATCAATGACCAACGTAGCTTGCGATTCAAAGCTACATGTACGTTCAGCTGAGGTCATCTATGCCAAGGAAACTGGATGGCAATCAGGCGTGCTGTCGTGTGCTATGCCTGGGCTGCCCACGCCTTTATTGCAGGAATCAAATATCAGCACTGTATTTTCCTTACTCGTCTGGTAGTTTGCCAAGTTTCAGATACCATTTGCAAATATCGAATAGGGTACTTATCTAGTTCATAATGTAAAGGCAAGCACTTATAAGTAACTCTCTGGTTAAGGCAATTCTGTCAATTCTGTCAACTTTTACAGGTGGTAATAAAAGTGTGATCTTCATTTCATCTTAATAGAACTATGTCACTTTTTCTCCTCTCAGGCACCCTTTATTTTGGTTCAAATTTTAGACTTCTTTCTTAAAAACAAGTCACGAGTTGATTACATCTTACCATGTATGATCTGCTTAACTTGAGGTCTATTTCAAGAATTTCTTTATAACAATAGAGTGCCTAGTATTGGTTGATATACAATGCCTCACTGAATAAAGCATATTTTGAAACTGCATTTTTTACCCTTTTGCCTAATCCAGATCGATATGCTGAGTACATATACACAACTAACAAATACGTGCCCTTTCAGTGTGTGCAAAGAAAGATTAACATGCCAGTGACAGATCAAAACAATTATTACGTTAAATACTTCTTCTAAAATATAGATTTTGGTGAATTTGTTCAAAGGTCAGGGTGGGCCCCCTTTGTCTACTGTATAACTGGTTTATTTGGCGTGGTCTTTAATTTGGCGTTTTTTGGCGAATGCCCATCAACGCCAAATTAAAGATCGCATAAAATCACAGTTTTAGTGTCTTTCATGGCCGCTGAGGGAGCTACGGGTGGTAGCGAAGCATGAATTTTACCTCTTGGCGGCTGAAACCAGAGAAATACATCCCCTTGATCCGCAACCCCATAGGCACAGCATGCTAGTACCTAGAGTATGTGCGCCTCGGGTTACGCGGTGTAGCCTGGCGAAGTATTGGTCACGTGATTTTTTTCAGCAGGCAGCTAATCCTGGGGGTACACAGGTTATCTATGACTCATATAGTCGGAGGCAGCGAAATTTGATGATGCATGCACAGTGCCCACTCCCTGTCTACTACTCCCAGCTGAAACATAGAAAAATCGATACAATAACTTCACAAAACCATTATTATTATGAATAAGTTACCAAGATATCATATTATAATTAGCATACTTACCGGTCGAATTTTGAGGAAACCCCTGCCAAGTTGTGGAGTCGTTGATCGTATCAGCGAAAATCAAGATGGCAGCCAACTGATTATATCGCCATCGTACATTAGAAAGGGAGACGGCTGTTCCGATGTAAATATTTGATCAATTATCAACATACATATTTGTGTATGTTGATAGTTATCAGAATAATAAATATTTTGAAAAATTACTGAAATTGTTCGCACCGCAAATTGAATCATTTCAATTTGAATGTGACATACTTCAAATTGGTATCGAACGAAGTGCATTGTCATTTGAAGTTTGACTGTACATGTATCTGTAGCTGTTTGTATTCACTCTAGGTAACTGTCAATTTATTCCATTTTCTAATTTCTTCAAAATGCATGTCTTTTTATTTCTTTACAAGACACAAAAAACTCACATACTAGTATATATAACACAGAACAAAAAAATGCCAGAAATTAAAGGGGAATATTTAAACAAATAGGGTGAGATCTAATTCATCTGTTAGGGTAATATTGAACTGTCATTTTTATCTCTTGTTGCAGAGGACGATGCCCTTCCCTTGAACCCCTCTACCACTACTACCCCAGCACAGGAAACTATTCCCCCCTGCCCTAAAGGACGCGTCTACAACCTGCAGACGAAGAAATGCTCCACGCAGCGCTGCAAGAGCGGCTACCGGTATGACACTGTACTGCTCGCGTGCATAAAGCACTGTGCAGGAGGATTCAAATATGACAAGGTTGCGAGAAAGTGTTTTGACGATGTTTGCCGTCAAGGGTTTGCTTTTGATGTAGCGTCAAGAACATGTGTACGTTCGAAGCGGTGCGAGAAAGGCTTCCATTTTGACACGGTTGTAAGAGACTGCATCCGGGACGCATGCGCACAAGGGTTCATCTTCGATACTACGTCCAATTCATGCATAGAGCCAACAAAAACCACCACCGTCAATCCGGGCAACACAGCCACTGACGTCACAGTAAACGTAGACGAGACAACAACTAATGGTGACGTCACTCCACCTATCGTTGCGCCACCTATGCCACCAATGCCGAACCCTGCACCGAACCCTCTACCGAACCCTGTACCAAACCCTGTACCACAGCCACCTCCAACTCAACCACCCGTCCAGTGCAACCCTCCCTTGGTTTACAACCCTATCACAAGGACCTGCATGATGTCAATTGGTAACGACGACGTCCCTCGACCACAGCCTTCCACTACTACTGCTGCCCCCTGTCCACCACCCCTGGTGTTCAATCCTGTAACTAAAAGGTGCATGTACAATTCTGGTGAGACAACCTTAGGCGGTCCCGATTCCGCAACTACTGCTGCCCCTTGTCCATCACACCTGGTGTTCAACCCACAAACTAACCGCTGTATGTACAATACAGCCACGGAGTCCACCAGTGCACCGGATACTACCCCTAGAGCGACAACACAAATACCCTGCCCTCCACCCCTGGTGTTCAACCCACAAACTAACCGCTGCATGTATAATACAAATGGTGGCTCGGAGACGTCGACTTCCCAAACTACAACATCTACTTTGCCAACGGTCAACGCAACAACCACTGCTGCACCAGGTACGATCATGGACTAATTATGTTTTTTTATAATTTTTGAAATATTTTTGTCTTTATTTTAATGATATTGTCTTTATTATAATAATAATGATAGAAAATGATAGCAATAATAATGATAACAAATATATTTACAGAGAAATTGATTGCACTGGAGTGTAATGCAAGCTGCTATCATAGATTGATAAGAGATCTTTCGATAAAATACACAATTTCTTTCAAGGTATTAGAATTAATTATTGTATGTAACTCGCCTTTTGTTTCTACCTTTATCAGAGGTCGATGATTCGCTGGACGATTCTTACTTCAGTCTTGTACCCGAAACACTTCCTAAACCCAAACCTCGACCATTGGGAATGGAAAGCGGTAAGCACAAACCACATATATATATATATATATATATATATATATATATATATATATATATATATATATATATATATATATATATATATATATATATATATATATATATATATACACACATATATATATATATATATATATATATATATATATATATATATATATATATATATATATATATATATATATATATATATATATATATATACACACATATATATATATATATATATATATATATATATATATATATATATATATATATAACACTCAAAACCAGTCTTCACCATAGGTTTGCCTCACAACTTTGACATGGATGATCTGATTTGGTTAAAACTATAACAGGTTATCTCTAAGATATCATTCTCTATAACCATACAGTCATTTTTGATGTTACTTAAGCTTGTTTGAAGAAATTATGGGAAAAGGGAAGGATTGCATTTTTTGGGACACCCTGTATGTATGTATGTATGTATGTATGTATGTATGTATGTATGTATGTATGTATGTATGTATGTATGTATGTATGTATGTATGTATGTATGTATGTATGTATGTATGTATGTATGTATGTATGTATGTATGTATGTATGTATATATATATATATATATATATATATATATATATATATATATATATATATATATATATATATATATATATATATATATATATATATATACTATCCTGTTCTAATATAATTCATGCAACACACTCTTCAGATTTGTGTTTCATGTTCTAAGTGTACAATGCAAAGGTCTTTCCTTCTCGTATGTGTCTCCAACTCCATTGTATATGTTAGTTTACCACTCCATTTTTGCCGTGCAGGTATAATCCAGGATTCATTCGTGAATGCGTCCTCCTACCGGGAGAATAATGAACCAAGCAAAGCACGTGGAAACCGCCCTGGTGGATGGATCCCTCTTTCCAATGACAGCAAGCCTTGGATACAGGTGAGTTTAAACTTGGAATTAGTTATCTTCTCTTTTCCTATCATATTATGGTCAAAGGTTAATATAATCTAAAATTTATTTTATCATGATTAGTCTATGGCAATGTAAGACTAGTCGATGACTAGACAATATTTGATGTTGGAAACCCACCTGTTAATCCTAATTCAAATATGCAGATCACTTTCCCACATGGTAGATACTGTATAACTGGTTAATTTGGCGTGTACTTAAGTTGGCGTTTTTTTCAAAAAAGTATTTTCCCTGTATTTATTTTGGCGTCTGGAGCAGTCAGAACAACGCCATCTTCATGTAGACATATCTTTTTGCGATCTTTAATTTGGCGTTGATGAGCATTCGCCAAAAAACGCCAAATTAAAAACCACGCCAAATTAACCAGTTATACAGTATACTGTATGAATTAATCAAGGTGATTGTGGCCATACAGTACCCGGTCCAGTTAGCAGCCAAAACAAACCCGTAGGGCAAGGTTTTGGCTGCTGACTTGGAGGGCACTCAGTATGGCCACAATCACCGTCCACCCGTGAACAATCCCCATTCTATCACTTGCCAAAACAACAACAATTTCATCAACAAATTGAACAAATCATACCCAACCTACATATTGAAATGCTGCTGCCAAATTCGGAGGGGTAGACTGGAATCATAACCATGTTACATGTATATAGGCGCTGCGATAGAATGAGGGATCAGAACTACTAGACAACTCTGCCAAGTTAGACTTATGATAGTTTTTAAATAGACGACATGACTTTCATGTTGTACCATAAAGGAACATACCAACCGATAATGGTTTACAGCGTTGCGGAGTGACTTTTGTGTGACGTATCTCCGAACGATATCCCCATTGGGTGATCACGACCATGATTGTTGGGCCAACGTCCCGAGTTTCGAATTACAGGTTAATACCAGTCATGACTATAATACGTCTTAGATATAAAGGGTTATAAAACATGATTTTTAGTGAAACTATAATGCATTTCACCAAATATTTTAAAGGATCATTAATTTAAGACGAACCTCCGAAACATTACTCCGTAAATTACTTTTAGAAAACATTTTTTTGTCAGAAAACTCGGCGAAATAAAGCTTTATAAGGTGCCCGCAGGCATAAATGGTTCCTCGCGATCCATTGCTACGTCTTGGACTACTGGATTACCTTGGTCCTTTTAGTACACTTTTAAAATAATGCGCGTAGTTAGAACACGATCTTAAAAGTTTTCCTAATAGAAGAAGAAGTAAGTAGAAGTATACTTCTTGACCATATATGGTGGACCTATGTTAATAAAGAATGCCGTGTTTTTCAGATCGACCTCCGCCGTGAAACTGAGATCCATGGTATTGGAACTCAGGGACATTCAGAGATCGCCTACTGGGTCGTTACCTATACAGTGTGGTTCAGCGATGACGGCATCAACTGGGAATCCCTCAAGGACAAACAGAATGATACCCGGGTATGAGCCCTTTAATACTGAAAAGCACCCGATTCACTAGCTTAATGCCCCAGCATATTAAATATATGTCAATTATATGCAAAGGAATATGAACGCTTTGATTGTATTAAGAAGATAACCCGTTTTCATTAATCGAAACTGAGTCTTTTGGGAGAAATTGTGAATTGTGAATAAAACACATTCAAATGATGATTTAGATGATATTTCGAAGACAGAATGATTCTAGTTTCTAGCCGTATGTATGTATTTACGTGTGTATGTATGCATGTATGTGTGTCTGTATGTATGTATGTATATATGTATGTATATGTGTATGTACAATTGTATGTATGTATTTATGTATGTAAGTATATACGGATAAACATATGTATGTGTATGTGTACGTTTGTACATATGTATGGATGTACGCATGTTTGTATGTGTGTGTATGTAAGAATGTATGCATATATGTGTGTATGTGTGTATATACGAATGTATTTATGTATGTAAGTATGTATGTAAACGCACAAGCACATGAATTAATGATCATTAACCTCATCTTTTAATACAATGTGTCTTTGATTACAGATATTCTCTGGGAATAAGGATCAGGACACGTGGAAGCGTCACTGTCTCCACAGATACTATGGCTATCCCCCCAAGACGCGATACATCAGATTCGTGCCTCAGGTCTACCACGAGTCTATCGCACTGAGGATAGAACTCTATGGCTTCCGTGGTAAGTTATTGGATGAAACCTAGGAAGTAAACCCTCTTTTGCACATGGTACAAAGGGGACAAAGTAGCTCAGTTGGTTATGTGTCGGACTAGTACTCAGTAGGTCGCTGGTTCAATTCCCGGCCATACTGGCATTGGTACTTTGGTCTGTCCTTGGGCAAGGCAGTTTATTCCATTTTGCCTCAGTCCACCCAGCTGAAAAATGGATACCTAGCAATAATAAGGCAGTGCTTAGAGCTTGTGCGCTATATGCTGCCAGCTGCTCTGGAATATCCCTCGGGGGATTGAAATGGTGTCCGTGTGTACAGTGCCTGCTAGGGGAGGAAGGTCGTGTGAACATTTCGGTGGATACAAGACTATAAACCGAATGCCTTTTACTTTTTACCTTTATGGTATACGATAGGCCGTTGTCTTTCATCAACATTGCAAGGGGTGCCTATTAAACTGTCCCATCAGCATGCATCCGAAGCCTCAGGATGTGCGACAGGACGAGCCCTTAAATCACTGTTTCACTAAGGAATCTTTCGGGAGGCACAATCAAATGATTGTGTTAAGGTGATAGTCTAGGGCACCAAGATTATCACCACTAGGTGGTGTTCTTGGCAGGCCCCTAAAAATGGATATCAAAACAAAAGATTGACATGAGCGGTGTTCACTCGCCCACCAACCTCAACCTAGCGAATTCCAATTGTGGTACGGTCAAGAGTGACCACAAATGAAAGGTTCTGACAAAGGGCAGGCCCCTTAGGGCCTTCCGTGTTAAATTGGTCCCAAACGACATGGCTGTCTACTTTAACAATACAGATTCATTCAGCCTAAACCATTTTGACCAAAATTTTCATCTCATTTTTTGGCTGAAACGGAATTACGATACAGTCTTCGAAGCCAGTATTTTAGAATATGACAGATATGAACCCCGTCTAGGTGCAAGGTCATGTCACAGCTACCTTGAATTCTGACAGGACCTGAAAATCAGCATTTGCTATGTAAACCACGTGCTGTTAGTAATTTTTAGGCATATGGGGACATTCAAAAATGTTTTTAACATACTCATCGTACAGATTCCCGGTTTAGGTAGGACCTTGCACCTTACCAAAGACATAAATGATCAAATGGTAGAGTTTGGTTTTCAAGTAAAGGGTGAGTCTTGACATTTTGCCAAAAAAAGGAACGCAGACGGATATGTGCGTAAAGGGTGTCATATCAACTCAAAATAGCAGATTATTGATAAGTTTATTATTATTCTGTTACTATGAGATGTAAGCTATACAATAGCATAAGTGCCGCTGTCCACAGTTAACCCAGCTTTTAGATATTCAAGTTTAAAAAATGACCCGGGTATCGGGTATGCTTCTACCTTAAACATTTCACTTGTATTTTAAACATAGATTGTATTCAGAAAACAGGCAAACTCCATTTACAACATATATAGATACCACCTTTTTTTATATACGTCTTCAATATGAAACCGCAAGTCTGATTCTCTTAGCAGTTGGATCCCACATGTACAGACGTGCTCAATGGACTTGCATTTTTAGGGACACATGTCTTGAGAATCCTCACTTAAGTGACTTTGTAAATTATTCCTGTCTTTATTGACCATATATCTAAATATGGCATTACACATATACGATGGTGCCAGGGTGAAACAGAAAAACAACTTTTTACACAATTGTTTTTTAGAGAGGGTAAATGAAAACGTTTTTACCGGTCTGCAAATGCGACGGATGGAGGGTAATTTTTTTCTCTTATCCAACCACTCAAGAAGGAGGGTAAATAAAGTGTTTGTTTACCCTACCATTCCAAAGGGAGTGTAAATAACACTTTCCCCCCGACCACTCCAACATAAAGTGTTGTATTTTGAAAAGCTAGATATCGTTTTGTTCATTAACACTCTATATTTTGTTTAACACAGGAGCCGACGATCCAGAACTTCTCACTCGTGAGTATTAGCCTTTACCTTCTACCTAACATGTTCAATTAATAAATATTTTGAAAAATTTACTGATTGATTTAACATTAACCGTTCCAATTTTAATGGTGTGTACTGTAAGTATTTATCTATCCTCATTTATTTCATCATACAGTTAAACATGAGAAATATCATCGAAGTACAAATTAGCATTCGTTCCCGTCACTTGGCTGTCCTTATCAACAAGATTGTCATATTAATCGTGACGTGCAATTGTGAAAACCGCCCACTTGACTTAAGTCACCTGCAACTTTAGCCCATGCCCCTTGTAGGCCTTGTGCAGTGGTGAGAGACACCTATTTCACTAGTAAGATTGATGCATTAAAGCACATGGCCTTCCCTACTGCTAATTCGTAAAATGTGTTCCTTGGGTTATAAGAATCGATTTGATATCGACCAGAATCTAACAGGTCTCTGCTGTTTTGTAAGACACTTGAATCAATGATAAGAACAATAGAATAATACGCCATTGTCTTGAACACTACATCAAACGAAGACAAGAAATAACAGAAGCATGCATGCGTAATAAGAAAACATCAGCATACACACACCCACGCCCACACACACATATATATATATATATATATATATATATATATATATATATATATATATATATATATATATATATATATATATATATATATATATATATATATATATATATATATATATATATATATATATATATATATATATATATATACATACATACAATATAAAGACCAAGCTTGTGAAATGAAGCTATAAGTATATCGGTAGTTTTAATTTCTTCTTCCTCCATGATTGATTTGGATTGCTATTAATAAAGTGCCTACCCGTGGCTATGTACACTGAGGTCGCTGTTTTTCGAGTACAAGCACATGGCCGGCCGTGTGTTTTACGTCAATACTGTCACGACACTAGTGAAATACCTCTTGCACTATGATTATATAAGTACGAAAGAGCATACGTGACAGGCAAAAAACAATCTTGGCTAACACGTTTTACCGAAAACGGCGGAAATGTATATTTTCCCACTCTTTTTGGACACGTCAGAAAAAAGTTCTGCCTGTCACGTATGCTTTTGCGTATATTAGATATATACCCATATTTAGATAAGCCTACTTTGCTAAACACTAACACGACCACAATTCCCTTTCATATAATTAATCAATATTTCGAAACCATAGTGTTTTAATTTTAATATCGCACTATATGCAAAAACAATTCTCATTTTTAACATCAAATATACACATACGATATTGACCAAAGACACCCACGAGTTAACAACAAACCTTAAAAACAGATGACCCTTGCATTATCTAGTATACTCAGAACTGAAATATTTAAATCATAAAACTACAATGCTTCTATAAGAGTAGTTTGATTACCTCCTCCATAGGGGAATTTTAAATCAAACCCAAAACTACTTGTCGAATCATTTAAAAAATAAATTGAATTAATTCGTGTTTTAAGAGGGACACCTTCTTAAAAGTAAATTCTATACTGTAAATTCGGAAAATATTGCGTTAGTTAAATTTTTGCGTTTTTTAGCATTTAGCCTCGGACGCAAAATTAAAATTTGCAATGATTAGGGCTGCCACCTTAAGTGTATAGCTGGCACTCCATGTTGCGGCCAATTCGCAAAGTTAAAAAACGCAAAAATCGATTCGCAAAATTTACTCTACGCAATCTTTTGTGAATCTACAGTATCTGCCATTTATTCTTTAGGACACATTTGATGATATATTTACCATATGTATATATTGCTTTCTTCCAGTGCTACAAGATGATGTGTGGACGAAGAATACGAGTGGCTGTCTGTGTTATTTTGACAACTCACGGTCTGACTGCGCGTGCTGCCAGCCCGGGGGGTGTCAGTGTCCTGACACCAACCTACACCAATGTGTACAGTG
>OZ012698.1:10944144-10949144 GCA_963942565.1 Maea johnstoni
ACCACACTCATTATAGTGGTTTATAGTAGTTTATTTGCCTATTGTTGCCACCCTTCCGTGATAAGTGAACTTTTCACGAACCTCATACGCTCAATGTCTCATTGTAAAAGGAGTTACGCTTGAGCGTGCACTACTACGGATCTCTTTTAGCCGAAACGAAAAGACATCGATCTCGGTCAAGAAAGGAAAAGAGTGTGAGGAAAAAAATAGGTATCGTAATATCGAAACACGTGTATCAACTTACACTACGTTAACAGAGCGGTTGCCACGGTAAAAAAAAAACACCTGATTGATTAATCCGGGAAACTGCTCAATACTGCGGACCGCTAATTATTCAAAACCACGCCAGGTATTGGCACACCACGTGGGTTGTGTATTGTTCCGCTTTGTGTTGGTGCTATACTTGACGTACTAGGCTCATAACAACACTTGACACGACGACAGCGAGCCGAACCAGAACCATGCGGGTCGAGACACTACTATTGGTCCTTCTACTGGCCATTAAGAAAGCTGGGGGACAGCCTGACGTATGTAAGTATGTTAATACACTATATATTACCACTGACACAGAGTCTTACCGGTACTCAGGTATTATGTATTAGGTATTGGTTTTATTTTATGAATGTGTTTAAGGGAAAATTTCTTTAAAATCAATGGATGTAGAGATTCTCTCTCTCTCTCTCTCTCTCTCTCTCTCTCTTCTCTCTCTCTCTCTCTCTCTCTCTCTCTCTCTATACAGTATATATATATATATATATATATATATGTATATATATATATATGTATATATATATATATATATATATATATATATATATATATATATATATATATATATATATATATATATATATATATATATATATATATATATATATACATAGTAACATGACAGCAATGTACATCGCTGGAGCCTATTAAACCGATGATACTGATGTTTAGATTTCCATATGTGTTTGGGGCTTAGATGTTTGAAATGTTTTCACGTGTCGCTTTTACTCTGTCGAGCTTCTTAGAATTGATTAGTAACACAGTGCCCGAAGAAGGAGATTAAAAATAAACATTAGTCACAAAGTGTCCTTCGGTTCCCGGTAACCATTCATAGTGGGTGCATTCTTATGGCAAGGCAAATATTTTTATTACACTATTCAGGTTATGCTTGTATCAATATCTTAAGGTGGCCAACTTAACAACTAACCATTTATATGGCAGGGTAAATATTGTTATTGCACTATTCAAGTTATGCTTGTATCAATATCTTAAGGTGGCATACTTATCAACTAACCATTTACGCCTTTTTCAGTGTACTTCTTTATGCGTATTACAAAAAAGGTTATTTTTGCTCCATAAAAAGCAAGGAGTCACCAATGACGTGCTATACCCTTATCATTTAACCCTTAGAATGCTGAGCATACCTTTTTCGAAAGGACCAGAACGCCAAGATCTTTGAAATCCATTTAACGCCTGTCATGTTGGTATTCATTGGATAGGTCCCGCTGAGATGAGTACCCATGTGCTACGGTTTTTAGTAAGAGTTCAGGTTTTTTGCATGATTTTTAATGGCCAAATTAGACGGGTTAGGTCTAGTTGTATCAAACCGTACCGTATAACATGAGTATCTGGAGGCACTTGTTTTTTGTACCGTTTCTCCTTCACTCTACCTATATGTACTTGTATGTTGTTGTATTGCACATTATACATTTCTGTCATTTCTTTTGATCTTTATAGATTTTCGACTATGTAGGATACTACATCAATATGATATTTCCTGTTGTTTCGTACGTTCCCAATATGCTTTGTGTTAGTCTGCTGAGAACTACAGTCGGAAAATATGACCCGAGTATGATTGTACAAACGAAATGAGGCATGGTACCAAAAGGTCAAAGAACTTTAGACGTCCGTTTTAACCTATTAATGCTCACAGCGGCCAAAAGCATCCTGACAATTTTGATGAAATGTTGTAGGTTAAAGCATAGTTAGGAAAGTATTTGATGGGGAAATGTTAATTAGGACATACCACACAACTCTCCTTCAAATATTTTGCAAGAATCTTTCTCAATCCAAAGTAATTGTCAGAAGTGTTTTAGGTCCAGACGACAATTTCTGGAGGAACTCTTAAGTATTAATGGGTTGAACGCACCACTTAAAAAATCTTGCAAGATGAAATAAACAACTTACCGATGTCAAATAATATCAGAATTCACACGTAATTCATACAATACCATGAAAAGTATTCACTGTGCATTTAAAGTAAAATGTAAAAAAGCTTCCAGTAACTCGGAGTGAATTGTAATGTTAACCTATAAAGGATCCCTTAAAGATGGTCATAGTACATGTAGAGAGATACACAGTGGGAATAAGGTATGATGTTATGCTACTGTGCGTGCTCTTAGTCATGTAAATGCATCCAGGCATACCTACCCACTCACACACACACACATATATGTATATATATATATATATATATATATATATATATATATATATATATATATATATATATATATATATATATATATATATATATATATATGTATATATATATATATATATATATATATGTATATATATATATATATATATATATATATATATATATATATATATATATATATATATATATATATATATATATATTTATATATATATATATATACATACATACATACATACATACATACATATATGGTCAGACTAGCTCCATTTCGAATCAGACTATCTAGGAGATTTAAATATTGCCGTATATTCCAATATGAGGCTCTACTAGCTACTAAAACCGAAGCTTGTCCCAATGCATATAGGTAGTAACTGATACCAAAATGTACTTCTTGAATTCATTCCCCTAGTCAAAAATACGCCATGTCACAATTTCCATCTTATAAGTGTTGACTGTATACACCCATCATCACACTGGGTCAGTCTTAGTTCAGACATAAACTCTACCTATTTTCCCATTTCTGATATCATATGGACGGTAGAGTTTAGTCCCATCTCTTAAAAACTATGTTAGCAGTCTTCCGCCGAGATTTTGAGGGGAAGCATTTTGCTATAATCTCGGCACATACAAGCAGCTGCGAAACGTATTTTTCCTATTATCAATCACCGACGGCTAGTTCTGTGTAATGCCGTCCCAAATAAAGGTCAGCGCAATTTAATTAGACTATATCAGACTCTTTTCTGCTCCAGCCGACAATCGAGTTGGACAGGCTGTAAATGTCCGCCATATTGGTTTTCTAAAAGCCCGAATCATTTACAGAACGGATTTAATTTGAAATTTGGATTAGCGCAAATGCAACAAGTATATCATTAACCTAAATAGTATGTATTGTTTTTATTACGAAATATTCAGGATATTTGCTGTAAGAAGACATATAATATGGTAGTTAATGACACTTTCAAGACCAAGACGCCTAGCATTGGTTCCGTTTATGGGTTTTATGCTAAACCCCGTCAGCTAACATAAAATTAGAGGATGGCATTGAACCTTACATAATTATTATTGTGCAACACAGAACATCCACAATAAGATATCGTTGCATAGAATAAGATTTAATATTATTGAACTAGGTCAGTCTGTCCTCTTAACTACAGGTCGCCTAGTTTCCTGAGAAAGAGCGTCGTCAGCTTCATATAGACAGTTTCAATAGCTGGTGAGTAATTATTTATGGTACTGTCCTAGACTCTATTGTGATATGTATTTTTAAGGTTCCCTTGGAAATTAATTGATCTGTCGGTCATTATTTTCCCAAACGGTTGTTATGTAATCAGACAACTATGGAAAAAGTGAATAGATTTCCAATAATAATGTCGTAAAATACACAGAAATCCTCCATTCCTGAGGCAAAATGGTATCTTTGCTTAATTTGGTCAATATATGCTACGTGTGTAAACATCTTGGGCCAAATAATGGTAAGAGGTGACATTCATTATACTTCACATTGAAATGCCTGAAGTCTCTAAGGCTTGTGGAAAATTGTATTTAAAAAAGAACGACCTACTTAGGATGAGGTGTATAGATGAAATCAATCTGAAATATATGAATATTTTGTTTTACAACCCGCCGCTTGTGCTATTGAGTAAAATGTTAGTAATTGACGATAATAATTGAAATATTTACATCTACTTGTATACTGTTCAAAGGCGATTGATGAAGAAAAGTCAGCGGATCGATGTTAATGACCCATATGCATATACTAAAATTGTGTTGTAATGTTTCTTGACTGTAGAAGTGAAGTACAAAATCATAGCAAATACAAACAAGATGTTTTGTAACAAATGAATAGTAAACAAATAGTTTGTTAAGTATTCGAGATACAACTCAAGAAGCTACGGAGAGCAGTGAATTTTTGGAATTTGGAATTTCGTTTTTCGTCACATTTATGCCAATTATGGCTTATTCGTGACTAGCCAGTTGTAAGAAGTGGAGGAAACCGGAATACCCGGCGAAAACCACCGCCTAACCCCAAGTGACTGACAACGTTCTCACATGCCCAGGGAGAGCAGTGAAGTACAAAACACATGGCAGATAGAACAAACTATTTAAGTAACCAATAAACAGTACACAACTAAGTAATTAGATAATAGAATTCTAGCATGGAGAAAGACTAATATCATTCCAAACTATAAAAATGGGTTGTGGTGTCCATATCAAGGATTTTGACCAATCAAAAGCTAGGAGTTGCTAAAATTAAACTTGAATTTTCGGATTTTTCTGTATCATCACTTTTTCTGCCACTCATAAGATGAGTCTTGCTAGTCTTAAGTGGTGGTTGAAACTCAAACAACAGCCCCAACCCCAAAGTCACTGTAAACTTCCTCACATGTCCCGACATGGATTCGACCGCGGGCAGTGGTGAGGGACTGCTATCAGTCAATGCCCTAAATCACTCGCCCATCAGGGCAGGCCGTCAGTGGTGAGAGACAGCGGGAAGTCAGTGGCAATACCCTATATCATTAGGCCAGCAGTCAGGGACGGCTAGCAGTCAGAGGCAATGCCCTAG
>OZ012698.1:10954144-10967289 GCA_963942565.1 Maea johnstoni
GGGGGAATGCTCTTTTTACCAAGAAGGACCCTTTGCCCCTTTTCCTGTGTTGAGCAGTTTCACTCGTGGCTGATCATTCCTAAACGTATCCAGGGTTACCAGTAAATATTGATGTTGTTTTTGGTAGTAAGGCGATTTTTGCATCGCTTTGGGATAAAGGAGTTAGTATTAATTGATTTTTGTATAGAATTCCCATTGGTTATAAAACCAAACAACGGGTAATGCCACTAATTTCAAAGCTAGGTATTATCAAATGAACTGTGCTTCCTTTTTTATTTCCTATAATCTCATTCTTATTCCGAAATTTTATTCTTTAAACCCTCTACTGTCGGGAAATTTCTCTCCCGTCGCGGTTCAATTGGAATAGGACTAAGGAATAATCTGTCATATTTGTGATTGGTTAGTTGTAATCGGTGGAGGAAACTTTGGTACCCGGGGGAACCACCGCCTAACCCCAGGTCACTCGCAACGTGTGTGTGTGTGTGTGTGTGTGTGTGTGTGTGTGTGAGTGTGTGTGTGTGTGTGTATTTGTGTGCATGTGTGAACGTGAGTATGTATGCGTGTGATGTGTGTGTATGTATGTGCGTTTGTCAGTGAATGTGTGTGTGGTGCTTGTGTATATTTAAGTGTCAGTGTGTGTGTGTATGCCTGTGTGTGTGTTCGTGTGTGTGTGTGAATTGTACCCAAATAAAATCTCAAGCCATACAATAGGTAGCCTGCACAATTGAATACCCATGAATAAAGTGGAACATGATATACGCATTTTCTTATCCGGTTAGCAGAAAATTTGCATAACCCTCTAAAAGGATCATGAGAGAATACAAAAAAAGCAAACTAAAAACTAGAAAAAAAAACTTTTTAGAAAATGTAATGAATACGAAATAAAATGAATAGACATGACAGGTAATAAGAGTATTGATATAAATCATAGGCCGTCAGCACACATACATTTACTGCCATTAGTGTTTGACAATGTAAAAGCATCAAAGGAGGTAATTCAACACTAAAGTTCGATTTTTACTTATTAATGACGTAGATCTGGAAATTACCTCCGCCATGTATAGCAATGAATACTGAACGATCGTTTTTCCTCTATTCACTCGTTTCCAACCCCAGAACGCTTCATTTGCTTCAATTATACTTACCTTTTGACAAGTAAATAACGACTTTGTTCCCTTACTCACGAGGAATATGAGGCATTTCCTAGTCGATGCAAATCAGGAAATGGGGGGGGGGGGGGGGGGTGGTCCATTTAGCGGGTGGTATTCTATTGGCCATTTCTTTCAATGGAATAGGGTCTCTTTTACCAAAGTGGACAAAAAGAGCATTTCTAAATATTAATAAATCATTTCTTAATATTAAGAAATGATTTTCTAATATCAATCGATCATTTCTTAATATTAAGAAATCATGCCATTTCTTATTATTAAGAAATCATTTATTAATATTAAGAAATCATTTATTAATATTAGAAAATCATTGACTAATATTAAGAAATCATTTATTAATATTAAGAAATCAGTAATATTAATAAATGCTCTTTTTATCCACTTTGGCCTTCCATACTCTTTAGCCGATTGGGTTCATACTGAAATACATTTTCTTACATTCTTCGCGGTGATAAACATGAAATCAGAGTAAGCCTATCTTCAATTCCATCCTACATAAACATGTACACATACTAGTATTTGATTGGAAAAGGGTTTTCTCAAACTAAAACATAAGGTTGCAGTTAAGTATTTGAATGAATATAAGTAAATAAAGATATTCTCCTGATTTGGTACGGTAGGTGCTATAATAGTATTGCTATTGTGAGACCAATCGGTATAGTAATACATGTATATTGTATCATATGAAAATACAGGTGTGGAATACCTCAGAAGGTGTTCAGATCTCAGAGGATTTCATAATGCATAGAGAAGAAATGTGGTAGAGATATGTGCATTGTTCACTGAAAGAGGTGTTCACATCTCAGAGGTATTCCATAATGCATAGACTAGAAATGTTGGCAAGCATATTTGATGGAGAAATGTTAAACAAAATATTACCAAATATTTCATGATATCATCATTAATCCAAAAGTTATTGTCAAAAGTATCTAAGATCCAGACGACAATTTATGGAGCCCTCAAGCATTAATGGGTTAAGGTTTGAGGAGGAACCCAGAGAAAATCCGAGGCTATGTGATAGTAGTGATAGAAGGAGTGGAAAGTAATGTATGACATTGGTGTATGGCACAATAGAGCGCAAAGGCAAAGCCCTTCTCGGTATAACCGGTCGCGTCTAGTATGGTGTTCAGATGGCTCCTAGTATGGGAGGCGTGGATACCTCAGATCTCTGTATATGTTGTGGAGGATATCGGGGACAGCTATTTCAAGAATGTATTGGAAAGCTATTCAGATTAGGGATGGAATTGGCCAATTGCACCCTCCCCTCTTAAGAAAGCTTCAAGGTTTATGACTTGCCCCGGGATCAATGATGCACGCAAGCCAAAATAACCTTATTACTATCCCCTGTCTAATATAAATAACTCATTGTCCTGTATTTGATACTTCTGTGTGAATGTGTTGTTGTTTTTCTTGTTTTCAAAATATTTTTGTACCTTTCATATGCTTTATCATATGGTCAATAAAGATACACGCATACGTTGGTTCACAATTCAAGCAATCAACACATATTGTTTCAGGTGTACGGGAGGCCCATAGGAGGAAATTTGACGGTTTTCCCGGCAAGAGACTTTCCAGCCATATAATAGATGCAGTGAGCACACGCTCTGTGTTTGAGTGCGGCAGCCTGTGTCTTCAGGAGGATGCCTGCACTGGCTATAACTACAAACACGGGGGGCTGTGTGAACTAGTGGCGCCACCTGCCGACTACTCCCTCGACAGCAACGCTGAATACAAACACTACCGAGTGCAGGTAAGTTCCTGATTGATGATATAACAACACTCATGCGAAAGTGATGATGGTAAAGTTCATTTTTATAGAGATAAGCTAAATGATGATAATGATAATGATAAAATGATAAGATTGATAATAATGATAATAATAATAATAATATTAATAATAATAATAATAATAATAATAATAACGATACTACTACTACTACTACTACTGCTTCTACTAGTAATAATAATAATAATAATAATAATAATAATAATAATAATAATAATAATAATAATAATAATAATAATAATAATGATAATAATAATAATGATATGCGCAGTAGTAGTAGTAGTAGTAGTAGTAGTAGTAGTAGTAGTAGTAGTAGTAGTAGTAGTAGTAATAGTAGTAGTAGTAGAATTAATAGTAGTAGTAGTAGTAGTAGTAGTAGTAATAGTAGTAGTAGTAGTAGTAGTAGTAGTAGTAGTAGTAGTAGTAGTAGTAGTAGTAGTGAAATGATAGGTATATGATAATGATATCTATTATTTCAATAATAATCATAATAAAGTAGATGGTGATGGTAATAATAATGATAAGAAGAAGTTATGTGCAGTAGTTATAGTAGTGTGCAGTACCAGCAGCAGCAGCTGTGGCATCAGTAGTAGTAGTAGTAGTAGTAGTATTAGTAGTAGTAGTAGTAGTAGTAGTAGTAGTAGTAGTAGTAGTAGTAGTAGTAGTAGTAGTAGTAGTATACTTTTGCTATTGTTATTGTTGTAGATGCTGTTAGTAGAAGTATCACCACCGAAATCATTTAAGAGCAAACTGTAAACATATTCATATCTTTGATATATTTTCTTTCCAGAATCCATTCACGCCGGAATCTCTAGCTGCCGAGTGCGGATATCCAGGTAAATGTTTTTTCATTCTCTTAAAAAAATCTAAAAGCAATCATTATATATGATTTGAAAGTACAATAGTCATGCATAACGTTAAGCAAAGTGTGGTACAGATTACCTCCTACATTACAATGAAACTGCCATTTCTTTAGATTACTACTACTACTACTACTACTACTACTACTACTACTACTACTTCTGCTACTGCAACTACTACTACTACTACTACTACTACTACTACTACTACTACTACTACTACTACTACTACTACTACTGCAACTACTACTATTACTATTACTACTACTACTACTACTATTACTACTACTACTACTACTACTACTACTACTACTACTACTACTACTGCAGCTGCTGCTACTGCCACTACTGCAATTATTACTGCTCCTGCTGCTGCTGCTACTACTACTACTACTACTACTACTACTACTACTACTACTACTACTGTTTCTGCTACTGCTGTTGCTTCTACTGCTGCTACTGCTGCCGCTGCTACTGCTAAAGCATTAGTTATTGACTGTCGCAGCCATTGTTTAGGTATTCTTAGCAAGGTTTCATCAAGACGAAATCAAACTGCTATGGTTTATCTTTAACTTGGTGTTTTGTTTTTTCAACGAAAAAATGTGGGCGATCGAAGTCACGAGTTAACCACACACGCCGATATAGATCTCCTTAGAAAAACTCACATTTTGCGTTGTAGCAAACTCCCCAGACTTTCCTGTCCCTTGCGGTTTTGAGGTGTTGGCTATTAGTCGCCTAAGTACCCTCATTGTTGGTACCTGGAGGGCTGTTTCTGACCTTTCTGGCACCCTGGGTTTAGTAACACCAGGGGCTGCTCAGAACGGAAGCCTGTGGGTAGAACTATATCAATACAATTACAGTATGCATCATTCAACTGACCCAGTCTTTACCCAAGTTGTGCAATACGCTATTTGTGTTCTTCTTGGTTGCCCCTTTACTCGATATCCATATACCACACTTCCTTATTATCCGCGCTACTTACGTCATCTCAGAGGTAAATACCCGCAATCCACATGGCCACATTTAACCCTTATTCTGCTGGAATATAATTTGGACAATACAAGATTACAAAATGACACAAAAAGCTGAAAAATGACTGAAACCCTGGCATCTGGGTACTCACCTGACAATACTCATCGAGAGCTATCCAATGAATACTAACATGACAGGATTCGTATGGCTTTCAAGTATAGTTGCATGCATCCATGCGCGGAAGTAGCCTCAGGATTGGAAGGGTTAACCCATTCACACTCAGAGTTCCTATAGAAATTATCGTCTTCTACTGTCATACTTTTGAAAATAACTTGAGAATAATGCGAAAGTTTACAAAATACTTGAAAAAGATTTGTTGTGTGGCTTCTTATTAACATTTCTCCTCCAAATACTTTCCAAAAAAATGGTTTTGTTAAAAAGATATCTCCAAATTGCCAACAGTTTTGGCTGCTCTGAGTGTTAATGGGTTAACCCATTTACACTCAGAGCGGCCAAAATAGGCCTGACCATGTAGGAAATATTTTACTTACAAACATTTTTCTGGAAAACATTTGATCGAGAAATGGTGATCAGATGCGATACACCAACTCTCCTTCAAATAGTTTGTAAACTTCTGCTTAACTGTCAAGTTATTTTTAAAAATATGAGAGTAGCAGACTATACTTTCTAGAGGAATTCAGAGTGTCAATGGGTTAAACAGTGGAGCGGGGAGAGCAGGAAATTTGGACCACCTCCACCTCATTCTGAACTCAATTAGTATTCTTTCCCTTTACGCCCCCCCCCCTTCCCTCCCTCGAATACTGCATTGTCATTAACCCCCTTCCCTTCTAATTCTAATTTGCAATTAACCCCCTCCCCCGAATTCTAAATTCTCTTACAAACCCCCACCATGCATTTTAATGGAACAGCTCTTGGCGCAAAACTCACCAAGCAACCGTTGTGTTCATGAAGTTAAAGAAGGATCCTTCACTGCACAGACACAGCAAATTACATTTTGAAAAAACAGACAACGATCCGATACTGCATAACTGGTTAATTTGGCGTGGTTTTTAATTTGGTGTTTTTGGCGAATACACGCCAAATTAACCAGTTATACAGTATATACCACTCAATGGACAATGCTCTGTTGCTGGCTGAAAGCTTGTCTGCTACAACAAAAATGACAGCCTGGATATGTGTGTCCACTGGAAGCAAGGGGTGATTTTATGTATGAAATGCTATTTGATACTTCAATAAAAATAAATGTTTGATTTCACAGAAATGGCATGAAGTCTAAATTATGCATTGTACCACAGTTGCTTGCCTTCCACCAATCAGAGGCCTCGAAAAGTGTAGGGTTATATGACATAACCCACACTTTTCAAGCCTTTGTTCTCTAAGCTGCCTAAACCCAAAGGTGTTAGTCAAGGGAATCTCGCAAGAGTGCTCTGCCAAACTTTACTCGGCCTGTGATTGGTGGAAGGCAGTCAACTGTGGTACAAGCTACATTGACCCCTCGCTGTGGTGTGAGTGATACCCTTGGAGCTCCGCCTCGTAACACCTCGGGTATATCACATGCACCACAGCTTCTTGGGGTCTTTTTATCACATGTAAAGCTAGTGTATCTCTAAGGCTGACCCATATATAATTTGATCTTTCAGCTGATTGCGCAGCCTATTATGCAGTTGGGATGCGAGCGAGTGGAGTCTACCACATCAAGGTCCCTGGGATGACGTCACCAGTTCCTGTCTACTGCGAGCTCTCTGAGTCTGACGGAGTCTGGACGCGCGTGCAAAGAAGACAAGATGGCTCCGTCGATTTCATCCGGAACTGGGCAAACTTCACTTCCGGTTTCGGCAACATTGCCGGCGAGCACTGGCTGGGGAATGCTATAGTGCATGCACTGACCAATAGCGCCACCTATCGGCTGAAAATCGACATTACCCTCTTCGACGACTCCGCTTACTTCGCCAAGTATGAAAACTTTCTAATCAAAAACGAGGCTAACAAATTTCAGTTATCGATTTCCGGCTACACCGGAAATGTCGGCGGTGATGCGTTCACAGTTCAAGGAACTGGTTCGAATGATGATAGAGTGCATGGCGCCTTCTTTTCCACGCTTGATATGGACAACGACAATGTTGGTGCCGCTAACTGTGCCGGGTATTTTGGCTCGGCGTGGTGGGCCAATAACTGTTTTCGCTGTACTCTGAACGGCCCGTATGCCATTGGTGGCACATGCTCCAGCCCCGTGTCCGGCGGCAACTGTATCGCCTACCAAACGTTAGCTACAACCGTGGAGACTAAGGAGGTCACTTTAAAGATACAGCGACACTGAGTGCATCGTTTGTTATCCAATGGTATTGCAACGATATTGCAATGGTAATGCATCAATAAGGCAACGATATTACAACGATATAGTAACGATATTGCAACGATACTTCATTGGTATACAAACAATATTGCAACGGTATCACAATAATATCGCAAAAGTATTGCAATGGTATTGCATTGGTATACCAACAATATTGCAACGGTATCTCAATGATATTGCAACAACATTGCAATGGTATTGTATTGGTATAGCAACAATATTGCAACGGTATCACAATGATATCGCAACACTATTGCAAAGGTATTGCAACCTTATTGCAATGGTTTGGCAATACTATTGCAACAATATGGCATTGGTATTGCAACAATAACGCAACTATTGCAACGGTATCGCAACAATATCGCAATGTTATCGCAACGATAGAACAACGGTATCCCAATGGGCATTGGAACCAAAAACTCACCACTGTGCTGGTTACAATCTGTGAGAAACGGGGCATGTGAGAAAGTGAACAATGACTTGGACTGAAGCAGTAGTTTTTCCTAGATATTTTGGTTTACTCGATCATTTGAAATCGGCTTATCACAACCCATCCTAAATATTGCAGAAAGGGTGTGAATAAGCGAAATTCCAAATTTCACGCGATAATGCAACCCAACTGCTTTATGAAAGCGGTACTGCTGTGTTCTGTCTCAGATACTGTAAGTAAGTCTGAAAATACGTGGCCTTTGAAGCCACACAAATATACAGTGCCAATATTTAAATCCGGCACTAAATGTGTGGGTATCCCGGATCTGCAAAACGACCGCACACCCGATTGCCACCCAGTTTCCGGAGCATGGATGCATGGATAACCTCATAACTGAACGTACCTTTGGTCATTGATGTGCTTGGCTTATTTCTTGACGTGTTATTTATGGGTATCTGTGGAACCAGACACTGGCAGGCGCCCAGTCCACTGGTGCAGGAATTAAATGTCTGTACTGTAGAATTCCCGTTGAGTTTCATAGCACGATGATATGTGCTGCGAGTGAGTATCATTGCAGAATACAAATGCATAACCAATATTGCAATAGCAAATATTCCATTGACCTTTGTCAATTGCATACAAAAATGCACCGTGCTATGCTCTTATGGGACCACGATTCCCAAAGTGTGAAAAATTGCCTTAAAAACTGTATACTGTGAAACCTGTGTACAGTGAACACTCATGATCATGGGTGACCCTAAGCTGTTTATGGTAACCATATGGCAAATGTATGTAGGTCCTATTACAGAGGGCTTTGGGCTAAGAATAATTTCAAAGATAAGTTTGGCTGTTAGTTCCTCCACTCGCCACTAGGAGCGCAAGAACTTCGCTCGCTTGTTTCTGGATCGTCAGATTACGGATATTCGGCTAAATCTATGTATTGATTCAGTGGTAAATTTGAGATCAATACCGGTTGTGATATAAATATATTTTGATGAGATTGATGTGTTCGTTTTTTATAACTTGAGTGAATTGTAAGAAAGGTTGTAAAGAATACGTGTAAGAAAAATACAATACATATTCTAAAATGTTACTACAAGTAAATGTAACAGCACTTTGACAGAGAGTGTAGCGTATTACACTGTTTCTTTAAAGATTAAATCATTTCTGCTTTAAATTTCTTATGCAAGATTTTGAAACAGTAAAAATAATGTTCTCCCCTTTTTAAGAACGATAAACCCATCTCAATTTAAGTGCATTATATAGCGATATTATTGGCTTTAGGGTGCTGTGACATTCTAATGTATTAGGGAAAATTGAGCGTTTTTGATTATGTGTTACAGAAAATATTTTTTATATTAAAATTGCAATGGGCAGACAAACTATAAAGCTACACAGCGGTACCCTAATGTACATAGTGCACTGACGCTAGCGCTACGGGAGCTATAAGTATGTATACACTAGAATGGTGTAAATAACACAAAGCCACACGCACACACACACAAATACATATATATATATATATATATATATATATATATATATATATATATATATATATATATATATATATATATATATATATATATATATATATATATATATATATATATATATTTATTATACCTCACTTTAAGATCGTAAGCCGTGATTGGCTGACTTAACAGTGAACAATCATCATGTTGCCTGATGCCATCAGTGAGGGCTTCATGTTGCCCGTTGCCACTAGCGACACCTAGCTGTGAATGTGTGAATCACCAGTCATCTGTGACCTTGCTTTGTTTACAATTACAAACGGGGTTTGTTCGGTATAATAAAACAAATATGCCATGCCAGTGTGGGTAACATGATGGAATGTCTCCCCTCGGGAGGATGGTTTTCCCTCGGGCTCCGCCCTCGGGAAAACCATCCTCCCTCGGGGAAACATTCCGTCATGTTACCCACACTGGCATGGCATATTTGTATAATATATATATATATATATATATATATATATATATATATATATATATATATATATATATATATATATATATATATATGTATATGTATATATATATATATATATATATATATATATATATATATATATATATATATATATATATATATATATATATATATATGTGTGTGTGTGTATATGTGTGTGTGTATCTATTTATTAAGAATGATATGCTTCTCTTTATTCAAATTAGAAAGAATGTGCATGACATTGATCTTTTTGAATTTAAACTACGCACGTTGGGTTCAACAAAATGGTTTTAAAAAACCTCTTTAAATGCTGTTTATATATCACACTCTGTAATAAATTTTTGTTCAAAGTTTTCGGACCACGTGCGGGTCATGTGAGAAAGTTGCCGGTGACTGATGGCCTAGTGGATTTAGGCGCTACCAATGACCGCTTCCTGTCTCTCACCACTGCCCAAGCTCGATTCACGACCAGGGCATGTGGGAGAGGTGCCAGTGACTTGGGGTAAGGCATATATATATATGTATATATATATATATATATATATATATATATATATATATATATATATATATATATATATATATATATATATATATATATATATATATATATATATATATATATATATATATATATATATATATATATATATATATATATATATATGTATATATACACACACACTATGGTTTCCTCCACCGCTTCCATATGCCAAGTCACAGTTTAGTCTACATATGTCAGAGAAAGTGATGATAATCAAAAATCCAAATACATGTCAGACAATATTTACCCTTTTATTAGCAAATATCACATAAGCATTTTGAATATAATCAAATTGAAGGTATACAAATCGCAGAATTACCAGCATCCCCAGACCATTGTTCCTCCCACACAGGTACAGGAGGAACTGTGTATAGAAAAGGAAATGGTGTGATAAGGAATGGATTGACCATCATAGTTGATATAATTGCATGTACGTATGTTTATTTATTGTAATTCTATAATTACAAAAGCATACTTATGATAATGTTCGTATATATATATATATATATACATATATATATATATATATATATATATATATATATATATATATATATATATATATATACATATATATATATATATACATATATATATATGTATACATATATATATGTATACATATATATGTATACATATATATATGTATATATATATATATATGTATATATATATATATGTATATATATATATATATATATATATATATATATATATATATATATATATATATATATATATGTATATATATATGTATGTATATATATATGTATATATATATATATGTATATATATATATATATATATATATATATATATATATATATATATATATATATATATATATATATATATATATATATATATATATATATATATATATATATATATAGCTGGTTAAGATAATAACATGCTAGTAATTCAACAATACATGATATACATAAGTTCGCATTGTACGTTATCTCATATAAAGTGTATAGGTATACTTTAATTGCACTTTGGATGCTCTATTCAGAGGGTCATATCATTACACCAATAATGCTGACGCACCATTGGTAGAATTGTCATGTATATATGCGGAAACAACTCACATCTCTATGAATCACCCACCCACTGTGATAAACATATCAATCTTACGTACACTTTCACACGAGAATAAAGCTCAAAAAATCAACCAAAATGTCGTATTTGTGTTTGACTTTACAACCATAAATCACAAGGGTAGACACTTTTCAGAAAGCAGTTTATTTCACACAGAGGATATGAACTACATTGGATTCAATCGTGTGACCACAATATCAGTAACATAATTGCATGCAATTTCAGCCTAACCGAAAGAAAGGTTTCATCGTGGCATAGAAATCTGCTTGCATGAAAATGATATTTCCATGCGCGGAATTGAAAATTTGCCAAAAATGTTCATGTATGGAATTCAATGCATAAAATAGTCTACAGCCTAATTTCCATAAAAAAATTCTGGGACGAAAAAATCATCCCGGGAGCAAAAGTTTCATTATCATGCTAGGAAATCTCATATCTACATGCATGAAAATCGAATTTTCATGCATGGAATTTCATACACGATTTTATTTTATGGCTGAAACTTTTCGTACGGGTATACCGTTATTACGTCCACGTTGCTCTTCTCACTGTTTAACCTTAGTGATGCCTTTGATGAAAGCCGTGACTTTATTGTAGGCCTTCTCACAGCACTCCTTATAATGCCCTGAAGAGACAGAGGAATCAGTACACAATAGCAATAAATAACTAGAGAATGGCTAATTTTTCCATGTAACATTTTCCTAATTTTTCATTTTAGGTGTTTCCGTTTCTAATATTTCCGAAGAGAGGACATATGTTTTTTTTCGTTTCTAATTTCCCTGTTTTATACAGATTTTAAATTTTAGTATACCAAAGAGTAAATATTAATGGGTAAGGACAAGGACTTCTCCGTGTTTATTAAGTCTGGACATGTACTGTATTGTTTTTCTTGTGTTGTTTATTCCCGTTTTGAAGGCATTCGGGAAAAAACGGGAAAATTAAACTCACGGAAAATTTAGCCATTCTACAGTAATTGTCACAGGACATTGTTCACAAAAATGCTTTATTCGCATGCGTGTAAATGCTAGAACGGTGATCGATTCAGTTCTCTCTAGATATGCTATAAGTTTTATGTCGTTCCTGGTGGCAAATTTGAACAAAACAAAATTATTTGAAAGAAGTTTAAAACTGACCGGAACCCAGGCACATTGGAACTCATCTGATCGAGCTCATTGCGAGCTTTCAATTGAATACCAACATGACAGGGTTTAGATAATTATCAAATTGTTTGCAATGTTGTGCTTCGGACAAAATTAGACTCAGCGTTGTAAGGGTTAAGCAATCCATGTGTGTATATCTAGTTTAAACAGCACTAAACTTACAAACTTGCAACCCTCGTGTAAATAAATATCAAAAGGGCGCTTTCGCAAATGCAGGAATGATCTTAAACAAGAATGAGACATTTCAAATTTCAAGTTATTGTTTGGGAAACCCACATCCATCTATTCACTATTTCATTCATTTTGTAACTAAATTGAATTTTAAGTATATCAATTCAGAATCATGCAACCATGCCACGAAATTCTTATTTTCAATTTGTGAAACAGTGTTTTATGAATGAATTTCAAGTTATTGTTTGGGAAACCCACATCCATCTATTCACTATTTCATTCATTTTGTAACTAAATTCAATTTTAGGTATATCAATTCAGAATTATACAACTATGCCTCGGAATTCTTATTTTCAATTAGTGAAACAGAGTTTTATGGATGACTCCCTGGCCAATGCCTAGGTAAAATCTTATTTTAATTCAGACACATTCTGAATCGACTTCTTTCTTCGGGAACACAGACAGTGTGTACCGGTATATCAATAGGGTACTGAGAGTCTTCGTGAGATCTTGATCGGAATAAAAAACAAATTGATAATTTTTTGTTATATAGAGAACATACATTTCTTGCACAGTGTGTGTACGAAAGGCATTATGATAATAACGG
>OZ012698.1:10967489-10972489 GCA_963942565.1 Maea johnstoni
TGGAAGTAAACACAGATGGAAGGGTTGCTGGAGCAGTTGTGTGGTTTATACACTGAGACAGGTATACCATCTGTAACAAAAGTGCAAACAAAATATATCAAGTGCCATATATATATACACTCAAAGCAGAGATTATAGGTAGCTACTGTATATCTCTGATTGAAGACAGCATGTCAGTATCTTTCACTTATTCATACATATTCAGCCTGATAATTTTCAACCTGGAATGTTGTTTTTGATTGAAAGAAAACTTCATTGGTATCAAGAAAATATATGCATAAAATCATTTGGTTGGTATGTGCATTAACACTATCGGAATTCCAGTCTGTACTTTTACCTTAGATTTGAGGGTTTGTGTAATATTGGTTTATTTCACCAAGAACGATTCAATTCATTCGTTCTAAGGTTTGCATGGTAGCACTGGTTTGTAGGTGTCTAATTCATATCCTGGTCAGGCAATAATTCAGAATGATTCATAGTTAGGTAAAACTTGGCATTGGACATATTAATTTATTCCCCTCAATGTCTCTTTAATATGCCTGACCTCAGCAAGTTGCTTAGAGGAAAAAATATTCCGGCATATGAGTTGCTTCCCGATTGTTAAATACTGGTCTATTTTATCAAATCAATTATTGGTGTTATTATAATTTTAGTAATCAAATATTAATTATAAGCCCCCGCCCTGGGAAACTAGATTATGAATAGATAGGACTAGGAATACTACTCCCAGATTGGGCCTAACCAATCAGAATGAAAATAGCCAATAAGCCTACTAAGTACTTGACCATGGTACAACAACATTGGACCTATATGTGCATCATATTTTGTTATATTTTGTTACTGTCGATGTCTAGTTTATGCAAGTTATGATAACAGTGATGGGAAAATATACAGGCCCTTATAATGGTCTATGTCTGAACTAACCTGGCCAGTCTTTAGAGGGCACTAAATATTCCTTCTCATCTCCCCTAAAGTCTACACTCCCAGCCCTAGCCAAGGAATTCTGATTAAACACTTCACGCGCAGCCTCTATGGACCCCAACTCAGAAAATGGCTTCACCCCGTTCGCTCGATTTTCCTTCAGAAGCGCGGTAGCTTCGGGATGTAAACATGAGGGGACGTCTGCCATTTTGACCTTAATGTCAGGTCACATGATATAAAGACATTACAACCGAGCATGCTTTGAATCATATATCTAGCGTATTTCATTCCTATCGCGATAACTATTGACATATTCAGATATCTTTATGATTTTTAAATTGTTACGGTGTATGGAAGATTAGTTTTATGATGAAATCAAAATAATCTATCCTTCTCATTTTAACTGCTCGCGTAGTTTTATCTAAAACTCAAAACGAGGCGTATTTATTTAAAGATGGCGGCCGCCATGGCCTGTGCACGGTGTCATTGGGTCAAACCGCTATGTTCGCTCAGGCTACAGTCATTTAAGAATATTTTTTCAAATGCAAACATATTGCAAAGGCATAAGAGCACGACTGCGAATCTTCCCAAGGTTAATCTGTGGGAAGAATACCAGAGGACCAAGGCAGCGGTGGAAGGTGGGTTACTGGTTACATTAGCCGGGGCCGACTCTAATACTCATTTTATATATTGACGTTATTGGTATTAGAGTCGGGGGAAGCCCGTATACCCTACAATGTTATTTTTCAATCTTCCCAAATTTCTCCGTCGGTGTCAAAGTTACCTCATACCTGACTGCACTAGGATGACTAATATGATCTAGCAATGCGTGCCGCTAACTTCGTGTGTCGGTAAAATCACTGTTAACGGAATGGTAGTCCAAAGATTTCTTGAGAAGATTTGTTTATCAAATGGTCACCACCATCTTGCCGAGTTTGCGAGAGGTCAGAGCGAGATTTAATCAAAGAGCGACTTCTATTTGTAATTCGGCACATGCCGCCTATTGTTTATGAAAATGGTCTTGGGCCTGCCGTATGTGCCGAATTACAAATAGAAGTCGCTCTTTGATTAAATCTCGCTCTGACCTCTCGCAAACTCGGCAAGATGGTGGTGACCATTTGATAAACAAATCTTCTCAAGAAATCTTTGGACTACCATTCCGTTAACAGTGATTTTACCGACACACGAAGTTAGCGGCACGCATTGCTAGATCATATTAGTCATCCTAGTGCAGTCAGGTATGAGGTAACTTTGACACCGACGGAGAAATTTGGGAAGATTGAAAAATAACATTGTAGGGTATACGGGCTTCCCCCGACTCTAATACCAATAACGTCAATATATAAAATGAGTATTAGAGTCGGCCCCGGCTATGGTTACATCACTATCTGAATCTGATCACCATCTATTTATGTACCGTATTCGCTTGATTAAGCGCCCGGTCCCGAAAAAGTGCACCCCCCATTTTTCGCGGAAATTGGGGGAACAGCAAACGGCAAAGATCGTCTCCTTATGTTAAATCTCACCCCAGAAGTAACCAAAAACCAAGTCATATACCTTTCCTCTTGCTGTGTCTGCAAACCACAGCTGAATTCCGCCATTTCAGCAGTCCCTTTGCGCTCTCACTGTTCATATTCGCAGCATGATCAAACTATTGACCAATGAACGATCTTTTCATGTGCAGATTGTTGCGGCAAACGTCAAAGCACCCTGAACAGTGAGAATGAGGTGCAATAACGGTCATTACACTACGATCGGCAATCATTTAGGGGTGCAGTGATACAGATGTTTGACAACTCTGTAGAGGGGCTACAGAAAATTTCCCAACCTCTACCCGCACGGTGCGCTTAATCAAGCGAATACGGTAATGTTTTGTTTACTGTCAAGGCTTATATAGCTGGCTTAGTCATTTGCAGTGTTCCATAGACTAGCCACTTAAAGGAAAGGGCCTTGACTGACTCTAGGTCCACTGTCATTTGCTTTACCGGCTTTGTTGGTCGGATTAAATAAGATGGTTTCAAAGAGCAGACCCTAACAAATGCCAATCATGATGGAAGGTCAATTTCACACCTTAAATGATTCAGGCAAGTTACACAGTCTCAACTCTCAACCCATTACAGGGGAGATACCGAGTGGCCCTGTTATCCAGGCCTCTACCTATGTGTCCTAGCTGTGACCTATAGTCTGTCTGACTCGAGTTTTGCAACCGCTTTTTCCACTTTTTTGTGACAAAACGTTTGAGTTTGCCATCCAAACTTGGCAAACCACATTGGAGCACTACTATGTGTATGTATAAACATACTTTTTGTCTCAACACCGCAAAATGTACAACAACAGGTTGCGAACAATACAAACACGCAAGATCGTATTGTCGGCAATGGGCACATTTTACTATGGGACCTAATATGCAAAATCAACATTTTGCGGAGTTGAGAGAAAAAGAATGCTTTTACATACACGTAGTGGTGCTCCTAAGATATTTGCCAAGTTTGGATGGAAAACCTGAACGTTTTATCACAAAAAAATGGAAAAAGCGATTGCCAAATTTGAGTCAGACAGACTATAGGGGTGACACCCCCATCCTCATTCCATCACATAATTGATTAATTACAACTCCATTTGAACTGGTATAAATTTGTAACTCAATATCGATCTAGATATACCTTCTAAATAAAAAAAAATAAAGATATGTGTTAGAGCTTGATGTCATATTTCTTAGGACACCTTGATTACAATTGTACTCCATAAATTGACATTCTTCTTCTTCCGTTATGAGTGCATCACTCATTGGTTGAGTATTGTCGCACTGTATAGTAGTGGTGGGACGAGTAATCGGAAACTCGACCACTTGGTCACTGGGGCATGCGATCCGAGCACTCGAGTCCAGAAATAGAGCGCTCGGAAATAACGAGCTGATGATATTTTAATGACATTTTAATAGCAACACATGCGTCCGATGCATGTGTGGCCTAGCGATGGCCAAAACTCCCAGATTTGCACCACATTTCCAGTAGTAAAATGTGTTTTCCTCAAGTCTCCGTGTCAAATGCGTACTACGCCATTTTCTGGTTCACCGATTCACACTGCCGCGGTACACTTTTACATGAGCCTGGCATGTGCCGGTGTATACCGAGGCGCAGTGTTGTTTCAAATCACTCGCCTTGAGATCTTGTCAATGTGGCCGTAAAACTCGATATGGACTCGAGTTTTGGTCGTTAGATTTGCCGAGCGCTCGAGTTAATTTTCTAGGCCGAGTCCCAGCACTACTGTATAGATTGGGGAGTGGGACTATGTGATGCGGATTTCCCCCGACATTGCGATAATACTCATACAGGGCACAACGTTAACTTTTGTAGCGACTTGCCCCATAGGGCAAGTGAGATTCAATTTTCACTTGCCCTACTCCAACTTTCACTTGCCCTTGAAAAATTGTATATAATAATTTTATAATATATTTGATTTAAAACCAAGTAGAACATGGTTCTGGCATTTGAAAGTATATTTTCTAGGACAAGCTTGGATGGCAGACCACAATACTTGCACACATTCTCAAAGTAAACCTGAAATATACAAAACGTACTTTCCCAGTGGGGCAAGCGAGATGCAGTTTTCACTTGCCCCACAGCTATAATTTACAAATTCTACTTGCCCGGGGCAATGGGGCAAGCACCAATGTCGAGCCCTGTCATAGAAGGTGACTTCATGGCAGCGCCATCTTTGTGACTTGAGTGCCTCAATTAATTAGTAATCAATGTTAATTATCTTCATCTTAATCTCCGAGTGACAGAAACACAAAAACACAACATCAATCAAATGTATGCAAACAAACACATAAAGTTAGCAAACTCTGCGGTATAAGCATCCCTGTAATAATGAATCACAAAAAAAGCGGATTACAGATTTTTTTGAAGAAAAACTTGTTAGGGTAGGGTTACAGTCCTGAAGCAAACAACTTTTTCTTTTAGGCCTGACCACTGTGACTCTGGGTTGAATGCTATATTGAATTTGCTTGTCACATTATGGTGTGACAATTTGACACCTTGACCCTGCGGGACCCTGCTCTCTGACAGACTGTGATG
>OZ012698.1:10974989-11067489 GCA_963942565.1 Maea johnstoni
GAATCTCAAGGGAATTATGCTCAATGAAAAAGAACATTAATATGCTTGGAATTGAGATTTTAAGGAATTCCTTCCAAAAAAATATGGGTGTTCTGAGGAGTGATTTTTGAGGGTTTGGGTGTCCTAATGATGCCCAGACACCTTGCCGACTAAGACTATATGGTAATGATAATTGTCTTCGGAATGGCAACTATTTAAACAGGAACTCAGATTAGAACTCTTGAAAATAAGTTGAGAATATTGACGGTCTATTCTTAAGATCTTTCAAATCTCAGGATTGATTTATTGAATTCTTAACTTGGATGATTTTTAAAAAGTTATTTATCAAAGGTAACTAAGATCTGAGAGGCAATACTTTCCAAGGGAAACTGTGGGCGTGAACCAACTAATATAAGGCCCCAATCTAGTGCAGGGCTCAACATTAAGAAAAAAACTTCATAAGCCCAGCAGGGCTAGTTACCGAAATTTTTACTAGCCCTGAAATATTTTTGCTAGCCCTGATATTATGACAACTCTTTTCAAATAGTTACCTCTGTTGATATCATAGCCTCTGTTGATAACATGCAAAAGAATACAGTGTATTGTGGTAAATTGAGTTAAATTATCATCCAGGTATGCAGAGCCTAAGGTGGGCTTCATAATTTTTCAAGCGTTGATATCCTAATTCTATCTAGCCCCTCAGGGCTACTCACAGGTAGAATTTACTAGCCCTGACTTTCAATAACTAGCCCGGGGCTACGGGGCTAGCCTTAACGTCGAGCCCTGTAGTGTGATATTTCTTTCTTTCCAGTATCCTTCAGACATAGAATCGAAGTATGATACCAAGTTTGCCATTCGAGGCCTGCACTACGATGTACAGAAAGTAAGTAGAAAATACAAATAGTTATACTTATAGATTAGCTCCCAGCTGTGACATTAATGAAATAATAAACATTCTTTTATCTTAATTGTTCATTTCATCGTCTCCTGCCAAGTCATATTCCAATCCCTGCCAGAGCATGTGAGAAGGTTGGCAGTGACTTGGAGTTATGCTGTGGTCTTTACTGGGTACTCCGGTCTCCTCCACCACTTACAACTGGCTAGGCATGATCTACCTGAAATATGGCAGCTGGGACTAAGCCAGGACCCGTCCTGTCTGTCTTTTGGACATGCAGATTCCTGAAAACCTTCTTTTTGGACACAAAATTTTCTGTAAAGAATTTTCAATTTTGACTTTTTGGTAGCTGCATGCTTAGACTATGCCGAGAGATGATTTTTGAGGGTTTGGGTGTCCAAATGCTGCCCTGCTGGCTAAGGCTATGGATGGGTCCTAGAGTGGCAGAGGTGATGGTGAATAAAATCCCTTCTGTTGTATTTCAGGGTCTGCTGATGAAGATAGATGCCTTTCACCATATCCAGATGGGAACCGTATACAGGTAGGTGAAGTATTGTGTATTTGAAAAAAGATTGCGTTAGTTTAATTTTTGCGTTTTTAGCGTTAAGCCTGGAACGCACAACTAAAATTCGCAATGATTAGTGCTGCCACTTTAAATGTATAGCTGGCACTCCATGTTGCGGCCAATTCGCAAAGTTAAAAAAAACGCAGAAATCGATTTTCTGTAAATTCGCAAAGTTTACTCTACACAATCTTTTGTGAATCTACAGTATTTACTACTCAGGGCTCGACACTAACAGTCAACTGTTGGCCCCAGGCCAGTAGAAATTCCCAAAAATGGCTTTGGGCTGGTAAAAACAGAGTTCAACTGGTCCTACAGGGTGAGTAAACATCAGGGGACATTTTTGTGAACAAACTTTCCCTCACATCATGCATATCAAATGTCTGATAATGCTATGAGGAAAATTTCTAGGACTATTAAAATTTTTGCAGGACCAGTAGATCCTTGGTCTTCTGTTCCTACAGGGCTAGTCGAGGCCTGGTTCTCCTTAACAGGGGCCTTTTCCCGAGTGAAGGCTCTTAGTTGCTGTAAACTGGTATTTCTTACAGCACATAAATATCACTGTTTTCACACTCCCATTGATAGTGCCAAAATAACATCCTTCAAATTAATATCCTGCTTTGTATCTGCTATATTTGAGTGCTTGAATGTGCGAATTTAAAGTAGCACAAATACCCTTAAGCAGGGCTGTAAAGCAAAGATTTTAGCACTCCAAATTAAAGCTGTATACAGTATTTAGTACTCCTATTGTCTGACTTGAGTCTTTGCTCATTAGGTCCCATTGTAAAATTTGCCCATTGCCAACAATTGCCAACAGTACAAAAAGTATGTTTATACATACACGCGTTAGTACTCCTAAAAGGTTCGCCAAGTTTGGAAGGCAAAAACAAATATTTTGTGGGAAAAAAGAGGAAAAAGCAGTTAGCCAACTCAAGTCAGACAGACTATAGACACTGATCCTGCTGAAATCACAAATATCTGGGAGTCACTAAAAAACCTGCTGTGCGTAGCTAGGAAATATCTGCATGTACTTTCTGACCTGCTAATGACCATTCTACTGAGTTTGTCTATTGGACCTCCACATAGCCTGTACATGACCCCAAAGCAGCTCCACTTTAAAGACCCCCCTTAGACCTTCAGTTTGATATATGGCAAGTTTGGGGTAACTCCTCAATATTAAAGTTATTCCCCTAAAACCCTCAATGGTCAATTTTGTCTCTGGGGTCCAAAAACAATGCAGTTTTCGAGGTGGGTTCCATTTAGCAATTCAGCAGTCCTGACAAGGGTTAACAGTGGCCTGATAACCAGGTGAAAATGCTCCTGATAACCAGGTAGGTGCCTACATTATAACATACCTGGTCAGTTTTCCTTTGATCATCATCTGGATATCATATATGGTTTCCTCCTTTATAGATGATAATGTGTTGGTAACTTGTCTCATGTTCTATGATTTCCAAATCTGTCTTGCTTTGCTTTTGGTTTAAAATTCATAAAACTGATAAAAACATATGCCTCTCACTCTAACTTATACCAGGAAGTATAGAATTAAATTGTTCCTGCTTATACATGTCCATTTCTCTTAGTTACTCATTAGTGTATTGTTCGTCTTGTAGGGGGCGCCGCGCAGTCAGAAAGGAGGAGGTTTTGTCCCTGTACCAGGGCGACCATGTTCCCATCACGTACATGAGTTCCTTCCATGGAGTCGTAAGTACACACATCCTTTCAACCCTTATGCTGCTGGTGGCTAATTTGGCCAATACGAAAAGGTGCAAAAACCCTTAAAAATGATTGGAACCCTGTCACATGGGTACTCATCTGAGAGTACTCAACAAGAGCTATCTAATGAGTACCAACATGACAGGGTTTCGATGTTTTTTCAAAAATCTTGCATCCTTGTGTTTTGGACATAATAGCCTCAGGATTGGAAGGGTTAAACATTGATCATGATTTTTTGATTGCACTTGGTATGAAACTGGGTCTTTATAGTCAGTTGGGTGTCTTGCTTTTATTTTGGCAACAAAACCCTTGCAATTCACACCTGAGGACCATCATGTTATGAAAAAGGCGAGGAATTCATAAAATTGTCAATTTCAATCAAATCATTTGAAAGAATTAAACATTAAATCAAAATGATAGGATGTAAGGTTAAAGTAGTTAAATACATAATTTACAAAATTTGTAATACATGTTTATGGTTGTTAGATATTTTTTTGGACTCTCTGCAGAAGTAGAGCAGCCTCAATTTTGTTAGTTGTCCATTTTGGATACAATTTAAAATTCCTACATCTTAAAGGTCTTGGTATGAAATTAACACCACCTTTACATACTGCATACTGTGTTAATATTGCAGCAGTATAATTAATGTGTACGTTGCGCACCCCCAGAGTCTGCATTTATTAACATTAACACCATTATTTGGACATTGGTACAACATGCTGACATGATAGCTTGTCATTCAAAATCTGTACGCGAAATTGGCAAAAATTTAGCTGGGCCTCAACCAGTGTCTTAGCCAGGATTTAGAAACTGGATGCCTAAAATTGACAGTTGTACAATTTTTGGGCATCCAAATCTTTAAGGGGGATCACAATATACTCATATGTCAACCATAAACATGTATAAATTCATCAAAATAAGGCATGATATCATTAAACAATGTCATGGGAATTATAAGGAGATGAAAAGATTCAATTATAAGCTTGAGATTGGGATTTTTAGAAATTCCTCACAAAAATATTTGGGTGTCCTGAGGGGTTCTTTTTAAGGGGTTGGGTGTCCAAAAAAGCACCCAGACGCCCTGCTGGCTAAGACCATGGCCTTAACGGCAGCTGCCTTCCGAGCGCATTACTTAATATGCTCAAAATTAATATGTTACACAGTAATAGAATAGTACCCCTCTTTATTTGTGACAGTGCTTCGTTTGAAAACAGCCATCATCTTATTTGGTGATATATTCTGCTTTTGACAAGAATTTAATGGAATCCTATTTAGTTGTTTTATATGCGTTACATGCTAATGTAGTGAATCTGCAGAAAAAGTGACGACAATCGAAATTCCAAACTTCCAAATCACCAAAAGCGATCATGCCTGGCTCTTGTCAAACAGGGTGTAGATTTTCATTTTTCACTGATATGCATGGATTGAAGAAACTTTGTTCATTTTAGAATCCAAAAGTGCCATTTGGTGTACGATTTGTGAGTGTATGGCGGTACTACGGGGTAGAGGACCCTTAACCTGCTTCCCTATATAGGCATGTCCATATTAACCCTCTCATGCTTGACCAGTCCATAAATCCTCCTCTTGATCTAAGACAATAACCTGGGAATAAAGAATGATTTCACTAAATCATGAATACATAAAAAAGATAATTACAAATCTTCAATCTCGAACTGTATAATACTCAATTAATGTTACCTATGATTGGTAAAAACAAAATGATGCAAAAACCTGAAACCTTATTTGCATTCATTAGATAAGTACCTATCTCTACCTATAGGTGGCACTTAAAGTGTCTGTTTGTAGTCTCCTTTTCCAAACTGTAGTGCTAGAATAGTGAATATATATATATTTTATCCATTCATACCTGTAGCGCAATGTGTCCTCACTAAATAAATGGTAACTTTTTACCTTTAGCATTTTTGGGGAATATTTTTGATGGAAGTGTGTGGATTAAAAAACCAACAAACAATACTCAATCAATTTTATTGGCAATTTATGGGTATTTTCAATGTTATTTTAACAAGTTTTGTAAGTTCCAATGGCATTTGATAAGAAGGGCGCCAGGCATGAATTCAGAAAAATCTGTTTTGGCCGCTCTGAGTATTAATGGGTTAAAGTAGTGTGATAACCTATTTAGTGCAGTTAATGCATAAGTTCACACCTGACTTTAATGCAGCCTGGCATATATCAGCTCCAGCAATTATAACCAGGGGCAGGTTTTCTTTGGTTTGGTTTAGCCTCGGGTTCAAGGTGGGCCTTGTTCAAAACCATAAACGTTGATCAACGTTGATCCAACAGATCGTCATCGCAAGTAAACGTTGATACCGTTCAGATTCTGTTTTCCCACCACGTTGATCAACGTTGATGGTCCTGAACAACGCCCAGTCGAACACGAGGCTAAACCAAACCAAAGAAAACTTGCCCCAGTTTGCATCTATCAATACTGTTGGTCAGAGACCTCTAGTGTTTTGTTGGGGAACTAATGTTGTATTGGTTTCCGGTTTTGAATGCTAGCAGCTACAGAATCACTAATTATGGATGGTTCTCAAAAAGCTTCTCTAATTATAAATGGATTGATGGTCATGGGCAGGGTCTTAGCCAGGATTTCAAAAATGTCTGTCAAAAAGAGCCATTCCAAAAATTCTGCCTGTCCAGATTCAGATACTAATCTGCTTCAATCCTTTACGCTAACTTTCATTTCAGCTACGTCCTAGAATATGGTTTGTTAGTAGAAAACTTGGTTATTACCCCCATAAAGTCAAAATTGAAAATTCTTCATTGAAACTTTTGCTTGTCCAAACCAAAAAAGGAGCTTTTCAGGAAACTGCCTGTCCAAAAGACAGACAGGACAGGTCCTGGCTAAGTCCCTGGTCTTGAGTTGTTCAATGACAATTCATGAATAGTTAAGAATTTTACAGGGTTCCCTGCATCAGAAGTTAAGTATTGTCCATTTACAATGTCTCATTTCTGTACCCCACTGCAGCAGATATACACATTGCTTGTAAGACTGCAAACAAAACCATGGAGGCCAAGTTTAGTTATTGAAATTGATAAAATATATCCACTGGTTGATTCCTAGTTTATTCATGGCATATTTCTCATATTTTTTGCATTATGAAAGTAGTGCTATTATTGAAAATATTTCTATGTCTATATAACATTTTTTCATAATTCTATTTATTTTTTCATTCAATCAGCTAAAATGGTCATAAATAACATGAACAATTTTATTTGGTCTTTCAGTCACGAATAAAAGACTATATGATTTCTCTGAATTTGATTAATTCATGTTACAATATCTTATTTCTAGGTGGGAAAAAATAGTTCTAGATAGTATCATGGAACAGATTTGTTTATTATTTACTATTTACTCTCTTTCGTTTGAATGTAGCTATAAAAGAACTTATACATCACCAAATATGTTTATTAGTACATGAACATATTGGTATTTCCTTTGACAGAGAAATAATTTCCGTTGGTTACGTTTCTCTATAAACTCAAGTGAATGTGAACTAAGGTCCCTATTGAGTGATCTTAGAATGACAGAAAAGGTGCCTTTTTGCACACTTTCCTCTTATCTGGTTTTCTTTAATTCACTTGGACACATGGTTTGTAAGACTTTTGCAAACAATTTATTTTGCATATTGCATAATTTGTAGATTAATGTTAGCATTGTTTGATAGTTTTTTAATTCATTTTTTAAAACCTTGTAATTCTAACACTACTTTTGTCCAAAGAACAAGGTTGCAAATATTTTTGGAAATCATCTACACCCTGTCTTGTTGGTATTCATTGGAAAGCTCTCGCTGAGTACTCTCAGATGAGTACCCATGTTTCAGGGTTCCAGTTATTGTCAGGTTTTTGCATCATTTTGTGTTTGCCAAATTAGCCACTGGCAGCATAAGAGTTATAGAGTTATATAATAGGGACCATGCACCTTCTTATTCACCACAGAAAAAGAAACTCTCACTGGGGACTTTTCTCTTACTTTATTTTATTTTATTTTCTCTTATTGTACAAGGTTTTATAACATGCTTTTTTTATTCTTTTTCAGGGCCCCAATATGTACCAGTTGATGGACCTGTTTGCCCTGCCAGAGATCACTCTTCTCTCCAACGTCACAGAGGTACTCTTTAAGACTTCTTCAAAGAAATTATCGTCTGGATCTATGATACTTTTGACAATAATTTTGAAAATGAGAATGGTTTTACAAAATATTTGAAGGAGAGTTGTAGGTAATATTCTGATTGACATTTCTTCATCAAATATTTTCATGACTTTGCTTTTGCCTGTTAATAGATACAAGTAAAACTGTGAGGCTGCTTTTGGCCACTGTGAGCATAAGTTTTACAGCCTCTATTCAAACTATTACTTGATATGTATATTATTCATATTTATAACTTAGAATATGCTGTGGTTTTCATTATAAAATGGTTTTATTTCCCCAAAACTGTGCATGCATATATTTATCAATTAGCTCTGTTTATTTTCTTTTTTCTGTTCCTCTAAGAGAAATATTGCTGTTTGTTTTTCAGTATTTCAACCAGAATAATATTGCATATGACCCTGAATATGTCTTCTATGATGTTAGGGTAAGTTGTCAATTAAAATTCTGATTAAGAATGTATTAACATATGTATAATGTTTTCATATCATTAATTACATAAAGGGATAAAAGATAGTGATATAGATGTATTATAGTATAATATTTTGTGGTTGTGGTTATGCTCGTTAAGGTTTAGCTACTCAGCTACTTCAGATCCCTATACCAACAGTAATTATTAGTGTATGAAGCCAGAAAGGACAGATTATACTCAACAATTTCTAAGAAGATGGTATTTTGGAACAAATATGGCTTTCATCCAAAAACGTCAAATTAAAATCAAGATGATCCTTGCCTCTCTGGAAAGGAGTATTCTAGTTTTTTTTTCGGTAACTACCAGTCCATGACAGGTCCTGCTTATGTCTTTCAGAACTTAAGCATTGATATTATTTTTAGAAATATTTGTAATTATGGCATGCAGGATCTTAGCCAGGATTTAGAAAACGGGTGCCCAAAATTGGCAATAGTTTTGGGTGTCCTTTTTCCAAGGGAGGCCACATTACAGTTCTCAGATAAAACAATGAACATATGTTTACTTAATGAAATAAAGCATTATGTCCATGTACAATGCCATTTGAACTATATTGAGATGAAAAGAAATTCATTTAATGCTTGAAATTGATATTGTAAAAAATTCTTTACAATTTGCGGGGTGGAGGGGGGGGGGGGGGTTGTAATGAAGGGTGTTTTTGAGGGTTTTGGTGTCCAAATGACAGGCTTAGGCCTAAAAAATGTTTTTTTCCTGTAACCCTACCCTAACAAGTTTTTATTCAAAAAAATCACTACCCTAAAGTTTTTTCCCGCCCTTTCAGCTCCCAATTAAATTAAATCATGGATAAAACACACATTTTTGACAAAAAAGATTCTTCAAATTTTTTTTTACCGACCTACCCACCCAATTTTTTTCGGATCGTTACAGGAAACAAACAATTTTTTTTCTAGGCCTAAGACTGTGATGGCATGTGTATTTCATGTCTGTTTCAGAATGCTGTCCAAGGAATCCATTCCTCGGGTTTGATGCACTCCAGAATCATGGAAAACATGGGTAAGACATTAACCCTTCTAATGCTGAGGTTACTTTCGTCCAAAGCACAAGAATGCAAAGATATTTGAAAACAATTTGAACTCTGTCATGTTGATATTCATTGAAAAGCTCTCACTGAGTACCCATGTGCCAGGGTTTCAGATATTTTTCAGGTATTTTCACATCATTTTGTATTGGCCAAATTAGCCACCAGCAGCATATGGGTCAAGTTATCAGACTTTATATTTCCCATCAGTGTTTAACAACGGCGTGACCACAAGCAAGCATATAAAGCTGCAATAAATTCATGGATTTCATTATTTTATTGCTCTAATACATTTACTGTAAAGTTTCGAAATATTAGTGAACCTTCATTTTGCGAATTCGATCCGTTTTTCAACAATAGCAGATCGTAATATTCGCGTGTGGTCCGTCACCATATATGCCATCTGAGTAGTGGTATACTAATTCATGTACTACCACTCATGCCCGACGGCCAACGATACTGACTAGAACTTCTCTTATCACAAACATAATTTTTTTTTTGCCTTAATGTTTAACTAGGGTTGGATAAGAATGATATGGTATTAATCGGTAATTTTTGAAAATGTATATATCACGGTATTGGTACAGTTTTCCAGTGTCCAAACCTATGTTTAACAATGCAGCCAATATAAATTTTTATTTTGCTTTTTTTTCAGATGCATATCTTGTGAACACAAAAGGAATGTCTGCTTTACTGCACCGGTTGAACTCTGCGGGAAAACGTCTCTTTCTGATCACTAACAGCGGCTTTCCTTTTGTGTAAGTAATATATCCCTAGTCAGGGCAGGGTCCTAGCCAGGAGTGAGAAACTAGGTGCCCAAAATTGGCAATTGTAAATTGTTGGGGCGTCCTATTTTTCAAGGGAGACCACAATATACTCAGCCATAAATAATTAGCAGCTACCTTACTGCTAATGACATATTGGTAGCAAACAGCCTGAGATAAGCTATTAATAGACTAAAATGGCAGCTACCAGTACCTCCATTTCTTGTGTGTTATGATGTGTTTAAACAGTATTATACTTCTTGTATAAAGGTTGGCAGTGGTGGGAACTTGGGTTTAAGTAGAGAATACCCTAAGAAAATATGTGGGCCTTGTTTTATCCATGGTGTAATTGTCTTTCAAGTATAATGTCCATATACAATGCCAAGGGAATTATATTGAGGTGAGAAAAAATCAATTATATACTTGAAATTGACATTTTAAGAAATTCCTTACAAACTATTTTGGGTGTCCAGAAAGGTGATTTTTTTTAGGGTTTGGGTGTCCAAATGACACCCAGGCACCCTGCTGGCTAAGGCTATGCTACGGGGTCTGCTGAAACCATTCCTGGTAGTGGTTACAGCTTAGGCCTTCAATGCTCACTGCGTCTTCTCATCACGAAAGCTCCCAGGTTCAAATCAGGCTCTAGGCGGGAGAATGTGTGTCCTGTGAAGTGCAGTTCAAAGGAAGGAAAGAATGGGTTTTACACGTCATTTCTAACAGTTTTGGTCATATTGCAATGAGATAGAAACCGAAAACCAGGAAGATACTCTCTTCTCTTCACAAATGAATTCTCTTTCTATTGAATCACACCAGATTCAAATTCCCCCATTCTTACGTCTGAAGTCTCCCAATCCATGAATCAATCTTATTCATATATCTATATCTATCTATCTATCTATCTATCTATCTATCTATCTATCTATCTATCTATATCTATATCTATATCTATATCTATATATATACATATACAAATACATATATGTATATATATTATATATATATATATATATATATATATATATATATATATATATATATATATATATATATATATATATATGTATATATATATATATATATATATGTATATATATATATTATATATATATATATATATATATATATATATATATATATATATATATATATATATATATATATATATATATATATATATATATATATATATATATATATATACATATACATATATATATTATATATATATATATATATATATATATATATATATATATATATATATATATATATATATATGTATATATATGTATATATATATATATATATAATATTACATTTGTTTATTTATTTGTTTTCAGGAATAAAGGGATGACGTATATCATTGGTCCTGATTGGCAGGATTTATTTGAGGTGGTGGTGGTCAATGCAAGGAAACCTAAATTCTTTAACGACACAAGCAGGTAGGTGGGAATGAAAATATATGTAATTCATTCTGTTGGGTATACATGGTATATTTATTAACCCATTTACGCCTGTAGCGGCCAAAAAATACCCAGATTCTTTTTGCTTTTATGCATGTGACTAGAATATTTATTTTGGGGGGAAATATTTATTACAACCTATGCCGCAACTCTCCTTCGAATTGTTAGTCAATTTATGTTTAATTCCTGAGATATTTCCACAAAGTATCATAGGACCAGATGGAACCTGTCAAAAAAATCGCAAGGCATGAATGGGTTGAATATTTAGTATTTATGTAGTAAACTTACATTGCCTCTTAAATTCATCAATTCAATTCAGTAGGTCCAAATATTAAGGGTAGCTTAAGGGCGTAGTTTTTCTGACTCATTTTTTCCTCTACCCTGTCTGTTCAATGTCTGCTATATATATTGATTGAGGGGTAGTATATAATGTATCACAGAAGGACCATCTAGCAGGATGTGAGGAATGAAAAACAAAAAACGTATAATTATTTTGAATAAATAGTTTGAACTGATCAGATACTTTTCCTTATCGATAATCAATATTTTTGGTGTATCGAACAAAAATCCGCATCCCTAATGATAAGTCTTGGGGATTATGTTTGAGTTTTCCTCACAGTTTTAAGGTTATATTGGAATTTTCTTTGCAGACTGTGGATATTTTTGAATTTATGGTTATATTAAATTTGCCTTTCCGTTTTATGATGATATTTAAATTTTCCTTGCAGTTTTATGGATATATTTGAATTTTTTTACAGGCCTTTCAGAACTTACAAGAAAGACACTGAGACCAAGTCATGGGACCGCGTCAATGTCCTGAGAAAGGGGGAAATATATCAGGAGGTGAGTCAGAGAAATTGACTTGTACATTTCTTAAATATTGGAAGAGAAATATTTTCCAGAACCCCCCCAAAAAACATCTTTCTTTAAGATATTGTGGAAATTCATACTTTCTACTATTCCAGACATTATTTTTGTTAAAATTGATGACTTTCAAGGGATTCATTTTATAAAAAGAAAATGTTACTCCTAAATTTGAAATCGTAATCGCAATCAATGTAAAATCAATTTTTCTCTCAGAAAATCTTTTGATTTTTATTTCCAACCTGCTGAATAATTTTAGTTTAATAATACACCTTTTTGGTAGAAATTCCCAATTATTGCCTATCAATTTGGAGTTTGATTAAAAAGAATCTTGAACATTATTTCTATTACTTTTTAGGGTAACTTGTACCAGTTTGGCCAACTGACCAACTGGTTCGGGAGCAAGGTGCTATATTTTGGTGACCACGTTTACTCGGATCTCGCGGTAAGTTTTCGGTTTGCGTTAGCGCAAGTGAGACGCAAGCTTTATAATCAGATAATCAAAGAGAATTTACTAGCCAAATTTTCATTAGACAAACAAAAATTCCGTAAAAGCTGTATTGAAGATTATCTTTGTCATTATAGATTTACAACTGTTTAAAGTTTGTCTGTATGATTGTGTATGCTGTAATTATGGATTATTGTTGTTCAATCAGTTATTTTTGTTGACATTTCATTGTAATTATTTATTTCTATATGTTTTTTATGTATTGCATTATTAATGTCATCACTCTCAATGTTACAACGGATAGGCCTGAATGAATGGATATAATTAAAAACAGCCGTTTACAGCAGATTAAATAAGTAAAATATCAGCGTTAGGAAAATTCTTCATTCCCTAAGTATGCATTTGACAAATATGCTGTTTTTATGCTAATTAAATTTCATTTTTCAGATTGGGAAATTTCATTAAAAAAATATCCCCTAAATGTTCAGAAATATTTGTATGCCATCTGGTAAAATGATTTATAATATGAATCATGAACTTATGATTATGTTAATAGGAATTTTATGAATTGTATGAATTCCAGCTCGTTTAATTTTTCCCTGTTGCTGTTTCAGGATCCCACTTTGAAGCACGGCTGGCGAACTGGGGCCATCATTCCGGAACTAGAGGTTGGTACACAGTCAACCTTAAGATATGCTACTGCTGGGTGCTAATTTGGCTAATACAAAATGATGCAAAACACCTACAAAATGACTGAAACCCTGGCACGTGGGTACTCATCTGAAAGTACTCAACAAGAGCTATCTAAGTAATACCAACATGACAGGGTTCATATGGTTTTCAAAAATCTCTGCATCCTTGTGCTTTTGATGAAAGTTGCCTTACTATCGAAAGGGTTTAAGTACAGGAAGTAGATATAGAGGTTCCATCACGAGTAGATGGAAAGAGGAGGTATCTTGCACGAGTGAGTGATTTTGTGTCTTGGGTTGAGGCTTGCCGAGTCCAAAGACACAAAATCACTCACGAGTGCAAGATACCTCCTCTTTCCATCCACGAGTGATGGAACCTGTTTCTCCCACGATAAAAAGGAGAAATTTACACGTTTTATCATGGAGTTACCTAGCTAAACTAGGTCAGCCAAAGGTCACCTGTGCACTTGTTCAACAATGGTAATACGCGTTTGTTGTGACATGCACTGTTTGTTTTCCCTAGAAACTGGCACCAGATCACGTACGTGACGCTTGTTCAAATCCACGCGCGCTATTGTTAGGTCTACCTTTTGCCCAGCAGCAGTGACCCCTTGATTGAAATTGAGGGATCTGATTGGACAATTACACTAGTTTGACCTTTAACCCCATTGAGGACAACTTATCCTTAACTGTAAAACGCACCTCAGAGTGGGAGAAGTTGTCTTTCTATTCAGGCATCCCATGATTTCTGGGGGGGGGGGGGGGGGGGGGCAACAAAAATACCAGCCTTGTAAACCAGTAGATGTTAGATTCCATTAGCTGAGGTATAGCCCCAAGCAGCCCTATAGCCCTCGTGGGTCTGGTCAGTAAATGGAACCTGCAGGTATAAGGGCAACAGTTATTAGTCTACAAAGTTTAATTATAAGTATAATTATTCTTTCAGCACTATTATACAAATATGACATACTAGTGGGGTTAGCATGATGGAATGGATACCCGAAGGTGGATGGTTTTCCCGAGAGTGAAGCCCGAGGTGATCCTTTCTATCATGTTACCCCACCCCACTGGAATGTCATATTAGTTTTATTATACAGAACGAATCCCACAATGGTAAAATATCAAAGCTGTAGCTGACCATATCAAACCACTGACGGTCGCTGGTGGGGGAGGAGAGGGTGGGTGGGGATAAGACCGTCTGCTGTTTTGGATGAGGTCAAGGTCACATATGACTGATGACTCGCACTTTCCCACTAGGTTTCACTAGCAGCAGAAGGGAGATAACTTTTCATGAGCAGTCTGAGAATGTGTAACACAGGGGCTTAACATTACCTCATGAGTACAGCAGTGGTGAACCTCAGTTAGCCAATCACGGCTTACGATTTTCTTGTGAAATATAATAATTTAGGATGAATTTGGATAGGGCTAGATTATTTTAAGGCATTGTTTTAATGTTGTTCTTGTTGCTCGTAGGATGAGATGGCTGTGATCAACTCCACCAAGCACAAGCTTGCGGCGACCTGGCTCTCTGCGCTGCACAGACTCATAGACAAGATGTTTTAGTGTTGTTCTTGATGTTTGTAGGATGAGATCGCTGTGATCAACTCTACCAAGCACAAGCTGTCAGCGACCTGGCTCTCTGCGCTGCACGGACTCATAGACAAGATGTTTTAGCGTTGTTCTTGTTGCTTGTAGGATGAGATGGCTGTGATCAACTCCACCAAGCACAAGCTTGCGGCGACCTGGCTCTCTGCGCTGCACGGACTCATAGACAAGATGTTTTAATGTTGTTCTTGTTGCTTGTAGGATGAGATCGCTGTGATCAACTCCACCAAGCACAAGCTGTCCGCGACCTGGCTCTCTGCGCTGCATGGACTCATAGACAAGATGTTTTAGCGTTGTTCTTGTTGCTTGTAGGATGAGATGGCTGTGATCAACTCCACCAAGCACAAGCTTGCGGCGACCTGGCTCTCTGCGCTGCACGGACTCATAGACAAGATGTTTTAATGTTGTTCTTGTTGCTTGTAGGATGAGATCGCTGTGATCAACTCCACCAAGCACAAGCTGTCCGAGACCTGGCTCTCTGCGCTGCACGGACTCATAGACTAGATGTTTTAGCGTTGTTCTTGTTGCTTGTAGGATGAGATCGCTGTGATCAACTCTGCCAAGCACAAGCTGTCAGCGACCTGGCTCTCTGCGCTGCACGGACTCATAGACAAGATGTTTTAGTGTTGTTCTTGATGTTTGTAGGATGAGATCGCTGTGATCAACTCTACCAAGCACAAGCTGTCAGCGACCTGGCTCTCTGCGCTGCACGGACTCATAGACAAGATGTTTTAGCGTTGTTCTTGTTGCTTGTAGGATGAGATGGCTGTGATCAACTCCACCAAGCACAAGCTTGCGGCGACCTGGCTCTCTGCGCTGCACAGACTCATAGACAAGATGTTTTAGTGTTGTTCTTGATGTTTGTAGGATGAGATCGCTGTGATCAACTCTACCAAGCACAAGCTGTCAGCGACCTGGCTCTCTGCGCTGCACGGACTCATAGACAAGATGTTTTAGCGTTGTTCTTGTTGCTTGTAGGATGAGATGGCTGTGATCAACTCCACCAAGCACAAGCTTGCGGCGACCTGGCTCTCTGCGCTGCACGGACTCATAGACAAGATGTTTTAATGTTGTTCTTGTTGCTTTTAGGATGAGATCGCTGTTATCAACTCTGCCAAGCACAAGCTGTCCGCGACCTGGCTCTCTGCGCTGCATGGACTCATAGACAAGATGTTTTAGCGTTGTTCTTGTTGCTTGTAGGATGAGATGGCTGTGATCAACTCCACCAAGCACAAGCTTGCGGCGACCTGGCTCTCTGCGCTGCACGGACTCATAGACAAGATGTTTTAATGTTGTTCTTGTTGCTCGTAGGATGAGATGGCTGTGATCAACTCAGCCAAGCACAAGTTTGCGAAGACCTGGCTCTCTGCGCTGCACAGACTCATAGAAAAGATGTTTTAATGTTGTTCTTGTTGCTTGTAGGATGAAATCGCTGTGATCAACTCTACCAAGCACAAGCTGTCCGCGACCTGGCTCTCCGCGCTGCATGGACTCATAGACAAGATGTTTTAATGTTGTTCTTGTTGCTTGTAGGATGAGATTGCTGTGATCAACTCTACCAAGCACAAGCTTGCTGCGACCTGGCTCTCCGCGCTGCACAGACTCATAGACAAGATGTTTTAATGTTGTGCGTGTTTATTGTAGGATGAGATCGCTGTGATCAACTCTGCCAAGCACAAGCTGTCCGCGACCTGGCTCTCTGCGCTGCACGGACTCATAGACAAGATGCAGGTCTACGAGGACGCAGAGTCGCAGCAGATACTGGCTGCCTGGGTCAAGGAAAGAGAGGAAGTCAGGTAGGCTTTTTCAATTTTTTTTAACCCTTATGCGGCTGGTGGCTAATTTGGCCAATACAAAATTATGCAAAAAACTTGAAAAATGACTGAAACCATGGCAGATGGGTACTCATCTGAGAGTACTCAGTGAGAGCTATCCAATGAATACCAACATGACAGGGTTTAGATGGTTTTCAAAAATCTTTGCGTCCTAGTGCTTGGACGAAAGTAGTCTCAGCACTGGAAGGGTTAACAAGTTCATTCAATAGCTTATTGTATTAAAAAGGCCAATTCATACTACAGCCATGTCTTAGAAAGAGGGTACATTAGGAAAAGATATGGACATAAGTTGTAAAAATTGAAAAATCCTCATAGAAAGTTTTCCCTATCTAAAAGGTAGTTTTTCAGAAAACTGCCAAAAGACAGGTCCTGGCTAAGTCCCTGGGTTCAGGGCTTGTCTGACCTGTAAGTTGTATTTGAGAAAAATGCTCGTGATTTTACGTTAGTCTGTGGTTTTATGCAGTCTTCTTCAACCTGCTTGCTAGTCATAAATTAGCTTTGACTGACGAAATGTCCAAAGGCCCAGTTCTAATAATCTGTTGTGACATAGTGGTTAAGAGTGAGCGTTAGGGGGGTTTGAGTCTCCCCAGGATCCCTATTAGGGGGAATGGTTTATAACCCTTATGCTGCTGGTGGCTAAATTCGCCAATACAAAATAATGCAAAAAGCCTCAAAAATTACTGAAATCCTGGCACATGGGTACTCATCTAAAAGTACTCAGTGAGAGCTTTCCAATGAATACCAACATGACAGGATTTGATGGTTATCAAAAACGTTGCATCCTTGCCCTGTGGGCGAAAGTAGCCTCAACATTGGAAGGGTTAAAAATGTGAAAAACTTTCGCTAATTATGAAATTCCTTCCTTCCGCCAATCATTAGGTGTAAAAATGTGAAAAACTGAAAATTATAAAAAAAGAAATTCCTTCCTTTCTCCCTACAGGTACTCGCTGAAGATGATGTGTAACGAGAGATTTGGCAGCGTCTTCCGTACACACAACAACCCGACCTACTTCAGTCGCCGTCTCCACCGCTTCGCAAATATCTACATGTCTTCCGTCACGAATCTCAACGACTACTCGCTCAACCACACCTTCTATCCCAGGAGAGCTGCTCTTCCGCACGAGATACCATACGTTCTGCCCCACTAGAACTCTTCTGTATTTTATGCCCCGGGGGTCAATACAATGTTTTCTGACGCAAGCAATGTTCAGTTGACCCCTGGGGCTGCCGTTGTCTTGTAGTCCTGACTCAATGTGGTTTAGGAGGTCAGTGTAGTCCACTGGTTAAAACATGTGCCTTGTAATGTCTCATTGTCTTACTGTAGTTACTTACCCCTTATGCTGCTGGTGGCTTATTTGACCAATGCAAGATGATGCAAAAAATGATAGAAACCCTGGCATATGGCTACTTATCTGAGAGTACTCGGCAAGAGATTTCCTATGAATACCAAAATGACAGGGTTTGGATGATTTTCAAAACCTTGTGCTTCGGATGAAAGTAGCCTCTACATTGGAAGGGTTATACATTGATTCCACCGACTAATAGTGCTCTGGTGGTGAATATTAGGCCAAGTTAACTTGTACTGAACACTGACCAATACAAGATGGACCTGACCACCCTAAAGCTGTATATTGTTTAGTTTTATATTGGTCTTAACAAGGCCATATACTAGTCTTGCTCTTGTCTTGATATGGTCCTACATTATATAAGACCTATTTAAGACAGATTAAGACCAATGTAAGACCAATATAGGACCAGTGTAACACATACAAGACAAATAAAAATGAAACATCAATATGAGATCAACGTAGGACTATATAAGACAAATGTAAGACCAATATTAGAAAAGTGTAAGACTAATTTAAGACCAATAGAAGACCAGTGTAACACCAATATAAGACCAATGTAGAAACAAAATAAGACATGTAAGATCAATATTAGACCAGTATAAGACTCATATAAGACCAGTGTAAGACCAATATCAGACAAATGTAAGACCAATGCAGGACCAATATGAAAACAATATAAAAGACGATAAGACCAGTGTAAGACCACTTTTAGACAGAAATCCAACTTTTCTCAGGTCAGGAAGATCTTGGATCAGTCGCTGTTTGGTGGGAGAGAGTTCTTTCAAACTGAATTAATGCTTCCTGTTGACCTTCTAGAATGGTTGTAGTAGTTGTAGAGACCTCTATGTTATCATTCATAGAGGTTTTGCATTATAAGTTATAGTTGATCTTGTTGCAGTTGTTCATAACTTCTATACGCTAGTGCAGCATAGGCAATACTGTAGAATGGCTAACTTTTCTGTGTAACAATTTTCCCTAACTTTTCATTTTTGGATGTTTCCGTTTCTAATATTTCCGAAAAGAGGACATGTTTTTTCCGTTTCTAATTTTCCCGTTTTATGTTGATTTTTTATTTTAGTATTCCAAAGAGTAAATATTAATGGGTAAGGACAAGGATTTCTCCATGTTCATTAAGTCCGGACATGTACTGTATGGTTTTTCCTGTGTTGTTTATTCCCGTTCGAAAGCATTCGGGAAACAACGGGAAAATAAAACTTGCCATTCTTCAGTTTAAAAACCTTCATATATGTGTTTAAATTGAAGGGAGTTAAATTTTCAAAAGTGGTTTACTGTTGATCTTCTGGTAATGGTCCATATCTGCATTTTGACCAGAATGGCCAAAAGCTATGTAAAAACCTTGTTATGTTGACATTCGAAGGAATTAAAAGTTTAGTTGGAAAAAAGCTTTATGTACAGTGCATTGTAGTGATCCATATCATTTAGAAAATGTATAAGATTGTATAAAGGATGGTTCCATGATACTGTAGTTACTGTAAATTTGGAAAAGATTGCGTTAACTTAGTTTAATTTAGATTGCGTTTTTTTGCGTTTAGCCTCGGACGCAAAATATAAATTCGCAATGATTAGTGCTGCCACTATAAGTGTATAGCTGGCACTCCATGTTTGCAAAGTTAAGAAATGTAAAATTAGATTTTTTTTGTAAATTCGCAAAATTTACTCTACACAATCTTTTTTGAATCTACAGTAGGTCATTATATGTTTTAGCATCCTCTCCTAACGCACAACTGATTTTCAACACTGTTTTTTGTGTGAGTACGGTATACAGGCGTTCTGTTTGTAGATACTTAGTTCTGCCGCAATTTTATCACTACGCATATTACATTTTAACTTATGTTTTCTTGGTTTCAGAATACTCTACTGTTTAAGATGCTTTGATTGTGTTGGAATTGTTCACTTGCTACTGTTTATATGTCTGCATTTTATCTATGTGTACTAGCAGGGAGAAATGGTTCGATTATATTCAGTTAGAACTGTGCATATCAGCTACATATGAATTGTGTTTTACAGATGTATGTAAACATCCGGTGGTCAAAACTATTGACAGAATACTGTCAGAAAGTTACATATCAGTTGTGTATCAGTTATTTATTTCTTATTTCTGAAAATATGCATTGATGAGAACTATTGATGGAATTCATGATGTCAATGGTTTCATTTTGGTTGCATATTGCTTATTGTGTATTTTAAGATAGGTGCTGCTGGTGGCTAATTTTGCTAGTACAAAATGGTGCATAAAATCTTTAAGAATGACTGAAACCCTGGCACATGGGTACTCACCTGAGAGCACTCTGCGAGCTATCCAGTAAATACCAACATGATAGGGTTGGGATTGTTTTTAAATGTTGGTGGCTAATTTTGCCAATACAAAATGTTGCATAAACCCTTTAAAAATGACTGAAACCCTGGCACATGGGTACTCACCTGAGAGTACTCTGCTAGAGCTATCCAGTAAATACCAACATGACAGGGTTGGGATGGTTTTTAAAAAACTTTGAGTCCTTATCCTTCGAACGAAAGTAGCCTCAGCATTGAAAGAGCTAAGGATAAGCTGTGTGCAGAATTGAAGCTTAAGTTGTCCATTGTTAGTACTCACCACTTTGAAAATTTATCCGAATATTGAGTGCCTAGGGTTCAGTTTACTGCATGTAAATCAAAGTATGATTGCATTTCCTTGAGAAAGATTGAAGGATAGAAGTGAATAAAACACTTATTGATTTTGTAGGTTGAGACAAGAAATATCACACCATCCCCTTTAGACTGAGGCTATAGCATATGACAGAGGCACTAAATGTATATAATATTCTAGTGAACTACGTCAATACACTAAATCTTGCCAGATGAAGTATTTCAAAATACTTTCCATTCTTACCCAACTGATTCTGCAAGGTGTAGTCAACTGCGTATGATGGAAAAGTTCTAAACCGGTGATGGATTTCACAAAGATGTATATACATTTCTATGCACTTTGTGATTCACATATTTTATTATCTCCTGTATAGTATGCCAGATATACTTTGTGGATAATTATGTGCATATCTCGACATATCATTTTAACTGGTTACGATCAAACAGTCAGGCTTCTCAAAATCAATGGATGAAAATGAGGTCTGCCTTCAAACCTGTAGTTCACTGTAATTTATTACCAATGTATGTCAGTCATAACTCTCCTTAACCCTTATGCTGCTGATGGCTAATTTTGCCAATACAAAATTATGCAAAATGTGTGAAAAATGACTGGAACCTTGGCACATGGGTACTCAGCTGAGAGTACTCAGCAAGAGCTATCCAATGAATACCAACATGACAGGGTTTAGATGGTTTTCAAAAATCTTCACGTCCTTGTGCTTTAAATGAAAGTAGCCTCAGCATTGGTAGGGTTAAGGCTACTGTGGAATTGATTTTGGAATAACAGTATACTCATGCTAACTGAAAAAGCTTTGGGAGTTGTAAATCTAAGGTGGATGAATGGTAGTTCATATGGTCACTATTTGTGGTGTGTGTTTGGCAGTAGAGTTCATATCAGGTTTCAATTTTCAATCCTGTTTCTAATTGTACTGTACGCTAAGAGAATGTAAAATGCGCCATTGACTTCTAATTTGCCAGTAGATTTACCCAGGTGCTCCAGATTTACCAGTAGCTTCCAGGAACACTTGCTGCCCACAATTTTACCTTGTTATGACAGAAAAAGAAGGTGATGATAAATGAATTCCAGTTTTAATGCCAAGGAGCATTATTCACATATCTAAGCGGTTTTCATTTGCATTCACATATTTGCCACCTATTATTTTATTCTGATCAGAAATATGTATTGCAGTTTCGATTGAGAATCATAAATCTAAAACAATATATATAGAATATCATATGTAGAACATATCTTTTAGGGCCAATTTGGTTGTTCTTTATTAGATTTGAATACTTCATGAAAAGTCCTATCCTAAGTTTCCCTACACTTATGGTGACGTCTGAAGTTTATAAGTCTACTTTGTGTAGAAAATAGCTACATGGCCGCCATTGAACAGTGCATTAAAGGTATCGCATTTATAGTCTTGTATCCTCCGAAATGCTCACACGACCTTCCTCCCCTAGCAGGCCTGTACACACAGGAACCATTTCAATCCCCCGAGGGATATTCCAGAGCAGTTGGCAGCATATAGCGCACAAGCTCTAAGCACTGCCTTATTAATGCTAGGTACCCATTTTGCAGCCTGGTAAACTGAGGCAATATGGAATAAACTGTCTTGCCCAAGGACAGACCAAAGTGCCCCGGCCGGGAGTTGAACCAGCGACCCACTGATTACTAGTCCGACACCTATAAACCAACTGAGCTACTTTGTCCCTTTAAAACAGTACAGGTTAGACCGAGTGTTTTATAAACCACTCTGTCCAACATCTAGTGATATCATTTCAGTTTCAAAATAAATTGTTACAAACTAGGACTCAAACTGTATTATCTTAGTTGCTGTTATATTTATTGAACTGTTAGAATATATTCAAAAAATCAAATTGTAAGGATGCGTGTTATCACATAGAATTAGTTGAAACAATTGTTGAAGTAGTGATAGTTGAACTAGAATTCTTGTTTTTGTATACACAATATCAGTTGTGATGGTTTTATGTAACTATTAGCCTGTTTTTATACTTGTAATGCATATATAGAACTGTTAAAGTTGAGGAGCCTAGAATTATTAGTAATAGCCTATTTTGCCAGGAGGCTTGTTTTGTTTTACTGTAATGAACTCATAATTTATTTATTTTATTGCTTCTGTTTGAAGTATGTTGTTGCTTTTCACTGCATAAATTAAAACAGAACTTGAAATGAATATCGTTGTTCTTATCTTTTTTTAATGTTTGATGAATAATTAATTGTTGGGTTTGAGAAGTCATCTAGATTTTTGAATCTTATTGATCAAACCATCTTTTGGAAACCCAAACCATCAAAAGTCATCCCTCAAGACATACACATCTTTTTGTGAGTAATTTCTTAAAATGTCACTTTCAAGCATATAATTGAAAATTTTCCACCTCAACATAAAGATATTGTACATGGATATTATGAATTCTTTCAATAAGTAAATACATGTTATAGTTGTAATCGGAGTACATTGTGTTCTCCCTTGAAAGCTAGGTTGGCCGAAAATTTTATTATTGCTTGTTTTGGGCACCCAGTTTCTTACTCTAGAAGTTCTGGTTACTTATTTCTCCCTGGTATGTTTCCCAGTTGTGGTTTTACTTAGAAAAAGTTAACTAAAAAGAAAAAAGGTTTTTAAATTGCTATGGAATATATTAGTCAAAAAGCCAAGTAACATTTATACACCTGGGTCCTGATTGAATCGCACTTTCCTCATTTGTTAATGCTCGCTGATATCTTTCCCTATTTATTTTCAATCTGTTATCAAAATTGACCACAAAATCAACTTTACTTTTTTCTACTTGTGTGAATCTAGACTTTCAGTGTTTTTTTCTTCAGGAATTTAGGCATGAATTTGTTGAAGTATTATTTGCTCGATTCAGTCAGTACTCAGTAGGTACATTTTAGATTTATTTTTTCTAGGGGTCCTTTTTTCTATCCCCATAAAGCTCCCTCATTTCAACAAAAAACAACAATAACATTTTGAATATAATGATATATAAAATAAGCGCTCTTTAATAAAATTGATAATATGATATATTTTATATGATAATATGATATTCATATAAAAATACATGTAACAATAAACATCTATGCTTAGTATACATAAAACAATCTTTTTCTGCACATCCACTTTAAGTAGATGTGCATACAATACAATTAAATCATTAAAGCACTTTGACCGACACACTTTACCATCTGTATTGGGAGAAAAATGAATAAAAAGATAAATTCACTTATTTTCAATATTTCATTTATGTATATACTCAAGAGCCCTGGTGACGAATTAAACTTTCCGTCTCTTTGTTATTATAGTCACTTTCATATTGTGAAAAAACAGTACATACGATTTTAAATTATGTTCCTCTACCAAGAAGCTGTTAAAATCTACCTCTATTCCACAAGGAGTTTTCCAGAGTCCCTTTTAACCCTTACAGTGCTAGTGGTTAATTTGGTCATAACAAAATAATGCAGAAAAAGCTGAAAGATGACTGAAACCCTTGCACATTGATACTCATATGATAGTACTCGGCAAGGGCTTTTAAAATGAATACCAATAAGTCAGGGTTTAGATAGTTTTCAAATATTTTTGCAGTCTTCTGCCCTGAACAAAAGTAGTCTCAACATCAACAGGGTTAAAATGAAACAGTTCATGGTACTATAAACAACTTGGTAAACGTAGAAAAGCATTTATCTACAATTAGCAATATATTTCAGGAAGAGTTGCTAGGTTTATACTTTCTATCAGTCCACTTTTGAATATTCTTCTTAGAAATAGCAAAATTACATAAGATACCAAAATAGGATATGTGACAATCAGTGATTGACCTTCATGGTCGTTATTGGGCATTTGCCCCTAAAGCATGTGATTTTGCAACCAGATATTAAAATATAGGAGCCAAGTTTGAAAATGAATACATCGGTTATAAACTGGAGTGCTTTGTGATCTTTTTAGATAGAGTCAGCCAAAATATATTATGTATTAGCCAACCCGCCCTGTCTCCGCAGAAAAATATTCAGCAATGAAACGGAGTATATTTATATGGACATATATGGCACTTTAAGTAAACAAATAGCACTTTTATAAAAAACACTTGAATAAATCATACTGACACATATGTATAATGATAATAATCCTACAATGTACAATAGAAATCTACTACATTGTTAACTCTTTAGTTTGTATTTGTATTTGTACGTTTATTGACTGACCTTTTAAAGTACAAAATCATAGCAAAGACAAAATTAGTTAGAAATGTGTTATGCAATCTCCACCTACTAGACTTCTCATGTCCACTAGAGTCTTACAATCAGGCCTAGAAAATAAATTGTTTGTTTCCTGTAACGGTCCGAAAGAAATAGGGTAGGTAGTTTGGTAAAAAAAAATTGGTCAGAAATGTGTGTTTTATGCATGTTTTACGTTGATTGGAAGTTGGGAGGATGAAAAAGACTTTAGGGTATGGATTCTTTTGAATAAAAACTTGTTAGGGTTTGGTTGCAGGAAAAAAAACTTTTTTTAGGCCTCAAGGAGTACCTGTACTTTTCTCCCAGATCTCAAGTTTTAATTTGCTTTTCTCTGTTTTGAATACTGAATAAAGTTAATTTCAAACATGACCTGCACATGTAATCTTAGATGAATATAAGAATGGATATGTAGTGAGAGACCATTTACTATATGCGCTATAGAGAAGACCTGGCTATGCGAAGGGTTTCGAATCTGGCCTCAATGTGACATCACTAGGAGTCAAAGACCAATGAGGGCTCTCGTATTGTCAATATTACAGAGAAAGCTGCGCTGCAACATGCACAGAACACAACTTTTGGGCTGTTTGCCGCAGCCAGCCTGTTCAAGTTGACCGGTAGGTTTCATATCCACTTGTTTTTATTCATCTAAGACGTAATGCAAAAAGTACTAACTTACTTCAGCATGAAGCACATCAATTCTTTGAACAATGATAAATACCAAAGAGACTTAGAAAAACTTTGGCGGTTTGGTTATGCAAAATTCAATGACCAGTGATATGTCAAGACTCTTGAGAGAGAGAGAGATTTACAAGAAAAAGAAATCTGATAAGGAACTTATATGAACATATGTTAACAAGTGCTGCCCTTCAGAATATCAAAGATAAGTACTTTGCATCAAAATTGCATTGTTTTAAAAGATGCACCAAGCTTCCGAGATTTCTTAAATTAATGGTAAGCCAACAATTAATAATAGCATCATTTATAATGAAACTTGCCAAATTGAACACCTCTGTACATTACAACACTTCTGTACATTAAACACCTCCGTACATTGAATTCCTTCTATACATTGAACACCTCTGTACATTGAATACCTCTGTACTTTGAACACCCCTACACATTGAAAACCTAAGTACAATGAAAACTTTCGTATACTAGAACCTTTTTCATTCAATGTCACCTTGACTAGTAAAGGAATAGGACCTCTGTACATTGAACACCTGCATACATTAAACATTTTGGGATTCTTGAGTGTTCAAAGTGCACAGGTTCCATTGTATAGAAAATAAAACACCTTTAAGGAAAATAAGCGAACAGCATGTAAATAATCATGGCACAATTAAAATATCACACATCAGTATTTCCTGTAATAATATTAGTCTTAAAACTGTGCACTATGCTAGGAAAATTATGACAGCGATATTGAGAAATATATCTGATCGTTAAACATGTATGTACGGAGATCACTTGATAAGAGCCATTGAAGTAAGATTATGTCAACGACTAATGCACTATCGTTCAACATTTTTTTAATGGAGTACTAGTGACGCTAGAGAAATACATCCCCTTGATCCGCAACCCCATAGGTACTGCATGCTAGCCTCTACGGCATCTGCGCCTCGAGTTACGTGCTGTAGCCTGGGGTTGTATTGGTCACGTGATCTGTGCAGTAAGCATGCAGCAGAGAGATTGGCTGGCTGACAGGCTGGCTGGGGGATGTCATCCTATCTAGGTCAGATAGGTTGCCAAGGAGATGGGGTGAGCAGGCAGCCAGGCTGGGGTACACAGGTTATCTATGACTCATAGTGAGAGGCAGCGAAATTTGATGATGCATGCCCAGTGCCCACTCCCTGTCTACTACTCTCAGATGTCACATAGAGAGTGGAGTTCAACATGTATGTACAGAGAACACTTGATAAGAGGGGCCCCATCAGTGTCTTAGCCAGGATTTTGAAACTGGGTGCCTAAAATTGGCAGTTTTAAAATTTTTGGGCGTCCAAATCTTTAAGGGGGATCACGGTATACTCATATTTCAACCATAAACATGTATAAATTCATCAGAAAATGTCATGGGAATTATAATGAGATGAAAAAATTCAATTACAAGCTTGAGATTAAGATTTTTAGAAATTCCACACAAAAGAAATTGGGTGTCCTGAGGGGTTCTTTTTAAGGGTTTGGGTGTCCAAAAAGGCACCCAGACGCCCTGCTTGCTAAGACCATGGGACCCATCCTTATGCATGTAATCCAGAGGTTAAGCACCTTGTGACTAAGGTATCAATCCCTACTGTTCTCCGTCAAGGTAAAAGGACGGTGTCCAACAAACACTGCTTAACCATGGTCATGCTATAGTCTGTCTGACTCAAGTTTGGCAATCACTTTTGCCACTTTTTTGTGACAAAACGTACAAGTTTGCCATCCAAACTTGGCAAACCTCTTTGGAGCACTACTACGTGTTTGTATTAACATAATTTTTGTCTCAGCTCCTCAAAATGTTGATTTTGCTCATTAGTTCCTATTGCAAAATGTGCACATTGCCGACACTACGATCTCGCGTGTTTGTCTGTTGCGAACAATACAAACATGCGAGATCGTATTGTTGGCAAAGGAAACATTTTACAATGGGACCTAATGAACAAAATCAACATTTTGCGAAGTTGAGACAAAAAATATGTTTATACATACACGTAGTAGTGCTCCTAACATGTTTGCCAAGTTTGGATGGAAAACTCGAACGTTTTGTCACAAAAAAGTGGCAAAAGTGATTGCCAATCTCGAGTCAGACAGATTATAGACCCCCATATGGGAGAACCTATCCCCTGGGATTTCTATTACTGTTTCAATAAGGTGCTTCACAAACTGTAATAGAAACATAGTAAAAGGTAAAATCTTGATATCTAGTATAATTCAATACCCCTTAATCAACCTATGTAGTTCTTATTTTGCGAAGTGCAAGGGTACCCGAAGACCGGATATATCCGGTGTTGGTCACACGGGCAAGATATGTAGCACGGGATATATCCGGTGTTAGCAAGAGCAGGGTTAACCCTTTCATGCCTGAAGACCTATTTGACAAATGTCGTCTGGACCTTTCATACTCATGAAAATAACTTTTGAATGAATCCTAATTTCTCAAAATATTTGAAGGAGAGTAGTAGATAGAGTTTTGATGAACATCTTTCCTTCAAACATTTCGTAAATATTGCTTTTGTTAGAGAGATATCACCAAAATAGGCAGGCGGTTTTGGCTACTACAGGCATGAGAGGGTTAAGCATGGTCCCCAAATGTTGCAGCCAATAAGTGATCTGATGAGGCATACAGAGGCAATGCCCAGGCTGTACCGGGGTTACCGGGGTCAAGGGTCATCACCTTAGAGGGGTCAAGAGTCATAGCTTTAGTGGGGTCAATGGTCATCACTTTGGTGGGGTCAAGGGTCATAGCTCTAGTAGGGTCAAGGGTCATCACTTTGGTAGGGTCAAGGGTCATAGCTCTAGTAGGGTCAAGGGTCATCACTTTGGTGGGGTCAAGGGTCATTGCTCTAGTGGGGTCAAGGGTCATAGCTTTAGTGGGGTCAAGGTTCACAGCATCGTTGGGGTCAAGGGTCAAAATTTTACTTTGGTTCACGAACAAAGATCCTGGAGGAGGAACCAGATTCGGTGCCAGATTGGATCGAAAATGCTTTACGTCATTTTGCGAAATGATTTCCCTTACGACTTCCTTTTTGCCTGACGTTGTCCGTTGCTCGAAGTTCCCGAAATTCTTTTGGCTATGAACAGTTTTCCGATGCGCAGAGAGATGGTACGAGCGACTGAATCGCTTATCGCACACATTGCAAAAGTAAGGTTTTTCCCCCGTGTGAATACGAACATGCTCTCTTAGTTTCGACGACTGCCTGAATCCCTTCCCACATACTTCACACTTATATGGCCTCTCGCCTGTATGTATTCTCCGATGAATGTGTAGTTTTCGCGGCATGGCGAAAGATTTATCGCAAAGATCGCACTTGTGCGGTTTCTCACCTGTATGAACTCTTCGATGGTAATTCAGCGCGCCGGCGGCGGGAAACATTTTACCGCAGAACTCGCAGGAATACTTCCAGTCCCCGGTGTGATAAATCATGTGACGCTGTAACATGGACTCGGTGATAAATCGCTTGTTGCAAACTTCACACAGGAATCTCTTCTCCCCATGCTTTTTCATATGCCACAGGAACTTCGATTGCTGATTGAAACGCTCTCCACAGACTTCGCAGACGAAACTTTGTGGTGCATCGTGGGTAAGTTTATGTCGCTGCAACATTATAGGGTAAACATACTCTTTGCCACAGACATCACAGGCAGTCCGGTCAGCCTTTTCCACTGAATGGAATTTTTGGTGGGTTATCAAGCCACTTTTTTTCGTAAAAACTTTATCACATACTTGGCACTCAAACTTTTCCTTCGGGTGTTCCTGTCGATGTGCCTCTAACTCCCCCTGGTGGGAGAACTGCGCACCACACTTCATGCAGAACCAGGCTTCGGATTTGAGGTGGCTCTTGCGATGAGCCACAAACTTGCCAACATTACTGAATGACTTATCGCAAGTGCCGCAGATAAATTCCTCTCCGGAATGATGCGTTTTATGTTCGGTGAGTTGCTCCACTCGTCGAAAACTCTCCCCACAAACCTCACACTTATGCGGCGTTTCCCCTGTATGAGTCAAGATATGTCGCTTTAAATGAGCGGAGCGTAGAAAAGCCTTATCACAGGTAACACATATATAGGTCCTAGCCTCGGGGTGAACCGTGAAATGGGAAAGGAGAGCCTTCTTGGTTTGAAAACGTGTTCCACAGTATTTACATTCGAAAAACTTCACACCGTCCACAACACACTTGATGTATTTATCTCCCAGGCCTTGTGGAAGGTCGGGAACTTTGGCTATTTTCACGAAATCCGCCTCTAAATCTCCATTGGTAGTGTTATCATCACAATTATCTTCGCCCTCATTGTCATCATTTATATCGTTATTGACTTCAGTATCTTTCTCGTTGGATTTATTATGCGTGAAAAGTTTCTCATTATTTTCCACTTTAACTTGTTGTACTACTTTGACAGTTTTTTTCTTGCGTTTTCCTCTTCGACGCACAGATGGCCCAACTTTCAGTGATTTCTCCTTTTGTATGACTGCTGCTTTTAGCCTTGTGGATCTCAGGGGGATATTCTGTGTTACACCTGGAAATACATATGTAAATAATGAAAATAATGATGCTAATAACAATCATAATTATAATAATCATAATCATAATCATCATAATAATAATAATAATAATAATAATAATAATAATAATAATGATAAAAATAATAATAATAATGATAGTAATAATAATAATAATATCAATAATAACAATAACGATAATAATAATAATAATAATAATAATGATAACAATAACAATAAAAATAGTAATAAGAATAAAAACACTAATTATCAAAAGGTATTTCAGCAATTTGTTGAAACGCTACCAACATTTGGTCACAACTGTCGATCACCCGATATGCAACCAGCAGATCTCGCTCAACAACCTCAGCATGACTACTAGCCCAGGCGTTGACGAGAACCACTCAAGAAGTTCATTCTGCCCATATGCGTGAGCAACCCCCTCTATAATGTAAACAAATATGAGAGCCCTCATTCATCACTCCTAGTGACGTCACACTGAGGCCAGATTAGATGTGTCTAGCGCTTTACAATGGGCCATATGGTGATTGGTCTGTGGCGACCAATCCATGGTCTCTCCATCTAAGATTTAGTTTAGCACTTCTGCAAAAGTGTGTGAGATAGAAACTGAGCATAATTGAAAACATGGAAGAAAGTCTCTAGACTCCATCACTACAGGATGACTTCACTGTTAGTGTACATTTCAATTATCTGGCCTGCTTCACAGAAAGAAAATATTTTAAATGTGTGTTATCTAGAGCTACATGAAAGCTACATGTTTAATATAATTCCCATGTCATTGAGTATGGATAATATGCCTTTAGTTCAATAAGTAAATGCATGGTTTAATAGTGGGTGTTATCTGAATATACCGTGGTCTACCTCGAAAAGTTGGCACCCCAAAGTTTTACAATTGTAATTTTGGACCTCCAGTTTCTAAATCCTGGCCAAGACCCTGTACCGGAATAAAATAATAGTGTCATAACAGATCCAGGGTCTTTGCCAGGATTTCTAAAATTCCTGTCCAATACAGCAATTCACTAAATTTCTGCACAACCAGATTTAGTTACTCAGCATCTTCAAATCCTTATACCAACTGCATTTAATAGCCTATTTTATCAAAAAAGGCAATTTACACTTAAGCCGTATCTTAGAAGATGGTTTGTTGCCAAGAAATATGATTATTAGTCCCAAAAAGTAAAAATTGAAAAAACTTCATGGAAATTTTTGCCCGTCAAAAAAGGAGTTTTTCATGAAACCGATCCTTAGTGCTAAGTCCCTCAACATATCTCTTCATCCTTACCTTTAACATGTTTTGCAGGCCGTCCAAATGCTTGTAGCTTTTGGTTTATGGTGGAAACCACAGGAGATTCTTCATCTACTACAATGGTCACACTGCCCTCTATCAGCAGGTGGTTGCTGTACACAAAATTCTCCTGGCAAAACTGGACGACCGCCTCAGACAACCGCTCAGGAATGGACGACCCCCGCATCCTTGTAGAATTATAACGCAAATTCTCAGTAATTTGGGTCATTTTTTAATAATTACAATTTTTATGGCTCCAGCGTGGCTCATGATGTCTGAAAATACCTTGATGTTGTAATCAACAAGATTCACAGCTCGGTCCATATTTTTTTCTGAAATGGCAACTGGCGATAGATCGAGTTGCCCAGATTTTCCATTAATTATTTTGCAAAATGATTAAAGTGGCCCAAATTTCTAGGGTGGTCTAAATTTCCGAGAATCTGCGGTAATGAATCTATGCAGGACTTTAATAGCTCATAGTTGAAGAAGTCTCTGGATCCATGCTTGAAGCCCTGCTTGCATTCTAAAAGATACAAGGAAAACAAAGCGACTATGATAGTACTGCATGATAACAGTACACAGTACAAGAAATGGAGGAATCTGATTTGATAATACAAGGCAAACAGGGTGACTTTAATATTACTGCATGATTACAGGACACAGTACAAGAAATGGAGGAATCTGATTTGATAATACAAGGCAAACAGGGTGACTTTAATATTACTGCATGATTACAGGACACAGTACAAGAAATGGAGGAATCTGATTTGATAATAAAAGGCAAACAGGGTGACTTTAGTATTACTGCATGATTACAGGACACAGTACAAGAAATGGAGGAATCTGATTGGATAATACAAGGCAAACAGGGTGACTTTAGTATTACTGCATGATTACAGGACACAGTGCAAGAAATGGAGGGATCTGATTGGATAATTTTCAAAGTTTGACCTTTGCACTGTGGTAAGAACAGTGAACCAAGTGTATAAGGATAATAGTTCTTTCACTATTGTTCCATATCCTTGAAGAAGAAGAAGATAAAGGAGCTCAATCCCCAGTGCTAACTTTATCAAGTTAATCATTGCATGATGAAAATATAAAATAACTAAAAGTTTTCATTTTATAATATCTATTTTAAAATAGATTTGTCATAATACTCTTCTGTCAAAAGGATAAAAACATGTTTCTTCAAATTTATTTTACTGACTGAAGGCAGAAATCAAATTTTCCTGTGTTGAGTAGAATTTGTCAGGCCATCTACATACATGTAGGCTATGTATTTGGATATTTCATTTAACTAAATCTTAGATGAATAAAAGAATGGATATGTAGCAAGAGACCAATTACTATATGCGCTACAAGGTCAGGGATCTCGAATCTTAGCGTAAGGGTGACGTCCATTACAGGAAATGTGCACAGAGGCTACCGTAGCGAGCACCCGGGATGTGGAGTGGTGGATACGGCAAGTGGCTGTGCTTCCTGCTTAGTAGCGCCCCCCCCCCCTCAATGCTCTATGCGGTGGTTTATCTATATCTGGGTCAAATCAATCAAGCTATCAGAGGGGGTGTTACATAAAAAGAGACAGTCTCACAGATTTCCCCTCGTAGAAGAAAACTGAGTATAAAAGCAGTTTTAATGGAAATGACTACATAAAAGTGGGATATTTAGGTTTACAAGGAAGTGTATAATACACCGGCTTGCAGCTTAATATAGGAGTTTTAGCGTGCTCTTGAAGGTTGAAAGTTCTATTTAGTGACTTTCAAAAGTTCTATGTGACCATTTCCTGTCATGTCACTAGGATACAATTAAGACCAATAATGAGGGCTCTCATATTGTTTATATTACAGAGAAACTTGCGCGCCAACATGTGCAGAACGCGACTTTTGAGCTTTTTGCCGCAGCCGGCCTATTCAGGTTGACCGGCTGGTTTCATATCCTCTTGTTTTCATCATGACAGGAATTGCGCACATAGAACTAAAAGGAAGTCAATAAATGCCACTTTCTGACTACTAAAGGGCCCTAGAACTCCTACATCAAGTTGCTAACTATTGTATCATATAATTCCTTAAATAAATATCCCACTTTTGTGCAGCCATTTCCAATAAAGCTGCTTTTATACTCAATCTTCTTCAACGAGTGGAAATCTGTAAAGCTGTCACTCCTTGTGTTGACACCCCCGCCCCAGTGCAATAATACTCATCTTTGAGTTTAGCACTTTACTAGGAAGAAGAAGAAGATATACATAACAACCAGAACGTCCGGGCCTGCCAGAGGCAGCGCTGTCGAGGGGGTCGACTAAACAGTAAGCATGGCTGTGTCACAGTGTGCCTTCGTCCTGGAGACTACACAAGTGTAGTTTCCAGGACGGTTGGCAGTGTGGCCATTTCCTGTAATGTTTATCTAAGACCAAATACACTTTTTAAAAAACATACATCAACCTGTCATTGCATCACTAAATTATAGTTATCTAATCTATATTAGTCTGCTTCTTTAAATATAGTCTAAAACTCTGAGGTTGAAAGCAAAATTCCAAAATTATTCGATCTCCTTGACAACTAGCATTAAAGTCTATAATGAACATCGGTTGCTACGCCAGAAAGCTATAATATCACAGACACAGTCATGTTCATAGCCATAGGCTCCTACTGATTTCATATATATTGTGAGCGATAAAGGGGAAACTTCCGATTAATGTCGATTTTTCATGCATCAACAACTCATCTCGAATACGTGCATGGGTACATCCACATACCAATACATGTTCCATATAAAATCGTAAAGGCTTTCTAAGTTTAGTGATCGCGTAGCTAGTGGATTCTTAAAACGTGAACTGAAAACGAAACTCGTACCTTGTCCTGAAGTTCCAGGTTCCGCCGATGGTGGCAGCACACGAAGTGCGTTTAGCAGCGACACAGCTTTTCACTTTGGTGCAACAGGTAGCTTATGGGATTTTTTACTCAGATTTTTCAATGCGCGGCTTTTATTTGACCATTAAGCTTAAGGCGATGCACAGTCTGTCACCAGTGTGCGACAGCAGCCATAAAACATGCGACAAAGCAAAAGCTTTACTTCTGGAATCTTTTCCTCAAACATGACCAATGAGTGTTTTAGATTTACAAAATTATTTTGCATTTTCATACAGCTCAGATTTACTCCAGGACCAATATTGTCTTATAATGCCCCAGGATTTGGACACATAGTTTTATATATATATATATATATATATATATATATATATATATATATATATATATATATATATATATATATATATATATATATATATATATATATATATATATATATATATATATATATATCATACCTGTCAACTCTACTGATTTGAGCAGTACTCTACTCATTTCAGACCCCAAAATTGGTGTCTACTGATTGATCACCTGATTTGAAGAAATCTACTGATTAGCTACTGATTTCGCTGACTTTGAAAAATCCTCCATCTTTTTCTCAGCAAGTTGGTCAGTCTGCCCTCTATCAAGTGTATCTCACGTGACCTAATTACTGTGTGTAGTAATAGATTCCTAGACTATTTTACAAGAAAATATCCAGACGTGAATGGGTTAAGAAGTTGGCCTTTTTACACTATTTTGAGGAATCAGTAGATCCAGAAATTATATAAATATATATATATATAAATATATATATATATATATATATATATATATATATATATATATATATATATATATATATATATATATATATATATATATATATATATATACATATATGTACATATATATATATATATATATATATATATATATATATATATATATATATATATATATATATATATATATATATATATATATATATATATATATATGTATATATATATATATATATATATATATATATATATATATATATATATATATATATATATATAATATATATATATATATATATATATATATATATATATATATATATATATATATATATATGCGCCCCTTCCACTAATTACGTTCAAAAGCGCATTATCACTATGGGGCCAAATGGCCAAAATTGTCAAGTGGCCCTGTATCTCTGGAGTGCATGACCGAAACTTTATGAAATCTGGCCACCAAATAGCTTGCAGAAGTACAAAACATTTGAAAAATTAAAATGACATTGATATGATCTCTTATGACCTTGAAATGACCTTTAACTCTGTATTTTCAACATATCTGATTTTTGGTCCAGGTTATTGCCCCTTAATGATACAAAAATGGAAATTACTTCCGCTTATTATCAGAGACATCATACTCTAGTATATATTTTCAGAAAAATCTATTCATTAAAAGCAACTTTTGAATTTTTTTATGAAGTATGATATGAAAATATTTATTTGCTTTTCTTGCGCCATAACCAGCAACCCTACCAATACCAAACCCACATTATCAGATTGGGCTCTAGGAGAAGATATCATTTAAAAAAAAGATCACCCCAATATCTGCTTTTATCGCAAAGTTATGTCCTATTTTCGAAATCTGCAATGACCTTTGACCTCAAAAATCCAAGATGGCTGCCCTCGGCGGCCATCTTGGATTTCGAAAATTGGACATATCTTTGCAACGGAAGCAGATATCGGGATGTTCTTTTTTTTAAATGATATCTACACTTTTAGCTCTAATTAGTCATATGATTGTCATCTTGGTAGGGCTTACATGTCTGGCAGTAGAAGAGAAAATGCATATGTTAATTTCGACCTTCACAAAAAATTTTCATTTTTGTACTTTTTGTACCGATTCTTTTGTAAATGTATTCTATAGTGCCTTGCGCAAAATCGTATGAGAGCAGATTTTTCATTTTCAGACAATTTTGGGCAGAAAATGTGATTGAAAGAAGGATATGCTGAGAAAAAAATGTTTTCTTATGTCATTTCAAGGTCATCCAAGGTCAATCAAGGTCATTTGGCTTTTTTTTTTTTGTATCCCCATTGGCTATCATGTGGTCTAAAATGATGAGAATATGAAAATGTCTTACAAAGATATGCCCAAATATGCTCTCAACTTGGCAATTTGGGCCCATTTGGCCCCACAGAATTATAAAGAATAGTCAGTGGACAGATGTTTATGGTACCATAAATAAGCTCCTTTCGAAAATAGCGATCTCTCTCTCTCTCTCTCTCTCTCTCTCTCTCTCTCTCTCTCTCTCTCTCTCTCTCTCTCTCTCTCTCTCTCTCTCTATATATATATATATATATATATATATATATATATATATATATATATATATATATATATATATATATATATATTTATGTATATATATATATATATATATATATATATATATATATATATATATATATATATATATATATACATATATATATATATATATATCTATATATATATATATCTATATATCTATATATATATATATATATATATATATATATATATATATATATATATATATATATATATATATATATATATATTCAGCAGAACCTCTCTCTATCTAAAATATATCAATACGGATTTCGCAGGATGGATTTGTCCTTTTTGTTCCTTTTTGTTCCAGTACAATTACAACGAAAGGGGAAGGCAAGTGTTGCGGCAGGGCGCTTAAAGGACAATTCTACCATGGATAAAACAGAGGTCCAAAAAGTTTCTTATGGTATTCTCTACTTAAACCCGAGTTCCCACCAGTGCCCAACTTTCATACAAGAAGTATGTTGCTGTTTAAACACCTCCTAACAGACACAAAATAGAGGCACTGGGGGGGGGGGGGGTGCATTTTAGCCTGTTAATAGCCTCTAAGCAGACTGTTGGTGCAACTAAGTCATTAGCATTAAGGTAACTGCAACCATTTAACTATTAATTTAACCCATTATAAACTATATATTTCCTTGCAGAAATTCTCAACTTTATCACGTTAGTTGTTTTTTCTGTTTACTTCATGTATCACAACTATGGAAATGTTTATTATAATGCAAAGATAAAAGATCGTTTTTTAGGCAGGGCCCAACATAAAGTCATCGGCCCTTATAGGGAACGGCAATTAAGGCGGACGTCCTTTTTGGATCAGCGGTTCTGACCAACATTTCATTGTTCCAGAATTGTCACCTTTTAGTTAAGTAAAGTAAAAAAAATAACTAAAGTAAAGTAACCTTTATTTTTGAGTAGGAAATATTTTAAGGTGCCACTCGAGGCCCCGGGCAGCTAGAAATAAACTGACAAAAGTAGCGCCCCAATGGATTCAATCCTGTGCCCACTAGACTAGTAAGATGGGCTAGTAAGATGGACCAGTGCGCTACCAATTAGGCCACTGAGCCTTGAAGACTACTAAACTGTGTGAAAAGAGACATATTCATGATTTCCTGTAACTTTATTTGGGATTGTGCCTAACATTCCGAGAAAAATCTTGTTATTTACTACTTGGCCACTTTTTTTAATTACCCCCCAAATTTAGATACGGTTCCAAAATAAATTTGATCTCCCCCTTTGGCATGTCAACACGTGCTTCCGTAATCATATGCCGCTGGCTAACTAAGATGGCAACAACCGGCAGAAGCTCGCTGCAATGTCGTTAAAAACAATTACGAGATCTGCCAACCTAATCCCTTTGCAAATAAATAAATAATAGTAATTCTATCTATACGCCTTCACATGTCGTTAACTTTGTGGCATCGCCGTAGAAAAATCCTTACTATACGAACGTGCGCTTGTGGCGTTCAATATCAAATGTTTGCAAACGTTACACTTTTTCAGACGCTACCCGCCTCGAGTATGAAAATGCGTCCAGACCGCCTAAAGTTTTCACCTTTACCATTGTAAAAACAACTACCGACTTAAAATAATCAGTCCCTTTTTTACTAGTAATTCAGGTTTATTGTATTATAGTTTTGTGTTCTTCATCATTTGCTTACGTGAGGCAGTATATTCACGCTCTTTTGGAGGAATGTGTGAATGCAATATATTTGATTTTGTATTTAACATACACACACATAAGTTTCGTTTTTCAAGTTCATCATTGCTATTCATATGTATGTTTTAGTATGTAAAGTATGAATGTATTTGATACGCTAGATGATTATTGATTTAACCCTTTACCCATGCAGATTTGTAATTTCGTTTTTCGTAACATTTGTGCCATACTGTGGTTAATTCGTGACTAGCCAGTTGTAAGTAGTGGAGGAAACTCCAAATCACTGGCAACTTTCTCACATGCCTAGGCCAGGATTTGAACCCATGTAGTGTACCCATGCAGAATGTATCAAAGGTTGTTCTGTTAACCCATTCCTGGCCAATGCTACCTATGATCATTCATTTAATCTGCTAATCTTTTCTCCATCGCATCTTTAAAGGACAATTACACCTTCAGGCTATTATATGCTGAGAACATACTTTGATATGTGTACTTTACTGTCCCTGTTGACCTGAATACTCTTTGGCTTCCCTACCTGTGAAATTGCACTTAATTACCACCCCCAACCAGCCATCCCAGCTGAACACCATGGGCGCCATTGTATCCCACAATGCCCTGCCAGAATCCATCTGACAGCCAGTTCATGATGTCACAATCGCTCTACTTCCTGTACCGTATATCTGGTTATTTTGGCTGTGTGAAATTTTGGCTCTTTAGGGCCAAAACGGGGGTAAGGAAATTATGGCTCATATTAATTTGGCTCTCCCAGGGTCTGAGCCAAAATTACCTCACTTTTGAAATTATCTAACTACCTAAAATGACAAAATGTCTGTCGCTGCATAGCATGTATTCTAGTTCAATCTGTTAATAGTAACTCTGTACAGAAATAGTTTTGTTTAAATTACAATTTGATTGGGGTAGGCTTACCTGCCAAAGCTAATGGAACGTGGCAAAAATACCTGATGAGTTCTCACTGTGTAAAATGCACTTATTACGTACGCATTTGGAGTACCTGATCAAGTAGTTAACTTTTAATTAAGTTTACCATGGTGAATAGAACTCAGGAGGTGGGTAGTGGCACCCCTTGTAATTACAAACAAAGGGATTTTGCAAGGGAGTATGACCAAAAGACAACTGTACATGTGTTTTCTAAACAAACTATACATAACATGCTGCTGAGATTTTTGATTGTAATCATGAAGCATGCCACTTAGGCCAGTGACACACTGTAATTTGCATAACAATACTGCAGTGGACAACTAGTTACTTTGAATAGATTACCTCACATTACATGCCATGCAGTGACTGGCATCTGGTGTCCACACTAGAAACTAAGCTCAACACAACCTGAGCTCAGGGTTAAAGTCGGGGTGTTCAAGGTATGCATTCTTGGCTTTTATTAATTTTGGCTCTTCAAGATGGAGAGCCAAAATAGGCCAAAATTAGATTACCTCCAAAAAACCAGATATACGGTATGCAGAGCTGCCAGAGCCTGTCTAGTGTACACATGAGACAACACACAATGTTGTGAAAATGGTGACTTGTGCTGCTTATATGGATGCTATAACAGATCTGACAAGGGGGAAGGAAAGGGAATTTCCTTCTTCTCCTTCCCTAACCCAAGGATTAAACCAGAAGAGAAGGATTTAGCAGCAAGATGGCTATTCAACATTGGGACAGGATGGACAGTGAAGATATCCATTGTCAAAATTAATCCCAGCTCATTGCATTCTGATGGGAAATCCCATGATATCCAATGCAATCCACACTTAGTCCGAGCTCTCACATGCCAGAAAAGTATGGATTTCCATGGACAAATTAGTCCCCTAAAATCCACACTTTTCCTTACCTGCCTGAAGTTCCTTACCTGCCAGGAGATTCACATGCTGTGTTTAGGAGAGGGTGGATATGCTGGGACTTTAAAAAGGTGCAATTCAATTTTGTCCTCGTAACTGGGATTTATTCAGACTTTCAACATAACTCAGAATCCAAGGAGGGTGGACAAAGCTAGATTTCTTCTGTAAAGGCCCTGAGGTTCTTTTATTTCATTTTTTCATAAGTCCAAGGAAATCGTTGTTGTCTGACCTGCCTTTCAAGGACAGTTGCAATATTGAAACATTGCACTTTGAGAAAGTCTTAGAATACTGTCAATAAGTAAATATATATTTACAATAAACAATGTATTCATATCTGTCCTTATTAGCTCTGGGCTTATCCAGGGTAGTTTTGCACAATTTTGGAATGATTTTCCTGAGATTCCTAATGCTCCTTAATATCTAAAATGTTGAATTGAGTATAATAAGTAATGGTGAATGAGACTGAAAGTGTACACTGGATTTAGTTATAAATATACAAATGAATATGACAGACTTTACAAGCTCTACCCCCTATTAGACAAGTGACAAAATTCCCCCATTTGAACTTTTAACTGAAGTTGACAGTATACTCTAAGACTGCCTGAGAGCCAGCATCTTAGCACAGAAAGAGCCATATACTATATGCTATCTCTAGCTCTACTGAGGGACAACAATGGAACTGCTTTCTGTGAACTTAAGAGGAGGCTGTGTAATAGATAATATCAAAGAAGAGGAGATCAATCTACCTACAATTTAGGAAAAAGGAAAAGAAAGAGGATAATTACCATACAAGACATTTACAATTCAAATATCTTGAGGTCAGTGAATGTTACATAAATTTGTTCTAAAGATTCATCGTTCAAGTTAAGGTGTCTTTTAGGACCATAAATCAGTGCCTTCGGGGCATTATAAAATTTCATAACGAGCTTATGCCTCCCCCTGGTTTCCTGAGTTGCCCCGCAGGGGTGCCATGATGAATTGCTAACCTAAAAAGCAGAAAGGTTAAAGGTCATATCATAAACATAAGCCTAGTGGCCGGACATGAGATTTCTGTATCTTATCCTCTTGGTAGACAATATTTACGTGTATATTTGGTTGGTGGCAGGCTGACACATACACCTTTTGTACCGACTTAATCAAAAGCTCATGGAGGAAATTGGATAATTCTTTGAGACACGTTTTTTTTTTGCATGGTCCACACAGCTATGCCCCTCACTGGTGCTGGCACATGAGACCTCAACCTATTATACCCTGTTCTTAAAAGTAGTGTAGATACGTTTAAGATTTTTCTTTTTCGGTTCATGCATTATATATACTAGCCTAATATATATTATGTTTATTCATATGCCTTTTATGTCACTTTGTTACGTATATTATGTTATATACATAGTACTTTATATACGCGTTTTGTAGTTAAACTACCGTCAATAAAGAATATATATATATATATATATATATATATATATATATATATATATATATATATATATATATATATATATATATATATATATATATATATATATATATATATATATATATATATATATATATATATATAAATATATATATATATATATATATATATATATATATATATATATATATATATATACGTATATATATATTTACAAGGAGAAAATTTACAAAAGAAAATGTGAATGAAGTTCAAACGCCATATTTTTCATTGACTAGACACCTGGACGATATGGATGTGAACTTTGTACATTAACTTCATAATTTCGGCCGAGAATGTTCATGATTTAAACAATACAAAGTCAATGCTTTCATGTTCTGATTTATTTCTCCTCACATATTTCAGGAAAAAGGTTATCATCCGACTGTGATAACACATGTTGCGGTACGATCTGAGCCACGACTCGGCAGATGTAGTGCATACAACCAAAATCTATGTTTTGAGTACGATATTATGCAAATTTTGTTTATTTTTTGAGGTAGAGGACTCTTATTCGATTACCATTGGATATCCATAAGATGCCTATAAGCTTGACGACGATCGTCGCAGACTGATACACGACAGGTATTGGACAGTTATTGGACCTGAATATGTTCTTCAAGATCAAACCCGCATTTAGTATGACCGTTATTCGATGTTCATAGGTAAACCCTGACTATTATGCGATAGTAATACGATTACTATACGATGGGAGTACGATCGTACAGGACTGCTATACGCTATTCAAGTATTCAAGTCGTATAGCAAGCGTATGAGTAGCGTATGACAGTCGGGATATACCTTTGAGCATCGTATAACGGTCGCACCATCTTGTTTTTCGCTGTCTGCTATAGCAGCCGAACTGTCATGGCTGCCAGTTCCGGTCACATGACTAAAAATTTTCTTACCAATAGCCGACGTGTAAACATCGTGAATAGCGTACAGGTTACCAATAGGCAATCAATAGCTATCGTATAAGTGGCAATAAAGATCATATGCACATCGTATGCAACTTTCCCACGCTCTTTCATACGCAATACGCGGATGTGCGTCTGATGTGCATAGGACGTCGCCGACCTTCATACGATGTTTACTCGCTAGCTATTGGCAGCAACTCGACCGGGCCGGTTTTGCCGATCGAACATGCAGATTTTGAACATCCCAAAATGGTCGTGGCCATACCTGACCTCAGTACGAGTTGCGCCGACCCAGCCTGATCTTCATACGATCATGCCGATCAACAGGCTGATCTCTATTCAATTTAACACGATCGCTTGATCGTGTTCGGATCATGTTCTAGATCGTGAATGTGAGAATGGGGCTTTAGGCTAGAAATAACTTTTTTAGAGTAGTTTTTTTTGTTTAGTTCCGTGTGAGTCAACTATGACCATCGTTTGTTTCATAATACCTGCAGTATTTATTATATGTTGTTGTTATATACATAGGAATACAGAAGGCTGAGGTGTTAGTGTCGACTGTAAAATGAGAAAACTATATAAATACATACTATACATGGTGGTATGACAATTGAATGACAATTGAATACAATGGTATATGAGTGGACAATATTGATTTCTGCAAGGCTCTAGGCTTATGACCCTTTTGATATGCTAAAATGAAAATTAAGATAATATTGACAATATATTTGTTGAAAAATACAATTGACCGTACATAGTTATTAACTAATGCAACCAATTTGGGTAGTGTGAACACTAATATACATTCATTCTTATTAAAGTATTTAAGTACTGTATTCCACAATTTGTCAAATATTGCCCATTTACCCTTGATATCTGCGTTGGACCTTTCTGAATAAAAGATATCTATATTTGATAATAACTTGCTAGTATCACCTATACTTATTCTATCTCAGTATGGAGAAGTAGTCAAAAGAAGGCCTCCTTCTGAATAAAGATATGAGTATGACAAGTAGTGATATATTTTGTACGAATAAAACCTCATCCAAATGAACTTCTTGAAACTGACATGACCGGCAAAAATCCTTTCAAGGTATTAGCATGTCTGCTCATATGACTACACTGCAAAAATTATAAGTAAACATTTACCCTATTTTGGTGTAACTGAGCTGCACCTGATTTGGGTAAATGTTAACCCTGACATATGTGAACTGGGTTAACGTTTTCAGGAATTAAATGTTGGCACTGTACCATGTTGACATTCGTCTGAAAGCTGCTGCCTGCTGGTTTCTCTCCAATGAATACCAGCATGTCAGGGTTTCAGTCATTTTCCAGCTTTTTGCAACCTCTTCCGTAGGACAATTTAGCTACTGAAATCAGAAGGGATAAACTTCATTTGGTGACACTCATTGTTATATTTCAGAAACTACAGCCTTGGAAATTATTTTCTTGCGTATGTCATCCACTCCTGGTAGGAAAGCTCCAAATAGGTAGACCCCTCCAAGGACATAGAATCCGTAGCAGTAAGAACCAGTAGCCTCTTGTAGAATACCTGGCCAGAAATAGAAGAGTGGACAATAGCTAGAAAATAGAAATATTGATTTTGATCACAATAATGATGATAATGATAATAATAATAGTAATAATAATAATAATTATCATGATAATAATAATAATAATAATAATAATAATAATAATAATACTGGTGGTGATAATAATGATAATAATAAAATAATAATAATAATAATAATAATAACAATCATAATGACAATAATAGTACGAATGATAATGAAAATAATAAAAATAATAGTAATTATAAAAATGAAAATAATCGATATATTAGAAGTATTAGATAGAAGAAGAATGAACAATAATATCACTACTACTACTATCACTACTACTACTGATACTACTACTACTACTACTACTACTACTACTACTACTACTACTACTACTACTACTACTACTAATTCTACTTATCTCTCGATAGCATAGCACTACTTTCATTTTAAAAGGTACAAGCGTTTGAAATATTCTGCGGAAATCAAGATTTTTCTTTTGCATATAAACAATTTTCTAATCAAATTATTTGTGAGAAATCAATTTACAAATGAAAACTAAGTATTAAATGCCTTTACTAAAGCATAAAACCGCGGGGTCCCAAATCCATTTGACACCATGAGGCGCAGTTAATTAGGTTTAATTACTATTGATTCAGCTATTTCTTCCAATCCGAATGCTTAATTGGTACCATGTGACCCTATGATGTTTATTACACAGTTTACATTGCCCTTGGGCCTAGAGCTGGGGGCAGTGTTAATTTTTTAGAAATTTTCCAGAGCTGAGTTATTGCCCAGTTATAATGCTCTTTCAATTAAATGGACATTTAAAACCCAGAGGTCTGTTTTCTTTTAGGAGCAATGATAAATACCTTTTAGACTCTTCCCCAGGGTGTTATGAAGATTTTTCATGGGCCTTCAGGCTGGTGGGCTGATCCTTGGGCCTACGGCCTTCAGGCCTATAACTAATCCTCATAACGGCCTAGGGAAGTCAATAAAACTTTAATATACGTACCCATGATGGGTGTGGATATGGCACTAGATATATTTCCAAATGCGAGCATCATTCCCATTGCTGACGGAATGTTTTTATTTCCAACAGAGTCTGCCAATAAGACTGCAGCATAGCAAATAAAGCTACCTCCAAAAACACCATATAGAACTGCAAAGACTACAAAAGTGGAGAATCCTTGCAGGTGGACGACACCTATACAGAGACACCCAGCGGCAAGAAAGAACATCTGGACAAGATGGCGCCGGCTGATGTATCCTAGGTCGCCCACATATCCCCATCCAATGCGTGCAAAGAGTTCAGCGCCAGCTATAATTGATAGAAGTAACGAAGCCTCTGCTTTGTTCAAACCTTTCTCCATAGCCAATGCTGGGAATAGGTAGACAGTGTTGATAAATGCAGCAACTCCACAACACCATATCATTACTTGTAGTAGAAATGCAGGTTGTAAGAACAAAGCGAGGTCGAAGCATTTTCTTTTTGCAGCAACAGACTTGGGCGGTTCATCCTTATCTTCGTCATCAGTTGTGGGTGACTCTGCAATGAATATATTTGGCATTGACATGCTAAGATCAGCCAAACTGATGCCTCCAAAACTTTGAAAACCTATTGCTGTTTTGCCATTCCTCGGTAGATTCGAATGGTGGGAAGGTTTGATTGAGTGAAGTTCCATGCAGCTTAGATATTCAATGACATTTGCTTCATGCTTGTTGTTCCGAGATCTTGCAACCATGCGATCATCATGTGTGTGCCGCAGTTCCTCAAGATCAAATTTATTTATTTCTGTCTCCCCAGGCTGATGAGAAGGTGAGTTTACATCGTTACCTGTGTGGTCTTTAAGTTCATTTTCATACAAAAATGGTTGACTTTCATGTGTGTTGCTTGATGCAAATTGGCCACTCTCACCTTCACATATCACCCGTTTGTATCCGCAACTGACTTCTAATGTTTGTGTTGACACTGGCTCATACTTTCGTTCAGTTACCTCTGCCTGGTTCGGTCCTTGTTTGCAATCATATTTTAGTGTTTTGCAGGTGTAAAATGATGTAGGTCTCAGAAGAGCCCCAGCAACCATATAGTTCAATCCGAATGCACCTAGGATCAGCAAGCAGCCACGTACTGTATACTGTTCGATTAAAAGGCTGGAATAGAATAAACCAATAGATTGCACTGTAAAAGTGAATTTCGGACATAAATTGTGAAGAAAGGGCCATTTTGAGACGTTTACATCCAGGGGGGGGGGGGAACTTTGGTATTAAGGGGGGCGCATACGTTTGTTATCAAAATTAAAAAATACCCCTAAAGCACTGATTTCTGGCCACATAAGCACCCTTATTTTAATAAAAACGAATTTTCCCACTAAAGATTTTATAATCTTCTGCGTGTTTAGCGGCAGCAAGTGGCGGCAGCAAACTCGGAAGCCCAGTCACTTCGGGAGTCACTCGGCGTCACAGCCGCTTATATTTTGCACCTAGGATCAGCAAGCAGCCATGTACTGTATACTGTTCGATTAAAAGGCTGGAATCGAATAAAACAATATATTGTACTGTATAAGTGAATTATGGACATAAACTGTGAATAAAGAGCCATTTTTAGATGTTTACATATGATACTACCAACACTCATAAACCTGAAGATTGGAGTGGGTCCCAATAGAAATGGGGCCATTCACTCTAATCTTGTACAAATAAGCACCACCACTCCAGTCAAAACATCAGGACTGACTGTGGGATGCCTGAACATCCAGTCTGCCAGGAATAAAACAGACATCATCAGAGACATTGTCATTAATCATGACATAGACATTCTTTCGTTAACTGAGACCTGGCTCACCACGAAAGATAAGGATGATTTCCACGTCAAAGGACTATCTTTACCTGGGTATGAACTCAAACATACACCAAGACGTGGAAATCAAGGATATGGAGGGGTTGGTGTCCTACACAAGGCTTCAATCAAAATCATCAAAACAGATGTTTACAAGTCAGACAGCTTTGAAAACATGCAGATCAAGTTTAACACAGGATCACGCTGCCTTGATTTAATTACCTTGTATAGGCCACCACCCAACCAAAAGAATAAGTTCACCACTGGTCAGTTCTTCGAGGAGTTCTCTTCATTTCTCCAGGACAAAGTCACTGGCTCAGGTGACTTATTGATGGTTGGTGACCTAAATTTCCATCTTGATAAAAAGACTGACAACACCACCCACAAATTCACTGATATGCTGGGGTCACTGGGTATCGAACAACACGTCAATAAACCCACTCACATGTCTGGACATATATTGGATGTTATCATGTGTCGAGACACAGATAATCTTGTACAAGAGGTCCAGGTGGGTGATATGATAACAGACCACAATCTACTGTTATGCAACGTCCATCACCCCAAGCCACACCTTCAGAAGACAAAAATAATAACAAGGGCCTTTCGCTCCATTAACCTGCCCAGTTTTAGAACAGACATTTCACAAGGACTGGGGGATCCTGATGACAACCTCTCTGTCACTGATCTCATGGACATATATGATACACAACTAACCAATGTGCTGAATAAGCAAGGAAAAGTCTATTGTAATAAGACCACAACAGCCTTGGTTCTCAGATGATCTCCATCGAGCAAAATCTGAGAAAAGAAAAGCTGAAAGGCTGTGGAGGAGAACTGGCCTGACAGTTCATCGTGAAATCTTCAAGGAAGAAAGAGACAAATACAACAATCTCCTTGAAAGTAGCAAAGTGTCATATTACAATCAGAGGATTATTGATTGTGATTCAAAAAGCGATGTCCCAGACAATGAATGAACTCCTCTTCAGGCAGAAAGTGTCAAAACTCCCAGAGCACAGCTCTGCAGAAGAACTTGCAAATAGGTTCTCATGCTTTTTCAAGGAAAAGATTGATAAAATCAGGGATAACCTCCCTGACTGCTCTGACATCAACCTGGAAATAGCACAGTCACCACCTGTTTCCACTCTGAATGTTCTGCGGAATACTACAGAGGAGGAAGTATGGAAGATAATTTGCAAGTCTCCTGCGAAAAGCTGCATGCTTGATCCAATCCCAACTTGGCTCATCAAAGAAAGTAGAAGCGAATTACTTCCAGTAATGACTAACATCATTAATTCTTCTCTCAGATCTAGCCAGGTACCGAAATCCATGAAGTCGGCTATAGTAACACCGTTACTTAAGAAATCTACCCTAGATCCAGATATTCTAAAGAACTACCGTCCTATCTGTGCCTAGCATCTCCGTAAATGGTGAGATTGTTAAGATTCTCAATATACCTATCGGCAATCTGGGCTCTGTTTTTGACCCAAGCATGAATATGGCCGCACATGTGTCAAAGGCAGTCAAATCTGCAAACTATCACCTTCGAAACATTGGAAGGATCAGAAAATACTTGACTGCAGAATCAACTAAAGGTGCTGTCATATCCCTGGTAACCTCAAGATTCGACTACTGCAATGGACTTCTCTGTGGAATACCTGAAGAGCTAATATGTAAGCTCCAGAGAGTACAAAATAATGCCGCCAGGGTGATCACACTCACAAAGAAGTATGACCATATCACTCCAGTACTAAAGGAACTTCACTGGTTACCAGTCAGGAAGAGAATTGAATTCAAGATTCTTCTCCTGGCGTACAAGTGTTTGCATGGAACTGCACCCTCTTACCTGAGGGAAATGCTGAAAGAGTATGTCCCACCACGGACACTGAGATCAACATCCAAGAACTTACTCTGCGAGCCGAGAACCAACATGAAAACCTACGGTGACAGATCATTTAGTGCCTGTGCCCCAAAACTATGGAATCAGCTCCCAAATAATATTCGGGCAGCTGGGAGTGTGGCAATCTTCAAACGACAATTGAAAACACATCTGTTCAAAGATGTATTTATCAAATAACTATGTGGATATCAACATCTATCCTCTGACAATGAATGTAATGCGCCTTTGAGCATGTTTATATGGAAAGGGCGCAATATCAAATGACAATATTATTATTATTATTATTACTCATATTCGGACGAACTGTGGCTGTTTAGATTATTAATTAAAAGAATGATAGACTCAAAATCATGAATCTTATATATGCTATATAAACAGAGAAAACCTTTTTTCTTTAAATTTTGTTACACTGATACAAGGTTGCTTATTATACACATCCGTTAATGTATGATCTAAGCAGAATTCAATATTTCTAACCAAATTCATCCCATTTATTGTTGACAAACTTATGGATTGTTCTTTGATGCTTCAAGTTAATGTAAAATTAGAAATATTTTCTTTTCACAGCCAATCATTAACATTTGATCATGTATCCCGTTCTAGTGTTAAAGCACACTTACACCATGAGTAAAACTAGTTTCTTAGAGTATTCTCTACTGAATCGAAGTAACTACCACTGACAACCTTCATACAAGAGTTATATTCCTGTTTAGAATTAACCTAAACCATGTGAAATGATGCTACTGGCAGCAGCCCTTTTAGTCTATTAGAACGTATACGAAGCTGCTTAGTTCATATTTGTCATCTGATGGTAGCAGCTAATGACAAGTACGAACCAAAAAGCCTCAGATAAACTATCAATAGAATAAAATGGCTGCTGCCATGGTTTCTTCGGGGGCTGAATAAAAACTAGTTGGGTCTAGGTTTTATTCATGGTGAAACTGTCCATTAACGATTGCCAGAATAAAATTGTTAGATAACAGTTACCTTACTATTGGTGGTATTACACAGAAGCCTAAACTCGCTCCAGCTGAGGCCAAACCGTTTGCAAAAGAACGTCGTTTTTGAAAATATTGTGGTATCATACTCAGAGTGGGTCCGTATACACAACATAAACCAAGGCCTGCAATTACAAGAATAAAATAGGTGTATTTTGCTTCTTAAAGCTTAAGGCAAGAAAATCCACCAATAAAAGAGCTGTCTAAATTAAAGCGACACCTTGCATAGAATGTCATATCAAATGAGTTGTACTAATTGACCTATACTCGATTTTGTATGGAATGATATTAACATTTATACATGAAACTCGCCAATTTTGTATACAATTAATATATTCTATGAAATGATTGTATCCTTATGCATAGGAATATGTTACAATGATTCGAATTAGGTACTGTACGTTACAATTATTGATGCACTTTATTTCTTTGCAATGCTTATTTACTGAACTTCGAATTTCGTAATATTTGAATTGTTTGGTTCAGTGATATACAATAACTAAAACCTCCACCTTAGACTTGCAGCTAGTGAAGATACAGTGTCTAGAATGGCAGAAATGGGATGATAACAAAAATCTCATTACCATTGATTCCGTATCCCACAATGACCAGACCTATGCTTGGAGATATGGATATGATAATATTCGATGCACAAGTAAGAATGCCACCACTAATAACAACTGGGCGAATTCCAAAACGCTCAGCTAGGATACCTGCCAAAGGGCCTGAAAAACATACAAATATTGGATTGTAAATATAAAAAAATGCTTTAAGTTTAAGGTTTAAGGTATTGTGCACTGACTGAACACTGTCTCTGTATAAACCACTGATAAATGGGAAAGTTTTAGGTGACTTGGAATTAGGTGGTCATTTTCGTGTAATTCCCCAATTTCCAGCACCAACTGCATATTCTAGGTCCAGCAATAATATGGCTGAAAGTATGACGATAAACAGAACTCCAAATCCAAGCTTGCTCTCTGAGTGATAGATAGTTTCCACATGGCTTCTATTTGCAATTTTCATTTTCTTTCCATAGGCTACTCTCCCTCGATACTCGTGTATTTGGTGAATTGTTCAAACAATTTGTTAATAAAAAGATAAACATACGATCAGACAAATTTAAACATAGCTCTCTAAACCGAGTTATGTATGATGAATATTTGGTAAGGAACTGTTGAAAGCAACAGAGATTTCAAAGAAGATTGACGATAGATGGAATTCCATATCCAATATACTTTTTAGTAACCTGACCTCTGATCCAACATTGACCTGCTAATCCAACATCGACCTACTTATCTAACATTGACATATTAATCTAACATTGACATACTTATTCACCATTCAGTGCAGTGATCTGATACCTTAAGCTAAGTTACTGAAATTGACCTGCTTACCTCCAAAAGCTCCCACTATTGCCCCTGTTGTCTTCGTGAGAGACGTCAAGGAGGCTCCACTTCCAAAGAGCTCCAACAATTCCACGAAAATCAGTCCCTGGGATTTTGGCAGACCACTTATAAACACGTTCATCCAACCACAACCTAAAACAAGTGCATTTTATGCATAAGATTCCCAACACTATCAATGGCAGGATCATAGTTCATTGTCACGTTCAGTACTATTGATAATACAGGCATGTATTGTCATTGGACATTTTACAGTCTTTGGTGTATTTTCCCATTCAACGCTATGATGAAACCATCATAAACTAGTCATCATAATGGATACCTGTGCATAGGATAATCTCAAAAAGATAAACCCTATTAATTTTTCCTGAAGGTTATCCTCCTCTGATACTCGTGTACTTGGTGGTTTGTTCGTACCATGTGCACAAATATAAACATAGGATCTAGCAAATCTGAACCCTACCTAAGACAATCATCCAGGCATATCCAGTATCTATGTAATCCACCTGCTTCTTTTTCTTGGCCATGTTGTTGGTGTTCAAGCTGAACTCTGCAAAACAGGATATCATTATATATCTACTTACATTTTTTACATTTTAACCGCCTTTTGATATAGTCATTTTTCAGTCAATTGCAGTAGCAAAACTTCCACAAAAGCATCACATTGATGTAACTAAGAATGATTAGAACACAAAATAATAGTTCTGGGGGATGTAAATATGGATCTTTTGTTCAATCTGGTGATCATTATTGGGAAAAAAATGATATACCAAAATAGAGGAAAGAGAAACCAATAGTTAATGAGACATTTAGAAAGACCACTTGAAATAGAAAGAGAATCTGAGGAACTGTATGCATTTAATAACGATGGACTGGAGATGTATGAGAGAAAGTGGGGAATATATTTAACAGAATAATACAACATATAGTTAACAATATGTGAGCTCTAATACAAAAAATGAGCAAACTTTGTGACGTACATATTTATATATTTTTTCTTTTGGTAAAGTCCTCCATGTGTGTCAAATGTATGTAAAAGGGAGGCAGGTATCACTTGTACAAAACTGTAGATAATATTTGAGATATATGTGAGATACTGTATAAATGTTACATATATATGTGTTATTTTTATTTATGTTTTCCAAAATGTTAGAAATGAAAATAAACCAACTATGGGTTATCCACAGTTCATAAAAACCAAAAAAGATGGATTAAGGTATGTAACTCTCGAGTTCAAGCGATAGATCTGCCTGAGCCGACCAGAGTAGGACGACCCATGATATATATGATCTACACTGCCATAACCTTGAACTTTGAACTTGCATGTCACAATCTAAAATTAATGTGGGGGGACCTGATGAAAATCTTTTAATCTTGTTGTGAAAATGGTATACGGCCGATGTTTGCGTACAGCCATGAGTATCACACTCGACCTTACAGCCTTGTACGATACTCCTGCCTACTTGCAGCCATCTTGTTGTATACCATTTTTACAACATGGATAACTAATAATAATCTATCAATCACCAACATCCTCTTACCTCTTTTGAATGAAAGTATCTATAAGTACCTTCCAGGATAACATGATATTGGATGTTTTCTTTCTGTTGCTGTATCTTTCTTTTTTTCATATTGGTAGCCAAACGGTAGGAATATCCATAGATATATGACAGCTGCTTAATGTTACGGACCAAAATCTGTGCTTCTAATCAAAGTTCTCTAACATTTTAACACTACAATTTGGGTCGATAAACATATGTTTGACAAATCTTATCAAGAAACAATCTTCAACTCATTTTCTCGCTAAGTTACTTTAAATGAAAAACACGACTTCATCTAAGAAAAGTTGCAGTGAAAAAAAGCTTAGTGTTGTCCAAAATTACCCACATTCTCTTGGCTATACCATGCCCAAACAAAAACATGGTTAAAGACATTGAAAATGTTGTGTCTGACTTCCTTTGCAGTGGTAAACCCCTCGATTCAGAAAACAAGTAAGAGGCTGAGATAAAAGAGAGAGGTGTGAAACTTCATAACATCATGCTTTTCTCAAAATGTCATGGTTCAGCAGACTTGTAACAAGTAAAGGTAATTATTCCAGAATTCCAGAGGATATTGTTATTGATAGATGTCTCTTTCTTGGATGCAATCACGTGAAAGAACATATTAAAAGGGTAACCAATCCTTTCTGAAAAATGCATCCATCAATCATTCATTCATATACAATCCATAAAAATGTTAAAGACTTGGACCAGTTACCACAATGGTATAAGAAAGACTTTGGTGGGAAAGAGGGATTTTTAAAATCTCGGATGAACATTTTAACTGAAGAAGGTATAATGCTCGACCGAAAACACATATTTCTCAGGTTTTAGGAAAATCTGAACAGCAATAAGGGGAATACAGTCAAATTGCCTCAACGACCACTTCTCTTAAACGACCACTTGCCTTGAACGACCGTTTCAAATTCCCCCAAGGCTATTTCCTGCATATTTTACCTTGATTAAGAGACCACTTGCTTGACGCGTCCAACGACCATGAAATTTTATCCCTAAGAGTAAATGGTCCCTCATTCAACGGCCACTTGAATGCCTGGACGCCTTGTATACTGGAAAGGGCACAATAAAATAGTGACATGATCGGTAAAAATTTGAAAGTATATCATTTCTGAGGGTCCTCAATTAATGATATAGTTCAACTTTTATTTTTCTGAATTGTTTATTCTTAAAATAAACATGACAACCTCAATAATTCCAGGTCATTATTGGAAATCCTTTGTCTTTTCATAACCTCGCTCAGACCCTCAACCCCTTCTTAAGAGACCACCTCTTTAAAAGACCAGTTTTGACATTTCCCTTGAGCGGTCGCTTAATAGAGGTTTGACTGTATTGGTCTGAATACATCCCATAAATGAAAACAAAAGACTGAAATTCAATTTGAAGTGGATGAACTAGAAAATGGTTTTATAGTTAATCTCAGAACAAATGTCAACATATATATGAGATATATATGCAGAACATTTCACTATAGAATAGCTACAAAGCGAGAAATAATTAAAATGAATACTCACACAAGATGATAAATGTAGCTTTTGTAGAAACCTTAAAACATCTAGTATACAAATATACAAAAGCAGACTCTTTCTGGGTGGATATACAAACATGGACAGGGTTTTTTCATAAACTGGATGCCAAAACTATCCTACTGTGAGAACTTAGAAGAAAGTACAAGTTGCTCAATGTAATGAAAATCTTCACTTGTTTTGCAACTGCGTCTAAGCCATAACTAGCAAATTCTCAGTGATGGAGGAAACAGGAGTAACCGGCGAAAACCAACGCATAACCCCAATTCACTGGTAGCTCTCCCAGATCACTCGGCCCTCCAGATGCTATTTGCTGAAGATTTTTGTATAGACTGACGCATAAATAGTTACCTACCTAACTTAATTAGTCGTGCTGTTGTCAGGATTCTCAACACATGTGTTGCCCAACTATTAACCCTTCCTATGCTGAGTTGACTTTCGCCCAAAGCACAAGGATGCAAAGATTATCGAAAACCATCTAAGCCCTGTCATGTTGATATTCATTGGATAGCTCTCACTGGGTATTCTCAGATGAGTACCCACAGGACAGGGTTTCAATCATTTTCAGTTGTTTTTGCATCATTTTCTATTTGCCAAATTAGCCACCAGCAGTGTAAGGGCTTACCCTAATAATGCTGAGGCGACTTTCGTCAAAGACACAAGAACGCAGAAAAGTTTGAAACCCTTTTAAACCATGCCATGTTGGTAAGCATTCGAAAGCTCTTGATGAATACCAGCAGATGATCGAGTACCCAAGTGCCAGGGTTTCAGTGATATTCCAGCTTTAGTCACATCATTTTGTATTCACCAAATTAGCCACCAGCAGCACAAGGGTTAATCAAGGTAAGAGTAAACACCGTTATTTCGGGTCATGTAACGTACGATGATTTATCCGCCCCTTATCATTATATCATTCCTAGAAAGAGCAAATTGATCACTCATGACCACTCATGCTATGAGACTTATCACAGTCGTATCTAGATGTTGAACACGGTTTTTGACCTGTAGTATTTATGATAGTTGACAACTACCCGCAGGCAAATATCATACATGATTGTACAATACAGAATGCATTATCTATGTTTCTCTTTTTCTCTTTTGATTTTCAATCGTCTCCTCGTTTTCAACACCTAAGACTATGCAACAACCAGGAAGATGAAAGTCCGCCCTTTATCATAATAATAATAATAATAATAATAATAATAATAATAATAATAATAATAATAATAATAATAATAATAATAATGATAATAATAATAATAATATTAAAAAAATAAAATAAAATGATGATAATAATAATAATAATAATAATAATAATAATAATAATAATAATAATAATAATAATATTGATAATGATGATAATGATAATACTGATAATGAAAATGATCTAAAGTCTGAAATAATTGTCGAAAGTATCATAGTTGCAGATGTCAATTTCCGGCTGCAGTATTTATGGATTAAGGCATGTGATAAAGTGACCAATTTATGGGATAGCATAGAACAATGGTTGACAGATGCATTGAATCAACATGCAAAATGTATCCAAAATTGATGAAATCTTCGGGATAAATAATAGGGATTAGTTAAAAGGCGTTTATTTCACCAAATGAAATCTGAGGAGTGTTGATCTAGCAAATGAAATGGGTTTAAGTTTCAAATGAAAAAGAATTGCAAATGACTTATGATAGTTCATTCAATTTGACATATTCATATATTTTATTCATATGATGATTACATGGTAATTTGTTCCACCGCATGACCCGGTATATGCAACTACTAGTATACTAGGAACCTGCTTTTATACATCGTGACACATTACCCGTACAAGATAATTTTGCTGCAGAACAGGACTAAATTTCAAAATGGTGGTGGTTACATGGAGAATGTCACTGGCACAACTATTGTATTTATGGTGGTAAAACGGCCGAACATCTTACTTTCCATCGGGTGAGTGTTAGAGAATGGTTCAAGGAACACACACAACTAAAATTCTTTGTATGTTTCCTTGAGAGTTTTGAGCGGCGATGGTTTGTTTACATTTGACTCTGTCCACCTTGTGTATTATATATAGAAGAGAGGGGTAGTACTGATGTTCATGTGTTGTTTTCTCTGGTTGCAGGGGTCCTAGGACGCTCAAACTTCGAATCAGACTGGGGAGAATGTGGCCAACGCCATCATAACGATCATTAGTGGCCAGGACGAAATTCAAGACAGTTATCACCACAAGACATCTGTACAGACACAAATACTTGTGGCCCGGGGCACTCCAGGTGCATCAACGACCAACTACAGTGCCGACATTTAATTACTGCACTAAATGCGTGGGCAGCCCGGGCATAAAACACGACCGCATGCCCAATTGTCACCCAGTTTCATGGGAATGGATTCATGGATGACCTCATAACTGAATGTCACTCTGATTGGGAAGTTACGTGGGCCATTGATGTGCTTGGTTTATTTATTGACATGTTATCCATATGTGTGTGCATAACCATGCACTCGCAGACGTCCGGTCGACTGGTGCAGGAATCAAATGTCTGCACTGTACTATCTAATCAAATTTTATTCTAGAATTGCAGACAATATGACGATAATACTAGTTACCCTCTTTTCAAAAAAGGGATACGGTCTGGGGTCTGCGAGAAGCCAGCCATATCGCATGAGGCTGGAGGTTATTATCAATATCGGGGTACTAACATTAACAATTAGTGAAAAGCAATGTTCGTACCCCGATACGGTCCAGTACAACAAAGCAATTGCCTAATCAGCTGCTAGTATCAGAGTGTAGCTGATATGATAAACACAAATATCTTGTACGTCGTTTTTTTATATGTAGCACAGATAGTGTTTTATTATGTCTTGATGTAAATTATTGCACTTGCGATAAAGCTGTTGAGGTGGAGGGGTTCGCACTCAATGTTCACACTTGTGGACTGAACTCACATCAAAAATATATCACACCATAAATGTACAACTAGAAAATGCACGCTTTATTTTCGCATCATTCTCATTGCCATTCTGGCAGACCTTTAGTCAAACGTAAATCCCAGGTATTTTTGTCTACGTGATGCCTTGATTATTAAGGGATTTCTCCTGAAGCTCTGAAGTTCACGTATGCATGCCTACACATTTAACATCTTCTCCTGTCGATGTCTGTCTATGTCTTCTCCGAAATACGTTAAAGGGCAATTCCACCATGAATAAAACAGAGGCCCGAACAGTTCCTTATGGTATTCTCTACTTAATCCCAAGTTCCCACCAGTGCCAACCTTCATACGAGAAGTATATTGCCGTTTAAACACCTCCTAACGACTGCTAATGGGTTAGTTGCACCAACAGCCAGAAATAAGCTATTAACAGGCCAAAATGGCCACCCCAGTGCCTCCATTTTGTGTCTGTTAGGAGGTGTTTAGACAGCAATATACTTCTCGTATGAAGGTTGGCACTGTTGGGAACTTGGAACTTCAAGGCGATATCTGACGGTTTTAACGATGTTGTGCATCTCTCAAACATTCACCAACGTCTCCAAATAGATATGCAATGCGTTTTGCGTAGTTCAATAGTCGTGAAGTGATGTTCTTGCAATTTAACATAGTTATCGGTGGAATATGTACGGCCTCTGTACGACCTTAGACGAACATCACGACAGGTACTTCTCAGGTATTGTAACAAGGTCACTAGTATAATGTATGTAGTAATTGCAAGCATATTTCGCTGAACAGGTTATGAATATTGTCTCCTTTACACTACCATCAGGTTTAGACATGAAACAAACATCACCGTAAGGTATTTCGTGATCGTATGTAGTTAAAATGTGCTGCGGAAAAAATAAATCAAAATGTACTTACTAGTAGAGATCACGTACGAACAGACTGAGTGCAGCAGTGTGAATGAACTATGCTAATGAGGTAATGTATGTGGTTAACCCGTCCAATGAGCGAGTAGGGCTACTTTCATCCAAAGCACAATGACACAAATAATTGTGATAAACATCTAAATCCCGATATGTTGGTATGCATTGGAAAACTCTCGCTGAGTTCTGTCAGGTGCGTACCCATGCGCCAGGGTTGCAGTCATTATTTTGAGGTGTGTGGCTTTTTGCATCATTTTGTGTTCGTTAAATTATCCACCAACAGCATAAGGCTTACGCATAGAACTATTATAGCTTACAGGGCACCAGGATATGTTATTAATCAATGAGCGAGGAAATGTTACGATGTTGCAGGTGTGAACGGCAGAAATAAATCGCTGTTTTTGGGGAAAACGAGAGTATTTTTTCTGCCGTTCACACCTGCACCATCGTAAAATGTTGAATACTGATATGAATACTAATGAGATATCGATGACCCTTTTTATCTAATAAACAAATACAAAAGAAAGTCTTTTTTACTACTTAACCATAAATAGATGGAATACCGTTACGATAATTCTTGTGCAATCTTCATCGCAAGAGGATGGCAGGAATGTATGACTATGAACACTTATAGTATGAAATAGGTGGCAGATTCGGAACAAAGGAGACTTCACTTTATCATCTAGACTTGCGTCTATAGTCCTCACTAACAAACACTGCGACCACATTCAATTCCTGCACTAAACGTGTGGGCAGTTCGCACGTCCGATTGCCACCTCGTTCCCGGGGCACGGAGTTGACCATAGGTCCCTGGCCTCACAACTGAACGTAGCTTTGAATCTCAAGTCACGTGTCTCATTGACTTATTTTGTTAGCATGTTCTTCGTTTTGTGTTCCTTACAACCAGGCACTGGCAGACGCCCAGTCGACTGCTGCAGGAATTGAATGTCAGTACTTAAGATACTAAACGGTACCCTGAATGAACCCCGGATCCCTCGGTTATAGTTTGAGTAATCAAGCAGGAATATACACAATATGGCATAGTTTCGAAAGGAAGTTTTATACAACAACTTTGATTACATCTTTTCACAAGTGATATGTTGAACACCTCTTCGGAGTTATATGCATATTAAACTCACTCTTCGCTACATGGCGAGTTCCAATGACTGAGTTAAGGTGGAACCCTACCCGATACGCGGGTCATTTCTAAAACTTGAATATCTGAACACTGAGTTAAATGAAGTCAGCGGCACTTATGTTATTATATAAGTTACACATACCTCATAGTTACTGAATAATTATGGACTTATCAATAAGTGGCTATTTTGAGATAATATTTGAGGTCATATGAATGTAAATGAATGTTCTCAATATACCTTAATTCATGCTCATGCTTTTGATTTTAATTATCTTATACTTTTTGATACATAGTTTCTCTAAATTTAAAAAGAATTTGGTGGGGTTTTCGCTGATATTTGTTATTTGCGCTCGTGATCTGGCAAAGGCACATTTCATTAAGCTTTATGTCTCTAATTTCTTAGTGTTTATACTTTTCCTTTGCAGGTTATTAAAAGTTTTAATGTCCTCTGGTTTAAGATTATATTATTCCGCTAATATTTCAATTTTTCTACGTAACCGGTTCTCCTAGATATTCTGTACCCCTTTTACCCCCGGAAAAGAAATTGATTAGTTGTGTGTGCAAGATGACCCAAAATAATTTGATATCAATCATGATTTCGACTTCCCGAATTTGGTAATTTTTGACGAAATTTGGATGATACGGGGTACATGCATAAGTTATAAGGAAGTTATAAGGAATAATAGCAGAATTTCCTGTTTAATGTCATAATTCAGATCTTCGTTAGGTAAAGAGAATTATTTGTTTTCCAAAAATCAGTTTATAGTTAATGATACCAGTCTGAAACCAAAAAGAAAATGAGTGTCCACTTTAGTGTGGGGTTAGGAAAAGACTTACTGATTTCCCAAGTTTAATAAATCGGGCCTCCAAACCTAAAAACGTTCGGACCGTTCTGTATTATGACCCGTTTCGAATATTGACCTACCAATTTTAATTACAAAATTCACAAATAGGAGGCAGCACTTTCACATCCTAAGCATAATGAATGCAACGGAAGTTGCCATTGGCTGAAAGTATTCCACATACGTTCGTTAAGCAAATAAGAACAGTTAAAACATTCACTGGAAAAAGGCATTGGACATTAAACGCGGATGATGATTCTCTGTATTCTCAGGGTAACATAGGTTTATTCGATAATAAGTACACCTACATTTTATCTCTCATTTCCTTCAGTTAAAACACTGCTAATTGTAGGGCAGATCATCAAAGCGTATAGCCACCACAGGTGCGTATGTATGTCTCTTGTATGTATGTCACATTACACAAAAACAACTGCGATGACACATTAAGGTACATGCGTGGATAAACATAACACTCTCGGTGAAGGATGTTCATCTATATCTATATCTATCTCTCTCTCTCTCTCTCTCTCTCTCTCTCTCTCTCTCTCTCTCTCTCTCTCTATATATATATATATATATATATATATATAGGTATGTGTGTATGTGTATATATGGATATATATATATATATATATATATATATATATATATATATATATATATATATATATATATATATATATATATATGTATATATATATATATATATGTATATATATATATATATTTATATATATATATATATATATATATATATATATATATATATATATATATATATATATATATATATATATATATATATACACACACACACACACACACATATATATATATATATATATATATATATATATATATATATATATATATATATATATATATATATATATATATATATATATATATATATAAATATATATATATATGTATATATATATATATATATATATATATATATATATATATATATATATATATATATATATATATATATATATATATATATATATATATATATATATATATATATATACAAGGGTGTCCAAGGGTGAAGAGTATCATTGTTGTTTCTAATCATTTTGTATTCCTCTTCAGACATTCTCCAGCAGTCTGTGATTAATTTATTGGAGTTAACAAGATGGCCAAGTTTTCCAACAATCGTCAGACCATTGGCTTCTGCGTGGGTGACATCGAAGAATTATTCCAGCAGTCTTTATTAAGGAATAACCAATCATTATTGTCTTGGAAAGAGATTCCTTTCTCACGAGGCGACCACTTGTGCTCAGTTCTGTCCGAGCAAAAGTCTGCAACCGAACGACTTACTGATATGCATGCTTTTGAAATGATATGCCAGCTAAAAGATGGAGTGAAAATCACTCGCAAGATGGCGCTCAACTCGAGGAAATTGGATTGGGAGATGATCCAGCCTATTGTCGCTGCATTAACGACAAATCAAGATTCACAACTGAAATCTATTTTGGAGCAGTATTTCCCAAAAGCATGGGAATTCGACAAGTCTCACGTGCGCGAGATTCTCGTAGCGAACGAGGCCACGAGAAATGGCGTCTTATCGTTGCTAGTTCCAACAGTTTTCCACACTCTGATCGACGAAGACGATGACAAGTATGTTTCACTCCACGAATTAATTGAGCCAAGTTCTGTGGTACATTTCAACGTTGGGAACGCCTGGGATGAATGGGAGGATGCATCCTGCTACAAGGTTCTTCGTAGTCTCGCGAGATTTCATGCGGAATATTTGGATAATCACGCGAGACTTGGCCCGCTGTCTTCTGCCCTGTATGATCACACAGCACGTTTCCTTGAGGCCCCTCCTCTGTGGGAAGCAGTGTTAGAGAGAGTGCAGAATCTAGACTACTGCCAGCCATACCTAACCCCAGCAAGGATAGCATTATTGCGGTCATTTCTCAACAATCTACCAACGATTTCCTCTGAGATAGCCAAGCAACCAAAGGCGTTCATTCACAATGACGTCTATTTAGGTACGTTGGGCCACAGGCCTATGCCAACACCCTCGGCTGCCCCTTGAAAATAAAGAGAAAACAAAGAGTTAGTGCCTGTGTCCCTGTATCCCTTATGATAAAGCATCAGGTATCAGAGTTTGAATTGGCCAGAATTGACTTCTGCCTAATAATGTTCGACGGACCTCCAAGCTATGGGGTGCTGTTTGTAAAATCCATACTTTTGTTGATAGAAGTCACTTTTATTGACAAAAGCAACTTTTGCCCAAAGAAGTTACTTTTGTCAGACAAAAGCAACTTTTGTTGACAAAAGCAAGACAGAAGTTAACTTGTCTTGACAACAGTAACTTTTGTCAACTAAAGTTACCTTTGCTGGACAAAAGTACTTATGTCAAGACAAAATCAACTGATTATTAGGAAACTTGGTAAACTTAGCTTAAATTAAGAAAAAGGACAACATTTGAAATCACCCCTGCCCCATTTCAATCCTATTCCCTGGCATATAGATACAATACTGCCACTTTTAGGAACTTGATAAACCTAAAAACAGGAAAAATTCCAAGCGCTAGGGGCTGACTTTTTGATTGCTGTTGACTTCGTGGCAAAAGGTTCCATACTTGTACAAAAACTTCAAATAACATGAACCTACACTTTACATTCTAAAACTATATATGTATACATATGATTTCATTTCCCATTTTGTACTTAACAGGTAACATTATCCTACGCAAGGAATGCAATGAGGAGCACGATTATCTGTGTCTCATTGACTGGGAACTCTCGTGCATTCATGTACCCCAACGGGATTTGGCCATGTACCTGATAAATGCCATTCTTCCTGCTCGTCGTGTTTCTGTCAAGAACATGGCAAGCATTTCCAAGTATGTGGATTGCTATGTCTCTCAGCTGACGAGATCTCGCGAGAACGAGAACAGAGAAATTCCAATCATGATTTCTGACAGGACCAAGTTCAATGAACTGCTTCACTATTGTATGCTACAGATTATCGTTGAAAGATGCCTGGTTCTGTTTTTGCTACCCACCCGCCCGGATTGGTGGTTCGATGTATTAGAAAGTTCTCTCACCTATATTGAAAGTGTTGCACCATCATTGAACCTGCTGCATGGCTGTAAATAAAGCCCGTTTTTTGAGAATTCAAAAGTGTAACATTACAAACCTCAGTCATTTGTTTCGCACTCGGCTCAGCCTCGTCGGACATGTGTGCCTCCGGGTTGAAAACAGGCCGGGCCATACTTTTTAACAGGGTGTAACATATATACTTCTTATACCTCACTTGAAGATCGTATGCCGTGATTGGCTGACTTAACAGTTGCCAATCATCACATCCACTGATAGGCCGTTATGGCCACCGTTGTCAAGTAGAAGTAGAAGTAGAGCACACGCGTCCAAGAACCTCTAGTTCTTACACGAGGGGACAGCATTTTCATGTTGGAACGAGCCTCTGGCGAGATCCATGATAAAAATTCTGTCCCCGAGTGTAAGAAATATCATACTCTAGCACACAAGTTCAAGAACCTATTTCTGCCACGTCCAATAGATGAATAAACAGTAAGTAATCGGGGAAGCTTCACAATTGGATACTTCTTTGAGACACTTTTATTTTGCATGGTCCACACAACTATGCCCCTCACTTGGTACTGGCATATGAGACCTCAACCTATTATACCTTTTCCCTCTAAGTAGTGAATATAAGTTTAAGATTTTTCTCTTTCGGTTCATGCATTATTTACAGGCGCTATAACCTAGCCTAATATGTAATATGTTCATTAGCAATATGCCTTTAATGTCACTTTGTTACGTATAATATGTTATATACATATATATATATATATATATATATATATATATATATATATATATATATATATATATATATATATATATATATATACATATATATATATATATATATATATATATATACATATATATATATATATATATATACATATATATATATATACATACATATATATACATATATATATATACATATATATATATATATATATATGTATATATATATATACATATACAGTCAAACTTGCCTCAGCGACCACTTCTCTTAAACGACCACTTGCCTTGAACGACCGTTTCAAATCCCCCCAAGGCTATTCCCTGTATATTTTACCTCGATTAAGCGACCACTTGCTTGACGCGACCAACGGCCATGAAATCTTATCCCTACGAGTAAATGGTCCTTTATTCAACGGCCACTTGAATACCTAGATGCCTTGTATATTGGAAAGGGCACAATAAAATAATGAAATAATCGGTAAAAATTTGAAAGTAGATCATTTCTGAGGGTCCTCAATTAATGGTATAGTTCAACTTTTATTTTTCTGAATTGTTTATTCTTAAAATCTTAAAGAAAAAATTTCAACAAACGCAGATAAACATAATAACCTCAATAATTCCAGGTCATTGTTGGAAATTCTTTGTTTTTTCATAACCTCGCTCAGACCCTCAACCCCTTCTTAAGAGACCACCTCGTTAAAAGACCACTTTTGACATTTTCCTTGAGCGGTCGCTTAATAGAGGTTTGACTGTATATATATATACATATATATATATACATATATATATATATATGGATTCACAGGTTTTTCTATTTCTACGAGTATAACTAGTCAAGAATGGCTACGGGTGAGGCCTACTGAATGTGAAGGTAAAATCTCATGTTTGTCTTCTTTTTCTTTTTTTACAAAAGAAAATGTGAATGAATGACTAGACACCTGGACGACCTGGATGTTAACTTTGTACATTTACCTCATAATTTCGGCCAAGAATGTTCATGATTTAAACAATACAAAGTGAATGCTTCCATATTCCAATTTATTTCTCCTTACATATTTCAGAAAAAAGGTTATCATCCGACTGTGATAACACATGTTGCGGGTATATAAGCCTTAGGCTAAAAATAACATTTTAGAGTAGTTTTTTGTTTAGTTCCCTGGGAGTCAACTATGACCACCGTTTAATACATAATACCTGTAGTATGTAGCATATGTTGTTGTTATATACATAGGAATACAGAAGGCTGAGGTGTTAGTGTCGACTGTAAAATGAGAAAACTATATAGATACATTTTATACATGTTGGTATGACAAGTGAATACAATTGTATATGAATGTAATATTGATTTCTGTAAGGCTCCAGGCTTATGACCCTTTTGATGTGCTTAAATCAAAATTAAGATAATATTGACAATATATTTGTTGAAAAATACAATTGACCATACATAGTTATTAACTAATGGTAACCAATTTGGTAAGTGTGAACACTAATGTTCATTCATTCATATCAAAGTATCTAAGTACTGTATTCCACTTTTTGTCAAATATTGCCCATTTACCCTTGATATCTGCGTTGGACCTTTCTGAATAAAATATATCTATATTTGATAATAACTTGCTATGTATCACTCATACTTAATCTATCTCAGTATGGAGAAGTAGTCAAAAGAAGGCCTCCTTCTGAATAAAGATATGAGTATGACAAGTAGTGATATGTTTTCTACGAATAAATCCTCTCCGCAAAAGTATAATGGAAAGTTTGGCTGGCCATGAGTCATCATATCTGCTTGCGCATGACGCAAATATCATCCAAATCAAATTCTTGAAACTGACATGACCAGAGAAAATCCTTTCAAGGTATTAGCATGTCTGCTCATATTCCTACACTGTAGAAATTATAAGTAAACATTTACCCTATTTTGGTGCAACTGAGTTGCACCTGATTTGGGTAAATGTTTACCCTGACATATGTGAACCAGGTTAATGTTTTCAAGAATTAAACGTCGGCACTGTACCATGTTGACATTCGTATGAAAGCTCCTGCCTGCTGGTTACTCTCCAATGAATACCAGCATGTAAGGGTTTCAGTCATTTTCCAGCTTTTTGCACCCTCTTTCTTATGACAATTCACCTACTGAAACCAGAAGGGATAAACTTCATTTGGCGACACTCATTGTTATATTTCAGAAACTACAGCCTTGGAAATTATTTTCTTGCGTATGTCATCCACTCCTGGTAGGAAAGCTCCTAATAGGTAGACCCCTCCGAGGACATAAAATCCGTAGCAGTAAGAACCAGTAGCCTCTTGGAGAATACCTGGCCAAAAATAGAAAAGTGGACAATAGCTAGAAAATAGAAATAATGATTATGATCAGAATAATGATAATAATGATAATAATAATAGTAATGACATTAAAAATCATGATGATAATAATAATAATAATAATGATAATAATAATAATGATAATAATAATAATATTAATAATAATAATAATAATAATAATAATAATAATAATAATAATAATAATAATAGTAATAATAATAAAAATAATGATAATAATGACAATAATAGTACTAATGATAATAAAGAATAATAAAAATAATGATAATAATAATGAAAATGACAGTTATCGATAAATTAGAAGTATTAGATAGAAGAAGAATGAACAATAATATCACTACTACTACTACTTCCACTACTACTACCACTACTACTAGTACTACTACTACTACCACTACTACTACTACTACTACTACTACTACTACTACTACTACTACCTCTGATACCACTACTGCTACTAGTACTACTACCACCACCACCACTACTACTACTACTACTACTACTACTACTACTACTACTACTGCTACTGCTACTACTACTTATTATACTTATCTCTCGATAGCATAGCACTACTTTCATTTTAAAAGTTACAAGCGTTTAAAATATTCTGTGGAAATCAAGATTTATTTTTTGCACATAAACAATTTTCTAATTAAAATATTTTTGAGAAATCAATTTACAAATGAAAAGTATTAACTGCCTGTACTATAGCATAAAACCACAGGCTCCCAAATCCATTTGACACCCAGAGGAGCAGTTAATTAGGTTTAATTACTATTGATTCAGCTATCTCCTCCAATCTGAATGCTTAATTTGTACCATGTGACCACATGTTATCTATTAATGATGTTTACTACACAGTTTACATTGCCCTTGGGCCTAGGGCTGTGGGCAGTGTTGAGTTATTGCCCAGTTATAATGCTCTTTCAATGAAGTAAATGGACATTTAAAACCCAGAGATTTGTTCTCTTTTAGGAGCAATGATGAATACCTTATAGACCCTTCCCCAGGGTGTTATGAAGATTTGTCATAGGCCTTCAGGCTGGTGGGCTGGTCCTTGGGCCTACGGCCTTCAGGCCTATAACTAATCATTATAACGGCCTAGGAAAGTCAATAAAACTTTAATATACGTACCCATGATGGGTGTGGATATGGCACTAGATATACTTCCAAATGCGAGCATCATTCCCATTGCTGACGGAATGCTTTTATTTCCAACAGAGTCTGCCAATAAGACAACAGCATAGCAATTAAAGCTACCTCCAAAAACACCAAAAAGAACTGCATTAATACTTAATAGGCTTTTTTCTTAGTAAATGTACTTTGATTCAATGTTTCTTTGATGCAATCACAGACATTCGTATTTCATATGTATAATAATAACAATACTGACCTTGTGGTTACATATTTTTATGTTTGTGTGATATTCAATGTCATCTCAAGGTCAAATAGGGGTCAAATAACTGAAAAATGGGCTTTTCTGAGTACAAGTACCAATTCAGCACCAGAGTTATTATCAAAATTGTCACTTATAATGCGCTATTTCTATTAAAATAGAATAAGAAGGAAAGCATGTGATCGCCATAGAAAAAAAGATTACTTTTACTTAGAAAAGCAAAAAAAATTCAACTTTTTGACCATGAAATGACCTTGATTTCCACAAAAAACAGAAATCAGATTACTGAAAAATCACTTTCAATAGTCCAATACCAATAAAAGAAGAATGCATGTGATTGCTATTAGAAATATATTAAGAACTTAGTACAGAAAAAGCCTATTTTCAACTTTTCGAACCCTTTTCATCCATGAAATGACCTTGAGTATCTCACAAAATAGATAGCAGATTACTACAAGACCAAAACTAATTGTCCAATACCGATAAAAGAAGAATGTATGTGATTGTCATAAGATATATATCAAAAACCTAGTACTTTTACTCAGAAAAAAGCTCATATTTCAACTTTTGGACCCCTTTCAAGACCTTCAAATAACTTTGAATACCCCACAAAGTAGATAGCAGATTACTACAAGACCAACATCATTTGTCTAGTACTGAAAAAAAAAGAATGCAAGTGATTGCTATAAAAATATGCTATAAAAAAGCCCATTTTTCAACTTTTGGATCTTTTTTTGACATTAAAATGACCTTGATTATGACACAAAATGGAAATCATGATATTGGAAGATCAATACCAATAGTCCAATACCAAAGAAAAGAAGTATGCTGATGATTCTCATAGAAATAGATGAAAAATTTGGTACTTATACTCAGAAAAAGCCCATTTTTCAATTATTTGACCACTATTTGTCCTTGAAATGATCCTGAATATCACACAAACAAAAAAATACTTTACCACAAGGTCAGTATTGATATTTTTATACATATGAAATAAGAACGTCTGTGATTGCAGCAAAGAAACATTGAATCTAAGTACATTTACTAAGAAAAAAGCCTATTTTTAAGTGTTTGACCTTCAAATGACCTTCAATCATACACCGTCACTTTTTCAGTCCGGCAGACAAGTGCTTTTTAATACTGGAGGGATGTACTAAATGTTGGAAGGTTCCATTGCGTTTACCCTCTTGGATCATTATCAATAGTCCAATACCATAAGAAAGAAGAATGCATGTGATTACTATAAATAAGATTGAAAAACTAGTACTTTTACCCAGAAAAAGCCCATTTTTTCAACTTTTTTTGCCCTTATTGACCTTGAGATGACCTTGAATATCAACCAAATTAGAAATCAAATAACTACAAGATTGATTTCAATAGTCCAATACCATAAGAAGAAGAATGCATGTGATTGCCCTAAAAATATGTTAAAAACTTAGTACTTATGCTCAGAAAAGAGTTCATTTTTCATCGTTTTGACCTATTTTTGACCTTGAAATGACCTTGAACATCTCCCAAAAGAGAAACCAAACTACTACAAGATCAATACTAATATTCCAATACCAAAAAATGAAGAATGCATAGAATTGTCATAGAAATAGATTAGAAATTTAGTACTTTTACTCAGAAAAAGCCCATTTTTCAATAATTTGACCCCTATTTGACCTTGAGATGACCTTGAATATCACACAAACATAAAAATATGTAACCACAAGGTCAATATTGATATTTCCATACATATGAAATAAGAATGTTTGTGAATACAGCAAAGAAACATTGAATCTAAGTACATTTACTGAGAAAAAAGCCTATTTTTTTAGAGTTTGACCTTCAAATGACCTCTAAATCATATACCGTCACTTTTTCAGTCCGGCAGACAGGTGTTTTTTAATACTGGAGGGATGTACTAAATGTTGGAAGGGTCCATTGCTTTTACCCTCTCGGGTGCCACCAACTCTAAATTTAAGGCCTTTTTTCAGTTTGGCTCCCTGACTAATCCTCTTGCGATGAAGATTGCACAAGAATTATTGTAACGGTATTCCATCTATTTATGGTTAAGTAGTAAAAAAGACTTTCCCTTGTATTTGTTTACTAGACAAAAAGGGGTCATCGATACCTCATTAGTATTCATATCAGTATTCAACATTTTACGATGGTGCAGGTGTGAACGACAGAAAAAAATACTTTCGTTTTTTTTCGAAAAACAGCGATTTTTTTCTGCCGTTCACACCTGCAACATCGTAACATTTCCTCGCTCAGTGATTGATAACATATCCTGATGCCCTACAAGCTAGAAGGTTCTAGGCGTAAACCTTATGCTGTTGGTGGATAATGTGACGATTACAAAATGAAGCAAAAAGCCACAAACCTCAAAAAAATGACTGCAACCCTGGCACATGGGTACACATCTGACAGAACTCAGCGAGAGTTTTCCAATGCATACCAACATATCGGGGATTAGATGTTTATCAAAATGATTTGTGCCATTGTGCTTTTGGATGAAAGTAGCCCTACTCGCTCATTGGACGGATTAACCACATACATCAACTTATTAGCATAGATCATTCACACTGCTGCACTCAGTCTGTTCACACGTGATCTCTACTAGTAAGTACATTTTAATTTAATTTTTCCGCAACACATTTTACTACATACAATCACGAAATACCTTACGGTGATGTTTGTTTCATGTCTAAACCTGATGGTAGTGTAAAGGTGACAATAGTCATAACCTGTTTGGCAAAATATGCTTGCAACATTACTACATACATGTACATTGTACTAGTGACCTTGTTACGAGAAGTACTTGTCGTGATGTTGGTCTAAGGTCGTACAGAGGCCGTAGATGTTTCAACGATAACTATGTTAAATTGAAAGAATATCACTTCACGACTATTGAAATACGCAAAACGCATTGCATATCTATTTGGAGACGTTGGTGAATGTTTGAGAGATGCACAACATCGTTAATACCCTCAGATATCGTCTTGAAGTTCTTGCAGAGATGTGTGTGATCCTAGTATTACTTTTTTATGATGTTACACAGTCTCTATATCTAACCTATTTAAAGGGCAATTCCACCATGAATAAAACAGAGACCAAGTTCCCACCAGTGCCAACCTTCATACAAGAAGTATATTGCTGTCTAAACACCTCCTAACAGACACAAAATGGAGGCACTGGGGGTGGCCATTTTGGCCTGTTAATAGCTTACTTCTGGCTGTTGGAGCAACTAAGTCATTAGCTGTAGTTAGGAGGTGTTTAAACGGCAATATACTTCTTGTATGAAGGTTGGCACTGGTGGGAACTTGGGATTAAGTAGAGAATACCATAAGGAACTGTTTGGGCCTGTTTTATTCATGGTGGAATTGCCCTTTAACGTATTTCGGAGAAGACATAGACAGACATCGACAGGAGAAGATGTTAAATGTGTAGGCATGCATACGTGAACTAGTACGTTCCCCCGCCACAAACACACACACTTCAGAGCTTCAGAAGGAGTCCCTTAATAATCAAGGCATCACGTAGACAAAAATACCTGGGTTTACGTTTGACCAAAAGTCTGCCAGACTGGCAATGAGAATGATGCGAAAATAAAGCGTGCATTTTCTAGTTGTACATTTGTGGTGTGATATATTTTGATGAGTTCAGCCCACAAGTGTGAACATTGAGACCCCTCCACCTCAACAGCTTTATCGCAAGTGCAATGATTTACATCAAGACATGATAAGACACTATCTAGCTGTGCTACATATAAAACAACGACGTACAAGATATTTGTGTTTATCATATCTGAGCTACACTCTAATACTAGCAGCTAATTGGGCAATTGCTTTGTTGTACTGGACCGTATCGGGGTACTAACATTGCTTTTCACTAATTGTTAATGTTAGTACCCCGATATTGATAATAACCTCCAGCCTCATGCGATATGGCTGGCTTCTCGCAGACCCCAGACCGTATCCCTTTTTTGAAAAGAGGGTAACTAGTATTATCGTCATATTGTCTGCAATTCTAGAATAAAATTTGATTAGATAGTACATTTAGTTGGTCGTTGATGAACCTGGAGTGCCCCGGGCAAACCACATGCTCATTACATCGAGTCTTGTTGGAAACTTTATCACGTGCTTATTTTTCAAAATATTATCTGTAAAACAGGTGTTTTTCCCCTCTTGGTTCACTCATTATTATCATATATCCATACAATGAGGTTCTTGTACGGGTAATGTTTCATGATGTATATAAGCAGGTTCTTAGTATGCTGGCATATCCCGGGTTATGCGATGGAACAGATTACCATGTAATCATTATATCAATAAAAATATATGAATATGTCAAATTGAATGAACTATCATTTAAGTCATTTGTGATTCTTTTTCATTTCCTAAAATGTAAACCCATTTCATTTGCTAGACCAACACTCGTCAGATTTCATCTGGCGAAATAAACACTTTTTAACTAATCCCTATTATTTATCCCGAAGATTTCATCAATTTTTGATATACTTTGCATGTTGATTTGATGCATCTGTCAACCATTGTTCTATGCTATCCCATAAATTGGTCACTTTATCACATGCCTTAATCCATAGATACTGCAGCCGGAAATTGACATCTGCAACTATGATACTTTCGACAATTATTTCAGACTTTAGATCATTATCATTATCATTATTATCAATATCATCATTATCAAAATTATTATTATTAGTAGTAGTAGTAGTAGTTGTGGTAGTAGTAGTAGTAGTAGTAATAGTATAGTAATAGTAGTAGCAGTATTGTTATTATTATCATTATAATTATTATTATTATTATTATTATTATTATTATTATTATTATTATTATTATTATTATTATCGTTGTTGTTATTATCATTATTATTATTATTATTATTATTATCATTATTATTATTATTATTATTATTATTATTATTATTATTATTATTATTGTTGTTGTTATTATCATTATTATTATTATTATTATCATTATTATTATTATTATTATTATTATCATTATTATTATTATTATTATTATTATTTTTATTATTATTATTATTATTATTATTATTATTATTATTATTATTATTATTATTATATAATCATTATTATCATTATTATTATTACGATTATTATTATTATAATTATTATAACAAAGAGCCGACTTCCATCTTTCAGGTTGTTGCATAATCTTAGGTGTTGAAAACGACGAGACGATTGAAAATCAAACGAGAAAAAGAGAAACAAAGATAATGCATTCTGTATTGTACAATCATGTATGACATTTGCCTGCAGGTACATGAAATTGTCAACAATCACAAATACTACAGGTCAAAAACCCTGTTCAACATCTTGATACGACTGTGATAAGTCTCATAGCATGAGTGGTCATGAGTGATCAATTTGCTCTTTCTAGGAATGATATAATGATAAGCGGCGGATAAATCATCGTACGTTACATGACCCGAAATAACGGTGTTTAGTCTTACCTTGCCTAACCCTTGTGGCGCTGGTGGCGAATTTGGTGAAAACAAAATTATGTGACTAAAGCTGGAATATCACTGAAACCCTGGCACATGGGTACTCGATCATCTGCTAGTATTCGTCAGGAGCTTTCGAATGCTTACCAACATGGCATGGTTTAAAAGGTTTTTAAAATTTTCTGCGTCCTTGTGCCTTTGACAAAAGTCGCCTCAGCATTAATAGGGTTAGCCCTTATGCTGCTGGTGGCTAATTTGGCAAATAGAAAATGATGCAAAAACAACTGAAAATGAGTGAAACCCTGGCATGTGGGTACTCATCTGAGAATACCCAGTGAGAGCTATCCAATGAATATCAACATGACAGGGTTTAGATATGGTTTTCGATAATCTTTGCATCCTTGTGCTTTGGGCGAAAGTCACCTCAGCATAGGAAGGGTTAATAGTTGGGCAACACAGGTGTTGAGAATCCTGACAACAGCACGACTAATTACGTTAGGTAGGTAACTATTTATGCGTCAGTCTATACAAAAATCTTTAGCAAATAGCATCTGGAGGGTCGAGTGATCTGGGAGAGCTACCAGTGCATTGGGGTTATGCGTTGGTTTTCGCCGGTTACTCCTGTTTCCTCCACCAGTGAAAACTTGCTAGTAACGGCTTAGACGCAGTTGCAAACAAGTGAAGATTTTCATTACATTGAGCAACTTGTATTTTCTTCTAAGTTCTCACAGTATGATAGTTTTGGCATCCAGTTTATGGAAAACCCCTGTCCATGTTTGTATATCCACCCAGAAAGAGTCTGCTTTTGTATATTTGTATACTAGATGTTCTAAGGTTTCTACAAAAGCTACATTTATCTTCTTGTGTGAGTATTCATTTTAATTATGTCTCGCTTTGTAGCTATTCTATAGTGAAATGTTCTGCATTGTATATATCTCATAAATATGTTGACATTTGTTCTGAGATTAACTATAAAACCATTTTCTAGTTCATCCACTTCAAATTGAATTTCAGTCTGTTGTTTTCATTTATGGGATGTATTCAGACAAATATTCCCCTTATTGCTGTTCAGATTTTTTCTAAATCCTGAGAAATATGTGTTTTCGGTCGAGCATTATACCTTCTTCAGTTAAAATGTTCATCCGATATTTTAAAAATCCCTCTTTCCCACCAAAGTCTTTCTTATACCATTGTGGTAACTGGTCCAAGTCTTTAACATTTTTATGGATTGTATATGAGTGAATGATTGCTGGATGCATTTTTCAGAAAGGATTGGTAACCCTTCTAATATGTTCTTTCACGTGATTGCATCCAAGAAAGAGACATCTATCAATAACCATATCCTCTGGAATTCTGGTCCAATTACCTTTACTAGTTACAAGTCTGCTCAGCCATGACATTTTGAGACATTTTGAGAAAAACATGATGTTACAAAGTTTCATACCATTCTCTTTTATCTCTGCCTCTTTTATTTGTTTTGTAAATCGAGGGGGTTTACCACTGCAAAGGAAGTCAGACACAACATTTTCAATGTTTTTAACCATGTTTTTGTTTGGGCACATTAAATAGCTGTCATATATCTATGGAGATTCCTACCGTTTGGCTACCAATATGTAAAAAAGAAAGATACAGCAACAGAAAGAAAACATCCAACATCATGTTATCCTGGAAGGTACTTATAGATACTTTCATTCAAAAGAGGTAAGAGGATGTTGGTGATTGATAAATTAGTATTAGTTATCCATGTTGTAAAAATGGTATACAACAAGAAAGCTGTAAGAAGCCAGGAGTATCATACAAGGCTGTAAGGTCGAGTGTGATACTCCCGGCTGTACGCAAACATCAGCCGTATACCATTTTCACAACAAGGATAAAAGATTATCATCAGGTCCCCCCACATGAATTTTAGATTGTGACATGCAAGTTCAAAGTCCAAGGTTATGGCAGTGTAGATCATACAGTGTCGACATTAAATTACTGCACTAAATGCGTGGGCGACCGGGCATAAAACACGACCGCATGCCCAATTGCCACACAGTTTCATGGAAATGGATTCATGGATGACCTCATAACTGAACGTAATTTTGATTGGGGAGTCACGCAGGCCATTGATGTGCTTGGTTTATTTATTGACATGTTATCCATATTCGTGTGTATAACCAGGCACTGGCAGACGTCCGGTCGACTGGTGCAGGGATTAAATGTCTACACTGTAGATAACATGGGTCGTCCTACTCTGGTCGGCTCAGGCAAATCTATCGCTTGAACTCGCGAGTTACATACCTTAATCCATCTTAGTTACATCAATGTGATGCTTTTGTGGAAGTTTTGCTACTGCAATTGACTGAAAAGTGACTATATCAAAAAGCGGTTGAAATGTAAAAATGTAAGTAGATATATAATGCTATCCTGTTTTGCAGAGTTCAGCTTGAACACCCACAACATGGCCAAGAAAAAGAAGCAGGTGGATTACATAGATACTGGATATGCCTGGATGATTGTCTTAGGTAGGGTTTGTGAAAGTACGATCATGTATCATTACATTATTTGCAACAACTATACCCACACACATAGACACATGCATGTGTATATATATATATATATATATATATATATATATATATATATATATATATATATATATATATATATATATATATATATATATTGCTAGATCCTATGTTTATATCTGTGCACATGGTACGAAAAAACAATCCACCAAGTACACAAGTATCAGAGGAGGGTAACCTTCAGGAAAAATTAATAGGGTTTATCTTTGGGAGATGTCCTATGCACAGTTATCCATCATGATGACAGGTTTTTGATGTTTTCATCATAGCGTTGAATGGGAAAAATACACCAAAGGCTGTAAAATGTCCAATGACAATACATGCCTGTATTATCAATAGTATTGAACGTGACAATGAACTATGATCCTGCCATTGATAGTGTTGATAATCTTATGCATAAAATGCACTTGTTTTAGGTTGTGGTTGGATGAACGTGTTTATAAGTGGTCTGCCAAAGTCCCAGGGACTGATTTTCGTGGAATTGTTGGAGCTCTTTGGAAGTGGAGCCTCCTTGACGTCTCTCACGAAGACAACAGGTGCAATAGTGGGAGCTTTTGGAGGTAAGCAGGTCAATTTCAGTAACTAAGCTTAAGGTATCAGATCACTGCACTGAATTGTACATAAGTATGTCAATGTTAGATAAGTATGTCAATGTTAGATAAGTACATGTACTTCAATGTTGGATTAGCAGGTCAATGTTGGATCAGAGGTCAGGTTACTAAAGTAAATAGGTTACTAAAAAGTATATTGGATATGGAATTCCATCTATAGTCAATCTTTTTTGAAATCGCTGTTGCTTTCAACAGTTCCTTACCAAATATTCATCATACATAACTCGGTTGAGAGAGCTATATTTAAATTTGTCTGATCGTATGTTTATCTTTTTATTAACAAATTGTTTGAACAATCCAGTGAATCCACCAAATACACGAGCATGGAGGGAGAGTAGCCTATGGAAAGAAAATGAAAATTGCAAATAGAAGCCATGTGGAAAATATCTATCACTCAGAGAACAAGCTTGGATTTGGAGTTCTTCTTATCGTCATACTTTCAGCCATATTATTGCTGAACCTAGAATATGCAGTTGGTGCTGGAAATTGGGGAATTACACGAAAATGACCACCTAATTCCAAGTCACCTAAAACTTTCCCATTTATCAGTGGTTTATATAGAGACAGTGTTCAGTCAGTGCGAAATACCTTAAACCTTAAACTTAAAGCATTTTTTTTATATTTACAATCCAATATTTGTATGTTTTTCAGGCCCTTTGGCAGGTATCCTAGCTGAGCGTTTTGGAATTCGACCAATTGTTATTATTGGTGGCATTCTTACTTGTGCATCAAATATTATCATATCCATATCTCCAAGCATAGGTCTGGTCATTGTGGGATACGGAATCAATGGTAATGAGATATTTGTTATCATCCCATTTCCGCCATTCTAGACACTGTATCTTCACTAGCTGCAAGTCTAAGGTGGAGGTTTTAGTTATTATATATCACTGAACCAAACAATTCAAATATTACGAAATTCGAAGTTCAGTAAATAAGCATTGCAAAGAAATAAAGTGCATCAATAATTGTAATGTACAGTACCTAATTCGAATCATTCTAACATATTCTTATGCATAAGGATACAATCATGTCATAGAATATACTTATTGTATACAAAATTAGCGAGTTTCATTTATAAATGTTAATATCATTCCATACATAATCGAGTATAGGTCAATTAGTGCAACTCATTTGATATGACATTCTATGCAAGGTGTCGCTTTAATTTAGACAGCTCTTTTATTAGTGGATTTTCTTGCCTTAAGCTTTAAGAAGCAAAATACACCTATTTTATTCTTGTAATTGCAGGCCTTGGTTTATGTTGTGTATACGGACCCACTCTGAGTATGATACCACAATATTTTCAAAAACGACGTTCTCTTGCAAATGGTTTGGCCTCAGCTGGGGCGAGTTTAGGCTTCTGTGTAATACCACCATTAGTAAGGTAACTGTTATCTAACAATTTTATTCTGGCAATCGTTAAAGGACAGTTTCACCATGAATAAAACCTAGACCCAACTAGTTTTATTCAGCCCCCCTAAAATCCATGGCAGCAGCCATTTTATTCTATTAATAGTTTATCTGAGGCTTTTTGGTTCGTACTTGTCATTAGCTGCTACCATCAGATGACAAATATGAACCAAGCAGCTTCGTATAAGCTATTAATAGACTAAAAGGGCTGCTGCCAGTAGCATCATCGCACTGGTTAAGGTTAGGTTTAAACAGGAATATAACTCTTGTATGAAGGTTGTCAGTGGTAGTTACTTCGATTCAGTAGAGAATACTCTAAGAAACTAGTTTTACTCATGGTGTAATTGTGCTTTAAACCTAGAACGGGATACATGATCAAATGTTAATGATTGGCTGTGAAAAGTAAATATTTCTAATTTTACATTAAATTGAAGCATCAAAGAACAATTCATAAGTTTGTCAACAATAAATGGGATGAATTTGGTTAGAAATATTGAATTCTGCTTAGATCATGCATTAATTAACGGATGTGTATAATAAGCAACCATGTATCAGTGTAACAAAATTTAAAGAAAAAAGGTTTTCTCTGTTTATATAGCATATATAAGATTCATGATTTTGAGTCTATCATTCTTTTATTTAATAATCTATACAGCCACAGTTCGTCCGAATATGAGTGTTGGTAATAGCACATGTAAACATCTCAAAATGGCTCTTTATTCACAATTTATGTCCATAATTCACTTTTACAGTACAATCTATTGTTTTATTCGATTCCAGCCTTTTAATCGAACAGTATACAGTACGTGGCTGCTTGCTGATCCTAGGTGCATTCGGATTGAACTATATGGTTGCTGGGGCTCTTCTGAGACCTACATCATTTTACACCTGCAAAACAATAAAATATGATTGCAAACAAGGACCGAACCAGGCAGAGGTAACTGAACGAAAGTATGAGCCAGTGTCAACACAAACATTAGAATTCAGTTGCGGATACAAACGGGTGATATGTGAAGGTGAGAGTGGCCAGTTTGCATCAAGCAACACACATGAAAGTCAACCATTTTTGTATGAAAATGAACTTAAAGACCACACAGGTAACGATGTAAACTCACCTTCTCATCAGCCTGAGGAGACAGAAATAAATAAATTGGATCTTGAGGAACTGCGGCACACACATGATGATCGCATGGTTGCAAGATCTCGGAACAACAAGCATGAAGCAAATGTCATTGAATATCTAAGCTGCATGGAACTTCACTCATCCATACCTTCCCACCATTCGAATCTAACGAGGAATGGCAAAACAGCAATAGGTTTTCAAAGTTTTGGAGGCATCAGTTTGGCTGATCTCAGCATGTCAATGCCAAATATATTCATTGCAGAGTCACCCACAACTGATGACAAAGATAAAGATGAACCGCCCAAGTCTGTTGCTGCAAAAAGAAAATGCTTCGACCTCGCTTTGTTCTTACAACCTGCATTTCTACTACAAGTATTGATATGGTGTTGTGGAGTTGCTGCATTTATCAACACTATCTACCTATTCCCGGCATTGGCTATGGAGAAAGGTTTGAGCAAAGCAGAGGCTTCGTTACTTCTATCAATTATAGCAGGCGCTGAACTCATTGCGCGCATTGGATGGGGATATGTGGGCGACCTTGGATACATCAGCCGGCGCCATCTTGTCCAGATGTTCTTTCTTGCCGCTGGGTGTCTCTGTATAGGTGTCGTCCACCTGCAAGGATTCTCCGCTATTGTAGTCTTTGCAGTTCTATATGGTGTTTTTGGAGGTAGCTTTATTTGCTATGCTGCAGTCTTATTGGCAGACTCTGTTGGAAATAGAAACATTCCGTCAGCAATGGGAATGATGCTCGCATTTGGAAGTATATCTAGTGCTATATCCACACCCATCATGGGTACGTATATTAAAGTTTTATTGACTTCCCTAGGCCGTTATGAGGATTAGTTATAGGCCTGAAGGCCGTAGGCCCAAGGACCAGCCCACCAGCCTGAAGGCCTATGAAAAACCTTCATAACACCCTGGGGAAGAGTCTAAAAGGTATTTATCATTGCTCCTAAAAGAAAATAGACCTCTGGGTTTTAAATGTCCATTTACTTAATTGAAAGAGCATTATAACTGGGCAATAACTCAGCTCTGGGAAATTTAAAAAAAATTAACATTGCCCCCAGCTCTAGGCCCAAGGGCAATGTAAACTGTGTAGTAAACATCATAAGGTCACATGGTACCAATTAAGCATTCTGATTGGAAGAGATAGCTGAATCAATAGTAATTAAACCTAATTAACTGCGCCTCATGGTGTCAAATGGATTTGGGACCCCGCGGTTTTATGCTTTAGTAAAGGCATTTAATACTTAGTTTTCATTTGTAAATTGATTTCTCACAAATAATTTGATTAGAAAATTGTTTATATGCAAAAAAAAAATCTTGATTTCCGCAGAATATTTCAAACGCTTGTACCTTTTAAAATGAAAGTAGTGCTATGCTATCGAGAGATAAGTAGAATTAGTAGTAGTAGTAGTAGTAGTAGTAATAGTAGTAGTAGTAGTAAAAGTAGTATTAGTAGTAGCAGTAGCAGTAGTAGTAGTAGTAGTAGTAGTAGTGGTGGTGGTGGTAGTAGTAATAGTAGTAGTAGTGGTGGTGGTAGTAGTACTAGTAGCAGTAGAAGTATCTGAAGTAGTAGTAGTGAGAGGAGTAGTAGCAGTAGTAGTAGCAGTGGTAGTATCTGAGGTAGTAGTAGTGAGAGTAGTAGTAGTAGTAGTAGTAGTAGTAGTAGTAGTAGTAGTAGTAGTAGTAGTAGTAGTAGTAGTAGCAGTAGTAGTATCAGAGGTAGTAGTAGTGAGAGGAGTAGTAGCAGTAGTAGTATCTGAGGTAGTAGTAGTGAGAGTAGTAGTAGTAGTAGTAGTAGTAGTGGTAGTAGTAGTAGTAGTATCAGTAGTAGTAGTGATAGTAGTAGTAGTGATATTATTGTTCATTCTTCTTCTATCTAATACTTCTAATTTATCGATTATTTTCATTTTTATAATTATTATTATTATTTTTATTATTTTCATTATCATTCGTACTATTATTGTCATTATGATTGTTATTATTATTATTATTATTATTTTATTATTATCATTATTATCACCACCAGTATTATTATTATTATTATTATTATCATGATAATTATTACTATTATTACTATTATCATTATCGTCATTATTGTGAACAAAATCATTTTTCCTATTTTCTAGCTATTGTCCACTCTTCTATTTCTGGCCAGGTATTCTACAAGAGGCTACTGGTTCTTACTGCTACGGATTTTATGTCCTCGGAGGGGTCTACCTATTTGGAGCTTTCCTACCAGGAGTGGATGACATACGCAAGAAAATAATTTCCAAGGCTGTAGTTTCTGAAATATAACAATGAGTGTCACCAAATGAAGTTTATCCCTTCTGATTTCAGTAGCTAAATTGTCCTACGCAAGAGGTTGCAAAAAGCTGGAAAATGACTGAAACCCTGACATGCTGGTATTCATTGGAGAGAAACCAGCAGGCAGGAGCTTTCAGACGAATGTCAACATGGTACAGTGCCAACATTTAATTCCTGAAAACGTTAACCCAGTTCACATATGTCAGGGTTAACATTTACCCAAATCAGGTGCAGCTCAGTTGCACCAAAATAGGTTTAATGTTTACTTATAATTTTTGCAATGTAGACATATGAGCAGACATGCTAATACCTTGAAAGGATTTTTGCCGGTCATGTCAGTTTCAAGAAGTTCATTTGGATGAGGTTTTATTCGTACAAAACATATCACTACTTGTCATACTCATATCTTTATTCAGAAGGAGGCCTTCTTTTGACTACTTCTCCATACTGAGATAGAATAAGTATAGGTGATACTAGCAAGTTATTATCAAATATAGATATCTTCTATATCTTTGACAGAAAGGTCCAACGCAGATATCAAGGGTAAATGGGCAATATTTGACAAAAAGTGGAATACAGTACTTAAATACTTTAATAAGAATGAATGTATATTAGTGTTCACACTACCCAAATTGGTTTCACTAGTTAATAACTATGTACTGTCAATTGTGTTTTTCAACAAATATATTGTCAATATTATCTTAAATTTTCATTTTAGCACATCAAAAGGGTCATAAGCCTAGAGCCTTGCAGAAATCAATATTACAGTCATATACCATTGTATTCACTTGTCATACCACCATGTATAGTATGTATTTATATAGTTTCCTCATTTTACAGTCGACACTAACACCTCAGCCCTCTGTATTCCTATGTATATAACAACAACATATAATAAATACTACAGGTATTATGTATCAAACGATGGTCATAGTTGACTCACAGGGAACTAAACAAAAAAAACTACTCTAAAAAAGTCATTTTTAGCCTAAGGCTTATATACCCACAACATCTGTTATCACAGTCGGATGATAACCTTTTTCCTGAAATATGTGAGGAGAAATAAATCAGAACATGAAAGCATTGACTTTGTATTGTTTAAATCATGAACATTCTCGGCCGAAATTATGAAGTTAATGTACAAAGTTCACATCCATGTCGTCCAGGTGTCTAGTCAATGAAATATATGGCGTTTGAACTTCATTCACATTTTCTTTTGTAAATTTTCTCCTTGTAAATATATATATACGTATATATATATATATATATATATATATATATATATATATATATATATATATATATATATATATATATATATATATATATATATACATACATATATATATATATATATATATATATATATATATATATATATATATATATATATATATATATATATATATATATATATATATATATTCTTTATTGACGGTAGTTTTACTACATAACGCGTATATAAAGTACTATGTATATAACATAATATACGTAACGAAGTGACATAAAAGACATATGAATAAACGTAATATATATTAGGCTAGTATATATAATGCATGAACCGAAAAAGAAAAATCTTAAACGTATCTACACTACTTATAAGAACAGGGTATAATAGGTTGAGGTCTCATGTGCCAGCACCAGTGAGGGGCATAGCTGTGTGGACCATGCAAAATAAACGTGTCTCAAAGAATTATCCAATTTCCTCCATGAGCTTTTGATTAAGTCGGTACAAAAGGTGTATGTGTCACCCTGCCACCAAACAAATATACACGTAAATATTGTCTACCAAGAGGATAAGATACAGAAATCTCATGTCTGGCCACTAGGCTTATGTTTATGATATGACCTTTTACCTTTCTGCTTTTTGGGTTAGCAATTCATCATGGCACCCCTGCGGGGCAACTCAGGAAACCAGGGGGAGGCATAAGCTTGTTATGAAATTTTATAATACCCCGAAGGCACTGATTATGGTCCTAAAAGACACCTTAACTTGAACGCTGAATTTTTAGAACAAATTTATGTAACATTCACTGACCTCAAGATACTTGAATTGTAAATGTCTTGTATGGTAATTATCCTCTTTCTTTTCCTTTTTCCTAAATTGTAGGTAGATTGATCTCCTCTTCTTTGATATTATCTATTACACAGCCTCCTCTTAAGTTCACAGAAAGCAGTTCCATTGTTGTCCCTCAGTAGAGCTAGAGATAGCATATAGTATATGGCTCTTTCTGTGCTAAGATGCTGGCTCTCAGGCAGTCTTAGAGTGTACTGTCAACTTCAGTTAAAAGTTCAAATGGGTGAATTTTGTCACTTGTCTAATAGGGGGTAGAGCTTGTAAAGTCTGTCATATTCATTTGTATATTTATAACTAAATCCAGTGTACACTTTCAGTCTCATTCACCATTACTTATTATACTCAATTCAACATTTTAGATATTAAGGAGCATTAGGAATCTCAGGAAAATCATTCCAAAATTGTGCAAAACTACCCTTTTAGAAAAATGGATAAGCCCAGAGCTAATAAGGACAGATATGAATACATTGTATATATTTACTTATTGACAGTATTCTAAGACTTTCTCAAATTACAATGTTTCAATATTGCAACTGCCCTTGAAAGGCAGGTCAGACAACAACGATTTCCTTGGACTTATGAAAAACTAAATTAAAAGAACCTCAGGGCCTTCACAGAAGAAGTCTAGCTTTGTCCACCCTCCTTGGATTCTGAGTTATGTTGAAAGTCTGAATAAATCCCAGTTACGAGGACAAAATTGAATTGCACCTTTTTAAAGTCCCAGCATATCCACCCTCTCCTAAACACAGCATGTGAATCTCCTGGCAGGTAAGGAACTTCAGGCAGGTAAGGAAAAGTGTGGATTTTAGGGGACTAATTTGTCCATGGAAATCCATACTTTTCTGGCACCTGAGAGCTCGGACTAAGTGTGGATTTCCTTGGATATCATGGGATTTCCCATCAGAATGCAATGAGCTGGGATTAATTTTGACAAGGGATATCTTCACTGTCCATCCTGTCCCAATGTTGAATAGCCATCTTACTACTAAATCCTTCTCTTCTGGTTTAATCCTTGGGTTAGGGAAGGAGAAGAAGGAAATTCCCTTTCCTTCCCCCTTGTCAGATCTGTTATAGCGTCCATATAAGCAGCACAAGTCACAATTTTCACAACATTGTTTGTTGTCTCATGTGTACACTAGACAGGCTCTGGCAGCTCTGCATACAGGAGTAGAGCGATTGTGACATCATGAACTGGCTGTCAGATAGATTCTGGCAGGGCATTGTGGGATACAATGGCGCCCATGGTGTTCAGCTGGGATGGCTGGTTGGGGGTGGTGATTAAGTGCAATTTCACAGGTAGGGAAGCCAAAGAGTATTCAGGTGAACAGGGACAGTAAAGTACTCATATCAAAGTATGTTCTCAGCATATAATAGCCTGAAGGTGTAATTGACCTTTAAAGATGCGATGGAGAAAAGATTAGCAGATGTATCCATGTGGTTACTAAGCAGCCATATTGAAGGTATTGATACATGAACAAATGTTTAAGTTCTGGATCATAGCTGGTAAAGCCATGAATGCAATGTACGTAATTCATTGCAGACATGGAATTGGTTAATTGGTTCCCTACCTGTGCAATTTCACAGGTAGGGAAGCCAAAGAGTATTCAGGTGAACAGGGACAGTAAAGTACTCATATCAAAGTATGTTCTCAGCATATAATAGCCTGAAGGTGTAATTGACCTTTAAAGATGCGATGGAGAAAAGATTAGCAGATGTATCCATGTGGTTACTAAGCAGCCATATTGAAGGTATTGATACATGAACAAATGTTTAAGTTCTGGATCATAGCTGGTAAAGCCATGAATGCAATGTACGTAATTCATTGCAGACATGGAATTGGTTAAATCCCTTTTCCCTTGCTAAGATACCTGCATTATGGCATGCCGAAATGATATTAATTCAATTCACAAAATATCATGCAACTTTCAAAATATTGTTCGACTTAGTTAAATATATTGTGCAACTGTTACTTTCAAACTATGGTGTAATCTTTAGCAATATATCATGCAATTCAGGAAGGATGTATATTTTTAAGAACATATATAATGACCTGCGTATCAATAGGATTTAATGTTAATGATAGTACCTATTTGCTCTTTGGTCTGAGACATGGCTTCAGATCTGGGTGGTTTATACCTTTGTTGCTGATTTAGGTAAGTCTGCACCTTGATTGTTCTGAGACATGGCTTCAGATCTGAGTGTAGTTTATAACCTTTATGTTGCTGATTTAGTTTAGTCTGCACCTTGATTGTTCGTCTAATTGCCTTAAAGTTCAGACCATCTAATTTCAACCTGGTTCATTTTCTAGCGTTGAGCAATGTGGTAAATTTTCTATGGATATTCTATTCTCTAGGGGCTGTCGGCAAGGGGATCCCATTTCCCCATATGTCTTGGTGCTTTGTGCTGAGATTCTTTCTCATGTGATACCGGAAAACAAGGACATAAAAGGTATCATGGTATATGATGAGGTGGTCAACCTGTCCGAGCATGCGGTTAACACCACAGTCTTCTTAAATGGAGACAAAGGGAGTCTCTGTGGTGTCCTGCGCATACTGGAATGGTTTAGGAAAGTGTCCGGGCTTGCAATTAACAAGGATAAAACTAATGTTGTTAAAATCGGGGCTTGAAGGGACAGGAGTGTATCATGCGAGGAAAATTTGGATTATAATGGGGTTTAACTGATTTTGGAAGTCTTGGGGATTAAATATAGAATTAACCATATGGAGACCATCACTGATGATAATATTTCCTATAAGATAACTGACATCAAGAAACTTATATCAGTTTGGAACACGAGACAACTAACTTCATATGGCAAAGTAGTTATAAAATCTTTATTGATGTCAGAAATAACACATATACTTCTGTCCCTACCATCCCCCTCACAGCAAGCCATAACACAATTAGAAGGTTTATTCGCATCTTTTCTCTGGGGTAACAAACCTCCAAGTTTTGAAAAGAGATAGTGGTTAAGTGATCTGGATATGAATAGGTCAATAAACCTATTCTGATGAAAATAATACATACTTACCTTAACGATTTATATCATACATTATAGTATAGCAATGATCAACTTGAAGAAATAAACATGTGTTTGTGTGTGTGTGAAAACATTATCTTGAATTCATTTCAACAATTCGTTTCCATATTCATTTCATTAAATCACGTTTATAAAATTTTCCAACGGAACGCATTCATTTTGTCAATAAAATATTAAATAATCCTTACATAATGATAGGCGGCAAGGGTTAAATGAATGCTAAGATGCTCTGGCCATAAATGGATGAATAAAATGACCCTTAACTAATTCAGTGTGGCAAAGTGTTAAATGAATAAATGAAGGTGCTCTAGCTATGAATGGGCTAATTTAACAACGTTGAATATATTCTTGGTGGGTAAAGCGTTATATGAATGGTCACCAGATGCTCTGGCCATGAATGGGTTAATTAAATAACCCTGGGTGGCAAAAGGTTAAATGAATGATATCAAGGAGCATCGGCCATGAATGGGTTAACTTAACAACCTTTATTACATTCTTGGTGGGTAAAGGGTCAAACGAAGGGTCATCAGGTGCTCTGGCCATAAATGGGTTAATAAAATAATAACCTTCAACATATCCTGGGTTGCAAAAGGTTAAATGACTGATTCGAAGTTGCATTGGCCGTGAATTGGTTAACTCAAGAACCTTTAATATATTCTCCGTGGGAAAGGGGTTAAATGAATAATCTACAGATGCTCTGGCCATAAATTGGTTAATAGGATAACCCTTTACTAATTCCGGGTGGCTAGGTGTTAAATGAATGATCATAGGTAGCATTGGCCAGGAATGGGTTAACAGAACAACCTTTGATACATTCTGCATGGGTACACTACATGGGTTCAAATCCTGGCCTAGGCATGTGAGAAAGTTGCCAGTGATTTGGAGTTTCCTCCACTACTTACAACTGGCTAGTCACGAATTAGTATGGCACAAATGTTACGAAAAACGAAATTACAAATCTGCATGGGTAAAGGGTTAAATCAATAATCATCTAGCGTATCAAATACATTCATACTTTACATACTAAAACATACATATGAATAGCAATGATGAACTTGAAAAACGAAACTTATGTGTGTGTATGTTAAATACAAAATCAAATATATTGCATTCACACATTCCACCAAAAGAGCGTGAATATACAGCCTCACGTAAGCAAATGATGAAGAACACAAAACTATAATACAGTAAACTTGAATTACTAGTAAAAAAGGGACTGATTATTTTAAGTCGGTAGTTGTTTTTACAATGGTAAAGGTGAAAACTTTAGGCGGTCTGGACGCATTTTTCATACTCGAGGCGGGTAGCGTCTGAAAAAGTGTAACGTTTGCAAACATTTGATATTGAACGCCACCAGAGCACGTTCGTATAGCAAGGATTTTTCTACGGCGATGCCACAAAGTTAACGACATGTGAAGGCGTATAGATAGAATTACTATTATTTATTTATTTGCAAAGGGATTAGGTTGGCAGATCAAAAACAGCTGTTTCAGCTGTTTTGGTGCTCGTAATTGTTTTTAACGACATTGCAGCGAGCTTCTGCCGGTTGTTGCCATCTTAGTTCGCCAGCGGCATATGATTACGGAAGCACGTGTTGACATGCCAAGGGGGGAGATCAAATTTATTTTGGAACCGTATCTAAATTTGGGGGGTAATTAAAAAAGTGGCCAAGTAGTAAATAACAAGATTTTTCTCGGAATGTTAGGCACGATCCCACTTACAGTTACAGAAAATCACGAATATGTCTCTTTTCACACAGATTAGTAGTCCTCAAGGCTCAGTGGCCTAATCGGTAGCGCACTGGTCCATCTTACTAGCCCATCTTACTAGTCCAGTGGGCACAGGATTGAATCCATTGGTGCGCTACTTTTGTCAGTTTATTTCTAGCTGCCCGGGGCCTCGAGTGGCACCTTAAAATATTTCCTACTCAAAAATAAAGGTTTCTTTACTTTAGTTATTTTTTTTACTTTACTTAACTAAAAGGTGACAATTCTGGAACAATGAAATGTTGGTCAGAACCGCTGATCCCAAAAAGGACGTCCGCCTGAATTGCCGTTCCTTATAAGGGCCGATGACTTTATGTTGGGCCCTGCCTAAAAAACTATATTTTATCTTTGCATTATAATAAACATTTCCACAGTTGTGATACATGAAGTAAACAGAAAAAATAACTAACGTGATAAAGTTGAGAATTTCTTCAAGGAAATATATACTAGTAGTTTATAATGGGTTAAATTAATAGTTAAATGGTTGCAGTTACCTTAATGCTAATGACTTAGTTGCACCAACAGTTTGCTTAGAGGCTATTAACAGGCTAAAATGCACCCCCCCCCCCCAGTGCCTCTATTTTGTGTCTGTTAGGAGGTGCTTAAACAGCAATATACTTCCTGTATGAAAGTTGGCACTGGTGGGAACTTGGGTTTAAGTAGAGAATATCATAAGAAACTTTTTGGACCTCTGTTTTATCCATGCCGCAACACCTGCCTTCCCCTTTCGCTGTAATTGTACTGGAACAGAAAGGAACAAATCCATCCCGCGAAATCCGTATTGATATATTTAAGATAGAGAGAGGTTCTGCTGAATATATATATATATATATATATATATATATATATATATATATATATATATATATATATATATATATATATATATATATATATATATATATATATATATATATATATATATATATAGAGAGAGAGAGAGAGAGAGAGAGAGAGAGAGAGAGAGAGAGAGAGAGAGAGATCGCTATTTTCGAAAGGAGCTTATTTATGGTAACATAAACATCTGTCCAATGACTATTCTTTATAATCCGCTTTTGAACGTAATTAGTGGAAGGGGGGCATATATATATATATATATATATATATATATATATATATATATATATATATATATATATATATATATATATATATATATATATATATATATATATATATATATATATATATACTGTAGAATAGGTATATATCGCGCGACAAAAACTTCGCGAAAAGCCGATTTTTCGGTTTTTCGCGTGTACTTTATTTCGCGCGCAAGCAAGTTCTACAGCCTTGTTTCAGCCTCGGATCGGCTAGGGGTGAATTTCACGCTATAGCCATATATACTCGCCAACTGCAAATAGAATCCTTTCCGTAAATTGGCAAAAAATTAATTCACGGCACAAATTTAATAAGTATTTCAAAATATATCTTGTTCTAATAATTATCAACATACACATATGTGTATGTTGATAATTAATCAATTATATCCATCGCAACTGCCGTCTCCCTTTCGTGGTGATAGCGTCTATTGTACGATGACGGCGGCCATCTTGCTTCTCGTAAGAAAAACCTTAATTTTGCACAGGTATTCACAAAATCGGACAGGTAAGTATGCGAATAATGATATCATACATTGGTAACTTATTCATAAGTTACCAATGTATCATATCATACTGATTTTATAAACTTATTGCAGGCATTTTTCTTCGTTTTAGCCTCGGACCGGCTAGGGGTGAATTTCATGCTATAGCCGTATACTGGCGGGTATATACTCGCCAACTGCAAATAAAATCCTTGCCAAAAATGGGCAAACAATTAATTCACGGCACAAAATATTTTAATTAGTTTTTCAAAACATATCTAATTCTGATAATTATCAACATACACTTGTATGTATGTTGATAATTGATCAGTTATATCCATTGCAACTACCGTCTCCCTTTCGTGATAGCGTCTATTGTCCGATGACGGCGGCCATCTCGCTTCTTGTAAGAAAAAAACAATTTGGCACAGGTATTCACAAAATCGGACAGGCAAGTATGCGAATAATAATATGATACATTGGAAACTTATTCATAAGTTCGCAATGTATCATATCATAATGGTTTTATGAAGATATTTGACGTATTTTTCTTCGTTTCAGCCTAGGGGTGAAATTCAGCGACCGACGCGCCATTACCTCCAGTGGTGGATAGCGTAATTAATCACCCAATAGATCGCGTGCGATAAAATCGCGAGGGCGATACTAGTTCCCGTATTCGCGAAATAATCGCACTCGCGAACTTTGCCTGTTCTACAGTATCTCAAAATGCTCAAGGATGCTGGGGTGTCATCCGGCATTTTCTGAAAAGGCATGCCTTACTCTCTTATAATCAATCATAAAAAAAACTATACCTGACAAAAGCAGGTTCACCCCCAAAATGGGTTTTGGCTGCCGGACTAGTAGCTTTGAATCTCAAGTCACGTGTCTCATTGACTTATTTAGTTAGCATGTTCTCCATTTTGTGTTCCTTAAAACCAGGCATTGGCAGACGCCCAGGAATTGAGTGTCAGTACTTAATATATTAAACGGTACCCTGAGTGAATCCAGGATCACCCGGTTATAGTATGAGTAATCAAGCGGGAATATACACAATTTATCATCAGCTTCCCTCTGATACTCGCAGCTGATTGGTCAATTGCTGTTGGGTAATGGACTGTATTTCATTGCTTCTCATTACTTGTCAATTTCAGGATGGGGATAAGTGTTTTATCCTCACTCTTGAAATCGAGGCTCAATGTTTTATCCTCCTTCGCCATGGTTACCATGGTTGACCTCAAGTTTACAGGTCACAGCCTCGTTGTTTTTTATATTACAAGACACACAAAAAGAATTTAAAAAAAAAATTAAATTAAATATAATTTTTTTTTGAAAATATTAAAAAAAAAGAATTTAAAAAAAAATTTAAAAAGAAAAAATCAAAAAAAAAATTAATAAAAATATTTTTAAAAAATTAAAAAAACAAAAAAACAACTGATGATAAATTAAAATCGTTATCCCCCTTGTAAAAAAGGGATACGGCCTGGTATCTGCGTTCAGCCAGCCGTATCGCACTCGGCCTCCGGCCTCGTGCGATACGGCTGGCTTCTCGCAGATACCAGGCCATATCCCTTTTTTACAATGGGGATAACTTATAATATCATAGTTTCGAAAGGAAGTTTTATACAACAACTGTGAATACATCTTTTACACGAGTGATATGTTGTACACCTGTTCGGAGTTATATGGATATTAAACTCACTCTTCGCTACATGGCGAGTTCCAAGGACTGAGTTAAGGTGGAAACCTACCCGATACGCGGGTCATTTCTAAAACTTGAATATCTGACCACACTGAGTTAAATGAAGACAGCGGCACTTATGTTATTGTATAGGTTACACCTACCTCATAGTTACTGAATAATTATGGACTTATCAATAAATGGCTATTTTGAGATCATATTTGAGGTCATATGAATGTAAATGAATGTTCTCAATATACCTTAATTCATGCTAATGCTTTTGATTTTAATTATCTTATACTTTTTGATACATAGTTTCTCTAAATTTAAAAAGAATTTGGTGGGGTTTTCGCTGATATTTGTTATTTGCGCTCGTGATCTGGGAAAGGCACATTTCATTAAGCTTTATGTCTCTAATTTCTTAGTGTTTATACTTTTCCTTTGCAGGTTATTAAAAGTTTTAATGTCCTCTGGTTTAAGATTATATTATTCCTCTAATATTTCAATTTTTCTACGTAACCGGTTCTCCTACATAATCTCTACCACGTTTACCCCCGGATAAGATATGAATTAGTTGTGTGTGCAAGATGACCCAAAATAATTTGATATCAATCATGATTTCGACTTCCCGAATTTGGTAATTTTTGACGAAATTTGGATGATACGGGGTACATGCGTAAGTTTGGAATAATAGCAGAATTTCCTGTTTAATGTCATAATTTAGATCTTCGTTAAGTAAATGAGAATTATTTGTTTTCCAAAAATCAGTTTATAGTTAATGATACCAGTCTGAAACCAATGAGTATCCACTTTAGTGTGGGGTTAGGAAAAGACTTACTGATATCCCCAGTTTAATAAATCGGGACTCAAACCTACAAACTACCAATTTTAATTACAAAATTCGCAAATAGGAGGCAGCACTTTCCCATCCCAAGCATAATGAATGCAACGGAAGTTGCCATTGGCTGAAAGTATTCCACATAGGTACGTTGAGCAAATAAGAACAGTTGAAACAGTAACTAGAAAAAGGCATTGGGCATTAGACACGGGTGTAGGCTCTTTGTATTTTCAGGGTAACATAGGTTGATTTCGATAATAATTACACCTACATTTTATCTATCATTTCCTTCAGTTAACACACTGGCAATTGTCAAGGCGGATCATCAAAGAGTTTAGCCACCGCAGGTGCGTATGTATGTCTGATGTATGTCTCTTGTATGTATGTCATATTACACAAAAACAACCGCGATGACACATTAAGGTGCATACGTGGATAAACATAACACTCTCGGTGAAGGATGTTCAACGGTAACGGTTGTGCTAGTTTTTCTTTTCCTGTGTATATATTTATATATGT
>OZ012698.1:11069989-11082489 GCA_963942565.1 Maea johnstoni
TATATATATATATATCATTCCATTTCCCATTCTGTACTTTACAGGTAACATTATCCTACGTAAAGAATGCAATGAGGAGCACGATTATCTGTGTCTCATTGACTGGGAACTCTCGTGCATTCACGTACCGCAACGGGATTTGGCCATGTACCTGATGAACGCCATTCTTCCTGCTCGTCGTGTTTCTGTCAAGAACACAGCAAGCATTTCCAAGTATGTGGATTGCTATGTCTCGCAGCTGACGAAATCTCGCGAGGACGAGGACAGAGAAATTCCGTTCATGATTTCTGACAGGACCAAGTTCAATGAACTGCTTCACTATTGTATGCTACAGATTATCGTTGAAAGATGCTTGGTTCTGTTTTTGCTACCCACCCGCCCGAATTGGTGGTTCGATGTATTAGAAAGTTCTCTCACCTATATTGAAAGTGTGGCACCATCATTGAACCTGCTGCATGGCTGTAAATAAAGCCCGTTTTTTGAGAATTCAAAAGTGTAACAATCAAACATCAGTCATTTGTTGCGCACTCGGCTCAGCCTCGTCGGACATGGGTGCCTCCGGGTTGAAAACAGGCCGGACCATACTTTTAAACAGGGTGTAACATATATACTTCTTATACCTCACTTGAAGATCGTATGCCGTGATTGGCTGACTTAACAGTTGCCAATCATCACATCCACTGATAGGCCGTTATGGCCACCGTTGTCAAGTAGAAGTAGAAGTAGAGCACACGCGTCGAAGAACCTCTAGTTCTTACACGAGGGGACAGCATTTTCATCTTGGAACGGGCGAGATCCATGATTAAAATTCTGTCCCCGAGTGTGAGAAATATCATACTCTAGCACACAAGTTCAAGAACCTATTTCTGCCACGGCCAATAGATGAATAAACAGTAAGTAATCGGGGAAGCTTCACAATTGGATACTTCTTTGAGACACTTTTATTTTGCATGGTCCACACAACTATGCCCCTCACTTGGTACTGGCATATGAGACCTCAACCTATTATACCTTTTCCCTCTAAGTAGTGAATATAAGTTTAATATTTTTCTTTTTAGGTTCATGCATTATTTACAGGCGCTATAACCTAGCCTAATATGTAATATGTTTATTAGCAATATGCCTTTAATGTCACTTTGTTACGTATAATATGTTATATACATATATATATATATATATATATATATATATATATATATATATATATATATATATAAAATATATATATATGTGTGTATATATATATATATATATATATATATATATATATATATATATATATATATATATATATATATATATATATATATATATATATATATATATATTTATATATATGGATTTACAGGTTTTTCTATTTCTACGAGTATAACTAGTCAAGAATGGCTACGGGTGAGGCCTACTGAATGTGAAGGTAAAATCTCATGTTTGTCTTCTTTTTCTTTTTTTACAAAAGAAAATGTGAATGAATGACTAGACACCTGGACGACCTGGATGTTAACTTTGTACATTTACGTCATAACTTCGGCCAAGAATGTTCATGATTTAAACAATACAAAGTGAATGCTTCCATATTCCAATTTATTTCTCCTCACATATTTCAGAAAAAAGGTTATCATCCGACTGTGATAACACATGTTGCGGGTATATACGCCTTGGGCTAAACATAACTTTTTTAGATTAGTTTTTTTGTTAGTTCCCTGGGAGTCAACTATGACCACCGTTAATACATAATACCTGTAGTATGTAGCATATGTTGTTGTTATACAGAAGGCTGAGGTGTTAGTGTCGACTGTAAAATGAGAAAACTATATAGATACATTTTATACATGTTGGTATGACAAGTGAATACAATTGTATATGAATGTAATATTGATTTCTGTAAAGCTCCAGGCTTATGACCCTTTTGATGTGCTAAAATGAAAATTAAGATAATATTGACAATATATTTTTTGAAAAATACAATTGACCATACATAGTTATTAACTAATGGTAACCAATTTGGTAAGTGTGAACACTAATGTTCTTTCATTCATATCAAAGTATTTAAGTACTGTGTTCCACTTTTTGTCAAATATTGCCCATTTACCCTTGATATCTGCGTTGGACCTTTCTGAAAAAAATATATCTATATTTGATAATAACTTGCTATGTATCACTCATACTTAATCTACCTCAGTATGGAGAAGTAGTCAAAAGAAGGCCTCCTTCTAAATAAAGATATGAGTATGACAAGTAGTGATATGTTTTTTTACGAATAAATCCTCTCCGCAAAAGTATAATGGAAAGTTTGGCTGGCCATGAGTCATCATATCTGCTTGCGCATGACGCAAATATCATCCAAATAAAATTCTTGAAACTGACATGACCAGCGAAAATCCTTTCAAGGTATTAGCATGTCTGCTCATATTCCTACCCTGTAGAAATTATAAGTAAACATTTACCCTATTTTGGTGCAACTGAGTTGCACCTGATTTGGGTAAATGTTTACCCTGACATATGTGAACCGGGTTAATGTTTTCAAGAATTAAACGTCGGCACTGTACCATGTTGACATTCGTATGAAAGCTCCTGCCTGCTGGTTCCTCTCCAATGAATACCAGCATGTAAGGGTTTCAGTCATTTTCCAGCTTTTTGCACCCTCTTTCTTATGACAATTCAGCTACTGAAACCAGAAGGGATAAACTTCATTTGGTGACACTCATTGTTATATTTCAGAAACTACAGCCTTGGAAATTATTTTCTTGCGTATGTCATCCACTCCTGGTAGTAAAGCTCCTAATAGATAGACCCCTCCAAGGACATAAAATCCGTAGCAGTAAGAACCAGTAGCCTCTTGGAGAATACCTGGCCAGAAATAGAAGAGTAGACAATAGCTAGAAAATAGAAATAATGATTATGATCAGAATAATGATAGTAATGATAATAATAATAGTAATAATATTAAAAATCATGATGATAATAATAATAATGATGATGATAATTATAATGATAATAATAATGATATTAATAATAATAATAATAATAATAATAATAATAATAATAATAATAATAGTAATAATAATAAAAATAATGATAATAATGACAATAATAGTACTAATGATAACAAAGAATAATAAAAATAATGATAATAATAATGAAAATGACAGTTATCGATAAATTAGAAGTATTAGATAGAAGAAGAATGAAAAATAATATCACTACAACTACTACTACTACTACTACTACTACTTCTACTACTACCACTACTACTACTACTACTACTACTACTACTACTAGTACTACTACTACTACTACCACTACTACTACTACTACTACTACTACTACTACTACTACTACTACTACTACTGCTGCTACTACTACTGCTACTACTCCTCTCACTACTACTACCTCTGATACCACTACTGCTACTAGTACTACTACCACCACCACTACTGCTACTACTACTACTACTACTACTACTGCTACTACTACTACTGCTACTGCTACTACTACTTATTCTACTTATCTCTCGATAGCATAGCACTACTTTCATTTTAAAAGTTACAAGCGTTTAACATATTCAGTGGAAATCAAGATTTATTTTTTGCACATAAACAATTTTCTAATTAAAATATTTTTGAGAAATCAATTTACAAAGGAAAACTAAGTATTAAATGCCTGTACTATAGCATAAAACCACGGGCTCCCAAATCCATTTGACGCCCAGAGGAGCAGTTAATTAGGTTTAATTACTATTGATTCAGCTATCTCCTCCAATCTGAATGCTTAATTTGTACCATGTGGCCACATGTTATCTACTAATGATGTTTACTACACAGTTTACATTGCCCTTGGGCCTAGGGCTGTGGGCAGTGTTGAGTTATTGCCCAGTTATAATGCTCTTTCAATGAAGTAAATGGACATTTAAAACCCAGAGATTTGTTATCGTTTAGGAGCAATGATGAATACCTTATAGACCCCTCCCCAGGGTGTTATGAAGATTTGTCATAGGCCTTCAGGCTGGTGGGCTGGTACTTGGGCCTACGGCCTTCAGGCCTATAACTAATCATTATAACGGCCTAGGAAAGTCAATAAAACTTTAATATACGTACCCATGATGGGTGTGGATATGGCACTAGATATACTTCCAAATGCGAGCATCATTCCCATTGCTGACGGAATGTTTTTATTTCCAACAGAGTCTGCCAATAAGACAACAGCAAAGCAATTAAAGCTACCTCCAAAAACACCAAAAAGAACTGCAAAGACTACAATATAGGAGAATCCTTGCAGGTGGACCAGGCTTATACAAAGACACCCAGCCGCCAGCAAGAATATTTGAACAAGATGGCGCCGGCTGATGTATCCAAGGTCGCCCACGTACCCCCATCCAATGCGCGCGAAAAGTTCAGCGCCACCTATAATTGATAGAAGTAACGAAACCTCTGCTTTGCTTAAACCTTTTTCCAGAGCCAGTGCGGGTAATAAGTAAACAGTGTTAACGTATCCAACAACTCCAAAACACCACAAGGTTACAAGTAGTAGAAATGCAGGTTGTAAGAACATAGTGAGGTTGAAGCATTTTCTTTTTGCAGCAACAGACTTGGGCGGTTCATCCTCCTCTTCGTTATTGGTTGTGGTTGACTCTGTGATGAACATGTTTGGCATTGACATGCTAAGATCTGCAACACTAGTGGCTCCAAAACTTTGAAAACTTATTGCTGTTTTGCCATTCTTTGTTAAATTCGAATTGTGGGATGGTTTGGATGGATTAAGTTCCATGCAGCTTGGACATTCAATGGCATTTTCTTTATGCTTGTTGTTGTACCTGGGTCTTGAGACCGCGCAAACGTTCTGAATGTGCTGCTGTTCATCAAGATATTTATTTCTTCCTATCTCTCCGGACAGATGTGAAGGTGAGTTTCCATTGTTACCTGTGTGGTCTGTAAGTTCATTTTCATACAGAAATGGCTGACTTTCACATGAGTTTTTGGATGCAAACTCATCACTCTCACCTTGAATGTCACATTTCACTTGTTTATACTCGCAACCGACTTGTAATGTTTGTGTTGACACTGGCTTGTAGTTTGGTTCAATGACGTTTGCCTGGTTCTGTACTTGTTCGCAATCATCTTTTGTTATTTTGCAGGTGTAAAATGATGTAGGTCTCAGCAGGGCCCCAGCGATGATTAAATTCAATCCCAATGCACCTTGGATGAGCAAGCATCCACGTACTGTATACTGTTCAATTAAAAAGCTGAAATAGAATAAGCTAATATATCGTCAGTAAAAGTAGATTATGTGTATAACATAAATAGAGGGTCATTTTGAGATGTTTACTTATGCCATTACCAACAGTTATATTCAGACGAACTGTACCTGTTTAGACCTCTAATCAAAATAATAATAGACGTATGATCATGAATCGTATATATGCTACATAAACAGAAAAGTTTTTCTCTATATTCATCTTCACCAACTCAAGGTCACTTCAACACGCATGTCCGTTAAGGTATGATCTAAACAGAATTTTTGTTGTTGACAAGTTTGTCAATCGTAATTTGGTACTTAAAGTACAATAATTAAAAAAGTAGAAATCTATTATTTCCAGAACCAATCACTATCGTTTGGCCAAATGTATTTCCTTCGTGTTTTAACGATGGACAGAATATGATTGTTAGATTTTCGCATTTTGTCCATTGTACAATGGCGACATTTAACTCCTGCCCTCAATGCCTGGGCAACGCTGGCATAATGCACCACCGATTGCCTTCCAGTTTCGTGGGCATGGATGCATGGAAGATCTCACAACTGAACGTGGTTTTGATAAGCGAGATACATGGGTCATTCGTGTGTCTTGCGTATCTATTGACATGTTAAGCAGGGGTGTTTGTACAACCAGGCATTGAAGACGTCCGGTTGATTGGTGCAGGAATTAAATGCCTGTTCTGTATAACAGTTACCTTACTAATGGTGGTATTGCACAGAAGCCTAAACTTGCCCCAGCTGAGGCCAAACCATTTCCAAGAGAACGTCGTTTTTGGAAATATTGTGGTATCATACTCAGAGTGGGTCCGTATACACAACATAAACCAAGGCCTGCAATTACAAGAAAAAATCGAGGTGTATTTTTGCGCTTCTTAAAGTAAGAAAATCCACTAATGAATGCGCTGTCAAAATTTAAGCAACTTTGCCTAGAATGTCAATTCAAATATTTTGTTGCCTGTTTTAATTTTTTCTGCTGTTTTAGGAAAAACAGCAAAAAGATTTTTTGACATTTTGTCACAAATTTTCAATTCAGATATTTTTTCTGCTGCTTTTGAAAAAACAGTGGACTCTTTTTGAAATGGCGACACAATAGTTAAACACGGTATTAACATGATATACAGTAAATTGAGTAACCCATGTTTTTTTGGCCTTAGTTCTCTAAGTTGCCTACACTACAGAAGTGTGATTGAACAAACTTTTTATGGCACTTATGGCATCATACGAAAAGACTATGTGTCCAGACATGATAACATAAGAAAAGGCATAAATATTTCAAAATTATGCCCTTCCTATGTATAAATTCTGGAAAACTTCCTGCCGCTTGAGTGTTAGGAATCACAAAGAATACCCTCAGAAAAGAGGCAGAAAACAAGTTGAAAAACCACGAAAAAACATATGCATAGAACATGCAGTGAAAACAAGTGAGAATGAAGAAATTTGGCGGTTCCTGTGAGAAAAATGATGCAAAAACTATTTCTTTCCGTTTTCTCGTTGGAACTCTACCTATTTCCTGTTTGTTTGTTTCAGCACATACTTTCGATATCTTTCCCACATTTTTAGGGAAACGTTTGCATAGGTCATGTATAATACAGTGGACATATATATATATATATATATATATATATTTTTGCATAACTTTTGAAAATAATATGCATATTCTTTCATTATGCATAACACATAGACTTTTTGTTGATTGTTGGGAGGCATTCAACTGTCACAAGTGCATCTAGAGTAATCTTTGAAAACCTCTGAATAGGAAAAACTTGTACGCTCTAGATATTGATGAGAAAAAATACAAACAAATTACTTGTTACTATACTTATACCCAGTTATCCGAGTAAAGATGCCACCACAAGATACTGACCTTACAATAATTGAACGTAGCATTGATTCGCAAGCTACATTTGGGTGATTGATGTGCTCGGCTTATTGTGTTGACTTTTTATTCAGTCTGGTCGACTGGCGCAGGAAATAAATACCTGCACAGAAGTGACAATGCAGTATGGAATGGCACAAAATAGGATGATAACGAAAACCTCATTACCATTAATTCCGTATCCGACAATGACCAGACCTATGGTTGGAGATACGGAGATGACAATATTCGACGCACAGAAAAGAATGCCACCAATAATAACAATTGGGCGATTTCCAAAACGCTCAGCTAGGATACCTGCCAAAGGTCCTGAAAAACATACAAAAAACGGCATAGTAAATATAGAAAATGCTTTATTTATCAAAATGAACTACATGTAGTTGGCTTAGGCATTGCACACCAACTGAACACTATCTCTAATCACTGACAATAAGAAAGTTGGAGGTGACTTGAAATGAGGCGGTTGTTTTCGTCTGATACTCGTCTGAGAATTCCCGGATCAATTAATTGACAACTACGTCTACAGGCTAGGTTAGGCTTCGATATGGCAGAAAGAATGACGATAAAAGAAACTCCAAATCAAGCCTTGTTCTCCGAGTGATAGTTAGTTTCCACATAGCTTCTATTTGCAAATTTTAGTTTCTTTCCGTCAGGCTTCCCTCCTTGATGGATTGTTCAAACCATTTCCACAGAGATAAACATACGGTATAGCAAATTTGAACAGAGCTCTTTAGGGTAAATAATGCTTTCTTTATAAATTTGCAGTAAAGAAATGTTAAAAGCAAAGAAATTTCAGAGAAAATTGACGATAAATAAAATTCTATATCCAATATTCTATGCAGTGACGTAATAACTTGCTCTAACTTGTTGGAATTGACCTACTAATCCAACGTAGACCTACTTATCTAAAATTGACCTACTTCTTCGGTAATATACAGTAATCTAATTACTTCTGCTAACTTGCTGGAATTGACCTTCTTACCCAACATTGACCTACTTACCCAATATTGACCTATTCATCTAAAATTGACCTACTTATCCACCGTTGTGTGCAGTAACCCGATACCTTACGCTTAGTTACTGAATCTAACCTTCTTACCTCCAAAAGCTGACACAATTGCTCCTACTGTCCTTGTGAAAGACGTCAAGGAGGCTCCACTTCCGAAAAGCTCCATCAATTCCACGAAAATCAGTCCCCTGGACTTTGGTAGACCACTCAAGAACACGTTCATCCAACCACAACCTAAAACAAGTGGATTTTGCTTAATATTGTCAAAGCTATCAATGATAGTATCGTGGTGGATTATCACGTTCAATACTATTGATAACATACACATATATTATCAATAAAAAATCGAACAGTCAGTGGTGTGTTGTCATATTCAACACTATCGCAAAAACATCATAAACCTGTGATTATGATGACGTAGAACTGCACCTAGGACATCTCCCAATGATGAGCCATATTCTTTTTTTCGAAAACATTTAAAACTCAGGACCATAACTTTTAGACGTTCAGCTGTCAGGGTTTGGATCCGGCTCAGGACATATAAGAACTGTTGGTAAGGCGGTGGTTTCCCAGGGTATCCCAGTTCCCTTATTGTGCTTATGACTAGTTACAAATAAATACTCCCATGACAAAAAGGGTCGAAAAACAAAATTCCAAATTGAAATCCCAAGCGTACTAAATACTCATTACTCAAACTAGTAACATTTAATATTTGGTTTAGGTGTGACCAAGGATTAATTGCATTTGCTGTCATCAAGTCACAAGTTTCAGAATTAACCCTTTATCATAATATGATCAATCTTTTATGATCCTACTAATAGTGTTTGTGTTTGCTTTTTGAGCACCAGAGAGACTTATAACACACTGGCCAGTGCTGTTAGAACATGAATGCACCCAATTGAAATAAAGAGAAGATTTATCCTTCCAAGCAAAACAATATACTATGTATGTCAGAATGTAGTTTAATAACATGAAAAACACTTCTGACGATCACGAATTGATGCAAGCTTAGGTTATAGAGGTTCTTGAACGCGTGTGCTAGAGGATGATAAATCTTACATGAGGGGACAGAATTTTCATCTTGGAACGAGCCTCTGACGAGTTCCAAGATGAAAATTCTGTCCTCGAATGTAAGATTTATCATCCTCTAGCACACAAGTTGAAGAACCTATTTCTACCACGTCCCATTAGATAAATAATCAGGAAATAATCTGGGAAACTTACTGGCTTGCGCCTTTGTTGACACAACCCAATTACTTTATCAGAACTGGGTCAATATCAATGCCTCTGGCCAAATGACTGCGGAAGATACTGCATAGTAAATAGTTCCCAGATAAAACTTCTCACAGCGTGTTGAAAGGCTGTTATCCGATACTTAAGTGGGATATATATTAGAGCTGCACACACGGAGGGAGATCAGCTCATGAGCTCACCACCCGTTTGACTCATGAGCTCATGAGCTCACGGACGTTCCGATTTTCCAAAAAAATACTTATTCTCCACCCCAGCTATTAAGAAATAAATATCTATTGGCGGAGATTTATTTTATTTAACTTTAAAACATGCTGACGAGGTACAAAGGTCAGAATAACACTCAACATCGCTTGAATGTATACATTGGAGATTGCAAAGAAGACATGACAGCGATAAGCAGTTCTGTATGTTTAAAATGTGTGTTAGGTGCTCTGTGTTCCGTTTGTGTTCCAAACATAGACGAGCTCACAATTTGAACATTTCAGCTCGAGCTCGGCGAGTTTGTCACAGGGCTTGAGCCACTCGAGTTCGTGAGTGGTCAGTGCAGCTCTAATATATATATAAATATATATATATATATATATATATATATATATATATATATATATATATATATATATATATATATATATATATATATATATATATACATATATATGTATAAATATATAATATATATATATATATTAATAGCGAGTTGCAAATTTTGTGACCGTATCTCCTCTGAAACGGCTGCAAGCCTGATGCTGTAATTTGTAGGGGGCTGAAGTTTTGCGATAGCTAGGTTTGAAGGAAAAAAACTCACAGTTTACCTAAATTCGTGAATGCAAAATTTTACGCTAAATTTTGAATCTGCCGCAGCAGTCATTCTCAGTTAGCACACGCACAACACACAACAATATAATATCTTAGCACAACAATGACGACACGTGAATTGTTTTTCCTTATTTCACCGCTGCAACAATGACGTCATTGTTAGCTCATTCGGTAGCATGCTCGAAGCTCATGATGAAGGAAGGAAGATTGTCTTGACACGGAGCTTTGATCTTTTTTCAATATTTTTAACTTCATTAGAAGTTTACATAACATTTTGGATATTTTCTACTATTAGATACTTCAGAAAAATAATAATCATTGAAAAACACATTGTTTGCAATCGTAAGAATTGATTAGGGCTTCCCGAGGGCTCCGCAAAATATGTCATTTTTTTTTTGATTATTAGTCTGTGATTACTGGGCTTTAGACAACAAACTTTATATATCTAGAAAGTCCGTAATACTCCTATGTCCGTTTTAAATATGTTTAATCGTAATTATATGCCAAGTAATCACGGAGAAATTACTGAATAAAAACGCACTGAATAGACGTTTTGATTTCCCGAGATTCTCCGCAAAATATGTCCATTTTCATTCGATGATTTCTTAATTATTTCCTGGGTCTAAGACAACAAATTTAGAAAAGCGGTAATATATTCATTTCAAATACATGGAAGTCGTAATTATGGGTCTCGAATTCACGGGGGAATCATCAAATAAAAAAAGTCTTAACTAAATAAACAATTTTTGGCACTCTAAGTTACCGTGCTGTTTGTCCCGCTGGAACACCGGCACATCTTTGGAAAGAGCATAAAGAGCGCTTCCCTGGGTGCTTATGTTAGCTGATCTTATCTCATAAAACTAAGATGCTTTGTATAAGCCCGTGCTGTGCAAGGGTTGCAGCTAGTATATATATATATATATATATATATATATATATATATATATATACATGTGTGTGTGTGTTGTTTGTAGCACTACAAATGGCAAACAATGTGATGATACTTGATCATACTTTTACAAACCCTACCTAAGACAATTATCCAGGCATATCCAGTATCTATGTAATCCACCTGCTTCTTTTTCTTGGCCATGATGCGTGTCTTAAAACTGAATTCTGCAAAACAGGATAGAATGATATATACTTACATTTGTACTTTTCAAACTTTTAAAATAGTCACGTTTCTGTCAATTAAGGTAACAGAAACTTCCCCTTCACCAAAGGTGACACATTAATGTATTGATCTAATTTTGGTTGCATTGATATTGCATCCGGTTTTAGAAAATGTATTTACTTCATAGCTAGGTGAAGACTGTGTTTACTGCATAGAAAGCTGGCTTGATACGTCAATACCTAAGTATAGGCGTTATATCTGACCTGGGTATTTTATGAAATAGAGTTATACGATGCAGTTTGTTAACGAATATACACACACGCACACACATACATACATACGTACATAAACACACAGACTTACATACATATATGTAAACAAATATATATATATATATATATATATATATATATATATATATATATATATAAATATATATATATATATATATATATATATATATATATATATATATATATATATATATATATATATATATGTATATATATATATATATATGTTATATATATATATATATATATATATATATATATATATATATATATATATATATATATATATATATATATATATATATATATATTCATATATACATATGTCAAAATGAGCATATTCCTGATAAACAAAACAACACTCATGGCTTGTGAAACACTCACCTACAGGACAAGTTTGTAAATGACCAATGGTTATACAGAGGGAGTGAACCAGTGTCAATTCAGAAGAAAGCAAACAGTCCAGTCATTCTCTAGGCTGCAACCTTTGTCCTTCATAGCGGTATCTGTACGTTTCTGTCCACTAACTAAAGGTTATAGGTGAAGTAAATAAGGTCACAATATTCTGATAACACGAAACGTCATTGATTCCAGATGGTGATATTTGGAGTTTCGATTATCATCACCTTTTCTGCCATGATTGCGGCTAAGCTGTCACTAGCCAGTTGTCATTGGTGGAGTAAAGAGGAGAACACGCCGAAAACCAACACTTAGCCCCAGGTCAGTGGTGAATTTCTCTGACCACTCGACCCTCCAGATCCTCTATACTAAAAACTGTGGACTGACTTATTAACAGTTACCTACCTTTTTTAACTTTGAAAAGTTTTTTTGTTTATTTGATATCCCAAAACCCATCTCATGTTACATACAAAAAGAACGAGTGAGAAA
>OZ012698.1:11095189-11112689 GCA_963942565.1 Maea johnstoni
AAGATGGCTTCATGTTTACATGGAAGGAGATTATAGGGATGTCCTGTTGAAGTTTCAAGCAAATCTGTTCATCCAAGTCAAAGTTGTGATGTAAAGTTTGACCCCCCTTATCATTTCACTCCAACGCAATGTAAAACCTAATGGTGAAGACTGGTTTTTCATGTCGCCTCACCATTAGCCAGAGCAGAATGCTAAAAATAGCTTGGTCAGTATGCAGGCTTGCATTGGAAATTTACCTTGTGTTGAAGTGAAATGATAGAGGGGTCAAAACTTTGCCTAACAGCTTTGACTTGGATGATCGAATTTGCTTGAGACTGCAACAGGTTATCTCTAAGATATACTTCTATTTAACCATGAAGACATTTTTGATGTTACTTTAGCTGTTTTGAAAATATATTGGGAAAAGGGGAGGATTGCATTTCTTTGGACGCCCTGCAGATGGGCAACGATGGGCACAGGTGTTGATAATTCTGACTACAGTACGACTATCTGAATTAAGTAGGTAACTGTAAATGATTGCTTCAAGCACTCTTTATGTAGATAGCACCCAGTAGTTGCAGAACTGAATTATCGACTTTTCCCATCAATAAAAAATGTTATAACTATAATTATGTTATGCATATGATATACATATGATATTCTACTTTTTTGTACCAAATTCATTTGTTGTCAAAAAATGACGAATGCCGTTTTTACTATACCTTTCAAAGTTACTAAAGGTAGGTACCCGTTTATAAGTCAGTCTTAAATTCATAGCAAAGAACATCTGGACGTCCGAGTGGCGAGAGAAAGTTACCAGTGAATTTGGGTTATGCGTTTGTTTTGGCCGTGTTCTCCTCTTTCCTCCATCTCTAACACTGGCTAGTGAGGGCTTAGCCGCAATGGTAGAACAGGTGATGATAATCGAAACTCCAAATATGACCATTTGGATTCAATGACGTTTCGTGTTATTAGAATAAGCTCGTGACATTATTTATTTCACCTATAACCTTAGTGGACAGGAACGTGGAGAGAACGTGAAGGGCAAAGGTTTCAGTCTAGATATTGACTGGGCTGTTTGCTTTCTTCTGAATTCTCACTGGTTCACATCCTATATATATCCATTCGTCATTTACAAAGTTGTCCCGTCGGTGAGTTTTTCTCTAGAAATGTTTTCTTTTGTTTATCGGGAATATGCGCTCTTTGATATATATATATATATATATATATATATATATATATATATATATATATATATATATATATATATATATATATATAATATATATATTTATATATATATATATATATATATATATATATATATATATATATATATATATATATATATATATATATATATATATATACATACATACATACATACATACATACATACATACATACATACATACATACATACATACATACATACATACATACATACATACATACATACATACATACATACATACATACATACATACATACAATACATACATACATACATACATACATACATACATACATACATACATACATATATATATATATATATATATATATATATATATATATATATATATATACATTTGTTTGCATATATTTATCTAAGTTCATGTGAATATGTACGCACGTATGCGTGTGTGTGCGTGCGTGTATATTCGTTAACAAACTGCATTGGATAACTCTATTTCATAAAATACCAAGGTCAGATATAACGCCTATACTTAGGTATTGACATATCACACCAAATGATAACTTGAACAGATACGATGAAATCTTCTCTCTATTTCAATTAGTTGCATTCATGTTCTAACAGACCAGTGTGTTACACGTCTCCCTGGTGCTCAAAAAGCAAACACAAACACAATTAGTAGAATCCTAGAAGAGTGATCATAATATGATAAAGGGTTAATTCTGAAACCTGTGACTTGATGACAGCAAAAGCAATACCAAAACCTTCCTATGCAGTGAACACAGTCGTAACCTAGCTATGAAGTAAATACAAATTCCAATTCGGATGCAATTTCAATGCACCATGAGTTAGATAAATACATTAATGTTATGCCTTTGGTGAAGTTGTTAGTACCTTAATTGACAGAAACGTGACTATTTCAAAAGGTAGTTGAAAAGTACAAATGTAAGGAGATATCATTTTATCCTTTTTTGCAGAGTTCAGTCTGAAGACACACATCATGGTGGATTACATAGATACTGGATATGCCTGGATGATTGTCTTAGGTAGGGTTTGTAAAAGTATGATCAAGTATCATCACATTGTTTGCCATTTGTAGTGCTAAAACTACACACACACACACACACACACACACATGTATGCGTATATGATGTATATAATGTATATATACATGTGTATATATATATATATATACATATATATATATATATATATATATATATTATATATATATATATATGCATACATATACATACATACATACATACATACATACATACATACATACATACATACAAACATACATACATACATACATGCATATATCTATCTCTCTCTCACTCTCTCTCTCTCTCTCTCACTCACTCTCTATCTATATCTCTATCTATCTATATATCTATATATCTATCTATCTATCTACTAGTATATCTATCTATCTATCTATCTATATATGTATCTATCTATCTACATGTATATATATATATATATATATATATATATATAATATATATATATATATATATATATATATATTTATATATATATATATATATATATATATATATATATATATATATATATATATATATATATATATATATATATAGAGAGAGAGAGAGAGAGAGAGAGAGAGAGAGAGAGAGAGAGAGAGAGAGAGAGAGAGAGAGAGAGAGAGAGAGAGAGAGAGAGAGATAGATAGATAGATAGATAGATAGATAGATAGATAGATAGATAGATAGATAGATGGATATGTATTTGTGGCAGTGATTTAAAGTCGACTACTGCAAATTTGGATATACACATGTGATGGAATTTTCCTGCCATCTCGTGACCTAAGTGAACAATTGAAGATCCCCATAATGCACGACTTTGAATGTAATGAATGTATGTATATTCATTGACAGCAATTTGCATTGCAAAATTAACATACAAATGACAAACAGAACAATAAACGATCAATGGTAACAGATAATATGAGCAGTTGGGGTAGCTAGGGCTCTTTCACGCAGTCAGTCCTGAAGTTATTAACAGACCCCAAACAAACAAACAAACGTGAAGCACACCAACAAGCATCCTTTCGTATTCATTCTTCATCGTCTGATTGGAAGACAGAATAGAGACTATATGTGTTTGGAGTAGACCCAATTAATACACCAATTATGTTGGCAGTTCAAGTTATGTTAACCGAAGCATGCATGATGTTGTGATAGTCAGGAAAGTGTTTTTAAGTTATTAAACTACATTTTGACATATATGGTTTTGCTTGGAAGGAGAACTCTTCTCTCTATTTCAATTAGTTGCATTCATGTTTTAACAGCACTGACCAGTGTGTTACACGTCTCTCTGGTGTCCAAAAAGCAAACACAAACACAAGTAGTAGAATCCTAAACGAGTGATCATAATATGATAAAGGGTTAATGCTGAAACTTGTGACTTGATGACAGCAAATGCAATTAATCCTTGGTCACACCTAAACCAAATATTACATGTTACTACTAGTTGGGGTAATGAGTATTGAGTAGGCTTGGGATTTCAATTTGGAATTTTGTTTATGGACCCTTTTTGTCATGGGAGTATTTATTTAGTCATAAGCACAATAAGGGAACTGGGATACCCTGGGAAACCACCGCCTTACCCACAGTGCTTATATGTCCTGATCCGGATTCAAACCCCGACAGCTGCACGCCTAAAAGTTATGGTCCTGAGTTTTAAATGTTTTCGAAAGAAGAAATATGGCTCTTCATTGGGAGATGTCCTAGGTGCAGTTCTACTTCATCATTATGACAGGTTTATGATGTTTTTGTGACAGTGTTGGATATGATAACACACCACTGACTGTACGATTTTTTATTGATAATATATGTGTATGTTATCAATAGTATTGAACGTGATAATCCACTACGATACTATCATTAATAGTGTTGACAATATTATACATAATCCAGTTGTTTTAGGTTGTAGTTGGATGAACGTGTTCATGAGTGGTCTACCAAAGTCCAGGGGACTGATTTTCGTGGAATTGATGGAGATTTTCGGAAGTGGAGCCTCCTTGACGTCTTTCACAAAGACAGTAGGAGCAATTGTGTCAGTTTTTGGAGGTAAGCAGGATAGATTCAGTAGCTAAGCTTAAGGTATTAGGTCACTGCACACAACGGTGGATAAGTAGGTCAATTTTAGATAAATAGGTAAATGTTGAATAAGAAGGTCAATGTTGGGTAAGTAGGTCAATTCCAGCAATTAATAAATTTACTACATACTACCGAAGAAGTAGGTCAATTTTAGATAAGTAGGTCTATTAATGGTACCGGGAATTATCAGACGAGTATCAGACGAAAACAACCGCCTCATTTCAAGTCACTTGCAGCTTTCTTACTTACCCGTGGTTAGAAATAGTATTCAGTCGACGCGCAACGTTTCAGACCACTAAGTTCATTGCGATAAATAAAGCATTTTGTATATCTACAATCCCGTTTTTTCTATGTTTTTCAGGACCTTTGGCAGGTATCCTAGCTGAGCGTTTTGGAAATCGCCCAATTGTTATTATTGGTGGCATTCTTTTTTGTGCGTCGAATATTGTCATCTCCGTATCTCCTACCATAGGTGTGGTCATTGTGGGATATGGAATCAATGGTAATGAGGTTTTCGTTATGATCACATTCTCTGCCATTCTATACTGCATCGTCACTACAGTAAAGGTATATCATTTCTGCACCAGGCGACCAGACGTCTCCCAGTGGCTTGTTGTACAAACACCCATGAATAAAAAGTATAACAACTTTTTCTCATCAATATCTAGAACGTACACGTTTTCTCTCTTCAGAGGTTTTCAAAGATTACTTTAAATGTACTTGTGACAGTTGACTGCATCCCAACAATCAACCAAAATACTATGTGTCATGCATACTAGAAGGATATGCATATTTTTCTCAAAAGTTGTGCAAAAAATGTTGATAACCTAAATGTATGTCCACTGCATTATGAATGACCTATGCAAACGTTTCCTTAAAAAGTGGGAAAGATATCAAAAATATGTGCTAAAACAAACAAAAAGGAAATAGGTAGAGTTCCAATGAGAAAAGGGAAAGAGAGAGCTTTTGCATAACTTTCTCATAGGAACCGCAGAATTTCTTCTATCTTCCTTGTTTTCAATGCATGACCTATGCATAGTATGCGTTCATTTTTTATTCGTGTTTTTTTAGCTTCTTTTCTGCTTCTTTTCTGAGGGTTTTCTTCGTGATTCCTAACACTCAAGAAGCAGGAAGTCCATAAGTTTTCCAGGATTTATACATAGGAAGGGCATTATTTTGAAATAATTATGCCTTTCTTATGTTATTATGTCTGGACACATACTCTTTTCGTATGGTGCCATGAGTGCCATAAAAAGGCCAAAAACGCGTGGGTTACTCCATTTTCTGTATACCATGTTAATACCGTGTTTGAATATTGTGTCGCCATTTAAAAAAGATTACACTGTTTTTCCAAAAACAGAAGAAAATTATCTAAATCAATAATTGGTGACAAAATATCAAAACATCTTTTTGCTGTTTTTCCAAAAACAGCAGAAAAAATTTCAACAGGCGACAAAATATTTGAATAGACATTCTAGACAAAGGTTGCTTAAATTTTGACAGCGCATTTATTAGTGGATTTTCTTGTTTAAAGAAGCGCAAAAATACATCTCGTTTTTTGTCTTGTATTTGCAGGCCTTGGTATGTGTTGTATATACGGACCCACTCTGAGTATGATTCCACAATATTTCCAAAAACGACGTTCTCTTGGTAATGGTTTGGCCTCAGCTGGGGCGAGTTTAGGCTTCTGTGTCATACCACCATTAGTAAGGTAACTGTTTTACAGAACAGGCATTTAGTTCCTGCACCAATCGACGGGACGTCTTCAATACCTGGTTGTAGAAACTCCCCTGCTTAACATTTCAATAGATACGCTAAACACATGAATGACCCATGTAGCTTGCTAAAACCACGTTCAGTTGTGAGATCGTCCATGCATACATGACCACGAAATTGGGTGGTAATCAGAGATGTATCATGCCAGGGTTGCCAAGGCATTGAGAGCAGGAGTTAAATGTCGCCACTGTACAATGGACAAAATGCGACAATCTAACAATCATATTCTGTCCATCGTTTAAACACGAAGGAGATACATTTGGCCAAATGATAGTGATTGGCTCTGGAAATAAAAGATTTCTAGATTTTTAGTTATAGTATTTTAAGCACCAAATTACGATTGATAATTCTGCGTAGATCATACCTTAACGGTTGAAGTGTGTTGAGGTGTCCTTGTGTTGGTGAAGCTGAATATAGAGAAAAACTTTTCTGTTTATGTAACATATATATGATTCATGATCATACATCTATCATTATTTCAATTAGTGGTCTAAACAGGTACAGTTCGTCTGAAAATGAGTATTGGTAGCGGCATATGTAAACATCTCAAAATGACCCTATATTCATAAGTTATACTCGTAATCTATTTTTACAAACGATACATTAGCTTATTCTATTTCAGCTTTTTAATTGAACAGTATACAGTACGCGGATGTTTGCTCATCCTAGGTGCATTGGGATTGAATTTCATTGTCGCTGGGGCTCTACTAAGACCTACATCATTTTACACCTGCAAAATAACAAAAGATTGCAAACAAGTACCGAACCAGACAAAGGTCACTGAACCAAAACACGAGCCAGTGTCGACACAAACATTAGAAGTCGGTTGCAAGTATAAACAAGTGAAATGTGACATTAAAGGTGAAAGTGATGAGTTTGCATCCAGAAACTCATGTGAAAGTCAGCCATTTTTGTTTGAAAATGAACTTACAGACCACACAGGTAACAATGGAAACTCACCTTCACATCTGTCCGGAGAGACAGGAAGAAGTAAATTTGATCTTGAGGAACAGCAGCACATTCAGAAGTTTCGCGCAGTTTCGAGACCTCGGTACAACAACAAGCATAAAGAAAATGCCATTGAATATCTGAGCTGCATGGAACTTTATCCATCCCAACCATCCCATGATTCGAATTCAACCAAGAATGGCAAAACAGCAATCAGTTTTCAAAGCTTTGGAGCCATTAGTCTTGCCGATCTGAGTATGTCAATGCCAAATATATTCATTGATGAATCATCCACAACTGATGACGGAGAGGAGGGTGATTCACTGAGGTCTGTTGCTGAAAAAAGAAAATGCTTTGACCTCGCTTTGTTCTTACAACCTGCATTTTTACTGCAGGTAGCAATGTGGTGTTTTGGAGTTGTTGGATATGGCAACACTGTTTACTTGTTCCCTGCACTAGCTCTGGAAAAAGGTTTGAGCAAAGCAGAGGTATCGTTACTTCTATCAATAATAGGGGGCGCTGAACTCGTTGTGCGCATTGGATGGGGATACGTGGGCGACCTTGGATACATCAGCCGGCGCCATCTTGTCCAGATGTTCTATCTTGCGGCTGGGTCTCTCTGTATAGGTGTGGTACACCTGCAAGGATTCCCCACTATTGTAGTATTTGCAGTTCTATATGGTGTTTTTGGAGGTAGCTTTATTTGCTATGCTGCAGTCTTATTGGCAGACTCTGTTGGAAATAAAAACATTCCATCAGCCATGGGAATGATGCTCGCATTTGGAAGTATATCTGGTGCCACATCCACACCCATTATGGGTAAGTATATTAAAGCTCTATTGACTTCCCCAGTACGTTACAAGGATTTTTCATAGGCCTGAAGGCCGTAGACCCAAGGACCAGTCCTCAAACCTGAAGGCCTATGACAAATCTTCATAACGCCCTGGGGAATAGTCTATAAGGTATTTATCTTTGCTCCTAAAAGAAAACAGACCTCTGGGTTTTAAATGTCCATTTACTTCATTGCAACAACATTATAAGTGGGCAGTAACTCAGCTCTGGAAAATTAAAAAAACACTTAACACTGCTCACAGCCCAAGGTCTAAGGGGAATATAAACTGTATAGTAAACATCATGAGCAGATAACATGTGGTCACATGGTACAAATTAAGCATTCTGATTGGAGGAGATAGCTGAAGCAATAGTAATAAAAAACTTAACTGCTCCTCAGGGCAGCATATGGATTTGGGAGCCCGTTGGTTTATGCTACAGTACAGGCGATTAATTCCTCCACCGGTCGACTAGACGTCATCAATGCCTGGTTGTACAAACACCCATGCATAACATGTCCATAAATAAGCTAAGCACATGAATGACCCACCCAGTTTCTAATTCAAAACCACGTTCAGTTTTGAGATCATCCATGCATCCATACCCAAGAAACTTGGTGGCAATCAGCGGTGCATTACCCCTGGGTTGCCTTGGCATTGAGTGCAGGAATTAAATGTCGACACAGTAAATCACAATAACGCCCCGGTAAATAGTCAATACAACATTTTTTATTGCTTAGAAATGCTCAAAATGAAATATAAACTTACCAGAGTTACAGTTTCCTTCAGAAAGTCAGCATGAGCTTTAATTAGAGTTCTGTATTTATTAGTGAAGCAGTTACCTTAGGAGGCTGGAATAACTAATCACAGACTAATTACTATGGATTACAACATACATTATTACAGATGGCGTTTTTCTACCTGGGTCTTCACCTCAGATTAAACGGTTCATTACAAAAATATGAGAAAAATACAAGAAAACGACCGTTGACCTAGATTGCCAGTAAAGAAAATTTGTTCATACTTAGTCTTTGTTTGTAAATTGATTTCTCACAAATAATTTGATTAGAAAATTGTTAATGTGCAAAAAATAAGTCTTGACTTTGGCAGAATATTTCAAACGCATGTATTTCTTTAAATGAAAGTAATGCTATGCTATCGACAGATAAGTAGTAGTAGTAGCAGTAGTATAAGAAGTGATATCGTTGTTCATTTTTCTTCTTTCTGATACTTCTAATTTATCGATTACTGTCATTTTTATAATCATTATCATTATTTTTTCTATTATAATTATTAATACTAGTATTATTATTATTATTATTATTATTATTATTATTATTATTATTGTTATTATTATTATTGTTATTATTATTACAACAGTATTATTATTATTATTATTATTATTATTATTATTATTATTATTATCAATATCATTATTGTGATTATAATCATTATATGTATTTTCTAGATATTGTCCACTCTTCTATTTCTGGCCAGGTATTCTCCAAGAGGCTACTGGTTCTTACTGCTACGGATTTTACGTCCTTGGAGGGGTCTACCTATTAGGAGCTTTATTACCAGGAGTGGATGACATACGCAAGAAAATAATTTCCAAGGCTGAAGTTTCTGAAATATAACAATGAGTGTTACCAAATGAAGTTTATCCCCTCTGGTTTCAGTAGTTAAATTGTCCTAAGCAAGAGGTTGCAAAAAAGTGGAAAATGACTGAAACTCTGGCATGCTGGTATTCATCGAAGAGAAACCAGAAGGCAGGAGCTTTCCGAGGAATGTCAACATGGTACAGTGCCAACATTTAATTCCAGAAAACGTAAACCCGGTTCACATATGTCAGGTTTAACATTTACCTAAAATCAGGGGCAGCTCAGTTGCGCCAAAATAGGGTAAATGTTTACTTATAATCTTTACAGTGTAGGCATATGAGCAGACATGCTAATACATTGACAGAATTTTCGCCAATCGTGTCAGTTTCAGGAAGTTCATTTCGATGATATTTGTGTTATGCACAAGCAGATATAATGACTCTTGGCCAATTGAACTTTCTATTATATTTTTGTAGAGAGGTTTTATTCGTAAAAACATATCACTTATTGTCATACTCATATCTTTATTCAGACGGAGGCCTCCTTTTGGCTACTTCTCCATACTGAGATAGAATACGTATAAGTGATACATAGCAAGTTATTATCAAGTATAGATATCTTTTATTCAGAAAGGTCCAACGCAGTTATATCAAGGGTAAACGGGCAATATTTGACAAGAAGTGGAATACAGTACTCAATTACTTTAGTAAGAATGAATGTATATTAGTGTTCACACTACCCTAATTGGTTACCAATAGTTAATAACTATGTACGGTCAATTGTATTTTTCAACAAATATATTGTCAATATTATCTTAATTTTAATTTTAGCACATCAAAAGGGTCATAAGCCTAGAGCCTTACAGAAATCTATTATAATAATATGCCATTGTATTCACTTGTCATACCAACATGTATAATATGTATTTATATAGTTTTCTCATTTTACAGTCGACACTGACACCTCAGCCTTCTTTATGTCTATGTATAGAACAACAACTACAGGTATTAAGTATCAAACGATGGTCATAGTTGACTCCAAGGAGAATAAACAAAAAACTACTGTAAAAAATCATTATTAGCCTTAGGCGTATACATCCGCAACATGTGTTATCACAGTCGGATCACAACACTTTTCCTGAAATATGTGATGAGAAATAAATCAGAATATGAAGGCATTGACTTCGTATTGTTTAAATCATGAACATTCTCGGTTGAAATTATTAAGTTAATTTACATACCGTATATCTGGTTATTTTGGCTGTGTGAAATTTTGGCTCTTTTAGGCCAAAACGGGGGTAAGGAAATTATGGCTCATATTAATTTTGGCTCTCCCAGGGTCTGAGCCAAAATTACCTTACTTTTGAAATTATCTTACTACCTAAAATGACAAAATGTCTATCGCTGCATAGCATGTATTCTAGTTCAATCTGTTAAAAGTAACTCTGTACAGAAATAGTTTTGTTTAAATTACAATTTGATTGGGGTAGGCTTACCTGCAAAGCTAATGGAAAGTGGCATGAATACCTAGACTAAAATAGAAGTAACAGAAAAACAAATTATTAAAATATTCCAACATTTTTATTTAAAATCCTGTTTAAATCTCAAGATTCCAATGTTTACAAATGATATCACAGATATAAAACCTCTTCATTCTAAGTCCAGCATCTCTTCACCTGTAAAGTTTAAAAGCAGTTCTAACTGTGACCTGCACTACATCTCTCATTGTAGTGTACACTCAAACACACTCAGACATTTAACCAGGGAATGTATAGTCCAGGATATCAGCTATGCCTACTTTGTGAAACCCATTAAATACCAACTTAGGGTCAGCTTAATTTGATTTTCACACATCTACCATCCACCCTGCTCCGAGGGGCTTTATGGCAGGTAGTGGGTAGTGGCACCCCTTGTAATTACAAACAAAGGGATTTTGCAAGGGAGTATGCTCAAAAGACAACTGTACATGTGTTTTCTAAACAAACTATACATAACATGCTGCTGAGATTTTTGATTGTAATCATGAAGCATGCCAGTGACACAAATAGCAACAGTACTAATGGGACTCATGATAGAACAATGATAACGAGTGAAAATGGGCTTACCTGCAAAGATGGCAGTGATCTGACACTTATCATCAAGGTTGATGATGGGGACTTTCTTCGCACCTTCCAGCTCAATAGTCCATCCTCCCACAGGGGCGAGGTGGATCCCTATGTGATCCCAGTTGATAATGAGTTCAGGTGGGACAGAATGCTACTCAGCATATCCCTTAATCCTCTCAGGGTACTCATTTTTGAGTTTCTGAAACACATCTTCAGGTATGTGAGGTTTTTCTGTACTGCTCCCTCTCCTAGTTAGGTAGTTAGTTTACATACCCGTCGTCCAGGTGTCTAGCCAATGAAAAATATGGCGTTTGAACTACATTCACATTTTCTTTTTTAAAAAAGAGGAAGAAGACAAAACATAAGATTTCCCTTTCAGGAAACACATTCTGTAGCCTCACCCATAGCCGTTCTTGACTTGTTATAACCTTAGAAATAGAAAAACCTGCGAATCCATAGATATATATATATATAAATATATATATATATATATATATATATATATATATATATATATATATATATATATATATATATATATATATATATATATATATATATATATGCATGCATGCATGCATGCATGCATGCATGCATGCATGCATACATACATACATACATACATACATACATACATACATACATACATGCATGCATGCATGCATACATACATACATACATACATACATACATACATACATACATACATACATACATATATATATATATATATATATATATATATATATATATATATATATATATATATATATATTCTTTATTGACGGTAGTTTTACTACAAAACGCTTATGTAACATACTATATATATAACATAATGTACGTAACAAAGTGACATAAAAGGCATATGGTTAATACACATATTGCATATTAGGCTAGATTATAGCGCCTGTAAATAATGCATGGACCGAAAAAGAAAAATCTTCAACATATATACACTACTTATAAGAACAGGGTATAATAGGTTGAGGTCTCATGTGCCAGTACAAAGTGAGGGGCATAGTTGTGTGGATCATACACAATAAACGTGTCTCAAAGAATTATCCAATTTCCTCCATGAGCTTTTGATTAAGTAGGTACAAAAGGTGTATGTGTCACCCTGCCACCAACCAAATAAACATGTAAATATTGTCTACCACGAGGATAAGATACAGAAATCTTATGTCCGGCCACTTGGTTTAAGTTCATGATGTGACCTTTGACCTTTCTGCTTTTTGGGTTCGTGATTCATTTATGGCAGGCCCGCGGGGTGGCATAAGCTCGTTATGAAATTTTTAAATACCCCGAAGGCACTGATTTATTGTCAAAAAAGACACCTTTACTTAGAAAAAACACCAAATCTTTAGAGTATAAAAACACCCTCATCTTGAACCAAAAGGCTGATTTTGTATTGTAATTGAAAGAAAAGGTATTATCCGACATAAGTGTCTCCCCCTCTTGGATTAAGTAAAACAGTGAATAACATAACTATGGCCTAAACTCCCCTTCAAAATATAGTCATAATCAGTTCACATATATATAATAACGATTTCCTTCTATTGTTTAGTAAAACCTTACTAAGAAAACATGCTTATGCAAGACCAGTAGTGAAATCTTATAAATCATGCCCCTTCGATCTTCTGCACTTTAAGGTCAAAAGGGACCGTTCTCTTGCATTTTCGAGGACATTGCAAAGGGTAAGAAAAGAACCCTATATCAGTGGAAATGATAACACGCGTCCAGGACCTTTATGCACCTGAATGCCACCACCGGGATGGCAGCTTAGGTGGCACAGTTTCTTGTAAGTCAGATTTTCACAGTCTTGCACTAATTGGATATATATATATATATGTAGGGAGATACCAAATATATGCTCCGCCTTTGTTCTCCCATTGGCATTTTAGTTCCACTCTAGTTATCTTGGTTATCCCCTTTCATGCTGTTTCTCCCTAATGCAACGTATATATGCAAATAAATGATCAAACGATATGTCACTGCTAATGTTATATGCCAGTTTATGAGCATAATAAACAATTATTTGCTTCAGTTGTTCCTCGTTAAAGATCAGCCCGCACTCTGTGACTCCTTGCTGTAGATGACACAGTGGTACTTGTTGTTATCAGCATAGTATGTGAGGAGCATCACACCAGTTCAGTTAACATGAGGCTTGACGCTCTACACATACCAGTTATTGCGTTATTCATCCACTGTGCCCTGGCTATCAATGGTCAGCAGGACCACAAGATGTACACTAGCAGGCCAGATTGTTGTTTGAGTGATAACAAAGGGCTACAAGGAAATACAACAAACATAGTTCGGGCAGAAAATGAAGTCCATTGCGCTCGCAAATGCAACGTGGACGTCGGGTGTGCTTCATTCAACTATAACGCCAAGAATCGCACTTGTCAACTTAACTGGGGACTTGCTGGAGAAAACTGCGAAGCACTGACAGATATGCCGGGATACAAGTTCTATCAACAGGTAGTGTAGTCTATGAGCAACCTATTGATATTGACAAATTTATTTATCCCTAATGTGCGTGTGTGTGTATATCAAGTGATCAATATTTGACATGTAACATGTAACAGCAATGTAACAGCTACTCCAGAATATCATTGCTATGACTGGGCTTTAACCTTTCCAATGCTGACGCTACTTTCCTCCAAAGCATATGCACGCAAAGATTATTGAAAACCTTCTAAACCCTGTCATGTTGGCATGCATCGGAAAGCTCTCGCTACGTACTCTCAGATGTGAACGCATTTGCATGCCAGTGTTTTAGTCATTTTCAGTTTTTTTGCATCGTTTCGTATTGGCCACATTAGCCACCATCAGCATGAGTGTTAAGAACCCTTAAATATGTGGTTGTACAGTTCTTCTATCTAACAGTCTGTACTGCTTGAAATGTTGATACACTGATGGTTTTGGCATTCTAGAATCCCTTGACTACCATCTTAAAATTAATGTCTTCATTCAAAGAACTTGACCATTCTTCTTGTAGGAAACTAATATAGTCCTTCCCTGACTCAACTGAAATATACATTTTTATTACCTTTTGTTCCTATGCCTAGGATATATAATACACATGGAAGTTGTGAATATTGTTCTGTATATGTATCAATGTCACTGTTACTCAAAATGTGCTACACGTTAATCTTAACCCTTATGTAAAGTACAAAGTTACATTTACCCTATATTATGGTTTCATTATTTACTGTATTTAACCCTCTATCTGACTATTCATTAGGTCTCCCTTCAAAAACATTAATATCATACCATGATGGACTACTTAAGATCGAGGTTTTGCCATTGTATCTGGCACTATTATAAATTGTATGTAGGGAACTTGTTGCATCCTTTCAAAATAATCATTACATATCCTAGCGTCTAGGATTTCCAAGTAGATATCCCCAACTTTTGTTCAAGATTGGAATATCAGACACTGCAAATTATCTCTTCTGTAAAAAATGTATAGAAACCATCAAACATGTATATATTGACTTTGAAAGTGTTAGAAGTTTATGGAAGGCAACAGAAGATTGGGTCAGACTCATTCATGACCGTCATTTCAAAATATCTGACATAAAAAAATCGGAGATGAACACAATAACCAAGTGAAATAATTAATACTCCTAAGCGTAAGAGATGTATTGTATCTCAAAGGAAAAACAGGACAACCACTGATTCATGGACATATACGAAGATGCCTATTAATACCTTTGAACATGAACAGGTTACATAAGATGGCAGTTAGGGATGTGGATTCGTTTGACCAAAGATGGAATACCTTCATAACTGAACTTTAAATTGACAACAACACAGTACATACTTGTTGTAAAATTGTAATATACTATTCCCATTGATTCAATCTCTCTGACATTATTAACATGTGTAGCCCTTTGAGCATTTTATTAGTATTTTGTTATATGTCCATACTATCATGAATCTATATGCAAAATGAAATGATTATGTAGAAATTAAAATCCTGTTGCACATTTGTGAAATCTCACCAATGAAAACTGTTACTGTAAGAGTGTTTGAAAAACATTTCAAGTTGTGTTTTTGTTCCCACCACTAACAACACAAACAATAATGATCGGGAGTAGAAAATCCTAAAATTCACACAGTTCTTGGTACACTCACACCATGTGTTGAAAAGATGTGGATATATCGCTATAGCAACATGCAATACTTTGATTTAAGGTGGATAAGAGTTGTTCCTACCATGGAATGTGGATAAATGAGACTTGTGGCTGTAGATGTGAAATGCCATATTTCGGCAAGCTGTGCGTGAGAAAGTATCAAGGTAGGTTATAACGAACATTATACTCGCTGACACTTCTTTCCCTTCTTTTTAAAAAGGAAAAAGTTTGTGGGAAAGTGCAGTTTTGTAGTATGTGTCATATTATTTAAGAATATTATGGTTTAATTGTGGCACTGGAACGATTGATTGGAAGCTACACAGCGGTTCAGTTATGAGTCAGTGCCAAATGACTATATATGGTTTTCAACCCCCTCACCCACCCCCATCCCCATCTCCACCCCGTACAATAGCCTACTGCACATCTCTACATATCACAGCCCCCTTCTAAAGGTAAGCTTACGGCTGTGATGCTGGTGACACATTCAAAATGACACATATCCTAACTAAGCACTCTTGTCCCCTTTCTAACAATTGTTATATTATCCCCGAGGTCTAAGTGTTGGAAATATAATTTTCCTTAACTTAGCTGCTTGGATTGACATGGATTGGACATCCGTTTCTAGTTTGCAAAATCTTACCTCACATGGCATTTTCCCTTGATTAATAAAGGGTATATTTCATTTGCAAATACCATGTACGTTTGCTATATACCTAAGGCTTGGGTATCTTTAAACTTTACATCAGAATGTAGGTCAACAACGGATATGTTGTCTCTAACTTGTTGACCTATTTTCGTAAGTAAATCTTCTATCAACATCGTGTACTGTCAGGTAGTATCTTGCAGAAACAAATTTTCCATCCAGTTGCCCTAGCCTAGTATATTGAACAGACGTGCTTCGTATTCACATGTAATATGATTTCAAACCAATTCAAAGTGTTAACAATACGTATAAATGCTACTTACATGGTAATGGTTGCTTTTGGGAAACACGATAATGACAACTTAACTTAATCCTTTTGAGGCGATCCCTATTCCCAGAAGGAAATATATATAAGAACAGGTAAACCATAGAGGAAGTAACAGACTCAATAATTATAAAGAACCTCACTGCTTCTTTGTTATCTTAGAGGATAGGACATTATCGAGCCTTCATAGCAAACAACACCTGATTAATGGCATCTTCATTTAAACCTTTTAGGGGGCGGTTCCCATTTCTAGAAGACATTATATCAAAGTGCAGGTATACCATTGAAGAAGTAACAGACTCTGTGCCTGTAAACAACATCATTCCTCTTTGGTTTCTTACATAAAAGCACATCATTCTTCGATCCTTTTTAGCAAACAAACACCCATTAATGGCAACATTATTTAAACCTTTTAGGGCGGTCCCCATTCCCAGGAGACAATATATCAAATGACAGGTATACCATACAGGACGTAACAGACCCGGTGCCTGTAAATAACCTTATTATCTCTTTGGTATATTATATGATAGCACATCATCGATCCTTTTTAGCAAACAAACATCAAAAAGTGCTTTTCTGCATCCATTAGTAATTCAAGAAACTTTGGTCCATACGCTACCACCAAGCGATTCCTGAGAGTGTTGACACTCCGGGCACATTTTCCTAGCTGCAGAGCTAAATAAAATGCACTAACGTCAGTTTAACACATAGTACCTGTATCTCATCTGACCTTTCATGCAGAAAAAACATGTAAACAGATTATTTTTCGTAAAAAATCCGATAGCGAGGTATTGATTAAAACGAATCCTCCAACGGTCTTTGATATATT
>OZ012698.1:11115189-11140189 GCA_963942565.1 Maea johnstoni
TATGCTTAGTCAGTATAATTGTGTAACAAAAATGCTTACAATAAGCAAATTAAACTCAAATGATTCCAATGTTGGAATCTTAAATATGTAACTTTTTTTTAAACATTGTCAAAGCCTTATTTAAGAGGAAAACGTTTTGAAATAAAGAAAAATATGGGAGATTTTGTGATCAAACATAACATAAATAGTTCTTGGTGTGCCCACTAGATAGCTCTTGTTCACCTGGTTCCCTTTCTTTCACTCCACATCCAACTGTCTATATTGCATTGTGGTAAGTGTGGGACAGAGTACCGTTATTGCACATGGAGCAAAGGACCAGTCCATCATGGAAGAGGCAGACAGCATCATTAAATACAAGGATATTTCAGATCCAAAATTGCTAAATGCACTAATGCTAATTAGCATTATCTGCAGAAGTTTTCATAAAACATAGCAGAAATTAAAAGAAAGAAAGAAGAAAAAAACATTGCCCTATTTAGTTCTTATTGTGGGTCTGCACACTACACATCACAAGATACTATTAATTAGATCACAAGAAACGTCTTCTGGGAAGCAATAATAAAAACCTTAATTACTGTTCCACAGGACAGTATGTGCATTAAATCTGCGGCCAGGATGCCGTCAGGCACACATTAAATACACATACATGTACTGCCCTGGTGAACAGTCATTAAGGCTTTAATATCACTACTACTGCTGATGCTGCTGGTTTAGGCGGTCGTTTTTCGCCAGGTACTCTGGTTTCCTCCACCACGTACAACTGGCTAGTCACTTAACTAACCATAAGAAGAAGACAATATCTCTGTAATGTGTTCAGTCAACTTGTCAAAAATGACTAAATCCTTGGATGAGACAGTGATTTGACCAAAATCCCAGAAGGTTTTAGGGATTTGCCCAAATCTCTGGTTGGTTTGTTTGTATATATGTATATATGTATGTATGTATGTATGTATGTATGTATGTATGTATGTATGTATGTATGTATGAATGAATGTAAGTATGTATGTATGTATGTATGTATGTATGTATGTATGTATGTATGTATGTATGTATGTAGGTAGGTATGTATTTAGGTATGTATGTAGGTATATCTGTGTGTGTAATTACAAGTATTTTTTAGGACTAAGCATATTTCTCCATTTTCTTAATTTCAGATGTTAGCCCGTATCTAGGCATCTATCGACCTGTTGGTGGTGATCAGTTCAAAATGCTTTAGAAGACGGAGCTCCCCTACACCGGTCGTGGTAAGCATAGCTACCTCATGGACTGTCCCTGGCACGTGCAGCAAGGAGATATCATTGGCTTACACACAATTCCTGGGCGTAAAATCGGCATACGTGTTTGTGGAAACCAATTGCACGGCAATAAAGGCGCATGCGCATACGGTACATATGGTTCCTATTCTGCAAATGACACTCTCAAGGATGATGCCCTCTTAGAGGGGAACAACTACATTGCTGTGAAAGTGCTATCCACCTTACGCAAATATGCTGTTCAAGCGTTGTTCTATTAATATGTAATGTGGTCGATCAGAAGTGTGTACTAGCTGACAGTTTATGGCTGTACAGGACAGACGTTTCATTCCTGCACCAGTTGACCGGACGTCTGCCAGTGCCTCTTCGTACAAACACACGTGGATGACATGTCAGAAAATAAGCGAAGCATATCCATGGCCCACGTGGCGTGGTGATCAAAGCTACGTTCAGTTCTGATTTAATCCATCCATCCATGCCCAGGAACCTGTGTGGCAATCGGGCGTGCAGTCGTGTATCATGTCCGGTCTGCCAACGCATTTAGTGCAGTAATTAAACGTCGGCACTGTAGCAGCCACAAGGGCCTGACTATTTACGCGATATTTTGTTATCTGAAGCATCTCCTACAAACTTATAGGGTATACACAGGGTATCTGTATAATAAATCTTTAAAAGAAACATTTTTGAATCTTCCTGTTAGCTTCACAATTTCTTACAGATTGTGATTTAGGTAGTAAATGCCGATTTTCAGATCCTGTCTTAATTCAACATACCTGTGACATGACCCTGGACCTATACAGTGGTTTATGTCTGTCATATTTAAAAAACACTGACTTCAAATAATGCATCGTTATTCACTTTCACACAGAAACTGGATATAGATAATGGTCAAAATACTCTAGCTCAAAGCAAATATCTAGGTTGGTTGTGATCATTTTGTGAGAAAACCTGATATGGGCTATCGGCCTCGAGACTTTGAGTGGGGATGTGATGCAGATGTGTACTACATTGGAATATATTGTATATGCTTTTTTATGCCTCGTATGAATATAGATACCTGCGTGCGATGAGTATATGATGCCAACCGAAGTAAAGCATGATGTTTTTGGTCTAAGTTAACAAATCGTCCAATTTAATTTCACGACAAAGTCCAACCTTATAATTATAACAATGCCTGTGAAGAAGGAAGTGGAATGCCCTGAAGACAGAATCATTCTGTCAGCAACTCGCAAAAGCTCTTCATATAGGAGATGTAGGATCTGCGGTAGTAATGAAAAGAATCTCAGGAGTCATGTTGGTCTAGAACACTTAGGGAGCATTTGGTGGGGTGTCATGGGGGATCTTACATGCTGGAACTGTCAAAGGTATCATACACCTTCAGAAATCACAAGATGCGAGGCCTCTTATGTCCCACTTTTTCACAAAGACACCCTGATAGAGCGCCATAAAGATTTCATTAGTTACCTCATGGAGGAATTTGGTGTGCAAACCCCCCGTGCTGTTTTACACAAAGTGAAAGAACTGGGCCTCCACACTAAATGTGGTTCCGACTTCACAGAGAGAGAGACAATATTTTTAGAGACTATTGACCAGTACTATGGTTCAGCAGGCAAGTCGCGATACTCAGCAAGATATCCAAACAGAGTAGTAGAACTGCTACATTGGAAAACAATCTCAGAGATTTTCTGCTATCTCAAAGAGGTAGGCAGAATCAGTGGGAGTAGATACTGCACTCACAGTGCTTCGGTGGTAGACACCAGGTGTGACATCTTAACCCTGTATTCTCAGGAGAATCACAAAGGTGCACTAAGTTCACTAAACCTTATCCAGAAGGACTTAAGAGAAACAAAAGTAAACTTAGTGATTGCAGAAGTGCATGACCCAGCGACCCCAATAGCAGACATGATGTTGGTCATGAAGGACCCTATGATCCGCCTTGCAGTAGGAGTAAGCCCACAAAATGCGCACCAAGTCAAAGCAGGGTACTATGTGTTTTGCAAGCACCATAGACTTGGCAAAGGAGAAACTTCTCAAGAAACACCCAGTGCACATCTTAAACTATAATGGGGGCCCTGAAGATATACAAGACTTTCTAAGCCACTTTGAGAATGGGTTCATCGGAATATCGTGCAAGGCTGCTGATCCGTCCCCTCGACTCCTGCGTACAATACAGAACACTCCCATCACCAGGCTGGTGGTGGAGTCCAACTGTCCACATCAGGTGGTCACCTACCACGCAACCCCAAGGCCAACAGACGTAGCAACTGTGTTGAACATTGTAGCCAGAATTAAGTGCCTCAGTCCTGTCCTGGTAAGCAGAATAATTCGCTCCAACATCACCAAGTTATATCACCTCTGAATATACATGTGACTCACAGTAACCTCTATCATGGCATTAACCCACAAACACCCGAGAATTAACCTGATTCATACTCAGTTAAAAGTCAATGCTCATTTGAATTTGCCTTTATGTCTCCTGCAGGTAACTGTACCCCCCGGGTCAAAATTTTGAATTTCTTACTCATAGACACCTTTTAATATGGCACAAACCCATGAATACCCATAACTAACCTCACTTTTGCTTAGCTAAAAGTCAACTATCATTTTATTCCGTTTTTTGTGTTCCCTGCAGGCAATTTTTTCTATTTTTTGATTCAAAAAATTCAAAATCTTATTAGTTTACTGTTAATTCTTCTTCACTCAGCTTGAATAAGGTGATATAACCTGCTCTTGGGCAGTCACAGGTTATTTTTGTAGGTCAGGTTCAGTTATGGTAGTGTAATGCTGGTTACAATACCTTAACATATTGATGCTAGTGTGTCTCAGCTTGTAACACTTATCTTCTTTTGAGTTGCTGTAATCCATAAAGGGGTTACCTTTATTTTTTCCAATCAAGACTGGGTATATAATTCTTATTCAAAAACTTTACAACAGTATTGAAAAAGTCTTCAATTTATGTCAAATAAGTATTGTTGTTCTTCAGTACAAACAAAATCTTTTAATTTTGCCCACCATGGTTATGCGACGGCTCAAAAGGGGGAAATTATGTGCAATGAAGCATTGCTGTCTCCTAGATGCCTTACAGTTCCAACAATTAGTCGAGTTGCTGTAAACTATATGGGGTTATTTTTACTTTTCCAATGATGGGCATAATAAGTCTTATGCACAATTTCTACAATAATATGGTCAAAAATTCTCAATTTATACCCAAAAAGGTATTGCTACTCTTCAGTAGACACAAAACCTCTTAGTTTTGCCAACTGTGGCTATATGGCAGCTCAAACAGTGGAAAGTATGTGCAATGAACCATTGCTGGGTGTCTTAGACTCCTTCAAGTTTCAACAAATTGTATATAAGGCAGACCCAGACAGGGGAAAGTACATTTGTTCAACTACGTTTCAATATTTGATTATATCTAGTCTAAACCTTATGGGTTCATCGCCATTATACACACTCACTCTTCTGGGGTAATATTTTATGTCATTCTTGTTGTGTTCATTTAAGACAGGCACTGACACATAGTGACACATAGTGACACACAGTGAATATTTGCACTCTAACCCAGTTAGGGGAAAGTGTGCTAACCTGTCATGTTTGATCAAAACCTCAAGGGTTTTCCAGCATGCTGACCCAGTCAGGGGAAAGCACTTTGTCTCTTTATCACTTTACTCCAAACTTCTAGTGGACTTTTAATGAGGTATCTCATATGTAAAAAGTGATAGTATATCCTGTTGCCTATGTAATGTACACTATAGGAGTAATATCATTGCTATTAATGATTAATATTTGGGCATTGCAGATTGTTTACTTGTGCTACTGTAGTGCTAACCTGTCATGTTTGATCAAAACCTCAAGGGTTCTCCAGCATGCTGACCCAGTCAGGGGAAAGCACTTTGTCTCTTTATCACTTTACTCCAAACTTCTAGTGGACTTTTAATGAGGAATCTCATATGTAAAAAGTGATAGTATATCCTGTTGCCTATGTAATGTACACTATAGGGGTAATATCATTACTATTAATGATTAATATTTGGGCATTGCAGATTGTTTACTTGTGCTACTGTAGTTTCATTGCCATGCATCCAGAGTGTGAAATGTTGACGTGCTTCACATCCTGGAACTTGGACACTGAAAGAGGCTTTCTTTGTCCATTTACTTGTGTTTATTTTTCAACTTTTTCTTTTTTCTGGTTTTAACCCCTTAAGTCAAGGGTGTTTATTGTGTGTTTGAAATAAAGCCCATGAAAGGTTCTGGGATTGCCTCTAAGTTTCTTCTTAATATTGTATTTACAAAATCAGGAAATTTAATGACACCTACCTGATACTGTACTGTAATACTCTTCATATGTACTTCTAATACTTAGACAACTTTTTTTCTTTTTTTTTCTCTTTCGTCTCATCTTTTTCACTCTCTTACCAAATTCTTACAATAGTATACAGTTATCGGAGCTCAGATGTTCCACTTATATTCTAAAAACTTACCTACATACTTCTTTTCTTTTCCAAAGCAACTCTACATCCAAAACTCATTTAGATTTTTTTCTTTTTTTTCCTCTTTCTTAAGGATTTGTTGGTTAATGCCATTCAAAATTATTAATTGTAATTCAAAAAGTCTACTCTAGAAGGCACTCCCATCTCTATTTAGATACTTCTTCCTCACTACTTGGATTTTTTTTCAGTTATTTCAAATTCGGAAGGTCAACGTTTATTTGTACAGCATTTTTGTTTATATTGTATGAATAATTGATAATTGTGATTTCAGAAATCACAATTTAGGTGTTTATTATGTTTGATTGTTTTTTAAACCCTTTCCTTCCTCAATACAGTGTACTGTCTCCTGATGCATACTTCTCCCTAACTTGCAATGGGTAAGGATGACATAGACATTTTCTCTGCCAATATTAGGGGTTTGCGACAACAGTTTAAAAGACGTGACATTTTTGATTACATAAAAAAATCTAAAATCTGACATAATCTGCCTTCAGGAAACACACTTGGTACAAAAAGATCTGACCATGCTATCCAAAGAATGGAACTTGGACTAGTACATTGCCGGCAGCTCTACTAACAGTAGAGGTGTAATGGTAATGATAAATAATACCTTTGAACACAATGTCAAACAATGTATCAAAGATCCTGAAGGCAGGTATCTTATACTAGAATTATCAATTACAAACTTAATCAACGTTTTTATTATTAACCTATATGCTCCAAATAAAGACGACCCAGTCTGGTTTTCTACATTATTTGAAAAAGTCAAAGCAATCTCAAACAATTGTGAAATTTGGACTGGAGCCTTGTCTGAATCAGACATATACAACTATGCAAAGTTAAGAAACCCTCTTGCGAGTCGAGTAATCAATAACTTCATCTCGAAACATAATCTCTCTGACATATGGAGATTGCTTAATCCTAATCGCAAACGTTTCACATGGAGAGCCGATAAACCATGCCGTGCATCCAGACTAGACTATTTTTTAATTTCTGAGGACATTCTTTCTCTCAACCCAAAATCCTTTATTCTGAATGCTTACAAAAGCGATCACAATATTATAAAACTCTCCATTCTAAAATCAGGTCAAAAAAGAGGAAAGGGATTATGGAAATTCAACAATGCTTTATTGGAAAATTCAGAGTTTGTTGACATGATAAAGGCTGAAATCGCATTAATTAACCAAACTTATGCCCTACCAGATTACAGTGAAGCTTTTGTCGCATCTGACAACGGTGAAACCATTGATATTTCTATTTCCTCAACTCTGTTTCTAGAAACCCTCTTGTGCCAACTGAGAGGTAAAATTATCAAATTTTCAAAGACACTCAAAAAGCAAGAAACAGAAGCTGAGGATACTCTCGTCTCTTCCATTAAAAATTTGCAAGAAGAATTAGATTCTGATAATGATAACTTAATCAAAAAGAATTCTCTTAGAGAACTGCCTCTGCAACTGGAGAATTTACGAGAGAAGAAAATAAAAGGTTGCATAGTACGCTCAAGCTAGGGCTTCACTCACAGACAATTGGGAAAAGCCTTCCAAATATTTTTTAAATCTCGAGAAAAGGAATCATGTCAACAAAAATATCCCCTCCCTCTTACATAATGACTCTGAAATAACAGACTCGGCAACCATTTTGAATTTACAAAGAAACTTTTATGCGGATCTATACTCCTCAAAGGAGACTGTACTTCTAGAAAACTCAAAGTTCTCACATCATTTACATAACTTGCCAAACCTTTCTGAAATCAATAAAACCAAATTGGATGCTCCATATACCCTAGAAGAACTTATACGTTCCATCAAGGCTAGCAAATTAAATAAGGCTCCAGGCCCAGACGGCTACTCAAATGAATTTTTAAAATTTTTTATTAACGAACTACAATTCTGGATTTACCGCTATAGGCTTGAAGCAATATCAAATAATCAATTCTCCAAACTTGCTCTTGACGGAGTCATCACCTGTATTCCTAAACAAGGAAAACTGCGAAATGATTTAAAAAATTGGCGACCTTTAACGCTTTTAAATTCCATCTACAATTTTTTTTCTTTTATGGTTGCCAATAGATTAAAATTCTGTTTACCAAGTATTATTAACGAAGACCAGACTGGGTTCATTTCCGGACGCTTTATTGGAGAAAACACCAGAATGGTGTATGACACAATAGAGTATTGTGACTCACATGACATACCTGGTCTGCTGCTAGTGCTTGATTTTTCCTAAAGCATTTGACACCATTGAATGGAAATTTATTAATGAATCCTTAGAACTTTTTAATTTCGGCAATACCTTTATTGAAATGATTAAACTATGTCAACATAATTCCACTTCAAAGGTGGAGCAAAATGGTTTTCTTTCAAGCCCCATCATCCTGGAGAGAGGATGTAGGCAGGGTGACCCCTTGTCACCATACATCTTTGTAATTTGCGCAGAGATATTGTCTCATGTCATCAGGGAGATGGATGTCATTCGGGGGATATGTGTGCATGGTGAGGAATCAAAGGTGTCTCAGTACGCTGATGACACCACATTATTGTTGAGAGAGGATGTTCAAACAATAACAAGTGTCATTAGAGTTCTGAATTGGTTCAAGAATATCTCGGGTCTGGACATTAACAAAGAAAAAACCAAAGTGGTGAAGCTTGGAGCATTAAGAGACAGCAACATAAAATGGCAGGGCAAATTCGGTTTCAATTGGTCAACTAAATTTGAGATCTTGGGGATCCATTATGATATGACAAACTTAAATACAATTACCGACCTTAATATTCAACGAAAATTGGGGGAAATCCAGCAGCTAATTCGAATCTGGAGTTCTAGGAATTTAACCCCCTATGGGAAAGTTACAATAATAAAGTCATTATTGATTCCCAAGATAACTCATATGTTGCTGTCTCTACCAAGCCCGAGGCCCTCTTGCTTCAAAGAGATCAATGATGTTATCTCAAAAATGTTATGGTGTGGGAAGCCCCCAAAATGGAAAAAAGAAATCTTGGAGGGTGAGATACCTCATGGTGGTTTAAAACTACATGACTTGAACATATTCGACAAAGCTCTTAAATTGAGCTGGTTGAAAAGATATCAACGTTCCACAAGCAAATGGACAATTTTTCCAAACAACTTTGAGTTATGGGAAGTATTCACATACGGGCCTGACATTCTGAATAAACTTAGAGAACTAACATCAAACAAATTCTGGCTTGACGTCATAGAAAGCTTGTCACTTCTATGGAACTCAGATGCTATGAAAGGAAAACCGTTCATTAAGAACACACCTATATGGCTTAATCCCACCTTCTCATTTCCCATTAAAAAGCAATGGTTCACAAAAGGTATTACAATGGTGTCTGATTTTTTGGGTGTAATGAATGTAATAATGCCAATATATTTATTTATGGAAACATATGGTCTGAAAACCAACTTTCTAGAATATCATTACATTACACATAAAATAGCAAAGTTCCTTTCATTTTCAAAGAAAATGGTTCCTTGAATATGTTCTTGAATCAAACGGTAAAGGGAGTTTCAAAGATGTACAGTCAAATGAAAAACACCTCATCTTCTTCATTAGACACAGCTGTTGAGAAATGGTGTGCAAATTCAGAGCTTGACTTCAATAGTTTTGATTTAAGCCGATCATTCCAGAAGCACCATTTAATCTATAAAGACACATATTTAAAATATATTCAATTCCGTACTCTCCATCACAGATTCTTTACGAACGAGAAACCATTTAAGATGGGTATTAAAAATTCTGACCAACGTGGGTTCTGTCGTTCTCATACTGACTCCATAGAACATATGTTTCTGGATTGCGAAATAACAATTCAACTGTGGAATGAGGTTCAGGATTGGATCCATGCTCTAGGTATGAATAATTATAATCTCTCGCAATCAAGAATCATTCTGGGAGACTTGGAAAATGCAATGTCGATAAATACAATAATACTATTGACAAAGAAGGTTATATACAACTCTATGAAGAAAGAACAAAGGCCACATATATTAAACATCAAAAATGAGGTTAAACAGTTTTATTATGATGAAAAATACAGATGCCTCCTAAGAGGTAAGGGACAGCTTTTTGAGAAGCAATACTACTTGTTGTCAAATATATATGTCAATCCGGTACCATAATTTTCTTATTTTCTATAATAACTCATATATCTTATTGTGACATACCATGCATTACTATTTGTACACTGTATACGATTTATGAAGGAAAGGAAATAAAATGATTTAAAATTAAAAACCTTATAATTATAACTATATAATTATAACTATTCCAACAGTACTATATGGAAAAGTATTTTGTTGTGACTGAAACTGATTTATCTGGAGAGCTAGAGCCACCGACTCATGATAGAGACATGGCATGTGATAGATAGACCCCAAGGAAGCTGTGGTGTATGTGATATACCCGAGGTGTTACGAGGCGGAGCCGAGTAACCCTAACGGTATCACATACACCACAGCTTCCGAGGAGGCTATGTGGCTTGTACCACAGTTGACTGCCATCCACCAATCAGAGGCTGAGAAAAGCTTGGCAGAGCACTCTTCCTAAATACCCTTGGGTAACACCTTTGGGTTTAGGCAGCTTAGAGAACAAAGGCTTGAAAAGTGTGGGTTATGTCCTATAACCCTACACTTTTCGAGGCCTCTTATTGGTGGAAGGCAAGCAAGTGTGGTACAACTATCTAAAACCCCAATCCATTTCCTTGTATAACTAATCAGCAGAAATGTATGGTTCACTGTAATCGACATTTGTGTACATGTGCACAATCAATGTGATGAAAGTTATTTTAATAGATCATCATTTATATATGAAAAAGCTGATGAATGTCTGAGTAATCGAAATATTAGGAAAAACTACCTATTACAAATGCTGCATAATTGTGGTATAGATGTGTAGATATTGGAAACAGGGAAGACAGATCCATTATTTTCCCGGAGCAAGGTTAGATTATGTGTTTTGGGATGATGTTCACACGGGAAATATGATAGTGTTTTCCAAACAAGCTATTACATCATGGTGTCTGTACATAACACAACTAGCTGAGATATGATAGAGATTTTTACTATTTTGGTATTTTAGATATAGTGCATAAAGAGGGGGTTCGGTAAGTTTTGTCCAATCAACGGTTCCGTTAAGGTATCTTCAGGTATTTGTAGATGATATATACGAATCACTGATATAATTATTCTTATCCAACCTAATTTTCAATCATATTTTTTGTAGAGGTTTCTTTTGTATTCATATACGCTTATCCATACTTTTCATATTGCTTTCATTCTTCAGAAGGTCTTTTTGGTTATTTTTCTATACTAAGGTAGAATACATATTAAAAATGTATATGCGAGTTATTATTTGCCTAAGGATTCCACATCCGCATTATGTGTTTTCATACTTGGATTGAAACATTTTCACTTAAAATGTTATCATAATTAAACAGAATATTGTTGCAGTGACTTTGTGATTCTTTAATCGGGAACGGTTGGCCAAGAAATCTCGACTTTGATTATGAAGCCAGTATATAAAGTAAATAAACCCGTCGTCCAGGTGTGCAACCAATTAAAAAGCCGGCAAGTTTCCATTTCCTTCAGGCTCATTATGCAAAAAAGCAAAAAAGAAAGAAATCAAGAATTCCACTCCCAGGAAACTCACCAAGACACTAACAACCTTTCTTTACATAGTATACTTTCAAAAATAGAAAATATGTAAATTCATCCCGTACAAAAAGATTCATGCATGACAAAATCACGGCATGCAAATTTCGTGCATGAAGATTTCATTTTCATGCATGGAAATATCATATTTTCATGCATGAAAATGAAAATTCTGCACCTACAATGATTTTTTCGCACTAAATCATTTTCATGAATAGTCAGGCTTTTATACACGACTTCACCCATGAACGATTGAGAAATTATAAATCCCCGGTCTTTCTGTTGGAAGTACACAGGTAAACGTTGACCCATAATGGGACCGTACGCCGGCCTGTTTTAACGGGCCCGTTAAGCATATATATATATATATATATATATATATATATATATATATATATATATATATATATATATATATATATATATATATATATTTATATATATATATATATATATATATATATATATATATATATATATATATATATATATATATATATATATATATATATATATATATATATATATGTGTGTGTGTACGATAGGTGCTCCAGGTAGTTGTCATCAATCAGAGATACTACAGGTCAAAACCGGTGTTCAACATATAGATAATACGTCTCATATCATGAGTGATCGATTTGCTCTTTCTGGGAATGAAAGATTAGTGAGGAGTGGCCAAATCTCAGTTCTTTATATGACCAGAAATGAATATGACTGTGTTTGGCCTTACCTTAATAGAGTGCCGACATTAGATTCCTGCACCAAATGCTTTGGCAGTCTGGGTTTGTAACACGACTGTACGCACGATTGCCACCCAGTTTCCTTGGCCTGGATGTATGGATGACCTCACAACAGAACATGCGCAAGCTACGTGGGTCATAAATGTGCTTGGCTTGTTTATCCCTGGGTGTTTACCAGAATATCGTGACCTTATCTATTTCACCCATAACCCTAGTGGACAGAAACGTGCAAAGACCGATACGAAGGACAAAGGTTTCTTCTGAATACACAATGCTTCACGCCCTATGTTTAACCACTGGTCATATACAAACTTCTCTCGAAGGTGGGTGTTTCACGTTTCACTAGCCACGGTTGTTTTTTTTTGAATATCCGGAATATGCGCTTTTTGATATATATATATATATATATATATATATATATATATATATATATATATATATATATATATATATATATATATATATATATATATATATATATATATATATATATATATATATATATATATAATAATAATAATAATAATGATAATAATAATAATAATTGATATTTGATATAGCGCCCTTTCCACCTATAATGTTCAAAAGCGCTTTAGAGTCATTGGACAGTTGTCATGGTCCATTTAGTCAATTAAGCTCCTTTCGAAATAGCAATGTTTTCAGCTGTTTCTTGAAGTTTTGCACACTATCAGCAGCCGTTATGTTGTCAGGGAGCTCATTCCAAAGGCGTGGTGCATAGGCACAGAATGCTCTGTCACCAAACCTTTTCAGATTAGTGAGTGGTATCTGTAATAAGTTCTTGGTGTTTGATCTTAGAGTCCTTGTATTGGCTTGTTTGACTAACAGTTCCCTCAAGTATAGAGGGGCACATCCTTGCATGCATTTGAAAGTCAAAAGCAGAATCTTGAACTCAATCCTTTTCCTGATGGGCAGCCAGTGAAGATCTTTTAGAACTGGTGTAATGTGATCATACTTTTTGGAGCCACTAACCACTCTAGCAGCATTGTTTTGGACTTTCTGGAGCCTGCATAGCAGCTCATCAGTGATTCCACAGAGAAGTCCATTACAATAGTCAAGGCGTGATGTCACCAGTGAGACGATGGCATTCTTGGTTGTATATATATATATATATATATATATATATATATATATATATATATATATATATATATATATATATATATATATATATATATATATATATATATATATATATATATATACTAGTATATATATATATATATATAATATGGTATATATATTTATATATAAATATAAAGAGTGGAACCTGTCAAATTAAACACCTGCGTACATTGAACACCTGCGTACATTGAACACCTGCGTACATTGAACAATTTTTTATGTCCGACACACTCTAATCTGAAATCTTTCACTGAAAATGAGGACAAATGAGATAGATGAGATTAACTGTTTTGTAAAGTTTTATTTCTTAAATGCTGAACATGTGAAGTTTTTAACTATATGAAGAAAGGTCAAAGACAGTAAATTTGGCAATGAAATGATCATGTTTCTCTGATTACCCTTGATTTTGTTTCTATTTCACCCGACCTCCAATTACTCAGAACCTGGATACATTGAACACCTGCGTACATTAAACACTTTTTCATTTCGCGTAAGTGTTCGATGTAGACAGGTTCCACTGTATATATAGATTTATCCATTAATGTGATATATTTGATGAAGTTTTTGCTACAGCAATTGACAGAGTATTGGCTATTTGATAAAAGACGGTTGATATATAAAAATGTAAGTAGATAGCATTTTGTCCTGTTTTGCAGAGGTCACTCTGAAGACACCCATCATGGTCGGGAAAAAGAAGCAGGTGGATTACATAGACACTGGATATGCCTGGATGATTGTCTTAGGTAGGTTTTGTGAAAGTACGACCAGGTATCATTTCACTGTTTGCCATGTTTAGTGCAACAACTACACACACACACACATATATACATGTACAGACACATATTTAAACACATACAAACATTTACACACACACACCCACACTATATATATATATATATATATATATATATATATATATATATATATATATATATATATATATATATGTATATATATATATATATATATATATATATATATATATATATATATATATATATATATATATATATATATATATATACATAGTCACACATAGTCACACACATTGATTTAAAGTCAACTTATGCACATATAGATATACACCAGGGTTGGCAATTTCTGCGACGGTGTGGTTCTTGCCTTGTCAGAAGCAAGTTTCTGACGTCCTGGCAGAAACAGGTTTTTAACGTTCCTGCCTGGTTATTCAGCAGAAAAAGCATCTTTTTCCAAGTTTCATGTGAAACACTACAGGATACTATGGGTAGGACGGGAACTTGATTTCTTAATGTGTACATAAACTCTCCATGACTACATACAGGTCATATATGATAAATCTAATTACTGTAGAACACATATATGACGCGTGTCCCAAATATAGCGAATTGGGGAATTTTCGCATCATAGCGTATCTTTATGTTAGCGACGGTAGCCGCCGCTGACAGCGGCAGTGCAGTAAGAAAAAAGTACAGCGTTTGTATATATAGCGAAGCGGAACCACACGCTATGTACGTTATATATAAACAGACGCTAACATTGTGTGTTCTACAGTATCAGGTGTATTGTCAATCCTGACCTGTGCCAAATTACTTGACCACTGAAACAAAGATAATTGTGGATTTCAAGTCCATAATAGCATACATGTCACAGGTTTAAAGAATCACATAGGTAATCCAATTATTCATTAAATGCCTTGATGATTAAGATCTGTGCGTGAACACTATTATTATGATGCGGGCAAAAAACCCAACCCTGAATTATACACATGTGATGGAATTTTCCTCCCATCTCAAGACCTAAGTGAACAATGAAGTAAACCATAATGCGTGACTCCGAATGCATTTACAAAATGTTTGAGGGAAAGTTACTATTTGAGATATGGTTCAAAGTATCCATGAATATTGGTGGCATAACATGGCTTATGGGAGAGTAAAACAGGTAAGCAGCAGTTGGGAAAGCCAATATATACGAATTTAGTCAAGAAGTAACGGACCCCAAACAAACAAACTAACAAACGTAAAGCACACCAAAATGTATTCTTGTCTTATTCATACTTCATCATCTGATTGGCATACAGGATAGAGACTATATGCGTTAAGACTAGACCCAATAAAATAATTATGTGCACATTTCGAATTATGTTCACCTAAATTTCGTGATTTTCATAACGTGTTTTCAAGCTACATTTTTACTTCAATTTGGTTTTGCTTTGAAGAGGAAATCTTTATTTCAAGTAGTTGCATATATGTGCTAACAGCACTGACCAGCACTAACACGTCTCTCTGGTGCTCAAAGAGAAACACATACAATTTTAGTGGTATCGGAGTAGACCAGACATTTGCTGACTTCAAGTATGGCGTTAACACAGATGTAAACAATGGTGTAAGTGTTACCAGGGGTGGTAACGCGCTATTTGAAGTGACGTGCATATGTTAGGTGGTAACACACATATATCCCATAATATGTGTGTTAACACAAAATGTAACAGAACACTTTAGTGTTGATCAATGAAAGGTGTTGAAGAGAGCAGGGTCCCCATATACTTTCTGAAGGCCTTAACAGTAACGGCTTAGGTGTTAACACCGTTTTGACATCAGGTACCATGTTAGTGTTGGATGCCATCTTCAGCTACTGACGAGCCATTGCAACCAGTTAAAAATGTTGTCAGTGTGATTCACTTCATTTCAACAGTCCATTGATAATCATAATATCAATGGTAATGATAATGATAATAAGAATAATAATGAGAGTGATTATAAGGTTTCAATGATGATGATTTAAACAATAAAAATGAAGTTAATGATAATTATAATTTCAATTTTGTATTATCCTAAAAAGAAATTGATATGACTGATGTTGGAGAACCATCTACTGACGACCAATTGCAGCTAGTTAAAAAGGTTGTCTGAGTATAATTCAATTCATTTCAACGGTTCATTGATAATGATGATAACGATAATGCTAATAATGCTAATAACGATGATAATAATAATAATAATAATAATAATAATAATAATAATAATAATAATAATAATGATAATAAAAATAATAATAATAATAATGATAACAATAATAATAATGATAATAATAATAATAATAATAATGATAATAATGATAATAATACTACTAATAATAATAATGATAATAATAATAATAATAATTATAATAATAATAATAATAATTGTTATTGATAGTAATAATGAGAATAATCATAAGCTATGAATGATATTGACTTAAACTTTGATAAATAAAAACAAGCGATATATGAAACCAATTAGTCAGCCTTAACAGGCTAGCCTCAACTAGTATCCCAAAAGTTGTGCTCTGTGCATATCGCCACGCAGGCTTCTCTGTAATGTAAACAATATGGGCGCCCTGATTGGTCCATGTTCCCTCGTGACCTCACGCTGAAGCCAGATCAGAGTCCCCTGGCATGTCCAGCCTTTCACTATATATAGACATAGTTAAGCATCACCTTCCTAATATGTTGCTGTTCTTTACTATATATAACAAACATTATTTGATCCAGCAGGACACACATCTTCAAAAATGTAACACCATTGCTAACATTTGCGTTGGCCTAGATGTTAACATCTTGCACTGTGTTGAGGGGCTGGGATAAACAGATCCTTTAGTGTTACCATGTGTTAAATGTAACACCATACTTGAAGTCAGCCAGTGCCTTCCCAAAACAGTGATCGTTATATGATAAAGGATTGATTCTGAAACTTGTGACTTATTAACAGCAAATGCACTCAACCCTTGGTCACTCCATAACCAAATTTTAAATGTTACTAGTTGGGGTAATGAGTATTGAGTAGCTTGAAATTTTAATTTGGAATTTTGTTTATCGACCCTTTTTGTCATGGGGGTATTTAATCGCAACTAATTATTAGCACAATAAGGAGACTGGGATACCCTGGGCAACCACCACCGTACCAACAGTTCTCGCATGTCCTGAGCCGGATTCAAACCCTGTCTGCTGTACCTCTAAAAGTTATGGTCCTAAGTTTCAGATGTTTTTTGAAAAAAAAAGAATATGGCTCATCATTGGGAGATGTCCTAGGTGCAGTTCTACTTCATCATAATCACAGGTTTATGATGTTTTTGCGATAGTGTTGGATATGATAACATACCACTGACTGTAAGATTTTTATTGATAATATATGTATGTATTATCAATAGTATTGAACGTGATAATCCACCACGATACTATTATTGATAGTGTTGACAATATAATGCAAAATCCACTTGTTTTAGGTTGTTGTTGGACGAACGTGTTCATGAGTCTACCAAAGTCCAGGGGACTGATTTTCGTGGAATTGATGGAGATTTTCGGAAGTGGAGCCTCCTTGACGTCTTTCACAAAGACAGTAGGAGCAATTGTGTCAGTTTTTGGAGGTAAGCAGGTTAGATTCAGTGGCTAAGCGCAAGGTATTAGGTCACTGCACACAACGGTTGATATGTAGGTCAACTTTAGAAAAATAGGTCAATGTTGAATAAGTAGGTCAATGTTGGGTAAGTAGGTCAATTCTAGCATGTTAGCACAGGTAATTAGTTTACTGCATATTACCGAAGACGTAGGTCAATTTTAGATACGTAGGTCTTTGTTGGACTAGTAGGTAAATTCCAGCAAGTTAGAGCAAGTTATTGCCTTACTGCATATAATATTTAATTAGAAATAGAATTTTATTTATCGTCAATAAACCCTGAAATTTCTTTGCTTTTAACATTTCTTTACTGCAAGTTTTAATAAAAGCATAATTCACTTTAAAGAGCTCTGTTCATATTTCCAATACCGTATGTTTATCTTTGTAAGAATTCGTTTGAACAGTCCATCAAGGAGGAAAGCCTGACGGAAAAATAAACTAAAAAGAAGCTATGTGATAACGAACTATCACTCAGAGAACAAGGTTTGATTTGGAGTTTCGTTTATCGTCATTCTTTCTGCCATATTGAAGCCTAATCTCGACTGAAGACGCAGCTGTCAATTAATGGTACTGGAAATTATCAGACGAGTATCAGACGAAAACAACCATCTCTTTTCAAGTCATTTGCAGCTTTCTTACTTGCCATTGGTTAGGAATAGTATTCAGTCGACGAGCAAAGTTTCAGACCACTAGGATTATTGCGATGAATAAAGCTTTTTTTTATATTTACAATCCAACATTTGTATGTTTTTCAGGTCCTTTGGCAGGTATCCTAGCTGAGCGTTTTGGAAATCGCCCAATTGTTATTATTGGTGGCATTCTTTTTTGTGCGTCGAATATTGTCATCTCCGTATCTCCCAGCATAGGTCTGGTCATTGTGGGATACGGAATCAATGGTAATGAGGTTTTCGTAATCATCACATTCTCTGCTATTCTATACTGCATCGTCACTACAGGAAAGGTATATCATTTCTGCACCAGTCGACCAAACGTCTCCCAGTGCCTGGTTGTACAAACACCCATGAATAAAAAGTCAACAAAATAAGCCGGGCACGTCAATAACCCTTATGTAGCTTGCAAATCAATGCTACGCTCAGTTGTAAGGTCAGTCTCTTGTGGTGGCATCTATACCCAGATAACTGGGTGCAGTCGGGTATGCGGTCGTGTATTATGCCCCGGCTGCCCAAGCATTTGGTGTAACAATTAAATATCGCTTCCAGTCGAAGGTGAAGGGTTTAGATATTATACATTTCTAAACTATACGATTCAAAAAGGACGAAATTCAAAGTAAATTAACAAAAAAAAATTTCTCATCAATATCTCGAGCATTTTTTCTCTTAAGAGGTTTTCAAAGATTAATCTAAATGAACCTGTACGTGACAGTTGACTGCCTCTCAACAATCAACCAAAAGACTATGCATATTAGAGGAATATGCATATTTTTCTCAAAAGTTATGCAAAAAATGTTAATAAACTAACTGTATGTCCATTGTATTTTCAATGACCTTTGCAAACGTTTCCCTACAAAAGTGGAAAGATATCGAAAATATTTGCTAAAAACAAACAAGAAGGAAATAGGTAGAGTTCCAATGAGAAAACAGAAAGAGATAGCTTATGCATACTTTTCTCATAGGAACCGCAAAATTTCTTCTTTCTCCCTTGTTTTTCAATGCATGTTTTATGCATAATTCGCGTACATGTTTTATCGTGTGATTTTTTTACTTGATTTCTGCTAACACTCAAGAGGCAGGAAGTCCATAGGTTTTCCAAATTTTAGAAATAGGAAGGGCATACTTTTGTAATAATTATGCCTTTCTTATGTTATTATGTCTTTTCGTATGGTGCCATAAGTGCCATACAAAGTTTGATCAAGCACACTTCTGTAGTGTAGGCATCATAAAGAACAAAGGCCAAAAACACGTGGGTTACTCCATTTACTGTATACCGTGTTAATACCGTATTTAAATATTTTGTCGTCCTTTACTGTTCCTCCCAAAACAGCAGAAAAGATAGGCAAATCACATATTAGTGACAAAATATCAATAAAATCTTTTTGCTGTTTTTCCAAAAACAGCAGAAAAAATTAAAACAGGTGACAAAATATTTGATTTGACATTCTAGGCAAGATTCTCTTGGAAATTTTGACAGCGCATTTATTCGTGGATTTTCTTGTCTTAAGAAGCGCAAAAAACATCTTGTCTTTTTCTTGTAATTGCAGGCCTTGGTTTATGTTGTGTATACGGACCCACTCTGAGTATGATACCCCAATATTTCCAAAAACGACGTGCTCTTGGAAATGGTTTGGCCTCAGCTGGGGCGAGTTTAGGCTTCTGTGTCATACCACCATTAATAAGGTAACTGTTATAAAGAACAGGCATTTAATTCCTGCACCAATCGACGGGAAGTCATCAATGCCTGGTTGTAGAAATACCCCTGCATAACATGTGAATAGAAACGCCAAACACATGAATGACCCATGTAGCTTGCTAAAACCACGTTCAGTTGTGAGATCGTCTGTAACAACTGCTTATGTAATAATCACGGTTTATGTAATATTAACCGCTTGCGTAATAAAAAATCAACTGCTTATGTAATAACAACCGCTTGCGTAATAAAAAATTAACCGCTTGTGTAACACAACCGCTTGCGTAATAAAAAATTAACCGCTTATGTAGCACCAACTTCTTTATGTAATAAACAAAATCTGCTTATGTAATAATAAACCAAATATTGAAAGAAAATAAGTTTTGTTATGGGTGTGCAATGCACAAATAAAGGACCTGCCGTTTTCAACTGCATACATGTATTAGTATCATGGAAGCAGGCACAGACGTAAAGGAGTTGTAGGTAAGCTTGTATTTATTTTATTTGATACGGGGTATTTAATTTAGTTTTGCCTTAGAAGACCAAACACTTTAATCCAAGGTTTTGCTCAACATACCTGACCCTGTTGAAAAATGATTGGCTAAAATTCTTGCCTGTATTTACTCTTCTGTGTTTCTGATTTTAAATATATTTTTCTTTTTCTACAATGAATTTGGCCCTACTCCGTGGGGCATTGCTGTGTTAGTTATTCATCCATGACATAGAATAACTAACACAGCAATGCCCCACGGAGTAGGGCCAAATTCATTGTAGAAAAAGAAAAATATATTTAAAATCAGAAACACAGAAGAGTAAATACAGGCAAGAATTTTAGCCAATCATTTTTCAACAGGGTCAGGGGTGGTCCTGATCCCAGATCAATGATGATGATGATGAATGACACTGAATGTGGATGATGATGATGATGTGGATGATGCATGTATTATGATACTGGTTAATACATGATAGAGGTGATTTAAGGAATGCAGGAAAAATAAGTTGTAAGTTGTTGTGTGTGTTTTTTTCGATTGGTCATGGATGACTGGTAAATGGATATCATCGTTCAGTTCTCATTGTGAAGATGTTCAACGGGGGGGGGGGGGGGGGGGGGGGGAATGTTCCAGCAAAACAGGTATGAAAATCTGGTACTGATAGATGTTTAATTCACAACTCAAAATAATGGTAATTAGTTGTGTTTTTATCAATTATTCATGGATGACTGGTTGAATATTACATAAGCCGTGATTATTACATAAGCAGTTGTTACAGTCGTTTAACTGTTTTGTGTTATTACATAAGCAGTCAATTTCTTATTACGCAAGCGGTTGTATTACATAAGCTGTAGTTATTACATAAGCAGTTGTTACAATCGTCCATGCATCTATGACCGCGAAACTGGGTGGCAATCGGTGGTGCATTATGCCAGGGTTGCCCAGGCATTGAGGGCAGGAGTTAAATGTCGCCACTATGCAATGGACAAGATTCGACAATCTAACAATAATATCTGTCCATCGTTAAAACACAAAGGAGATACATTCGGACAAATGATAGTGATTGGTTCTGAAAATAAAAGAGTTCTAGTTTTTTAGTTAAAGTACTGTAGAACACGAAATTTCCACGTGTGTTTATATATAGCGTACTTAGCGTCTGGTGCCGCTTCGCTATATATAAAAACGCTGTTATTTGTCTTTCTTTTTAGCCACTGGTGGCGCTGACGTCAATGAGACGGCCCCTTTGAAGCAAGAATTGGAGGTTTCTTGTGCAGCCGCTATTTTCAGTAGTGGCCGCTAGATAGCGCCACTAGTGAATCTAATCGAAGATACGTAGCCCTGTTGAAACCCTTTTTCAAAATCGGTTTCTGGGCTTGTGGACTACATGTAGCTCATGATTCGATTGCATTATTAAACATTCCATTTAAAAAAACAAATAAAAAAACAACAAATGGCACCTTTAGCATGCCTTCAGCCAGAGAATACATCCATCTACTCTCAGATTCAGCACAGGCATTTGACACACACTCAGGAGATGCCATTTTCGTTTTTGTGGTGACCGCTAGATGGCGCCACTGGTACAAACAGGAAGCATACGTAGCCCCTCTATAACCATTCTTTTTTTTGTTTTTCTGGCCTTAGGAAGCAAAAGACATGTTAAAAGAGCAAAGTAAATCATTTTGATCTTTTTTAATTGTTTATTTTCCAAAGATTACACTTAATACAACCTGAAAAGGCCCCTTCGTTGTGCCACCATGGATAGGGTTCATAACCCCATTTCCTTTGTTTAACCCTTTGTTTGTAAATACGGGCGCCCCCTTTTGAGAGAATGCTCAATCAAACTTATGCTGCGGAAACATTTTCTGCTCAAATTAGTTCGTCTTTTTTGCGACAGATGGCGCTGTCAGCGGCGGCGGCTACTGTAAAGAGACGCTAATAAAAAGATACGATATGACGCAAAACTCACCAATTCGCTATACTTGGGACACGCGTGAATTTCGTGTTCTACAGTATTTTAAGCACCAAATTATGATTGACAAATCTGTCATCAACGAAAATTCTGTTTAGATCATACCTTAACGGTTGAAGTGTGTTGAAGTGACCTTGTGTCAGTGAAGCTAAATATAAAAAAAAATTCTGTTTATGTAGCATATATACGATTCCTGATCATATGTCTATCATTATTTTCAGTTAGTGGTCTAAACGGCTACATTTCTTCTTATTATAAGTGTTGGTAATGGCATATACAAACATCTCAAAATGACCCTCTATTCATAAGTTATACCCGTAATCTACCTTTACAGACAATATATTGGCTTATTCTATTTCAGCTTTTTAATTGAACAGTATACAGCACGTGGATGCTTGCTCATCCTAGGTGCAATGGGATTGAATTTTATTGTTGCTGGGGCTCTACTAAGACCTACATCATTTTACACCTGCAAAATAACAAAACATCATCGCAAACAAGTACAGAACCAGGCAAAGGTGACTGAACCAAAATTAGAAGTCAGTTGTGGATACAAACAGGTGAAATATGACATTAAAGGTAGGAATGGCCAATTTGCATCAAGCAACTCGCGTGAAGGTCAGCCATTTTTGGATGAAAGTGAACTTAAAGACCACACAGGTAACAATGGAAACTCACCTTCACATCTGTCCGGAGAGACAGGAAGAAGTAAATTTGATATTGAGGAACAGCAGCACATTCAGAACGTTCGCGCGGTTTCAAGACCCCGGTACAATAACAAGCATAAAGAAAATGCCTTTGAACATTTAAGCTGCATGGAACTTTATCCATCCGAACCATCCCATGATTCGAATTTAACTAAGAATTGCAAAACAGCAAGAAGTTTTCAAAGCTTTGAAGCCATTGGTCTTGCCGAACTTAGCATGTCAATGCCAAATATGTCCATCAATGAATCATCCACAACTGAAGAGGAGGAGGGTGATTCACTGAGGTCTGTTGCCGCAAAAAGAAAATGCTTTGACCTCGCTTTGTTCTTACAACCGGCATTTTTACTGCAGGTAGCAATGTATAGTTGTGGAGTTGTTGGATATAGCAATACTGTTTACTTGTTTCCTGTGCTGGCTCTGGAGAAAGGTTTGAGCAAAGCAGAGGTTTCCTTACTTCTATCAATAATAGGGGGCGCTGAACTCGTTACGCGCATTGGATGGGGATTCGTAGGCGACCTTGGATACATCAGTCGGCGCCATCTTGTCCAGATATTTTTTCTGGCGGCTGGGTCTCTCTGTATAGGTGTGGTACACTTGCAAGGATTCTCCACTATTGCAGTCTTTGCAGTTCTTTATGGTGTTTTTGGAGGTAGCTATGTTTGCTATGCTGCGATCTTATTGGCAGACTCTGTTGGAAATAAAAACATTCCATCAGCCATGGGAATGATGTTCGCATTGGGAAGTATATCTCTTGCCATATCCACGCCCATCATGGGTACGTATATTAAAGCTTTATTGACTTAGCCAGGGCGTTATGAGGATTTGTCATAGGTCTGATGGCTGTAGACCAAAGGGCAATCCCGCCAGCCTGAAGGTCTATGAGAAATCTTCATAACGCCCTTGGGGAAGAGTCTATAAGGTATTTATCATAGCTCCTAATACAAACAGACCTCTGGGTTTTAAATGTCCATTTTCTTCATTGAAACATCATTATAACCGGGGAATAACTCGGCTCTTTAAAAAACACTTAACACTGCCCACAGCCCTAGGCCCAAGGGCAATGTAAACTGTTTAGTAAGCATCATGAGCAGATAACTTGTGGTCACATGGTACAAATTAAGCTTTCTGATTGGAGGAGATAGCTGAAGCAATAGTAATTAAAACTTATTTACTGCTCCTTAGGGTGTCACATGGATTTGGGAGCCCGTGGGTTTATGCTACAGTACAGGCATTTAATTCCTGCACCGGTCGACTGGACATCCTCAATGCATATTTGTACTAACACCCATGCATATCATTTCAATGATTAAGCCACGCACATCAATGACCCATTCTGCTTTTGAATCAAAAACACGTTCAGTTGTGATATCATCTATGCATCCATGCCCAAGAAATTTGGTGGCAATCAGTGGTGCATTACATCTGGGTTGCCTTGGCATTGAGTGCAGGAATTGAATGTCGATACACTAAATCCCAATAATGCCCCGGTAAATAGTCAATACAACATTTTTTATTGCTTAGAAATGCTCAAAATGAAATTTAAACTGACCACAGTAACATAATCTTAAGAAAGACAGCTGGAGTTTTAATTAGAATTCCGTTTTTATAAGTGAAGCAGTTACCTTAGGAGGCTGGAATAACTAATCAAAGTCTAATTACTACGGATAACAACATACATTATTCACCTCAGATTAAACGGTTCATTACAAAAATGTGAGAAAAATGCAAGAAAACGACCCATGACCTAGATTGCCAGTAAGGAAA
>OZ012698.1:11141696-11164196 GCA_963942565.1 Maea johnstoni
TATATATATATATATATATATATATATATATATATATATATATATATATATATATATATATATATATATATATATATATATATATATATATATTTATATAAAAGAATGGAAGGAGCTACATATCCCTAGATTTCAGGGAAAATATTCAGCCAGTATTTATCATTCATACACTGTTGATATCGCTAGCTACATATCTCTGCTATGCACCTTGAACACATCACGATGAAATGATATTCCTGTGCATTGGAAGATATCCCCCCAAACATGACACCCGTTCTGAAGGGAAATTGCGAGCGATAGGCACTGGCCTGTTAATACAGAAGCTAGCACTGATTTTACCTGCTTTCACCTGTTTAACCTGCTTCAACCACTTGTGAAACTAAGCCCTGGCTTACCTGTCAAAATGCAAAGGGATGACAAGGTAATCATGACCAAAATCACTTGGTCAGAATTACAATTTCCAATAATTTGAGTGGAGCAACTGCCTGATCACTGACCAGTCCCTTCCTAAACTTCCATTGCAACTGTTATGAGTAGATGGTGGGGAAGTAATATACACCTCAGGAAGACTTTTTTGAAATTTCATTGAGCCCAGAAAGATGTTTTAATATAATTTGCCCTTAAGTTATGGCGATATGCCTTTAAATTCATTGTTTTAGGGGTGGCCAAGCCATCTGTATGGGAATATTACATGCAGGCACACAAGAACCTTTTGTGTGCAGTTTCGCTTCGGAGGGGGTGTGACCTTTTTGGAGGTATCTCCCACCAGGAGTTTTGCTTGATTTTGAATGTTCTATGTTAATTAGCTTACATATGTTGCTTTTCAAGGATGTATGAACAATACATACCAGTCTCATGGCTTCCAGCAATTAGGGAAAAGGTACCTGGAACACACTGTACAACTCGTAATCTAATAACATGCCATGTGTGCCTCATTGGAGTCAGTTTATGATATGTAGTAAATCTATTTCAATGTCATATAGAGCCCTTTTGGCTTCGAAATGCCGTATTAGATGTGGCATCTTGTTAATGATTAGTGGTTGGTTTGTATAAAAGGGCTCCCTGTTCAGCACTCAGCACAGAGTTCCTCATCTCTTCATACGAGTTAGCAACACGCGCTAATACGGTGAGTGCAATTGGGTTAGTCTGAATGTAGCAATTTTACCATGTTTATTTAGAGGGCAGCCATTTGGTGAGATGTATATAGCTAATTTGTTGTGATGGAAGTAATGTGAAAAAGGAATAACTAACAAACATGAAATTATGTTGCATGCTTAACCAATTAAGCTACACTTGTCATGAAACATTTCTTCTATTTTACAACCTTCTATTTCCTCTTCCTAAACTTCTTTCACAGGTTGTAAGTGGAGGTATAATAATTTTTACAGGGACGTGAAGCCACACACGAAAAAAAGGGTTGTACATTGTTTGTGACAGGTACATTGTAATACAACGGTCATTGGCTTTAGGTACTAGAGACGATAACCGTATTTGTTGCAGCTGTATTGTAATGCAAAAAAAAAATCAAATTCAAAAATGTTTCATGTGATAGCACATACTTTCTTTCATAGACAAGGAGATTTCAATAATCCTCTTGATCCTGTAGTATTGTGGTTAATTTATTTGTGATCTTAGCTTCATCCTTTCTATTTCAGGCTGTGAGATGGCTCAATCGCTTCTTCCTCTTTTGCTGCTGGTAGCAATTGGCTTTCTAGCAAGTGTTGATGCATCCAGTAAGACCTCTTTTTGCTAATCATTGTCAGGACATAAGTTCTAGCATGCATTCTAAAGTGGTGATATCTCAAATCCATCCCACTCCCCACTGACTACTCTCTACATGGAGCTGCAAGTCTTTTTGCAACTTTGATTATAAAGTAGTTGTAGGCGCATGTTCATTGATTGCTCCGAATGGAGAGAAAATATAAAAGCACATTGAGATAAGAGAATATGTTCTATAAACAATCACATATCAGTATTGTTGTAAGTGCGATTTACGACTTTCACATTATGATGCATTTTTTGAAACATTATCTTGCCACAAAATACCACAAGTTGATATGCAATTTAGTTATGTAGGGTTTTTTCCTGAAAAGGATTCTCCTTTGGTAAACCCATAAGGGCGCTTGGTTAGAAAGCGGGTTAATGTGCTTTTGAGTGTCCTGTAAAGTGGGTTAGCCTGGTTCCTATACAAATGTCAAGCAGTTCAAATGGCTGTCTAGAGTGCTTTTGCTTCTGAAAGCCCCTCTGGCACCAATCATCAAAAGAGTGGCACCAGTGTCCCTACAGTTCGTGTTTCTAGCTAAACGTGATATGATTTAATCCATTGAAAGTGAAGTAACAGATACAAACGCCGGCAACACCCTCCATTGATAACGTTTTTGCAACCAAGTTATCTATAGAAACCAATTTTCTCTTCTTGAACCGCAGAGTAAAAAAACAAATCTGTGTATTTGTTTCATTGCAGAATGTTCTCAAGACATATTGAAGAATCTTCCAAGAGCAGCCTTCGGAAACATTAACTCGAGTAACAAAAACGATGCTAAATCAATTCTCCAGAAACGTAAGTGGAAGGGGAAGGGCCAAACCGATGGCGTTGTGGTAAGTTCTGTATTATATCTCGTTGGTCACTTATCTACTATTTATTGATTATCTATCAATACAAGCACAAAGTGAAGACAGAAGGAAACAAAGAAAGCCACATTGACTTCAAAATCTCAAGAAGCAAACATGATAAGTAAAAAGACCAGCGTATGGTATACGCTATCATATATTACCATAATAATCACTTGAAGTAGTTTTCAAAAATAGATATTGTTAATTTTTCATTGTATTTATCTATTTATTTTTATTTATTGTATTTGATTTTTATTGTTTTTTGCTATACTATATTTCATTTTTAAGGTATTTGCACCTGTTGCATTTCAATTCTACAAAATCAAATTGGCTTACCTCCCTCAACTTGGGATATGTCATTGATCCCAAAGGTATCTGATTAGACTATTACATTTTAGAAAGTGGTTTCGTTCAATAAGATATGTGGCAGTGAACCTGAAGCCAACGATCACATGCTCAAAATTAGACAAGATGAGTCTATACAGAAGTATATTCTGCCAGTGTTCGAGCTCACCTTGCACCATGCAAATCTTGTCAGATGTACCCTATTGAAATAAACTATGCACACATTTTAATTTCAGATCAACCTAGGCAAGGTTTTTAAGATCAAAAAGATAAACATATTACGAGGCGTAGGGAATAGCAGGCCACAATTTCTTACATTAGAATATAGCATGGATGGACGCAATTTTTTGACTCAAAAGGTAGGTTTGCACTTTTATACTATTTTAGTACTGTTAACCTCTATGGTATAAGTGTGTCAAATCAGTAGTCCTCTAATTGAATAATAATAGCAAGTCTGAAATAATCAATACACCATTCATCTACTTCTCATAAAACCTTTATTCAAAAGGTCATTACCGATACCTGAATCAAATTCAAATTATTGAGCTCATAAAAGTAGAACATTGGACATTAAAATAGATGTACTGTAGGATGCGAATTACACAATCATTCCTATACTGTTAGAACGTCTATGATCATCATGCCTTGTTCCATAGAGTTGTAAGAACTTGTGTTAACTAATATTCATCATCTTGCTTGTAGCTGAAAGGATCAATGAGTTTTTTCTGGATAAGTATTTCTAATACTATGAACCCACCAATCTTAGCAAGTGTTATCAAAGTAAGTGCCAGCAGAAAGCAAATGTCGAGGAAGAAGGATGTCACATTTCAATTGCTTGTCCGTGGCTGTACTGGAACAATTCCAAGTAAGTGTTCCTGTTACCTTTTAAGGTTAGTCCTATCCAGTGGCATTTCTAAAATTAATAAAGAAACCTGTGAGAAGTTCTGAATATGTGCGCAGTCTGGATATAAATGTATAGTCTGCACGTTAATTATCTAAAGAAAGGCAACCTACTGCGCGCCTCATGATCTTTTACTTCTAAAATAACCTTTCACAGCCGGTCGGTGTGTTCACATGGCCTGACTCACAGGGAAGCAGCGGGAAAACCATATTTGAAATGATGCATGGCTGACTTAGCTGCCTATCAAATATTGCCTAGAAAACTGCCATGCTCAGAAACACTAGCTTCTTTGAAATCTATCATTTGAGGGTGGAGTTGGTATATTTGAATTACAAATATGATTCTTTCACTCGGGGGCATGTCCCTAACTCTTATAGGTCCTTTATAGAGGTTGTTTCTGACAAGATCTGGGACTGTTTTGCTTAAGCCCAAGTCATGTTTTAAGCCGGCACAGAATGGATAACAGCAAGCAATGAATTGTAACTTCCCAGACCACTCTCATCTATCAGGCATACATTCATCATTTGCTTAAAGCTATACAGGATAGGGGTTCATAAAAGCATTATCATTAACACTGTGCCTTAAAGGTGTCACTGTTTCATCATTTAGCTGAGGCTCAAACTACTCCATTTCAAGCCCGAACAACACCAGGTAAGACATATCTAAGTTAATGTTTGAAACTAACATTTTGCCCTGGCCAAATATACATTTAGATATAGACTTACATTTATCTGAAATAGTACTTTATCTTATTTAAGTAGGAACTAGAACAACTAGGTCTCCTAACATAGCAAAACCTCCTAAAACAACTAGATCCCCTTAAAGTAAGTGTATATTCATAGTAGGATTCTCAAGGGAATTAGTATATGTGTATTTACGTCAGCTTTGATTCACCTAGCATATGGAAGAAAGTTTGATATATGAATATTAAGTTCTAGTTGTATATGATCTCAGAGCCTGACACTGTATACAGAACACATGACATTGAAGCCATTGAAGTTTTGAGGATTTCTACACTTAAATAATTCAATAATTCTTTATGGTACAAAAACTGTTTAGGTTCAAATGAGAGTGAACATATCAATAAAGATATTCATGATGTGGTTTAACCAAGCCGCTGTGAACAATACTCAATTGTTATGTCACTGTGTTTTATTCCTATGTTTCAGCGCCGCCTCAGGCACTTACCACCCCTCGTGCAATCAGAACAACACCAGGTAAGCATTCTGGGAATGAAAAGTAACTGTGGTGCAAAAGACAACATACAACTGTACATGGAACGTAGAACTTTTTGTTCATGCAAGTGTGTAATATCCCCACTCTAATAAGTGAAACTCTTTTAGTCATACCAAGTGGAATGATCACATTAAGTCTCAGGCATGTGATGATGTCACCTTGGTAACGTTCCTCGACTCGTTTATATCTTACTTACATATGATTATTGGTTGGAAACGTAAAAGGATTACCATTTTGGTTCTCCGCTTACCATCCAGGAGGCCGTTTCTCATACAATTGTAAAATACAGACATTGTTGAAATCTGTATTTTACGATATTTCCATTTCTCGATAGCCCTGTTTGTTCCGTATGATACAACAAGTCCGTTTCTTAAAGCCTTTCGTATGACAACATACGGCAAAAATCATTGATTTTCAATGACACCTCCGGAGGTGTTAAAATACGATTATTTACGGTTTCTCCGACATTTTACGTAGTTTCTCCGCCATAGATGACTTTTTTGAGACTATTTATTTTAAAAGTAAGATGGACCAAGTGAGAAAGAGCAAATAAAAAACTTTATTTTCACTACAAGTTTTGGGGAGAGAAAATAGAAATTCATTTTTTCCAGATCACTCTAGAGGGAGGTTAAATAAAAAACTTTATTTTTTCACGACCATCTGAAAGCAAAAATAAAAAAACAACTTTATTTTCTCAACCTGCTAAAGCCTATTAGAACCATTGAAAAAATATTTTTCATTTCTTATTTTTTTCCTTAGAAATCCGCAAATCTCAAAAAACAAAAATGAAAAATAATAATTCTAAGACGCTAAGGAGGTCCATGGAATTTTTAAAAATCTTCCCTTAGATATCCAAAAATCTCAAATACAAAAAAAAAAAAAAGAATCATTCCAGGTGCAAATACAAAATATTTCTCACTCCAGGCTTTGATAGATCTACATATGATAACTTGCAAATTACTTTTTATTTTCTCATTTTCCCACATTCAAATATCTAAAAAAAAACGTGTAAATAAGAAATACTTTTTCAGTGGTCCTAATAAGCTTCCCTACCGCTCCAGAGGGAGGGTCTGTTTGTATTTCTATATATCTATCGATCTATGTGTATCTATGTGTTTTATTTACCCACCCCAAAAGACGGGTGTGAAACTAAAAAGTTTTTTTTAAATTTTCTTCCCCATATATATATATATTATATATATATATATATATATATGTATATGTATACACATGCGTACATATGTAAATACATACACACAAACATACATACATACATACATACATACATATATACATACATACATACATACGCACATAAATATTTATTGTAGTAAGACATACTATTCCTCTACAATGCCAGAGGTAATTTTGCGGGTAAATGTGCCATTAAAACACTTGATATCTTCTCCGTATGGTACGGAGAATGTTTCAAGATGGAAAGTATACAGAACTTTCGAGAAGGGCACTTTCCGAGTTCCGTATATCGTCCGTAATTGGCTTTTTTCCGTATGATATGGAATCGTACTTTACGATCCTACGAGAAACGGCCCCCAGTCTCTGCACTCTTATATCCATGGTTCATGCATAAACTTTCTTGAACGTTTTGTTCATGCAAGTGTTTAATATCCCCATTCTAGTAGGTGAAACTCTTTTAGTCATACCAAGTGGAATGATTACATTAAGTCTCATGCTTGTGATGATTTCACCTTAGTATACCTGGACTCATTGATATCTAACCTACATATCATTATCAATTGAAAACGTATAAGGATTACCGTAATTTCGCGTGTATAAGACGCACCCGTATATAAGACGCACCCCTTGTTCAGGCCTTTAAAATGATGTATAGACCTTAGCTTTGTGTATAGTGCTCACCCCCTTTTCAGAATATTGTGGTAGTTTAACTGCTCATGAATAACGCTAGAAAACCAGTATAAAGCATTTCGAAATGAGTGAAAGGTGACATCAATTTGACAGCAATGCTCATCACTCTGCGTCAGCGCTAGATACCAATTGTCCTAGGGATGATATTAATTGTAATCAATACATTCCAACGGCCAGTCGTACTGAAATTACAATTCGTACTGGTAGGCATTGTCTTTATAACTGTAATTAGGTGAAATGACCTGCCTGTTTGGACGAATCCAGGTAGAGCTGAATTCAGGGTCATCAATTTCAGATCTCTATGTGGCCTGGGGACCTGATGTAAAATACCCTAGATCCCTAGCTTTGTGTATAAGACGCACCCTCGATTTGAGTGTAAAGATTCATGTAAAAAGTGTGTCTTATACACGCGAAATTACTGTACCATTTTGCCGGCCATCCAGTCTCTTCTCCTTCTTGGTTCTTTACCCACCACTTTGTCTCTGCACTCTCTCTTCCTTTGTTTTCTCCCTGCCATCCTGTCTCTTCACTCTCTCATTCTTGGTTTTCTGCCCGCCTTCCTGTTTTAGCACTCTCTCCTTCTTGGTTCTCTCACCACCACCCTGGCTCTGCCCTCTATCATTCTTGGTTTTCCCCCTGTCATCCTGTCTCCTTATTGGTTCTCTCCATTGCTATGTCATATCTTTCAAAATATATTGTCTTAATCCATAGATTGGGAAGATCACATTTTGAATATAGTTATCAAAATGCAGCAGACTAATGTTTACTCTAATTAAGCGTCAATTTGGCTACTGCACTTTTATACAGTAAAGACATCTAGTTCCTGCACTGACTCTAACAGGAATTGGATATATTTACTGAACATACAAAAGGCGACCTAAATATTTCTGAAAGAAACTTCAATCTTTTTTCAGGAAGAGGTAGAACAACCAGGTCTCCTAGAGGTAAGTCTTATTCATCAACCAATTTCTCAAAGCCACTTTTTTCTCAAAATATATGGATAAAAAGTTTTTCTTCTTGGAAAACAGATACTGTTATATATATATATATATATATATATATATATATATATATATATATATATATATATATATATATATATATATATATATATATATAAATATGTCAGTATTGGAAACTATAGTCAGATATTACATTGATAAATCCCCAAAAACATTAAATTAATACACATATATAAGAGGAGAGTTTATAATAGCTCTCGGCTCCTGTTTTAGACAATAAACTAATTCACTTATCAGAGGCTGCCTTAGGCTGGCTCTGTGGGCTAAAAGGGGAGACCACACTGGCTGATTGAGAATTTGTATGAGAGGGCATTTACTCAGTTTATGAGCATTGCAGTATCTGATAATTTATCACGACATGTATTTAACTTGATAGAATAAGATTTTAACCACACAGTATCGCCAGAGCAAATGCATTAATGGAAGGGAGATGCATTTGAATTGACCGTATGTAGAGAGGGGCTAGCTCATTTATTTTTCTTTTTTCTTTTTAGGAAACTGCGCAAATGGAAGGAATTCTAAAAGTCCTGCTGGTATTGTGGTTGCATTTGACAGCTCTGGTAGGTTTAGATATGCTGCACAATTAGACCAAAGTCTGCAATTAGTTAAAATCTGGTAGGATTACAAAAGACGTCTATACCTCTTGAATCAATGGATGAAGAGTAACTTAAGTTAATTAGGATGTTAGTTTTATTTGTATACTTTACAACCAATGCTTGACACTGATATTCAAAACAGTACTTAGATACCAACACAAATATTGCAGTACGAGTTCATCTACCTCTGGGGCGTATTGTTATCCAAATAACAAAACTTTACCTCAGGAAAAAAACAAATTTAAACTGATATTACAGGTTACTTCTGAAATGGATTGTTTAAATGGTATATCATTATATTTGATAATTCTTTAACAATAGTGAACCATTCAGATACAAATGGGTCAATGAAATAAATGTTATAATGAAATACGACACTATTGATATTTTTCATTCATAATGTTTGTTGAAAATATAAAATACTAGTTAGAAGCAGTCTTACTACACTTTGGATTTATATCTTATTGTGAAGGTAGCATTCATAATAAAGCTTTAACAAATATAAAAAAACAAAACGTTCCCCCTTTCATCAGAAGTCTATATATTGTAGAGGTGTACATTGTAACAGTAAGTTTCAGTTCAAAATGATTAAGTTATAAATGTTCCAAATAAAGTCAGACACTGGGAATACAACACAAAAATTATGCCCATTTTCCATTCCATAATTTATTTTGAGGAAGACCATGATGTGACTTGACTTCACATTTCTTTTTTAATTGGTCAACTATCAATAAAACCATAACTAAGTATTTATATTGCAATCAACACCAATATTTTGCATTCAAAACCCTTACACTCTATAGGCTTATTATGATAGACGGATTAAACATATAGGAAAAAGGGTACTTATTGAAAGAAATTTAACATAACCATGTATGACTTTCCCCATTAGTATTGCTCTTAGTACTATCATGACGCTGAGAAAAGCATATTGTACAACATTTGCCGTTATAGGAAGTCAAGCCAGTTCTTTGGGACAACAAGCAAACTTTACAGAAGCACTCTACTCCCTTCTGACAGAAAAAAATGTATTCTGCAAACGCAAAATGAAGATAAGTGTTATGACAATTGGTGAAGGTCAGAGTGATACACTGCAATTTCAAACCAAGAACTTCAACAACAATAGAGCCTTCAAGAGGTCGGCAAAAGACAAAAAGGATAACTTTGTGCAACAACAGATCGCAAGTAGTAAGTACATTTTTCTGCTATTATATATATATATATATGTATATATATATATATATATATATATATATATATATATATATATATATATATATATATATATATATATATATATATATATATATATATAGAGAGAGAGAGAGAGAGAGAGAGAGAGAGAGAGAGAGATAGATATAGATAGATGTATATATATAGATATAGATATAGATATATACATATATATATATATATATATATATATATATATATATATATATATATATATATATATATATATATATATATATATATATATATATATATATATATACAGCAATTTATACATATACATATTCTCCAATTATCAGTATTTTGGTCGTGACTTCCTGTAGCAAAATATTCCTGACCCAAACCAAATAATATGCTAATTAGAACATGTCCAAAATATATTTAGTTTTTTTTCTAACTTTTAATACCAATTTAAACCTATTTCTTTCAGGTCCTTCTGGTCTTACTGATCTTGGAGATGCCATCAAGCGTGCTACAAATGCAAATTCCTTTCCACAAAATGCAAAGAAGTATCTGTTCCTTGTTTCTGACTTCATAATCACTAAGAATAGTGATACATTTTTGGATGCAGTTGCAGAGGCCAAATCTCTCCATTGGAATGTAAGGCCCATTTCCTATCCTTCTATTCACTATACTCTTCATCCTATACTTATTACAATAAGATACAGAGGAAGGGTCTTTAAAAGATAAAAAATAAGCAGGATATAATTTACACTAATGGCCATTTGGTAAATGCTTTATGAAGATTTAATGAGCAATTGCTATAAGCTTATTGTTGCGGTAACATGAATGCCAGGAGAAACACTCGACAAACGCAATTCCTTATAGCCCGTCACAACCCATTTCAGAAGAAGTCTGTCAATAAACAGAAGAGTCAAAGTAAACTGACAGCCACAATTTATGAGCAAGATTGCTCTACAATGGGTTAAAAATTGTGCATTCCATCAGAGATTTGCTTCTGATTGTAATTTGTGAATAATGCATGCCAATTTACTCTTTCAGTTGGTAATCTGATGAAGAATTTCAACAAAAACTATAGAAAATTTGTTGACCGAGACTATTTTTAAATTTCTGATGAACTAAAATGTAGCTGCAGTGGCATGAGATACATTTAACCATTCAAATAATAAGGAATCAGGAGAGCATATTGAAAATTCTGTCCCAGACTGCTGAAAACATATTTTATTTCTTGAGGAATGTGTAGGAATTCAAACATACATTTTCCTACATTTCATCCTTAAATAGAATTTTGCCATGCAGAGCTAATACTTCTCTAAAAGGAAAAAGGAAAGGGATTTGTGGCCAAAAGTGGAATTGTATACAAACAGGCGTAGATGTGCTTGCTAAACCAAAAAGTAGTTATTTTGCAGCAACTTTACTCTGTTGAAATAACAGAGAAGGGATATTTTTTGATGCTTTGTGGTAAAGCTTTTTTACTTTTTTCTTTAGAAGGGCAATGGTAATTTTTTTATTATACATATACATGCTGTCTTGCTGACTGTCTATCCTCTTTATTTCTGGCAAGGCAATTTGCATATTTTCTCTGTATCTGATAAACATAATATATATACCTGATTCATCTTTGATTTTGTTTAGGCTGTCAATAAGAAGTGGTTGCTTTTCTTATAAATATTTTAATTCATATGATTAAGTTCAAATCAATCATTACTCACCAGCAAAATTTATTTTTATTTTGACTTTAACCATCAAAACTAAAGTTTTGATGGTTTCGATAAAAGATGGATGGGGATTGCTCTTTACAATTCTCGTATTGTCAGAATAGGCATGTGCTTCTTTGTGCTTGTAAAAACGTGTTGCAGAAATAAACTTTATGCAGATTTTTTTTTTCATTCTTCAGATCATTCCTGTCCTCATGAAGTCAGAGGTGAAGAACACCTTTGGGGAGAGCTACTTCAACAAGGCTGGTGGCAGTGAACATGGCATCAATCTCTGGAATGACCCTATTTCATCTCAGCGTATTAAACAAGTCCTCACAAGCTATGGCTTCTAGGAAGAAGTCACTTGCACATCTTCTAGCATATATTGTTAATGTGTAGAAGTGATGATGGTAGTGAAAGAGGACTTTTCTCACATTTCTCTGTATTATTCGGTTTCAATAAATTGTATTAGCAAGCAATCATGTATTGTTGGTTTACTCGATCATAGAGTTTAAATGTGTCATTTTGATGTACAGTTTGTGTCAAAAACCTTAGAATCAAAATATATTCATTTTCCAGTACTATCCTAGGTGTGATGGAGTGTGTGAAGCACACTCACTCCAGGCCCTTGTACTTACTTATTACTTGTCGGTTGTTCTCTCTATGCTTTTATTATAGTCACAGATGTATACTTTGACCAACCCTTAATAAAATATATGCTATTGTAGTCCTTCATAGGTACCACTTCAAACGTTCCTCTTTGCTGTAACAGAATATAAAGGATAGAATCCCTGAAACGGAAAAAAGGCCTTTTGATTTGTTTGATTGCATTTTTACTTTAACTTCGAAGAAGTGACATTTTACACTAATAATCTCAAATTATATCCTTCCTCTTATGAGTAAGTGTTTCAATTTTTTGATATAGTTAATTTTGTATATTATCTTATTTCATTCAGTTTCACGAGTAGAATAGAACAGTCACTTTTCTGATATACATCATTTTTCACAGAGATGCAGCCAAGGGGATTCCCTTTTACTATTTATTTTGTATAACGATCAGAGATATAAGCTAAATTCAAAAGATATTAACATCCCTTTTAGTGTTACCAGGTGTGGTACGACGCCACTTGAAATGATGCGCAAATGTTAGGTATAACACACTATATATCCCATAATATGTGTGTTAACACAAATTGTAGCAGAAAATGATAGTTTTGATCAGTGAAAGGTGTTGAAGAGAGCATGGTCTCTATATACTTTCTGAAGATCTTAACAGTGGAAGTCCTAAGTCTCACTTTGGTTTTGGTTACCATATCCATGTTGAAAGGCTGGGATAAACAGACCTGTTAGTGTTACCTTGTGTGTGAATAAAATTGTATATTTTTTAAAAAATAAACTACTTTCTCTTGCTGTGCCTAACCTTAGCCAGAATGAAGGAAAGAATGAATGAGGGCTTAAAGGTACAAATGCACATTAGGCCATTCAATGCCACAAAGTTTGTTTTTTTCGTAAAGTGATCCTTTGCCATTGTTGAAGAACAATGGCAAAGCAAAGCATGTGAAAGAAGAAAAAGCGGAAGAGAAAGAGAAGAGCCTTCACATCCAAAAAAGACCAAGGGAACTTTTAGATGCATGGTATACATAAACAGATCCACACATCACCATTCTTTTGCGAGCAGGGTGCTATGCCAACGTAGGGTTCTGCTTGAGGTGCCAGCTCCTATTGCTCACCATTGATCAAGCCAATAGGGTGTGCCACTTCCTGGTAACCTTAGCCAGAACTGTGTTAGGAAATGGGACTGCATAGTATCGAATTGGTCAGGAAAACTAGCCCAATTCAGAATAAAAATAATCAAGGTGAAAGTACAATATGATGGTCTCAAGTTGCATAATCTACAATCTTTTGATTTGACAATATAATTTGGTTCGCTTCAGTGATTTCTTAGATCAGAAAGTAAGTGGCACATAAATCTAATATATATCCAAGAAGTCTTGATAAGTATCGCTAAAATTTCATTGATAGAGTCAAAGAACTAATGAATGAGTAAGTGTTTAAAGGCACATCGACACACAAAGGTCACTAAGTGCCATAAGACATTACCAAAAAGTGGTCCTCTGTCATTGATGGAGAACAGTGACAAGATGTGAAGGATAAACAGAGGAAGAGAAAGAGCAGAGCCTTCAAATCCAAAGAGGACCAAGGAATCTTTTAGATGCATGGTATACATAGACAGATCTACACATCCCCATTCTTTTATAAGGTGAGCAAGGTGCCACGCCATCTAAGGATTCCCCGGGAGATGCCAGCTCCTATCGCACACCATTGAGCAAATCATGAGGGTGTCCCCCTTGCGGAGGCTAAAAGAACTAAATACCAATCCCTATTTGAGGGATATGGATGGCCTGTAAAATCTTTGAGGGAGCGACAGCATACTGGATAAAGATGTCATTTTGCAAACTCCAATTTGGTGTATTAGCCATATAAATGAACTAAAAGGAGTGGAATGTTGACTACTATCTAGGAGGTCATTCAGTAAAACAGCAACGGGGTTGTCATCTTAGCTAACATCGACTTTGAAAGAAAATTGTTAATTTGGAAATTGACAAAGCAGAAAGATGCATAATCTTTAAGTTGGACATTGTTAGTCTATATACAATACTAATTTACAATATATATGGACTAAAATACTGTGATGTGCCGTGATGGTGTATGGGGAGAGTCCAAATGACCACCGGAAAGGGAAGAAGTACAGGTCCTTTATGCTAGGGAGAGATAAAGTGTGCGAAACAAGCGAATATGATCATGTAGGCGTTAAAAACTGCCTTTTTAACGACTATAGACCACGCATTGAGGATCGTATTAGTAGGGGTCGCCGTGCCTTTAATACGATCCTGAATACGGGTATCAAAAGAAAAGGTCTGAATACGGCGGTCATTTCGTCCCTCTACTGGTCTATTGTGATTCCTGTAGCAACATACGGCTGTGAAGTATGGGTGTTAAAGGGGGATGAGATTGAGATGATGCAGAAATTTCAAAGGTATGTGGGAAGGAGGAGCCAACGGTTCCACCAACGCAGCCCCAATTTTAGCGCGTATACACCACTTGGGTGGATTAGTATAGAGAAGGTTATCTATGTTAAAAAACTCCTTTTTTTGAGGAGTATATGCAACATGGAAGAAGGTTCTACATGCAGATCCGTACTATTCCTAAGGGCTAATAACTTTTACGAAAACAGAGCCCAGAGTAGATTAAACATTAATGACAGTCCTATGTTTGATCTGCTCAATATAGCCGAAAAAGCTGGTCTGATTGAGATATGTTTTAATATGGTTCTAAACAGCCATTATTACTCAAAGCAAGAATGGAGCAAAGTTGTGTGGGAAAGTGTATGGCGTATGGAAGACGAAGAATTTCAGTTATGTAGAAATCAGATTACGAAAGAGAGACTCCTCTATCAGGTCTTAGAGAAACCGTGCTATTTGACCTGGTGGGTACTGTCAGACATATCTAGAGTTAACATTGAACAGTATGAAATAATGGCAAGGCTGGTGTGTGATAGTAGCCTTTTGAAAGTTAGTAATGTCAAATACAAAGGCACCTCTATAGCAAGTAGGTTCTGTGAAAGATGTGATTTGGGTATTGAGGAGTCAGTGAAGCACATTGTAATGCAGTGTCCGAGTCATGAAGAAGAGAAGAGAGTCATGTTCGATGAGATAAACGAGGTTGATAATATAGAAATCTCTAACTTGATGAGAATACCCGGTGAGATTTTCCTGTATCTAATGGGTAAACACCCAGTAAATACTAGTTTCGAGTCAATGCATATACTCTGGGACATCTCAGCAAGACATATTTCTGAGATGTACAAGAGGACAGTAGCCAATAGGTAATTAGAACTATCTTTTACCCTGACTCCCAGTGGAGTTTTTTGGTCCCCAGTTTACTCGCATTCAAGGGACGTGGTTTGTGGCTACCGGTTGTAGGTACGTGTACAACCCTCTAGTGTAGGGTATTGAATAAGTGCAGCCAGTAGTTGTCTCCCGGTTGTACATACTCTCACCTACTGCCGCGTAATGTAAATGAAATATACAACCCCCTATTTCATTTTAATGACATCTGTACAGTATAATTTATTTATTTTTTGAACTATCTGTATAAGTTTTCAGTTGTGTTTTTGTGTTTTGTGTTTTTTCCCATGTCCGCAAGGATGAAATTATGATGTATCACGTATGATTTTGCGCATATGGCGCAGCCAATAAAACATACTATACTATACTATACTGCCTTCAATAGCTACCATAACCAGGGAAATGTTAGATCCAATGTGGAAATAAAACAATTAATTATATCCCTGCTGCTCAGTCTCTGCTGTGATTGGTCAGATCATGGTCACATGACCACCTTACAAAATTGATATTGGGGTGCAATATTACTTTCCAACACTCAGATTCAGAGCTGCCGGGTTCATGTGCTCAATTCTTCAAAGTACTCTCTCCCTATAAATGGGTGACAAAATATAAAGAGTTAGAAATGAAGGTTTTCGTGGTTGGTTTATATAGTTTATAGAGGCCGATGTGAATCAAACATGTCTTACCTGGTTGTTAATGTTCAAGCAATTGTTCCAAGAATTGGTCCTTAAATGGATCTTTCTCTTTGAGAGAATTCTCTCCCCGAAAATCATGTTGACTAATCAGGTAAGACACAGCGTGGTAAACTGAAATTCGCCAATACGCATCTTTAAAACATACTTGATTGGTCCTCTCCTGGCGATATCTGCTGGGCTTCCTTAGAAAGTCTTTTATTGCATCTATCACCATTTTCCGATTCTCAGTCGTCACGTGTCCTATGAGATTTCTCTCCGGAACGTAGAAATGAGGCAAATGGCCATCTCTGAGATACCCACTCAGTCTATGTAATAACGCATGGAGACAATACTCAATAGACCTATCAAAATGGTGACTTGGCAGAGTTAGCATGAGCCGCATAAAAACTGTCTTTATTTGGTAACTATTGAGACAGCGAGGTTTTCGTGTGAAATGGCGCAGAATATCTTTGGCTATCTGTAAATAGCAGATCTGATTCTGAGAGAGGGTGGCCATGAGGACTTTATCGGACATGCTGAAAGACGCACTCCACACACACTTGCTGAGCCATATATGTCTGCCACCTGGCCCACGCATACCTGAGGGGACAAATAGATACGATAAGAAATAGATAGATAGATAGATGGATAATCTTTATTTCAAGTCGGTAATAGTTTTACATAGTAAACCCGAGCTGCCAGGGCTCTTGGTCGACTACAAAATAACAATATAAAATACAACATACAGGGAGTAACTGCAATATAAATGATAGGTAGAGGGGAAGTAAGTTGGCACACATTAATTGACAATGAGTAATATCTTCAGTCTTTCTGGACATATGTTTATGATTTGGAGTGAAATAGCAGATACTCCGCCTCGTTTAATGGTATTACTTATAGCAGCAGAGGGAGCAGGTACAGTTAGTTCCAGACCAGTTTGAGATTAGGTTTTTGAACACTTTTAGTGATGTTGTTTGTCTCAAGTTGTTAAGTAGTGAGTTCCATACTTTAGGTTCAGTATATCTAATTGATTGCTTTCCAAAGGAAATGGTGTTATATGGAGGTAATATTAGAGAGTGGTTCCTTCTAAGGCTGTATTCAGATTCTCTCTGTGTGAAAAGAGAGCTGACATAGGGAGGGGCCCCTCCATGGACAGCTTTGTGGATCTCTGTAGCTAGGGATCTAAGGCTACCTAGATAAATGATGATTGTAATACTGTATACTGTGTTATTATTGCGTAGGTTTAATTAATTAATTTGTACACCCCAGGGCCCGATATCATAAAGGTGGTTTACCAATGGTTTAAACTAATCAACATAATATCTTCCATTTAACCCACTGTTGAGGTGCACAAAGGCAGTGCACGCAGAAACAGTGGGTGAACGTTACCCTAGCGTCTCGCTCACCATGAAACAGTCGTTGCAACCACCATATATGAGAGATATACACATATTGGTACTTAAATCAACTTTTGAGTAAATGCTTTGAAATTATGAATATCTGTTTTGATCAAAATCTCTAAAATAATAAGAAAATTTAAACGAGGTGGATAATTTACTGTGTCAGCCATTGAAAACAAAAAAATGTTATAGCTAAGGGTCTAAAATGCCAAATACTTATGGCGATCAAACCTTAAATTGACAATGTAATACTTGTTTAAGTTGGAATTGTATTAGAGATGTGTGCATGTTCTTAGAGAAATAAACAAAACAAAAAAAAAAGATAGTGATAGAGGATCTGACACACCACAGCCAGCCACTTGCCCCACCCCAGTAGGGGGTCTTCCTTATGTGAAGTCTTCCTATTCCTTCACCAGTCGACCGGAAGTCTCTCAGCGCCTGGTTGTACAACACTGCCCTAAGTGACAGTGTTGTGGCTTCTCCCTCCATTAACTGTTACAGGGAGGGCTTGAAGCAGTTAAGATAACTGTCGCTCATACTCGCGCATGCGCTGGTAATTATAATCCATAGGGATTTCTGCCAGTATCCATACAGACACAGATACCCATGGCTAACAAGTCAACAAAATAAGCCAAGCACATCAATGACTCACGTAGCTTGCTAATCAATGCTACATTCAGTTGTAATGTCGGGCGTGCAGTCGTTTAGTATGCCCGGGATGCCCACGCATTTAGTGCAGGAATTAAATGTCTGTAGGTCGCATTTCTAGTTTACGAATAATGATAAAATTATAAATAAGTGTCATTTTTTATATGATATGGACCTCTCAGAAAACGTTGCATAAGTCTGTTCTTTGGTAAAATATCAAGACTCACCTTCTACTTGAAAACCAGATTGTACTGTTCGAGCACTCGTATGTCGAGGGTCCTACCTCCACAAGGAATTAATGCATGGTGAATATTTACAAAAAATCTTTTTTGAATGTTTCGGTAAGCTTCAAAATTACTTACCGCTCGTGATATATATCGTAAATGCCGATTTCTAGCCACTGTCATAATTCAAAGTACTTGTGACATGACTTTGGACCTAGACGGGGTTCATATCTGTCATATGCGAAAACATTGGCTTCATTATTCATTTCCAGCCAAAACATGAGTTCATAATAATGGTCAAAATTGATGAATGTCAGAAATGGTATCATTAAAGTCAATTATATAGTACAATGGCATCAAAGCATCTTTAACGGATAATTACCCTTGATTTGTTAAACCGGGGAGATAGAATGGGTTTTTGTGTGAGATTATTATACCTCACGTGAAGATTCTTGATTCTGGTTGGTCAAGGGCCATGGATTAATCGTCATGATTTCCTCACACCTTAGTGACAGGCTGTAGACCTTAACAGCTTATGAAATAGTAAAATAATTCACGGCAACAGCCATGAATTAGTTGACTAATTACCGCTAGCCCCAAGAATAGTGACCGCTAGCCCGAACACCTACGGAGCTTGCCGAGTGACCTACCGGTGAAACTGTTACGAAGAAGTCATGACTTCAGTTATGAGGACGCTCTACAACCTGGTAATGCTGAAGGCTACTCCGTGGAGGATTTGACTAATCACTACAATTCTGCACTAACAACGGTACTTGACAAGCAAGCACCAGCAAGAGTGAAAATGGTAACAATTCGACCGAAACAACCATGGTTCTCAGATGATTTGTATGGTGCAAAACGTGAAAAGAGGAAATGGGAAAGGAAGTGGAGAGACACCAACCTCACTGTCCACTATGACCTGTTTAAAACTGCGAGGACCAAATTTAACAACATGTTATTACAAGCTAAGAAGGACTACTACAACAATCTGATAACTGAGTCCTCCACTGATTCAAAAAACCTCAGTAACATTGTCAAAGACATATTACATCAAAGGAGTGAGATGAAACTCCCTGAGCATGCATCAACAAAAGAATTGGCAAACCGCTTCGCTGTGTTCTTTACTGACAAAGTATGTAAGATACGCGAGGAGCTGCCAGATCTCTCCAGACACCAGTTACATTTACCTACCCCGGCATTAACATGTTCACTGAATGTTTTCTCGGCCGTGACTGAAAGCGAAGTTCGCAAAATCATATCAAAATCACCGACTAAGAGCTGCTCTCTAGATCCCGCTCCCACTTGGTGAAAGACTCGGTAGATGAGCTTATTCCAATGGTTACGATTTTAGTGAATTTGTCGTTGCAGAGTGCCAACGTGCCTGACTCCATGAAACAAGCATTAGTCACTCCGTTACTGAAGAAAGATGATCTCGACCCGGAGGTGCTCAAGAACTATCGTCCTGTAAGCAACTTATCATTCTTGTCAAAAGTATTGGAACTTAGGGTAGTTGCTGCAAGGCTTACAAATTACATGACTATCAATCAGCTACATGAACCCATGCAGTCGGCATACAGAGCATGTCATAGCACTGAGACTGCACTTGTGCGGGTACAGAACGACATCCTTCGCACTCTCGATCAGGGTGGGGCTGCGATCCTTGTGTTACTCGATCTTAGCGCTGCTTTCGATACAATCGATCACTCCATCCTTCTATCTAGGATGGAGTCAGTTCTTGGAGTTAAAGGATCTGCTCTACAGTGGTTCAAATCGTACCTGTTAGGCAGGAAACAGAGGATTAAAATCAATGATGACTTCTCCGAAAATCAGGAAATCCTGTGGTCTGTACCACAGGGATCTGTGTTAGGTGCACTATTGTTCCTAATATACATCATACCTCTGGCACAGCTAATCCGATCCTACGGTCTGAACAATCGTGGCTATGCTGATGACACCCAGCTCTGCCTATCATTCAAAAAGACAAGTGATAACGCAATAGTCAAACGTGAAATCCTAAATCTTGAGAAATGTTTGTGTGACATTAGCGTCTGGATGTCTCAGAACAAACTGAAACTCAACAATGACAAGACTGAAATCATTCTATTCGGCTCTAAGAAAAACCTAGCTGAACTGAACATTATGTCACTCTCTGTAGCGGGGACTGATGTGTCTGTTGCATCTGAGCCTGTGCGGAATCTGGGAGCTATGTTTGACTCTCAACTGATCATGGCACCCCATGTCAAAAGTGTTGTCAAAAAATCTAGCTTTCACCTGAGAAATATTGGAAAGGCGAGACGTGTGTTAACAGAAGATGCCAAAAAAACAGTGATGCAGTCACTGGTGATGTCTCGCTTGGATTACTGCAATGCTCTCCTAATTGGAATACAACAGGATTTGATTGCAAAGCTGCAGCGACTACAAAACAGTGCAGCAAGGATAGTATCGAGAACCAGGAAGTATGAACATATCACACCTGTTCTCATCAAGCTTCACTGGCTACCAATCAAATTCCGCATCCAATTTAAGGTCCTACTGCTGGTATACAAGGCGCTAAACGGACTTGCACCTAAGTACATCAAGGAGCTGCTCGTGCCTTATAAACCCAGACGCCATCTACGATCAGAAGCAAAGGGCCTTCTGGACGAGCCTCGGACTAGACTCAAATTTGGAGATCGCGCTTTCTCCATTAGTGCACCGAGATTATGGAATGCGCTTCCACAACACCTGAAGGATTCTACATCGTGTCAGGCCTTCAAGAAGTGTGTCAAAACACACCTTTTCAGGCTCGCCCATTGAGGCGTTGTGGACTATTACTCAAACTATGACAATGCGCAGCGCTTTTGAACATTTTATTAATGGAAAAGGCGCTATATAAATTCCTATTATTATTATTATTATCATTATTATTATTAAACTAGTTCAACAAAGCAGACGACGAGTATTTATCTAAAATCTCTGGTGTTTGTAATTTTCCCAACTTTTGCGTTTTATATTTGTTCGGTATAATAAACAGATATGACATCCCTGTGGGGTATCCACCAGGAACGCCCTCGAGCGACATTCCTCTCTCCGGGAAGTTATTCCTGTTGGACACCCCACAGGGATGTCATATTTGTATAATAGTCCATACAGGGGAGATAATGTTTTCCGGACAAAGGTTAAATTATGTTTTTGTGGATAATATTCACACAAAAAATATGATATTGTTTTCCAAACCAGCTTTTATGACGCAGTGTTTGGACATAATACTAAAATGTGAGGTATGATAGAGGTTGCCCTTCCCCATTTTTGTAGAGTTTTGTTTATTCATCTGAACTTACCCTTGATTGTAATTCACATATTTTACCAAGAAGCAGACTATTTTATGACTACTTCTCCATACTGAGATAAAATACGTATGTTCAATACATACATACGTTAGTATTTGCTTAAGGCTTATATTCACGCAATTTGTGTTTCCACAGTTGAATTGTAACACTTTTCCTGAAAAGAATTGATAAGAAATAAATCGATATGAATGCAGTGATTTTGTATTGTTTACATCGTGTACGGTATTCCCAGGTATTCTGCGAGGACTACTCTTTGATCTTTTTTCAATTCGCTGTAAACATCTGTTTTTTTTATTATCCCCATTCATTCAAGCCAACTCATTGTAACATTGAGAGTAATGCAATTATCAATGGATTATATAAAGAAACCGACTACTGTTTGATCTTGCACTGATACTTGGCTATTTATCTTTAGGTAGGTAATGTATAGATGTTCCACCTTTGTTCTTCCTTTGATGTCTCAGTTCCCACTCTAGCCGTCTTCTTCTCCTTCCATGATGCTTCTCCCTCATACAACCTGAATAAATGATCAAAAGGCTTGCCATTACAACATGTAACGTCATGTGCCCGAATATAAGCATAGTAAACAGTCAAAAAAAAGAAATACATGATTTATATATATATGATTTAATAATTTAAAGAATTATGAAAACATTAATATTAGTGATATGTTTTTCCATTTCCATTTTCCATTTCCAGGTTGTTTTAAGTTTCTAAGCTAGAAAACATTCTATGACTTATTCAGTAAAAAAAGAAATCAAAATACTATAAATACATGAAAAAGACACATATGCATTAGTTTCAAAAATGTTATGACTGAATCATTTAA
>OZ012698.1:11166696-11196470 GCA_963942565.1 Maea johnstoni
CTGTTTAACCTGCTTCAACCACTTGTGAAACTAAGCCCTGGCTTACCTGTCAAAATGCAAAGGGATGACAAGGTAATCATGACCAAAATCACTTGGTCAGAATTACAATTTCTAATAATTTGAGTGGAGCAACTGCCTGATCACTGACCAGTCCCTTCCTAAACTTCCATTGCTACTGTTATGAGTAGATGGTGGGGAAGTAATTTACACCTCAGGAAGACTTCTTTGAAATTTCATTGAGCCCAGAAAGATGTTTTAATATAATTTGCCCTTAAGTTATGGCTATATGCCTTTAAATTCATTGTTTTAGGGGTGGCCAAGCCATCTGTATGGGAATATTACATGCAGACACACAAGAACCTTTTGTGTGCAGTTTCGCTTTGAAGGGGGTGTGACCTTTTTGGAGGTATCTCCCACCAGGAGTTTTGCTTGTTTTTGAATGTTCTATGTTAATTAGCTTACATATGTTGCTTTTCAAGGATGTATGAACAATGCATACCAGTCTCATGGTTTCCAGCAATTAGGGAAAAGGTACCTGGAACACACTGTACAACTCGTAATCTAATAACATGCCATGTGTGCCTCATTGGAGTCAGTTTATGATATGTAGTAAATCTATTTCAATGTCATATAGAGCCCTTTTGGCTTCGAAATGCCGTATTGGGTGTGGCATCTTGTTAATGATTAGTGGTTGGTTTGTATAAAAGGGCTCCCTGTTCAGCACTCAGCACAGAGTTCCTCATCTCTTCATACGAGTTAGCAACACGCGTTAGTACGGTGAGTGGAATAACGTTAGTCTGAATGTAGCAATTTAACCATGTTTATTTAGAGGGCAGCCAATTGGGGAGATGTATATAGCTAATTTGTTGTGATGGAAGTAATGTGAAAAAGGAATAACTAACAAACATGAAATTATGTTGCATGCTTAACCAATTAAGCTACACTTGTCATGAAACATTTCTTCTATTTTGCAACCTTCTATTTCCTCTTCCTAAACTTCTCTCACAGGTTGTAAGTGGAGGTATAATACTTGTTACAGGGACGTGAAGCCACACACGAAAAAAAGGGTTGTACATTGTTTGTGACAGGTACATTGAAAGACAACGGTCATTGGCTTTAGGTACTAGAGACGATAACCGTATTTGTTGCAGCTGTATTGTAATGCAAAAAAAAAAATCAAATTCAAAAATGTTTCATGTGATAGCACATACTTTCTTTCATAGACAAGGAGATTTCAATAATCCTCTTGATCCTGTGGTATTGTGGTTAATTTATTTGTGATCTTAGCTTCATCCTTTCTATTACAGGCTGTGAGATGGCTCAATCGCTTCTTCCTCTTTTGCTGCTGGTAGCAATTGGCTTTCTAGCAAGTGTTGATGCATCCAGTAAGACCTCTTTTTGCTAATTATTGTCAGGACATAAGTTCTAGCATGCATTCTAAAGTGGTGATATCTCAAATCCATCCCACTCCCCACTGACTACTATCTACATGGAGCTGCAAGTCTTTTTGCAACTTTGATTATAAAGTAGTTGTAGGCGCATGTTCATTGATTGCTCCGAATGGAGAGAAAATATAAAAGCACATTGAGATAAGAGAATATGTTCTATAAACAATCACATATCAGTATTGTTGTAAGTGCGATTTACGACTTTCACATTATGATGCATTTTTGAAACATTATCTTGCCACAAAATACCACAAGTTGATATGCATTTTAGTTATGTAGGGGTTTTTCCTGAAAAGGATTCTCCTTTGGTAAACCCATAAGGGCGCTTGGTTAGAAAGCGGGTTAATGTGCTGTTGAGTGTCCTGTAAAGTAGGTTAGCCTGGTTCCTATACAAATGTCAAGCAGTTCAAATGGCTGTCTAGAGTGCTTTTGCTTCTGAAAGCCCCTCTGGCACCAATCATCAAAAGAGTGGCACCAGTGTCCCTACAGTTCGTGTTTCTAGCTAAACGTGATGTGATTTAATCCATTGAAAGTGAAGTAACAGATACAAACGCCGGCAGCACCCTCCATTGATAATGTTTTTGCAACCAAGTTATCTATAGAAACCAATTTTATTTGCATTAACCGCAGAGTGAAAAACCGAATCTGAGTATTTGTTTCATTGCAGAATGTTCTCAAGACATATTGAAGAATCTTCCAAGAGCAGCCTTCGGAAACCTTAACTCGAGTAACAAAAACGATGCTAAATCAATTCTCCAGAAACGTAAATGGAAGGGGAAGGGCCAAACCGATGGCGTTGTGGTAAGTTCTGTACTATATCTCATTGGTCACTGATCTACTATTTATTGATTATCTATCAATACAAGCACAAAGTGAAGACAAAAGGAAACAAAGAAAGCCACATTGACTTCAAAATCTAAAGAAGCAAACATGATAAGTAAAAAGACCAGCGTATGGTATACATTATCATATTAATTTAATAATCACTTGAAGTAGTTTTCAATAATGGATATTGTTAATTTTTTGTTGTATTTATCTATCTATTTATTTTTATTTATTGTATTTGATTTTTTATTGTATTTTGCTATACAATATTTCATTTTAAAGGTATTTGCATCTTTTGCATTTCAATTCTACAAAATCAAATTGGCTAAACCTCCCTCAACTTGGGATATGTCATTGATCCCAAAGGTATCTGATTAGACTCGTAAATTTTAGAAAGTGGTTTAGTTAAATAAGATATGTGACAATGAACCCGAAGCCAACGATCACATGCTCAAAATTAGACAAGATGAGTCTATACAGAAGTATATTCTGCCAAGGTTCAAGCTCACCTTGCACCATGCAAATCCTGTCAGATATACCCTATTGAAATAAACTATGCACACATTTTCATTTCAGATCAACCTAGGCAAGGTTTATGAGATCAAAAAGATAAACATATTACGAGGCGTCAGTTTTTCAAGGCCACAATTTCTTACCTTAGAATATGGTATGGATGGACGCAATTTTTTGACTCAAAGGGTAGGTCTGCACTTTTATACTATTTTAATACTATTAACCTCTATGGTAAGTGTCAAATCAGTAGTCCTCTAATTGAATAATGATAGCAAGTCTGAAATAATCAATACACCTTTCATATATTTCTTATAAAACCGTTATTCAAAAGGTCATTACCGATATCTGAATCAAATTCAAATTATTGAGCTCATAAGAGTAGAACATTGGCCATTTAAATAAATGTACTGTAGGATGTGAATTACACAATTATTCCTATACTGTTGGAATGTCTATGATCATCATGCCTTGTTCTATAGAGATGCAAGTTGTAAGAACTTGTGTAAACTAATAGTTATCATCTTGCTTGTAGCTGAAAGGATCAACACATTTTTGGATAAGTAGTATTTCCAATATTATGAACCCACCAATCTCAGCAAGTGTTATCAAAGTGAGTGCCAGCAGAAAGCAAATGAAGTTCAACAGGACTGTCACATTTCAATTGAGTGTCTTTGGCTGTATCGCAACAATTCCAAGTAAGTGTTCTTGTAAGCTTTTAAGGTTAGTCCTATCCAGTGGCATTTCTATTATTAATAAAGAAACCTGTGAGAATTTCTGAATATGTCTAGAGTCTGGATATAAATGTCTAGTCTGCATATTAATGATTTCAAGAAAAACAACATACTGCTCGCTTCATGATCTTTAACTTCTAAAATAACCTTTCACAGCCGGTCGGTGTGTTCACATGGCCTGACTCACAGGGAAGCGGCGGGAAAACCATATTTGAAATGATGCATGGCTGACATAGCTGCCTATCAAATATTTCCTAGAAAACTGCCATGCTCAGAAACACTAGCTTCTTTGAAATCTATCATTTGAGAGTGGAGTTGGTATATTTGAATTACAAATATGAGTCTTTCACTTGGGGGCATGTCCCTCACTCTTATAGGTCCTTTATAGAGGTTGTTTCTGACAAGATCTGGGACTGTTTTGCTTAAGCCCAAGTCATGTTTTAAGCCGGCACAGAATGAATAACAGCAAGCAATGAATTGTAACTTCCCAGACCACTCTCATCTATCAGGCATACATTCATCATTTCCTTAAAGCTATACAGGATAGGGGTTCATAAAAGCATTATCATTGACACTGTGCCTTAAAGGTGTCACTGTTTCATTGTTTAGCTGAGGCTCAAACTACTCCATTTCAAGCCCGAACAACACCAGGTAAGACTTATCTAAGTTAATGTTTGAAACTAACATTTTGCCCTGGCCTAATATACATTTAGATATAGACTTACATTTATCTGAAATAGTACTTTATCTTATTTAAGTAGGAACTAGAACAACTAGGTCTCCTAACATAGCAAAACCTCCTAAAACCACTAGATCCCCTTAAAGTAAGTGTATATTCATAATAGGATTCTCAAGGGAATTAGTATATGTGTATTTACGTCAGCTTTGATTCACCTAGCATATGGAAGAAAGTTTGATATATGAATATTCAGTTCTAGTTGTATATGATCTCAGAGCCTGACACTGTATACAGAACACATGACATTGAAGCCATTGAAGTTTTGAGGATTTCTACACTTAAATAATTCAATAATTCTTTATGGTACAAAAACTGTTAAAATTTAGGTTCAAATGAGAGTGAACATATCAATAAAGATATTCATGATGTGGTTTAACCAAGCCGCTGTGAACAATACTCAATTGTTATGTCACTGTGTTTTATTCCTATGTTTCAGCGCCGCCTCAGGCACTTACCACCCCCCGTGCAATCAGAACAACACCAGGTAGGCATTCTGGGAATGAAAAGTAACTGTGGTGCAAAAGACAACATACAACTGTACATGGAACGTAGAACTTTTTGTTCATGCAAGTGTGTAATATCCCCACTCTAATAAGTGAAACTCTTTTAGTCATACCAAGTGGAATGATCACATTAAGTCTCAGGCATGTGATGATGTCACCTTGGAAACGTTCCTCGACTGGTTTATATCTTACTTACATATGATTATCGGTTGGAAACGTAAAAGGATTACCATTTTGGTTCTCCGCTTACCATCCAGGGGGCCATTTCTCATACAATTGTAAAATACAGACATTGCTGAAATCTGTATTTTACGATATTTCCATTTCTCGAAAGCCCTGTTTGTTCCGTATGATACGACAAGTCCGTTTCTTAAAGCCTTTCGTATGGCAACATACGGCAAAAATCATTGATTTTCAATGACACCTCCGGAGGTGTTAAAATACGATTATTTACGGTTTCTCCGACATTTTACATAATTTTTCCGCCATAGATGACTTTTTTGAGACTATTTATTTTAAAAGTAAGATGGACCAAGTGAGAAAGAGCAAATAAAAAACTTTATTTTCACTACAAGTTTTGGGGAGAGAAAATAGAAATTCATTTTTTCCAGATCACTCTAGAGGGAGGTTAAATAAAAAACTTTATTTTTTCACGACCATCTGAAAGCAAAAATAAAAAAACAACTTTATTTTCTCAACCTGCTAAAGCCTATTAGAACCACTGAAAAAATATTTTTCATTTCTTATTTTTTTCCTTAGAAATCCGCAAATCTCAAAAAACAAAAATGAAAAATAATAATTCTAAGATGCTTAGGAGGTCCATGGAATTTTAAAAAATCTTCCCTTAGATATCCAAAAATCTCAAATACAAAGAAAAAACAAAAAAATCACTTCAGGTGCAAATACAAAATATTTCTCACTCCAGGCTTTGATAGATCTACATATGACAACTTGCAAATTACTTTTTATTTTCTCATTTTCCCACATTCACATATCTAAAAAAAAAACGTGTAAATAAGAAATACTTTTTCAGTGGTCCTAATAAGCCTCCCTACCGCTCCAGAGGGAGGGTCTGTTTGTATTTCTATATATCTATCGATCTATGTGTATCTATGTGTTTTATTTACCCACCCCAAAAGACGGGTGTGAAACTAAAAAGGTTTTTTTTAATTGTCTTCCCCATATATATATATATATATATATATATATATATATATATATATATATATATATATATATATATATATATATATATATATATATATATATATGTATATGTATACACATGCGTACATATGTAAATACATACACACAAACATACATACATACATACATACATACATACATACATACATACATACATACGCACATAAATATTTATTGGAGTAAGACATACTGTTCCTCTACAATGCCAGAGGTAATTTTGCGGGTAAATGTGCCATTAAAACACTTGATATCTTCTCCTTATGGTACGGAGAATGTTTCAAGATGGAAAATATACAGAACTTTCGAGAAGGGCACTTTCCGAGTTCCGTATATCGTCCGTAATTGGCTTTTTTCCGTATGATATGGAGTCGTACTTTACGATTCTACGAGAAACGGCCCCAAGTCTCTGCACTCTTATATCCATGGTTCATGCATAAACTTTCTTGAACGTTTTGTTCATGCAAGTGTTTAATATCCCCATTCTAGTAGGTGGAACTATTTTAGTCATACCAAGTGGAATGATTACATTAAGTCTCATGCTTGTGATGATTTCACCTTGATAGTATACCTGGACTCATTGATATCTAACCTACATATCACTATCAATTGAAAACGTATAAGGATTACCGTAATTTCGCTTGTATAAGACGCACCCGTATATAAGACGCACCCCTTGTTCAGGCCTTTAAAATGATGTATAGACCTTAGCTTTGTGTATAGTGCTCACCCCCTTTTCAGAATATTGTGGTAGTTTAACTGCTCATGAATAACGCTAGAAAACCAGTATAAAGCATTTCGAAATGAGTGAAAGGTGACATCAATTTGACAGCAATGCTCATCACTCTGCGTCAGCGCTAGATACTAATTGTCCTAGGGATGATATTAATTGTAATCAATACATTCCAACGGCCAGTCGTACTGAAATTACAATTCGTACTGGTAGGCATTGTCTTTATAACTGTAATTAGGTGAAATGACCTGCCTGTTTGGACGAATCCAGGTAGAGCTGAATTCAGGGTCATCAATTTCAGATCTCTATGTGGCCTGGGGACCTGATGTAAAATACCCTAGATCCCTAGCTTTGTGTATAAGACGCACCCTCGATTTGAGTGTAATGATTCATGTAAAAAAGTGTGTCTTATACACGCGAAATTACGGTACCATTTTGCCGGCCATCCAGTCTCTTCTCCTTCTTGGTTCTTTACCCACCACCCTGTCTCTGCACTCTCTCTTTCCTTGTGTTCTCCCTGCCATCCTGTCTCTCCACTCTCTCATTCTTGGTTTTCTGCCCGCCTTCCTGTTTTAGCACTCTCTCCTTCTTGGTTCTCTCACCACCACCCTGGCTCTGCCCTCTATCATTCTTGGTTTTCCCCCTGTCATCCTGTCTCCTTATTGGTTCTCTCCATTGCTATGTCATATCTTTCAAAATATATTGTCTTTATCCATAGATTGGGAAGATCACATTTTGAATATAGTTATCAAAATGCAGCAGACTAATGTTTACTCTAATAAAGCGTCAATTTGGCTACTGCACTTTTATACAGTAAAGACATCTACTTCCTGCACTGGCTCTAACAGGAATTGGATATATTTACTGAACATACAAAAAGCGACCTAAATATTTCTGAAAGAAACTTCAATCTTTTTTCAGGAAGAGGTAGAACAACCAGGTCTCCTAGAGGTAAGTCTAATTCATCAACCAATTTCTCAAAGCCACTTTTTTCTCAAAATATATGGATAAAATTTTTTTCTTCTTGGAAAACACGTACTGTTATATATATATATATATATATATATATATATATATATATATATATATATATATATATATATATATATATATATATATATATATATAAATATATATATATATATATATATATATATATATATATATATATATATATATATATATATATATATATATATTTATATACATATAAATATGTCAGTATTGGAAACTATAGTCAGATATTACATAGATAAATCCCCCAAAACATTAAATTAATACACATATATAAGAGGAGAGTTTATAATAGCTCTCGGCTCCTGTTTTAGACAATAAACTAATTCACTTATCAGAGGCTGCTTTAGGCTGGCTCTGTGGGCTAAAAGGGGAGACCACACTGGCTGATTGAGAATTTGTATGAGAGGGCATTTATATGAGTATATGAGCATTGCAGTATCTGATAATTTATCACGACATGTATTTAACTTGATAGAATAAGATTTTAACCACACAGTATCGCCAGAACACATGTATTACTGGAAGGGAGATGCATTTGAATTGACCGTATGTAGAGAGGGGCTAGCTCATTTATTTTTCTTTTTTCTTTTTAGGAAACTGCGCAAATGGAAGGAATTCTAGAAGTCCTGCTGGTATTGTGGTTGCATTTGACAGCTCTGGTAGGTTTAGATATGCTGCACAATTAGACCAAAGTCTGCAATTAGTTAAAATCTGGTAGGATTACAAAAGACGTCTATACCTCTTGAATCAATGGATGAAGAGTAACTTAAGTTAATTAGGATGTTAGTTTTATTTGTATACTTTACAACCAATGCTTGACACTGATATTCAAAACAGTACTTAGATACCAACACAAATATTGCAGTATGAGTTCATCTACCCCTGGGGCGTATTGTTATCCAAATAACAAAACTTTACCTCAGGAAAAAAACAAATTTAAACTGATATTACAGGTTAATTCTGAAATGGATTGTTTAAATCGTATATCATTATATTTGATAATTCTTTAACAATAGTGAACCATTCAGATACAAATGGGTCAATGAAATAAATTTTATAATGAAATACGACACTATTGATATTTTTCTTTCATAATGTTTATTGAAAATATAAAATACTAGTTTGAAGCAGTCTTACTACACTTTGAATTTATATCTTATTGTGAAGGTAGCATTCATAATAAAGCTTTAACAAATATAAAAAAACAAAACGTTCCCCCTTTCATCAGAAGTCTATATATTGTAGAGGTGTACATTGTAACAGTAAGTTTCAGTTCAAAATGATTAAGTTATAAAAGTTCCAAATAAAGTCAGACACTGGGAATACAACACAAAAATTATGCCCATTTTCCATTCCATAATTTATTTTGAGGAAGACCATGATGTGACTTGACTTCACATTTCTTTTTTAATTGGTCAACTATCAATAAAACCATAACTAAGTATTTATATTGCAATCAACACCAATATTTTGCATTCAAAACCCTAACACTCTATAGGCTTATTATGATAGACGGATTAAACATATAGGAAAAAGGGTACTTATTGAAAGAAATTTAACATAACCATGTATGACTTTCCCCATTAGTATTGATCTTAGTACTATCATGACGCTGAGAAAAGCATATTGTTCAACATTTGCCGTTATAGGAAGTCAAGCCAGTTCTTTGGGACAACAAGCAAACTTTACAGAAGCACTCTACTCCCTTCTGACAGAAAAAAATGTATTCTGCAAACGCAAAATGAAGATAAGTGTTATGACAATTGGTGAAGGTCAGAGTGATACACTGCAATTTCAAACCAAGAACTTCAACAACAATAGAGCGTTCAAGAGGTCGGCAAAAGACAAAAAGGATAACTTTGTGCAACAACAGATCGCAAGTAGTAAGTACATTTTTCTGCTATTATATATATATATATATATATGTATATATATATATATATACATATATATATATATATATATATATATAGAGAGAGAGAGAGAGAGAGAGAGAGAGAGAGAGAGAGAGAGATGTATATATATATATATATATATATATATATATATATATATATATATATATATATATATATATATATATATATATATATATATATATATATATATACATCAATTTATACATATACATATTCTCCAATTATCAGTATTTTGGTCGTGACTTCCTGTACCAAAATATTCCTGACCCAAACCAAATAATATGCTAATTAGAACATGTCCAAAATATATTTAGTTTTTTTTTCTAACTTTTAATACCAATTTAAACCTATTTCTTTCAGGTCCTTCTGGTCTTACTGATCTTGGAGCTGCCATCAAGCGTGCTACAAATGCAAATTCCTTTCCACAAAATGCAAAGAAGTATCTGTTCCTTGTTTCTGACTTCATAATCACTAAGAATAGTGATACATTTTTGGATGCAGTTGCAGAGGCCAAATCTCTCCATTGGAATGTAAGGCCCATTTCCTATCCTTCTATTCACTATACTCTTTATCCTATACTTATTACAATAAGATACAGAGGAAGGGTCTGATAAAAAATAAGCAGGATATAATTTACACTAATCGCCATTTGGTAAATGCTTTATGAAGATTTAATGAGCAATTGCTATAAACTTATTGTTGCGGTAACATGAATGCCAGGAGAAACACTCACCAAACCCAATTCCTTATAGCCCGTCTCAACCCATTTCAGAAGAAGTCTGTCAATAAACAGAAGAGTCAAAGTAAACTGACAGCCACAATTTATGAGCAAGATTGCTCTACAATGGGTTAAAAATTGTGCATTCCATCAGAGATTTGCTTCTGATTGTAATTTGTGAATAATGCATGCCAATTTACTCTTTCTGTTGGTAATCTGATGAAGAATTTCAACAAATACTACAGAAAATTTGTTGACCGAGACTATTTTTTAATTTCTGATGAACTAAAATGTAGCTGCAGTGGCATGAGATACATTTAACCATTCAAATAATAAGGAATCAGGAGAGCATATTGAAAATTCTGTCCCAGACTGCTGAAAACATATTTTATTTCTTGCGGAATGTGTAGGAATTCAAACATACATTTTCCTACATTACAACCTTAAATAGAATTTTGCCATGCAGAGCTAATACTTATCTAAAAGGAAAAAGGAAAGGGATTTGTGGCCAAAAGTGGAATTGTATACAAACAGGCATAGATGTGCTTACTAAACCAAAAAGTAGTTATTTTGCAGCAACTTTACTCTGTTGAAATAACAGAGAAGGGATATTTTTTGATGCTTTGTGGTAAAGCTTTTTTACTTTTTTCTTTAAAAGTGCAATGGTATTTTTTTTATTATACATGTACATGCTGTCTTGCTGACTGTCTATCCTCTTTATTTCTGGCATGGCAATTTGCATATTTTTTCTGTATCTGATAAACATAATATATATACCTGATTCATCTTTGATTTTGAATAGGCATGTGCTCCTTTGTGCTTGTAAAAACGTGTTGCAGAAATAAACTTTATGCAGATTTTTTTTTCATTCTTCAGATCATTCCTGTCCTCATGAAGTCAGAGGTGAAGAACACCTTTGGGGAGAGCTACTTCAACAAGGCTGGTGGCAGTGAACATGGCATCAATCTCCAGAATGACCCTATTTCATCTCAGCGTATTAAACAAGTCCTCACAAGCTATGGCTTCTAGGAAGAAGTCACTTGCACATCTTCTAGCATATATTGTTAATGTGTAGAAGTGATGATGGTAGTGAAAGAGGACTTTTCTCACATTTCTCTGTATTATTCGGTTTCAATAAATTGTATTAGCAAGCAATCATGTATTGTTGGTTTACTCGATCATAGAGTTTAAATGTGTCATTTTGATGTACAGTTTGTGTCAAAAACCTTAGAATCAAAATAGATTCATTATCCAGTACTATCCTAGGTGTGATGGAGTGTGTGAGGCACACTCACTCCAGGCCCTTGTACTTACTTATTACTTGTTGGTTGTTCTCTCTATGCTTTTATTATAGTCAAAGATGTATACTTTGACCAACCCTTAATATAATATATGCTATTGTAGTCCTTCATAGGTACCACTTCAAACGTTCCTCTTTGCTGTAACAGAATATAAAGGATAGAATCCCTGAAACGGAAAAAAGGCCTTTTAATTTGTTTGAATGCATTTTTACTTTAACTTCGAAGAAGTGACATTTTACACTAATAATCTCAAATTATATCCTTCCTCTTATGAGTAAGTGTTTCAATTTTTTGATATAGTTAATTTTGTATATTATCTTATTTCATTCAGTTTCACGAGTAGAAGAGAACAGTCACTTTTCTGGTATACATCATTTTTCACTGAGATGCAGCCAAGGGGATTCCCTTTTGCTGTTTATTTTGTATAACGATCAGAGATATAAGCTAAATTCAAAAGATGTTAACATCGCTTTTAGTGTTACCAGGTGTGGTACCACGCCACTTGAAATGATGCGCAAACGTTAGGTATAACACACTATATATCCCATAATATGTGTGTTAACACAAATTGTAGCAGAAAATGATAGTTTTGATCAGTGAAAGGTGTTGAAGAGAGCATCGTCTCTATATACGTTCTGAAAATCTTAACAGTGGAAGTCCTAAGTCTCACGTTAGTGTTGGTTACCATATCCATGTTGAAAGGCTGGGATAAACAGACCTGTTAGTGTTACCTTGTGTGTGAATAAAATTGTATATTTTTAAAAAAATAAACTACTTTCTCTTGCTGTGCCTAACCTTAGCCAGAATGAAGGAAAGAATAAATGAGGGCTTAAAGGTACAAATGCACATTAGGCCATTCAATGCCACAAAGTTGTTGTTTTTCGTAAAGTGATCCTTTGCCATTGTTGAAGAACAATGGCAAAGCAAAGCAAGTGAAAGAAGAAAAAGCGGAAGAGAAAGAGAAGAGCCTTCACATCCAAAAAAGACCAAGGGAACTTTTAGATGCATGGTATACATAAACAGATCCACACATCACCATTCTTTTGCGAGCAGGGTGCTATGCCAACGTAGGGTTCTGCTTGAGGTGCCAGCTCCTATTGCTCACCATTGATCAAGCCAATAGGGTGTGCCACTTCCTGGTTACCTTAGCCAGAACTGTGTTAGGAAATGGGACTGCATAGTATCGAATTGGTCAGGAAAACTAGCCCAATCAGAATAAAAATAATCAAGGTGAAAGTACAATATGATGGTCTCAAGTTGCATAATCTAAAATCTTTTGATTTGACAATATAATTTGGTTCGCTTCAGTGATTTCTTAGATCAGAAAGTAAGTGGCACATAAATCTAATATATATCCAAGAGGTCTTGATAAGTATCGCTAGTATTATATTGATAGAGTCAAAAAACTAATGAATGAGTAAGTGTTTAAAGGCACATCGACACACAAAGGTCATTTAGTGCCATAAGACATTACCAAAAAGTGGTCCTCTGTCATCGATGAAGAACAGCGACAAGATGTGAAAGATAAACAGAGGAAGAGAAAGAGCAGAGCCTTCAAATCCAAAGAGGACCAAGGAATCTTTTAGATGCGTTGTATACATAGACAGATCTACACATCCCCATTCTTTTCTAAGGTGAGCAAGGTGCCACGCCATCTAAGGATTCCCCGGGAGATGCCAGCTCCTATCGCACACCATTAAGCAAATCATGAGGGTGTCCCCCTTGCGGAGGCTAAAAGAACTAAATACCAATCCCTATTTGAGGGATATGGATGGCCTGTAAAATCTTTGAGGGAGCGACAGCATACTGGATAAAGATGTCATTTTGCAAACTCCAATTTGGTTTATTAGCCATATAAGTGGAATGTTGACTACTATCTAGGAGGTCATTCAGTAAAACAGCAACGGGGTTGTCATCTTAGCTAACATCGACTTTGAAAGAAAATTGTTAATTTGGAAATTGACAATGCAGAAAGATACATACTCTTTAAGTTTGACATTGTTGGTCTATATACAATACTAATTTACAATATATATGGACCAAAATACTGCCTTCGATAGCTACCATAACCAGGGAAATGTTAGATCCAATGTGGAAATAAAACAATTTATTATATGCCTGCTGCTCAGTCTCTGCTGTGATTGGTCAGATATATATCTACATATACAGCCCTCTGATTCCGAGATATTAGTTGTATCATACTCCAAAACAGTTGATAACGAATTTATCTCATGCTTGCCCCCTCGACCTCTGGATAGGGAATAAAAATGAACAAACCTGAAGACCTTTCAAAGGCCTGGTCCTCCCCTATTTCGGCTAAATAGGCCTTCAGAGTTTTTGCTGCATTGTTATTTGCACGCTGAGTATTTCCAGGAATAACATTCTTCAATTTTCTTTCCTCCTCTGACAGGTGTGCAAATCTTTTCTTTTTGGATATATATATATATATATATATATATATATATATATGTATACATATATATATATATATATATATATATATATATATATATATATATATATATATATATATATATATTCATAACCATATATTCTATTAGAGCAGCACTACATGCCCATTCTGTGAATAAAGTACATCGAGCTTGAAAATCTGACAGTGTTATTATGATATGGACAACATCTCTCCATGTGGCATTTCCAATGTTATTTAGAAGATATATTTACCTGAGAATAAACTTTAATTAAAAAGTAAACAACTTGATGTTATCCCTATCCCGTAGTGAGTAGCTATAGGTGAAATGTCAAGATTGGGTAAAGACTAGCTTTAACTAGTTTTTATTTCAACATTTCACATAATACCTGTTTTGATAAACTTTAATAGTTCCACACTTATAGGAATATCTTGAGGAAAAAAGCAATACAGTACTTTTAGAAATATTTGATGGGCATTCATTGCCCTTATTGTTTTCTATCCTTTCCAATACTATTCACTTTAATGGGTTAGACTCAAAATTGTCCAATAATGGTTGCACTGTTCTAAAATAAAACAAAGGGTCCAGAGAAGATGAATTTAGAGAGGCTTTTGTTAGGTCCCGCTCTCAAATTACTAGCTGAAATGAGAAACCCACAAAACATTTCCTAAACCTAAAGCATCCAAAGATATTTGAATATGAAAAGTAATATGGAATTTCATTCAGAGTTATTTGAAAAAGAAATAACATTTAACGCCATCGCATCAAAACCTGGGATTAGTAACATAAGCTGGATACATTAATTGGGCCGTTCGATTTGAGGTTTTGGCATACCACACACACTCATGTATGTCAGAGCCCAGGGCTATGAACTTGTGGATGTCCTCAGTCACATTGTCCTTGCCAAGTATCTGGCAGAAATAGTTGAAGAGACGACATTCGATCTCATTGCATTCCCTCCGCATCTCACCCATCCGTGATATCACGATCCCTTGGTGAGCTGCAATTAAAAGGTCCAAATCTCATGGACGTTATAGCAGTAGTAATGAGATAAGTTACTGAGGAGGAGGAGTAGGTTTGCCAACTACTACTACCACTATCAATACTTATACTGATGCCTAAAGCTGCTGCTACAACTACTACTACTACTACTTCTACTACTACGACAACTACTACTACTACTACTACTACTACTACTACCACAACTATATCTACAACTACTACTACTACTACTACTGCTGCTGCTACTACTACTACTACTACTACTACTACTACTACTACTACTACTACTCCTACTACTACTCCTACTACTACTACTACTACTCCTACTACTACTACTACTACTACTACTACAGCTACTACTACTGCTGCTGCTACTACTCCTACCTCTACTACTACTATTACTACTACTACCAAAACAACTACTACTACTGCTGCTACTACTACTACTACTACTACTACTACTACTACTACTACTACTACTACTACTACTACTACTACTACTACAGCAGCAGCTGTTGCTACTCCTACTTCTTTTGCTACATCAGTCATACGGTAAACGTTAAAAACATATCTATCTGTGATAGATGACAGGTGAAATGAACGAAAACACCACGCCATGATTCTTGATCACGTGTTTTTGATGGATGAGAGTGACGTGATGTCATTTTCACATATACACGGTGACAAGATAACACGGTGACAACATAACGCTATGACAAGGTGACATGGTGACAGACACGTGTACGAGGTTCAACCTAGAATAATGAAACAACCACAACCACAAAAAACAAACTACATAGTCTTACACATAATCTTACACATAACCTCAATTAGTGTCAGTCTGATTCAATCACAATTACTCATAATACATTAAATGTATAACATAATAAATACATGAAATGACGCAAAACAGTTAGACATAACACGTACCTACTAATGGCATATCATAGTAACTAGACATGATAGTTATGTGAAAAAATATAGGTGAAGTACAACAAAGTTCAAAATATCAAAAACTATTAACCATCCATTAATTACAATTGTTTGAGATGAATATTAATACTCTTACCTTTAACTATAAATGACAAATACATTTTAGGCAATCCCAAACTCTCACCCTTTTTAAAGTGTTCGTCAGTCCCTTTATAAAGGGTAGCTCAGACATAAAAGAAGGAGAGCTTATTTTGAATACCCAGATGACACATATAGCATGAAATGTGATATGAAATGAATATGAAACTCTTCAAAGTAATCCCTCCCTATAATTGGGTGACAAAACATAAAGAGTAAGAAATGAAGGTTTTTGTGGTTGGTTTATATAGTTTATAGAGGCCGATGTGAATCAAACATGTCTTACCTGGTTGTTTATGTTCAAGCAATTGTTCCAGAAATTGGTCCTTAAATGGATCTTTCTCTTTGAGCGATTTCTCTCCCCGAATGTCATGTTGACTAATCAGGTTAGAGACAGCATGATAAACTGAAGTTCGCCAATACGCATCTTTAAAACATACTTGTTTGGTCCTCTCCTGGCGATATCTACTGGGCTTCCTTAGAAAGTCTTTTATTGCATCTATCACCATTTTTCGATTCTCAGTCGTCACGTGTCCTATGAGATTTCTCTCCGGAACGTAGAAATGAGGCAAGTGACCATCTCTGAGATAGCCAATCAGTCTGTGTAATAACGCATCGAGACAATACTCAATAGACCTATCAAAATGGTGACTTGGGAGAGTTAGCAGGAGCCGCATAAAAACTGTCTTTATCTGGTAACTATTGAGACAGCGAGGTTTTCGTGTGAAATGGCGCAGAATATCTTTGGCTATCTGTAGACAGCAGATCTGATTCTGAGAGAGTGTGGCCATGAGGGCTTTATCGGACATGCTGAAAGACGCTCTCCACACGCACTTGCTGATCCACATGTGTCTGCCACCTGGCCCACGCATACCTGAGGGGAAAAATATATACGATAATAAATAGATAGATACATAGATAGTATGAGGCGCCGTTGTGGACAAAAGTAAAAAGCACAGCATAAATGCATGTAAAAACTTTGAAATTAACTAAATTTTCAATGAAAAATAAAGAAAAACTTTGAAATGAAATAATTTGCTCTATAAAAATAAACAAAACATTGGAAACTTTTCAAAAAATTTGAAAATAAAAAATATTTATTGGAATTTTCCAAAATATTTCTATTTTTTGTAAAAAACTTTGAAAAAACTTTGAAATAAAAAATTTAATTCTCTATAAAAGTTCAGCAAAATAGTGATTTTTGTTTCACATTTTCTTTGATAATATAACATTTTTCAATGCCTTTCTTTAAAAATCCCAACGCTTTTTACTTTTTTTTTCAGATAATCTTTTTTTTTTTGGAAGTTTTTCAATTTCTTTTTGGAAGTTTTCTTTCTAAATCTCACTGTAATTTTTATCAATTCTCACTGCGTTTTTTAGCCTCATCCGGGTCCTAGTGAATCACAAAAACATGTGACGTCACTATATTTAAAATTTTCCGCGCTTGCACGTGCAAGCTGGCTGCATCAAGGGAGGCATTCAATAACCTGCTCACCGACGAGCAGTTGAGTCGCATACGGGACGCCTTAAGCGCCCCTCCTACAGCCCCAGCTGCAGCTTCCCCCGCTTATGAGTGTGTCAACTTTCATCACGATTGATAACGAATTGGCCGAATGGCGGCTGGTCAAATAACTGGCACACGCAAAGTACCTCGTTCTCGTGAAGTTTGAAGTGAAGGTCCGAGCAGGTCTAAATATTGCTCGGACCTCCTCTTCAGTAGACCTCACGGCTGGTCTGCGGCGTGATGAATTGGGATTCCTCCCAGGCTGACATTCGATGCCGATGGTCTATCGGCGGGGGAAGCTGCAGCGATCGACCATCGGCATCGAATGTCAGCCTGGGACTCGAGGATATGAGGCGCCGGCGCCCCATACGAGGAAGCCATCCCAATTCATCACGCCGCAGACCAGCCGTGAGGTCTACTGAAGAGGAGGTCCGAGCAATATTTAGACCTGCTCGGACCTTCACTTCAAACTTCACGAGAACGAGGTACTTTGCGTGTGCCAGTTATTTGACCAGCCGCCATTCGGCCAATTCGTTATCAATCGTGATGAAAGTTGACACACTCATAAGCGGGGGAAGCTGCAGCTGGGGCTGTAGGAGGGGCGCTTAAGGCGTCCCGTATGCGACTCAACTGCTCGTCGGTGAGCAGGTTATTGAATGCCTCCCTTGATGCAGCCAGCTTGCACGTGCAAGCGCGGAAAATTTTAAATATAGTGACGTCACATGTTTTTGTGATTCACTAGGACCCGGATGAGGCTAAAAAACGCAGTGAGAATTGATAAAAATTACAGTGAGATTTAGAAAGAAAACTTCCAAAAAGAAATTGAAAAACTTCCAAAAAAAAAAAGATTATCTGAAAAAAAAAGTTAAAAGCGTTGGGATTTTTAAAGAAAGGCATTGAAAAATGTTATATTATCAAAGAAAATGTGAAACAAAAATCACTATTTTCCTGAACTTTTATAGAGAATTAAATTTTTATTTCAAAGTTTTTTCAAAGTTTTTTACAAAAAATAGAAATATTTTGGAAAATTCCAGTAAATATTTTTTATTTTCAAATTTTTTGAAAAGTTTCCAATGTTTTGTTTATTTTTGTAGAGCAAATTATTTCATTTCAAAGTTTTTCTTTATTTTTCATTGAAAATTTAATTAATTTCAAAGTTTTTACATGCATTTATGCTGTGCTTTTTACTTTTGTCCACAACGGCGCCTCATAAGATAGATAGATGGATAATCTTTATTTCAAGTCGGCAATAGTTTTACATAGTAAACCCGAGCTGCGAGGGCTCTTGGCCCACTACGAAATAACAATATAAAATACAACACACAGGGTATAACTGCAATATAAATGATAGGTAGAGGGGAAGTAAGTTGGCACAAATTAATTGACAATGAGTAATATCTTCAGTCTTTCTGAACATATGTTTATGATTTAGAGTAAAATAGCTGATACTCCAGCTCGTTTACTGGTATTACTTATAGCAGCAGAGGGAGCAGGTACAGTTAGTTCCAGACCAGGTTGAGATTAGGTTTTTGAACACTTTTAGAGATGTTGTTTGTCTCAAGTTGGTAAGTAGTGAGTTCCATACGTTAGGTCCAGTATATCTAATTGATTGCTTTCCAAAGGAAATGGTGTTAAATGGAGGTCATATTAGAGAGTGGTTCCTTCTAAGGCTGTATTCAGATTCTCTCTCTGTGAAAAGAGAGCTGACATAGGGAGGGACCCCTCCATGGACAGCGTTGTGGATCTCTGTAGCTAGGGATCTAAGTCTACCTAGATAAATGATGATTGTAATACTGTATACTGTGTTATTATTGCGGAGGTTTAATTAATGCATATTTGTACACCCCAGGGCCCAATATTATTAAGGTGGTTTACCAATGGTTTTAACTAATCAACAGAATATCTTTAACCCACTGTTGAGGTGCACAAAGGCAGTGCACGCAGAAACAGTGGGTGAACATTACCCTAGCGTCTCGCTCACCATGAAACAGCCGTTGCAACCACCATATATGAGAGATATACACATATTGGTACTTAAATCAACTTTTGAGTAGATGCTTTGAAATTAATAATGAATATCTGTTTTGGTCAAACTCTCAAATAACAAGAAAATGTTAAACGAGGTGGAGAATTTACTGTGTCAGCCATTGAAAACAAAAAAATGTTATAGCTAAGGGTCTAAAATGCAAAATACTTATGGCGATCAAACTTCCTTAAATTGACAAATTCGATACTAGTACTTGTTTGAGTTGGAATGGTAATAGAGATGTGTGCATGTTCTAAGAGAAATAAACAAAAAAAATGTAATAAAAAAGAAAATGTTCATAATGAAATGGATTACCTAATGTCTCGGGTATACATAACAAGTTTCATGAAGAACTGAACGAAATTTCAAATACCATACTGTTAGAAAGCGCCAGTTTATAAGTAGTAATATAATTATTGTTATAATTATTACTTTTACTATTTTAATCATTATTATTATTATTATTATTAGTAGTAGTAGTAGTAGTAGTAGTAGTAGTAGTAGTAGTAGTAGTAGTACAGTACAGACATCAAAATCATGCACTAGTCGACCGGACGTCTGCCAGTGCCTGGTCGTACAAACACCCATGCATAACATGTCAAACGAGAAGCCAAGCCCATCAATGATTCACAAAGCTTGCAAGTCAAAGTTAAGTTCAGTTGTGAGGCCATCCATGCATCCATGCCCAGGAAACTTGGCGGCAATCGGGCGCACGGTCGTGTATTATTCATGGGCTGCTAAAATATTCAGCACAGGAATTACATTTCGGCACTGTAGTAGTAGTAGTAGTAGTAGTAGTAGTAGTAGTAGTAGTAGTAGTAGTAGTAGTAGTAGTAGTAGTAGTATATCTTACCTGTAGGCACCATGTGTATGGGCTGTGCCATCGCTTGAGATATGACCTCCCTTGGTGGCCATACGTGGTTGGCATGAGATCGCAAATCATGGAGATCTGTGGCAACACTGGGCCATTCCGGGCAAGTAATTACAGGTGCCAAATCACTAACCCTGCTCATGTTCTTTGAGCATTCAGCCAACTGAACGGTAGGGGCATTATAATCTGAAATAAACAGCCTACGACCAAAGACAGTATGTTTAGGCTTTAGAATGTTCAAACCCAGCGTGGAAACTATGATGATATTATGGAATTCCTTAAGCAAGGTATCCGGACTGAGGTACTGAAAGGCTTTATAATCATAACACAATGATCCCCACTTCACAGACCTTTGCAGTTGCATGTAAGCGTATCCAGGAAATCGCTTGGAGAAGCAAATATGGACGTTGCTTTTCTTCTGGTGCTTTTTCTCAGAGGCGGTCAATTTTTGAAGGACGATGTTGAAATCATACTCCTCAAAGATTCGGGAGGTGCTTGCCCCTCTTCTGCATGTCCCGTCCGAGGTACTCCCTACCCAGTCCACGTGTGCAGGATACAAAGGAAACATCTGGGATTTCTCCTTCGCATAGAATTGGCCCGATGAGGCCCTGAAATGATGCTCTATCTCTCCACTGAGGACTTTATGTATTATGTTGCTGAGAGTGTTTACATTGTTCCTATGCCTGATGCTCCTCATATTACGATTGCGTGTCACGCAAGACCAAAGTAGAGGTATTATGCTCCGATGATGGTGGGAAGCCATTTTGTTTGCAGTACTGGAGGTATAAGGTACGCACACTCTATAAAGATGAAAAGGGTTTTATCAATACTTATGAAGGTATCAATCTTATCGAGGTTGTTCTGTTTTAGAAAAAAAACGTGTTCTATAATGTCTAGGTTAATGTAAAATGGCTAATTTTTCCATGAGTTTTATTTTCCCGTTTTTTCCCGAATGCTTTCAAACGGGAATAAACAACATAGGAAAAAAAATCATTACAGTCCGGACTTGATAAACACAGGAGACATCCTTGTCCTTACCCACTAATATTTATTCTTTGGTATACTAAAATTAAAAATCTACATAAAACGGGAAAATTAGAAATGGAAAAAAATCTGTCCTCTCTTCGGAAATATTAGAAACGGAAACACTTAAAAATGAAAAATTATGGAAAAATGAGCCATTCTGCTGTATTTGCCTTGGCCTAGTGATAAGACGCCCAGCTACCAGGCGTGAGGTCGTACGTTCGAGTCCAAGCTAGATCCTAATATTAGCAGTATGGCATGGTCACCATACAAACTTGACGATTTGATTAATAAAAATTGCTTATCTTAACCTTTGCTCACCAGGAAGAAGATATCTGTGATATGCACTCATGACATTCTTACCTTAACACTGTGCCCTTTATTGTGATAGCTGTCCACCTTTAATAAGTTTTCAAGAGGCACCAATTCATTATTCTAGTCAGGGTGGGGAGCAGAAAAGACTCAGAGACCAACGTGGCGTACAACATCTCTATGCAGTAAAAGTTACAAAGTGACAACAATTTGCAACATTGTATCGAAGAAATACTCGCACGTACGCTGAAGATAAGTTATTATTCGGCAGCAATGTATCAAAACTACCTTACTGTACCATTATACTGACCACATTTACCTTCTCCCACAACCATATTCACGCTATTCGGAAGCTGTCACCCTCTGAGTCCCGATGTTAGCCAAAATAGTGTGCTTAACCTCACCATCACCTCACTAGAAAATGGCCTTGTAAGACCTGAGCAAGCACCCGGCGAAAAACAATAACATGCCCTTCGTAGCGGGGAAATCAGGGAACCCAAAATATATACAAAACGCTATGTACAATAATGCATGTGAATACCTGTTACCCTTCGTGCCGGGTCTGCAACACAAATTAACACACCCTGGGCAAGCAACCTCACAATTTATTATCGAGTTCAAAAAAGACATCAGGCACTTTCGCCTCCTGGGCCCTCGCAAGTACGGGATCATTCGCGATCCAGTCACGGTAACGATTCTCAGTATGGGCTCTCGATGATGCATCAGCTCTCTGCAACTCCACACTCGGGCGAGGGAGCACATGTAGTTCGATGTCGGAGGCGGCAGTATACAAGTGAAATTCACGCACACAGCCGTGATCGTCCTGTTTGCACCACATTGCAGGCGTTCGCATTGTCTGACCAAACACAAACCCTGTGTCATGCCGACTGCCGCCGCCACACCTTCAACACCACGACAATATGCAGAAGTTCGAGGTGCTCTCTGCTATGTTCCTGTCACTGTACCCAGTCCGGAAATTCCCTTGTGTCCGTGCATGCACCAGGCATGCATCCAGCTCCAGGTAGTCCTGATAGCTAATTGAATCCTTGTCTATGCTCCGGACTGCGTTGAAAGACGGCAACAGTGCTAAAAAGAAAGTGAGGTCTTGCTTAAAACCCCATGAGAGTGACTCACTGCCCCTCTTCGGAGCCTCTCGCAGGTTCTGGAGCATCCTGGTACGTGGTGACACCACAGGGACTAACTGCCAATGAGACTCTCCAGCTCCCTGAATGTGGCTCTCTCCCGGCCCTCACACTCATTCAGAAGTTGCATGTTTTTTTCAATCTTAGGTTTGGGGATGGAAGTGGTAATTTTTAGCCAATCATACAATTGACCCAACCAAACCATGGCCTTGTGCTGGGCCACCTGAATGCCCAGTTTGCCCATAATCGTGCGTAGCTTGGGCAGCGCAGCGCCCACTTCCTCCCATGTACGCTCTGTGCCGCCAAAATCGTCCATGTAAGGCCTGGACCGATAACCTGCCCACCCATGGATGTGGCAGATAACCGTGGAGGTGCGTTGCATAAATATCACTGAAGTGTGTAATCTGAACATCGGACAAATGTCCATAAACCATTCTCCTTTGTGACGAAATCCGAGAAGCGGCCAGTCGATGGGATTACCACGTAGCTGCAGATAGCTGCGTGCCAGATCCATCTTGTACAGGAAAGCTCCCCTGCTGAGATGAAGCAAATGACGCTCCATGTTCTCCACTGTAGCCAAGGTGATGGACGCTGGCCCATCTAGGTAGACATCTTGCGGAGTGCCATTGTTGATGCATGCCTCATATCGCTTAATCCAGACGGATGGACCCGCCACTGATTGCACGGTCTCTCACCTCTGCCTGGGTCCGAATCCCAGCCTGGGCATGTGGGAAAGTTGCCAGTGACTTGGGGTCAGGTGGTGGTTTTCACCGGGTACTCCGGTTTCCTTCACTACTTACAACTGGCTAGTCATGAATTAGCCATAATTGGCATAAATGTGACGAAAAACAAAGATTCGAAATTAAATTGTCCGAAATAAGCACTGAAATTTGCATGTAAATGTATTGGGAGGGATAGGGCCCTTGAAATCTGTACGGTAAATCCAGAAATCCGGATAAATACCTCCGTATTAAGCATATTCACCTGTATATATATATATATATATATATATATATATATATATATATATATATATATATGTATATATATATATATATATATATATATATATATATATATATATATATATATATATATATATATATATATATATATGTGTGTGTGCGTGTGCGGTGCTACAGTAAACACAGGAACACATGATACGTGCTCGACTTCGCACATGGGTGACTAAGGTTGTATAGGTGTGTAAGTGAAATTTAACACGTCCAAACAAGACTTCTAATATCGTCAATATGACGAGAAAGCAAACCTTTAAATGCTCACGCAGCTCGATGGTATCTTCGCATTCCCCTTCAAATGCAGTCACGAAGTTACAAATTTATTATCCGTGACATGATTCTTTACTTGTGCACATTGGAAACCCCTTGATATGACCTTTATATTTGTGCGATAACCACACAGTACGAGTAGCGATTCTATGGCAAAATATTACGATTTCAACCTGTTGCAAAATCGTCATTTCGCAACAGATTTCAACAGGAACTAAAAGACATATAATTAATTGTAGCGGTTCTGACGATGCAAACCGCATTGAAATTGATCGATGGAGAGACGATTAGGCCTAATTCATTTTCGCTGTGTCGCTTACTGCATAAACAATGGTGCTAGTGTTGACATGTGGCCGTAGATGGCGCGACAATCGCTTATCGCATGGCGTCATTGCACGTGGTGGAATTCCTTCGTATAGTGACGTCATTTAAGTGCCATTTTCCGCTGATAGCGAGCGCCATTTGTTGCCTGATCTTCAGCAATCGAAACTTTATTCAAATACAATTTAAAGGCAACAATCCATATTTATTATTTGATTAAGCATTATTTAAAACATGGAAAGATCTGAGGGCAAAATGTGCTCTTAAAGCAGAAAGAGATACTCATTTCAACGAGGTCATCGTCAAGCGAGCGAGACAAGAGACGAACGGACAGACACGCCTACACCAAAAAACCTGCCTCAGTATGCAGGTACGTAGCCAGCCAGTTAGGTCACGACGTCCTATACGGTATGCGCTCACGGCACATCCCAGTTAGTCATGCTACCCTTTTCTCAGAAGTGAAGATATGTTGCAATTTCCTTCAGGGATTTCCCTATGAAACTAACACACACACACACACACACACACACACACACACACACACACATATATATATATATATATATATATATATATATATATATATATATATATATATATATATATATATATATGTATATATAGATAGATAGATAGATAGATATGATATAGATATAGAAATATAATATATATATATAAATATAGATAGAAATAGATAGATAGATAGACATACTATCTTGCAGGATATACCAACTTTCCATCTAGTTGTCCTAGCCTAGTATGATTAGCAGACGCGCATTCTATTTACTAATCAGAAGTGTACCCTTTATTGATCAAAAAATGTTATTTGAGGTAAAGCATATTGTTGTAACACCAAGATCACAGGGATTGGATAACAGTTGTTAGAAAGCGATCAAGGGTACTGAACTGGATGACGGTTTATTATGAATGTGTTTACACACCCAACCAGCATCACAACCCTTGATTCGAAAATTAACCTACAGCAATAGAATACGGTAATATTTACCAAACAGTATACTATGACATGTATTCTTATTGGAAACAAGATATAGAGTCGTACCTACATTACGTCTTGATGCTTGCACTTCATGTAGTGATGTGAGTCATACTGGATGTTTCACAAGTCAAAGCTGAGACAAATGTTGCCAGATGGCCTACTTCGTGCAGAGAAAGAGAGCAACCGTTCTGCTTGCCTTCCCTAGTTCTCAGGCAGACCTTTGTTCCGGCTAACTGCCTTTATGATTTCCTCATCTTAGTTGTAAGTTTCACCTGACTATGTGTGTATGTTTTGCGATCTTCGTGCATGTTCATTTCTCTCTCTCTCTCTCTCTCTCTCTCTCTCTCTCTCTCTCTCTCTCTCTCTCTCTCTCTCTCTCTCTCTCTCTCTCTCTCTCCACACACACAGAGATATATACATATGTTTATATATATATATATATATATATATATATATATATATATATATATATATATATATATATATATATATATAGATAGATAGATAGATAGATAGATAGATAGATAGATAGATGTGTGTGTGTGTGTATGTATGTATATATGTATGTATGTATGTATGTATGTATTTGTGTATGTCTGTAGGAAGTAATTTACGAAAACACATTTTCTACGGACATGTTTTTTCGTTCGTATCTGTTACATATAAAGTGCAAGAATAGATACTAATACCTTATAATGCTGAACCGTGATGACAGAGGTATCAGTTGTCATATGTTGTTATAGTCACATTCGTGCACGAATTATCTCATATAACGAATCTACGAGTTTATGATGCTTATACAAATAGGGATTACCGGTTGCTCAAGAAAAAGAACAGCATGTTTTGCAGTTGTTGATTGTTTTAGATATCGAATACTAAAAAATTAAATCAATTCCTTGAAACTCATTAGAAATTCACTACAAGATTTGTAGTCAAGAGTACTATTTCCAAAAAGCACAATATAAATCACACTCATTGATTTCATTATTTTATATGTAGAAACAATTTGGAACATGCCATAATTATCAATATCGGGGCATTGGGGTCTGACCTTTCATCTATAATGCATCCATGTGGTTTATACCTATCATCAGTTTTGTTATCATTATCGATAGGAAAGGAAGAATATAATGCAATATTCCATGTGCTTTAACCCTTTCAATGCTACGGCTACTTTCGTCCAAAGCACAAAACGCAAAGATTTTTTAAAATCACCTAAACCCTGCCATGTTGTTATTCATCGGATAGCTCTTGCTGAGTACTCTCTGATGAGTACCCATTTGCGGTGGTTTCAGTCATTTTTCAGCTTCTTCTTTGCATCAGTTTGTATTGGCCAAATCCACCACCAGCAGCATAAGGGTTAAATCAATGCATTTTGTCTGGAATCGATGGTCACAAATTGATAAATTTCTCTGATCACTTTTCATCATTGGTTATGTTTTTCGGGTCCATCATAGGTCTGTGTTCAAATAATTTCAGATAATGAATGAAGAATTGATGAAGTCTATGACGCTTTTAACTCTTAGATAGTGATTTAACTCAAACCATCGTCTTCCTCACCATACATAATGAACAGTACTTGGTACAAACAATGGATCCAATGTATCGAGGACCGGGCACTCGTTCAGACCCCCGGGGGGGGGGGGGGCACTCTGGTACAGAGGGGGGCCGCACTCGCGTTACGCATTTCGGGTAGAAGGGGTCTTTTTAAGACCTCCGCATGTCCGCGACTTTGTAAAAGAAGGGTAGCTTTTTGTACCCAGGTACGAAGTATGGGGGGTGAAAATCCCCTTTCAATCCACGAAATATACTCGACTCTGACGCCGAGTGACTCCCGAAGTGACTGGGCTTCCGAGTCTGCTGCGCTACTGCTTCCGCTATACAGGCAAATGATTATAACATCTAAAGTTAAAATACGTCTATATATATATATATATATATATATATATATATATATATATATATATATATATATATATATATATATATATATATATATATATATATATATATATATACATACATATATATACATACATATATATATATATATATATATATATATATATATATATATATATATATATATATATATATATATATATATACATATATATATATACATATATATATATATATACATATATATATATACATATATATATATATCTATATCTATATATATATATATATATATATATATATATATATATATATATATATATATATATATATATATATATATATATATATATCATTGTTTTTATTATTATTATTATTATTACTATTTGCCGTCTTGTTTACAGGTGGAGTGCTATTGAGATATAATTTAATAAAGAATGTTTACTTTATTCGTACATATATGGTTGTTGTTAATACATCTCTCTACTGGGATGGAGGGTATATAGAATAGACATATTTCAGTGCTTGTCTTATTAACGTTGACAGTGATGTGTTCATCAAAATGAAGGCATGCCGGGACAAAGTATCTTAATCGTTTTATCCACATAGACTACAATTTGAACCTCACAGTATCACTCACTGACTAGCCCGGTTGTCCGTTTGCAAAGTTTTAATAATTTTACCATGAGTGACTCGGTGCCTTGATGTTCACGTCCATTGTAATGCATACCTATTATGCGAAATGTTGGTATTTTGATTATTATCCTTCACATGTTCTCTCGGTCCTTCTACTCGTGGTCTTTTTGTTTGACCAACAATAACAGTTTTGTTCACTTTTCAGCCACCAGATGTCGCCACTGAATAAAACATTGCCTACCAAACTGCATCATTTTGTCTCAATAGGATGTACAACAGGAGGTCACAAATGTTAACTAGCAACTGATTGTTATCAAACCATACTAGTCATGTTTACCTATTCGACATAAACTCGGCTGGCTCGATTTTAGATGGGTATCAGAAAATTATGTATAAAAGAAGTGACTCCTTATATACAAGACTCACTGTAAGATTTTTATGATTAACTAGATAATAAATTGTACAATGTATATAATGAATGTCGTTTTGATAATATGTATAAGTATATTTATGTTTGTATTTGGTCCATTATAAGCCTTCGTGGCTGGCCGGATTGTTAACACTTGGTATTGTATGTAATGAATGCCATTATCTGGATTGGACAGTAAACTATTTATCAACAACAACAACTAACTCAATTCACTCATTTCTCAACACGATACACCGGGTGTCTGGTCTGACAATGGACCAATGACAATATGGGGCATCAGACGCAATATTTGAGTCATTACAGGAAATGTGCACATAGTTTACCGTCCCTGGGACTCCACTTGTGGAGTCCTTAGTACTGTAACAGGCTATGCATCCTGTCATTCGCTCTCCCCAGAGAAGGCTACCCACCTGGCAGGCACTGGCCATGCAGGTCCTTATCTATATGGGTCAAATGCGGCCAGCTAGTAGCAGTGTAGGAGGGAGTGTTTACGCGAGATTAGACAGTCATACAGATTTCCACTTGCACCAGAATATTGAGTATAAAAGCGGTTTTAATGGAAATGACTACAAAAAAGTGGTATATTTAGATTAGGAAGTATATGATACTCCGGCGTGCAGCTTAATATAGGAGTTTTAGCGTGCTCTTGAGGGTTGAAAGTTGTAACTAGTGACTTTAAAAGGTTCTATGTGACCATTTCCTGTCATGGTACGGTTTGATTACATTGGTGAGGATCATGCTCTCTTTGAACCCTTCCAATGCCGAGGCTATTTTCATCCCAAACACGAGGACACAAACATTTTGAACAATCTGAACCCTGCCTTGTTGGTTTTCATTGGATAGCTATCGCCGAGTACTGTTGGGTGAGTATCCATGTGCCAGGGATTCAATCAATCAGGTTTTTGTATTGGTCAAATTAGTCACCAGCAGCATAAGGGTTAAAGGACACGAACATTGTCCCGTATAAGACGTTTCAGATGAACCTGTCATTGGCGTTCGTTTAGGGTGGCTCATGGGGTTAATTTGTAAATAAATGATCATTTTAAAATGTCTAGATATGTGAGCATGTACACGTACACACTTCAGATCAGTTGAGATTATCTACAATGCCAACATTTAATTCCTGCAGTAAATGAGTGGGCAGCCTAGGCATAATAGACAACCAC